>JBBGZY010000539.1:5877500-7087888 GCA_037952925.1 Lithobates clamitans
GTATTTTGTTTTGTATAGACTGAATTTTAATAGAAAAGATTAGAAAAGAATGGAAAATAATAGAAAAGTATAGCATAGAAAAACAATAGATATATATATATACATAAATTCGAATTTCGTATACAATGAATTTGTGAATTTGAATTTGAATAGAAAAGATTAGAATAGAGTAGAAAAAAATAGATTCGAAAAACAATAGAACAGAATAGAATAAAATATAAAATATATATTATATTTTATTCTATTCTGTTCTATTGTTTTTATTGTCTATTCTTTTCTATAATTTTCTATTCTAATCTTTTCTATTCAATTCCAAATTCATTCTATTCGAAATTCGAATTTCAGACGCAATCTTCAAATCAAATTTGAATAGAAAAGATTAGAATAGAATAGAAAATAATAGAAAAGGATAGCATAGAAAAACAATAGAACAGAATAGAAGAAAATATAATATATATTTTATTTTCTTCTATTCTGTTCTATTGTTTTTCTATGCTATCCTTTTCTATTATTTTCTAGTCTATTCTTTTCTATTATTTTATATTTTATTCTATTTCGAATTCATTCTATATGAAATTAGAATTTCAGAAAATGGGTATCTATCTATCTATCTATCTATCTATCTATCTATCTATCTATCTATCTATCTATCTATCTATCTATCTATCTATCTATCTATCTACAGTGGGGATGGAAAGTATTCAGGCCCCCTTAAATTTTTCACTCTTTGTTATATTGCAGCCATTTGCTAAAATCATTTAAGTTCATTTTTTTCCTCATTAATGTACACACAGCACCCCATATTGACAGAAAAACACAGAAAAATTTTTGCAGATTTATAAAAAAGAAAAACTGAAATATCACATGGTCCTAAGTATTCAGACCCTTTGCTCAGTATTTAGTAGAAGCACCCTTTTGATCTAATACAGCCATGAGTCTTTTTGGGAAAGATGCAACAAGTTTTTCACACTTGGATTTGGGGATCCTCTGCCGTTCCTCCTTGCAGATCCTCTCCAGTTCTGTCAGGTTGGATGGTAAACATTGGTGAACAGCCATCTATAGGTCTCTCCAGAGATACTCAATTGGGTTTAAGTCAGGGCTCTGGCTGGGCCATTCAAGAACAGTTACGGAGTTGTTGTGAAGCCACGCCTTCATTATTTTAGCTGTGTGCTTAGGGTCATTGTCTTGTTGGAAGGTAAATCTTCGGCCCAGTCTGAGGTCTTGAGCACTCTGGAGAAGGTTTTCCTCCAGGATATCACTGTACTTGGCCGCATTCATCTTTCCCTCAATTGCAACCAGTCATCCTGTCCCTGACGCTGAAAAACACCACCACAGCATGATGCTGCCACCACCATGCTTCACTGTTGGGACTGTATTGGACAGGTGATGAGCAGTGTCTGGTTTTAACCACACATACCGCTTAGAATTAAGGCCAAAAAGTTCTATCTTGGTCTCATCAGACCAGAGAATCTTATTTCTCACCATCTTGGAGTCCTTCAGGTGTTTTTTTAGCAAACTCCATGTGGGCTTTCATGTGGCTTGCACTGAGGAGAGGCTTCCGTCGGGCCACTCTGCCATAAAGCCCTGACTGGTGGAGGGCAGCAGTGATGGTTGACTTTCTACAACTTTCTCCCATCTCCCGACTGCATCTCTGGAGCTCTGCCACAGTGATCTATGTTTTTTTCTTTACCTCTCTCACCAAGGCTCTTCTCCCCCGATAACTCAGTTTGGCCAGACGGCCAGCTCTAGGAAGGGTTCTGGTCATCCCATACGTCTTCCATTCAAGGATTATGGAGGCCACTGTGCTCTTAGGAACCTTAAGTGCAGCAGAAATTTGTCTGTGCCTTGCCACAATTCTGTCTCTGAGCTCTTCAGGCAGTTCATTTGACCTCATGATTCTCATTTGCTCTGACATGTACTGTGAGCTGTAAGGTCTTATATAGACAGGTGTGTGGCTTTCCTAATCAAGTCCAATCAGTATAATCAAACACACCTGGACTCAAATGAAGGTGTGGAACCATCTCAAGGATGATCAGAAGAAATGGACAGCACCTGAGTTAAATATATGAGTGTCACAGCAAAGGGTCTGAATACTCAGGACCATGTGATATTTCAGTTTTCCTTTTTTAATAAATCTGTAAAAATGTCAACAATTCTGTGTTTTTCTGTCAATATGGGGTGCTGTGTGTACATTAATGATTAAAAAAAATGAACTTAAATGATTTTAGTAAATGGCTGCAATATAACAAAGAGTGAAAAATTTAAGGGCGTCTGAATACTTTCCGTCCCCACTGTGTATATATATATATATATATATATATATATATATATATATATATATATATTCTATTCTATTGTTTTCTATGCTATCCTTTTCTATTATTTTCTATTCTAATCTTTTCTATTCGAATTCGATTTCATTCTATATGAAATTCAAATTTCGGAAGATGTTTCATATATATATTTATTATATATTTTTCTATTCTGTTCTATTGTTTTTCTAGTCTATTCTTTTCTATTCAAATATTTTCTATTCAAATTAAAATTCGAACATCAGAAGCCATCTTCCGAAATTCAAATTTTGTATAGAATGAATTTGAATTTGAATAGAAAAGATTAGAATAGAATAGAGAATAATAGAAAAGAATAGCATAGAAAATAGAACAGAATAAAAAAAAATATTTATATATAATATTTATTTTTAGTCTGTTCTATTGTTTTTCTATGCTATTCTTTTCTATTATTTTCTTTTCTATTCTATTGTAATCTTTTCTATTCGAATTTAAATTCATTCTATACGAAATCTGAATTTTGGAAGATGGCTTCAGTTTGAATTTTGCATAGAATTAATTTGAATTTGAATAGAAAAGATTTGAATAGAAAATATTAGAAAAGAATAGACTAGAAAAACAATATATATTATATTTTATTCTATTCTGTTCTATTGTTTTTCTTTTCTATTCTTTTCTATTATTTTCTATTCTATTCTAATCTTTTCTATTCTAATTCGATTTCATTTTATACGAAATTCAAACTTTGGAAAATGGTTATATATAGTTTACTTTTTCGAATTCGGTCAAATTTTTTCAAATGCGGTAGAATTGTTTCGAATTTGATAGTTTTTTGTAATCCAGTAGATTTTTTTCGAATTCGAAAGTAATCTATTCTAATCTTTTCTATTCAAATTAGATTTCATTCTATAAGAAATTCGAATTTCATAGAATGAATTCAAATTAGAATAGAGAGAAAAGAAAAATAATAGAACAGAATAGAATAAAATAGAATATATATTCTATTTTATTCTATTCTGTTCTATTGTTTTTCTATTCTTTTCTATTTTAGTTTCCATTGTTTTTAATTATATTCCAATCTATTCTCGAATTCGAAATTATACTATTCGGAATTTGAATTTAGGAAGACGGTCATGTTCTAGTTTATTAGATTCTATTCTATACTTTACTATTCTTTTATTTTTATTCTATTGCTTTATTGTTTTATATTCTATTTTATTGTATTTTTTAGAAAATCGATTTCTATTTTTTCGAATTTGTTTTCGAATTCGATTTGATTCAAATTTCGTTTGCTTTTTTTCGATTTGAATCGTTATTTTGGACTCGTTTAAATTAGTTACTTTTGTAATTTGGAAATTCGGATTTCTGAATAATGAAAAAATCGTCCGAATTTCGATTCGGATCAAAACGAAATGCACATGTCTAATCTGGACCCCTTATTTCTTTTATAAGGAACAAACACTATTGGCCTCTAAACAATCATTTCTTTGCCCTTCCAGTCTCAAGGTTAGTAGAGCCACTGGGCGTCTGATACCGGTTTACAAACTGTTTGCTTTTGGGTTCAGAGACATCAGCCATTCTGTACTGTTAATCCATTCTTTATTGTGTATTGTTAACTGTATCCTCTGAGGCTATGTTGTATTTGTTCAATGAAATTGTTATGCCACTTCTTCTAAATAAAGAATTAAAAAACACATGCATTGGCCCTGGCTGCTGGCACACTGGTGAGTAGTAGAGTGAAAATGCACTGCTACTATAATGAAAAAGAAAAAATTTGGTCTCCTGGTGATGTCATTCCCACAAGCTACTTGTGCCATGATTCAGTTGCAATCACCAATATTTTTCGAGGAAACAATGAGTAAGATGTATGCTATATTCAGGAGTAAGATATACTATTGGGCTGTAGTATGAGCACTGTCTAAATTTTTCTTTAAATTTCAGTCTGAAACCTTCTTTACCAACACCTATGCATTACTGTACATATTCTTTACATTTTCCAAAATGCCTATGCCATGTTGCGAAATGGTATTTATGTTGGTTGGTCAAGAGGATTGAAGGCCTTTTCAATAAAGCAAAGAACAATATGCAAAGTATGTAAGCCATAGCTAACAATGAGAGTTCTTTCAGTGTTCGTCCTTCATTAAATTTAAATGCAATTGGTTGTTATAAACTGTTGCCTTTTACACAACATAATTGTGCTGTTTTATGGAATCTGATATTTCAAGTCTGGTACAATTGATGAAACATTTACAGAGCATTGTGTTAACTCTATTAGAACCCAAACATACTGGAAAAAAAACTTTTTCATAGAGTCTGGGAACCATAACAATATTCAGGCATAGTTTGCTCACTGAATGTGGTGCGTTTTTAGCAATGCAGATTCAAAACTGTGCCAAAAGAAACAGTAGCTACTGTATGTAGGAAAGAGGGTCCCCTTGTGAGTTAGCAAATGTCATTCTCTGCATGGTGACGGACAGATCATCAGGAAAGGATGTGCAATGTTACTGACTGTGAAGCCTTCCACCTGCTCCCACAAAGTGAGGTTATTATTTGATATTTTATCTTCTGGGCTCTTTTGTTCTCAGCATCTCATAAACACTATGCAAATTACCATAAACTGTACAACTTATGTTGTAAATATACCATGAGTCTTAATAGAGGTTAATTCGAAAGGATGCCTTCTTCCTAATGAGACCTAAATGTATGTTTATCATCAAAGTAATGTTAAAACAAATAATATTGGTTATAAAATGGTTCAAGGGCATCAAAAACAAATGACATTTATTTCCTAAATTGGTTAATGTAAAAGAGCTATTAATAACATTTATGAAAAAAACCTGAATGTCTGTTGAAGAAACAATGCACTTAATTTATGGAAAATGCACAAGTGCAGGGAGAATTTGCTATGGCACACTATTGTTGAGGGTTAACATGAGCCTTGTAATTTCCTTATGCCCAGCTAACCTGATCCCTTTAAAGTATATGTAAATCCAAGAATAAAAATGTAATGCATTCGGCATTCAGCCCGGCAGCCTCCCCATACCAGGCCACATGCCCTCAACATGAGGGGGTGCTTCGGGGCAAGGGGGGCTCTGCCCCCCACCCCAAAGCGCCTTGTTCCCATGTTGATGCGGGCAAGGGCCTCTTCCCAATAACCCTGGGTGGTGGTTGTGTGGGTCTGCAGGCAGGGGGCTTATTGAAATCTGGAAGCCCTCTTTAACAAGGGGGCCTCCAGATCCCAGGCCCCTCATGTGAAAAAATATGGGGTACATTGTACCTCTATTCATTCACCAAAAAGTGTCAAAAATAAATAAAGACAGGAGGCAGTTTTTGACAATTCTTTTATTAAAAAAAAAAAACAATGTCCCTAATGAAGATCTATCGTCAATCATGATGCCCATCGCACTGCCAGGCCTGAAAAAAGAAAAAAAAGAAACAAAGCTAACTGCCATTTGACAGTTCCTAAATAGGTAAGGGGTGGGGCTACCTGGTGACATCACCTGGTGGCACTGCAACCTTTGTGATGTCACTGACCCAGCATGCTCTGGTCGGTGATGTCACAAGGGAGGTGATGCGACCAGGTGAGGTCACCAGGTGGCCATGCCCCTTACCTATTTAAGCACTTTAAAATGGTGGAGCAGGCATTCAGCAGTTAGCCTTAGTCGCGGGTGGAGCATCTTCTTTTTTCGGGGCCGGCGGTGCCACAGGCGTCATCATTGACGATGGATCTTAATCGGGGACATTGTTTTTTTTTTTAATAAAGAAATCGTCAAAAACTGCCTCCTGTCTATTTGTTTTTGACACTTTTTTGGTGAATGAGTAGGAGTACAATGTACCCCTACTCATTGACATTTGGAGGGAGCTGGGATTTGGGGGTCCTTGTTAAAGTGGGCTTTCAGATTCCAATAAGCCCCCTGCCTGCAGACTCCCACTACCACCACCCTGTCTGTTGAAGAAACAATGTACTTTTATGGAAAATGCACAAGTGAGGGGAGAATTCACTATGGCACACTATTGTTGAGGGTTCACATGAGCCTTGCAATGTCCTCATGCCCAACTAACCTGACCCTTTTGAAGTATATGTAAATCCAAGAATAAAAATGTAATGCATTGTGCACTATATTGCAAGCAACCAGTCCTTTGATGTGATGGCTTAGTTTTCTTGTCTTCTGCTTTATTTTATATTTTCACCTGGTGGCTAGAGTTGGGCGAACAGTTCAAGCTGAGCAAACATTCGGCCCGAACATTGCCTGTTCGCCTGTTCAGCGAACACCTAAATTTGTGGGGTGCTCGGCATGATGTTTGCTTGCCGAGCGCCCCACAATGCACTGCGCACTGCATAGTGCATAGCTGGTTGTTAAGGAGTGGGCCGGGAAGCCAGCCGCTGCGTCCTTAACAACAGGTGAGTCATCTGTTGTGGCAAAGAAAAGAACTGTCAAATGGGGGAGCAGGCATTCGAAGGTTAGCCTTCGTCGCGGGCAGAACGTTTTCTTTTTTTGGGTCCAGCGGTGCAATGGGTGTCGTGATTGATGATGGATCTTCATTGGGGACATAGTTTTTTTTATTTTTTAATAAAGAAATTGTCAAACACTGCCTCCTGTCTTTATTTATTTTTGACACTATGTAAAAAAATGTACCCCTACTCATTCACATAGGGAGGGAGTTGGGATCAGGGGGCCCCCTTGTTAAATGTGGCTTCCAGATTACAATAAGCCCCCTGCCTGCAAACCCCCACAAGCACAGCCCAGGGATGTTGGGAAGAGGCCCTTGTCCCCATCAACATGGGGACAAGGTGGTTTGGGGGTCCCCAAAGCACCCCCCATGTTGAGGGCATGTGGCCTGGTATGGTTCAGGAGGGGGGTGCTTGCTTGTCCCCCCTCTTTCCTGACCTGCCAGGCTGCGCGCTTGGATAAGGGTCTGGTATGGATTTTGGGGATACCCCATGCCATTTTTCAAAATATTTTCTTGTGGGGGTTCCCCTTAAAATCTATATCAGACCTAAGGCTCTGGTATGGATTTTGGGGGGACCCCACACTGTTTTTTTCCCTATTTTTTTTTTGCTGGCAATTATTTTTTTACATTCAGCTGTCAGCGGGGAAGCCAGCTGTCAGCTGATGACTCTTTCATTGTGAAGGACTAGGCCCTGCATCTTAACAACCTATTGACTGTGCGCTCGGCGGATAAAAATCCCACTGAGTGCACAGGAAATTCCGATGTTCGGTGAACACCCGAGCGGGCAATGTTCGGGCCGAATTTATGTTCTGCCCAACCCTAATTAGGACCTACCTAATGTATGCAATCAATCCGTATCCAATCAGGCAGGCACTTGCAGTACCTAGACATTGGTAGATCTAAAGGAGATTGTAATGTGTGGTGAGTTAATGCAAAAAAATTAATTTAGAGATTTGGAGGAGACTGAGCGCAACTGAAGGTTACATACAGTTAAAAATACATTCTTGAATATTTACTTACATTCTTGACTAATTAGCTGGCTTTTGTTAAAAAAGGAGCTTAGTAACTGGGCACTGCCATAATGGACATATACCAATGTAAGAAAAAAAGTTTCAAAAATATCATTCAATTGGGAAAAGATCTGTTAATGCTGCTTAAAGTGCAAAATTGAAAATACACAAATTCTTTAAAAAACTTGCTTGGTGGATGCCTAAGGCTCCATTCACATCTAGGCATATGGGGGTGACAATCACAGTAAAATCGCACAAATAGAATCACGAGACGCCCGTCATTCAAAAGAAGCTCATGTACTTCTTTTGGGCGGCAGGCGTCCCGCGATTCTGTTTGCGCATTTTTGCCACGATTGTCACCCGACGAATCGTGGGAAAATAACGTTGCATTTGGGATGATATTGAATGCACCGGGAACACACGGGCATCCTGTGATTTGCTGCTATTGTAAATCGCGGGCAGAATTATAGGAACTCCACTCGTGATTTGGAACACGGAGATGTGAACATCTGCTAAATGACCACTTCCTGGCTGGTTTCTGCGTGTTCATTCCCCTGGGGGGGGGGTTTACACATACAGTGCCTTGAAAAAGTATTCATACCCCTTAAAATTTTCCACTTTTTGTCATGTTACACCCAAAAAATGTTTTTATTGGGATTTTATGTGATTGACCAACACAAAGTGGCACATAATTGTGAAGTGGAAGGAAAATGATAAATGGTTTTCAAATTTTTTTACAAATAAATATGTGAAAAGTGTGGCGGTCATTTGTATTCAGCCCCCCTTTACTCTGATATCCCTAACTACAATCTAGTATAAGCAATTTCCTTCAGAAGTCACCTAATTAATAGAGCCCACCTGTGTGTTATTTAATCTCAGTATAAATAGAGTTGTTCTGTGAAGCCCTCAGAGGTTTGTTAGAAAAACCTTAGTGAACAAACAATATCATGAAGGCCAAGAAACACACCAGATAGATCGGAGATAAAGTTGTAGAGGAGTTTAAAGCAGGGTTAGGGTATAAAAAAATATCCCAAGCTTTGAACATCTCACAGAGCACTGTTCAATCCATCATCCGAAAATGGAAAGAGTATGGCACAACTGAGAGTATTAATCGGAGAAGCATCCAAGAGGCCCATGGTAACTCTAAAGGGGCTGCAGAGATACACAGCTCAGGTGGGAAAATCTGTTCACAGGACACCTATTCGTTGTGCACTCCACAAATCTGGCCTTTATTGAAGAGTGGCAAGAAGAAAGCAATTGTTGAAGGAAAGCCATAAGAAGCTCCATTTGCAGTTTGCAAGAAGCCAACTTTTTGGCCTAAAAGCAAAACACTATGTGTGGCGGAAAACTAACACTGCACATCACCCTGAACACACCATCACCACCGTGAAACATGGTGGTGGCAGCATCATGTTGTGGGGATGCTTTTCTTCAGCAGGGACAGGGAAGCTGGTCAGAGTTGATGGGAAGATGGATGGAGCCAAATACAGGGCAATCTTAGAAGAAAACCTGTTAGAGTCTGCAAAAGACTTGAGACTGGGTGGGAGGTTCACCTTCCAGCAGTACAACAACCCTAAACATACAGCCAGAGCTACAATGGAATGGTTTAGATCTGTCAGGAACACTTAGTGCTCCTGTTTCTCATTCCAGCATCTGGGTTTTGGCTATTGCATTCTCCCTGTCTTTGTCCACCTGCAAGATGATTGATGTAGTCAGTCACCTGTTATAAGAAAGCCAAGCGCTCGGTCTCAGGCTTGTGATAGAGAGTGATATGCGTGTTATTCCTGATCAAGCTCCCTCCCTGTCTGTCTGCCTTGCTCCACTTGTTTGGATTTCCCTGTGTATGACTTTGGACCGGTATTTGGACTATTCCCTGAACTCAGTCTGCCTTTTACCTAGACTGTCATAAAACCACACTATCTGTCTTCTATTCACAAGTATCTCTTTGCTTTGCTCAGTTCACACCTGCCCTGGTGTGGTGGCCAGGCACTATGGATTTGTGTATAAGTCCAGGGGGCAACTGAGTAGGCCTGCTTGGCTTATGAGAAAGGGGGCTGCTATAGGTGAAGAAACACAGTAGCTAGTTATAGTGTCTGACCACCTGCGTTGGGGTAGACGTGACAAGATTAAAGCACATTCATTCGTTAGAATGGCCCAGTTAAAGTCCAGACCTAAATCCAATTGAGATTCTGTAGCAGGACTTGAAAATTGCTATTCACAGATGCTCCCCACCCAATCTGACAGAGCTTGAGCTATTTTGCAAAGAAGAATGGGCAAATATTTCACTCTCTAGATGTGCAAAGCTGGTAGAGATATTCCCAAAAAGACTTGCAGCTGTATTTGCAGCGAAAGGTGGTTCTACAAATTATTGACTCAGGGGGGCTGAATACAAATGCACGCCACACTTTTCACATATTTATTTGTAATACATTTTGGAAACCATTTATCATCATCAAAATCTCAATGAAATACATTAATGTTTTTGGTTGTAACATAATAAAATGTGGAAAATTTCATGGGGTATGAATACTTTTTTAAGGCACTGTATTTCTGGGGGGCCCTTTGTTGCAGTATAAAGGAAGTTTTCAGATTCCCCTCACAAACCCCACATCTTTTTGGAGCCTGCATGTGGGGATGAGGCCCTTGTCCCCTCAACATGGGCCAGGGTGTCTTGCATGGGGGGAGGCTTTGCCTTTGGGTAGCTGTTTGTCACATAGGCATGGATACATCATCAGGCAACTGGCTGTTCTGTTTCATAAATTCACTGGGTCATGTGGTTGATGTTGGATTTACTTTGGGAAAATTATTTATAATTTTCTTGTCACAGTGTTTGCATTTTTATTTACCTTTACATTTTTGGTCAAATGAGTAAAGAGGGGTACTCATGTATTCATTGTAGTACTCCATGTAGTATTCCATGTGCTCACTTCCATAAAGGGGCCGGATATCTGGGACCATCCTACTTAAAAATGTGAGTTCCAGATTTGGATAGGTTTCATATCCCCGCTAAACATTACATCTTCTCGTGGAATGGTCAACATTAAAATACACAAATCCTTTAAAAAAAAACATTCTTTGGGGACGCCCTAAAACTTGCATGTAAAGTGGATGCAGTATGATGTAAGATTAACATAATGGTTGACTTGTTAAAGTTAAATGGACTGTGCAACAAGGTGTACTATGTACCTCATATTCATTCATGTAAGGGGAAGGGCCAAATATACTTTGGGACCCCTTGTTCTAAAGGGCGTGTCCTGATTCTGATAAGTCCCTTGCATCCATTTTTTGTGAGGCCCTTGTCCCCTTAACATGGGGGTAAGGTGTCATGCAAGGGGGAGGCAATATTGAAGGTATGTGTCCTGGTGTGCTTCAAGGGTATGGAGGATGTATACTTTCTGTCCTCCCTTTCCTGACTACCCAGGCTGCATGCCTTTACTAAAGGCCTGGTATGAACATTAAGGAGGATCCCAAAAAGAAAAGACATGCAGTCTAGAAAACCAGTAAAGCAAAGATCAAAACCATGTGGTGTCCACCCTTTTGAACAAAACTAGACTTAATGCCTTCCACATTGGAAAGGTAACATTTAAGAGAGAAGGTGGTCAAGCTTCACCCTTGCAAGGTGCCCTGTCCCCATTTTGAGAGGACAAGGACCTCATCCACTAATGCAGTCACCAATAGAATGTTGGAATTTGCTGGGGAGACTTCTCATAATCTGGAAACACCCTTTATAATAAGAGCCCCCCCCCCAAGATATCTCTTCCCATCCAATGGAATGGGTATAGGGTACATTAAATAGTCATGACCATATCTAATTAATAAAGTTGCCTGTAATCCTTAGATGGTTTGTTCACAAACAGAAGTCAGGGGTTATGGTGAGCAAATTGATTTGTTTTGACCAGTTTGTTCTACTGTTTGCAGTAAAACGTTAGTAAAAACAGTATTAACCTCTTCAGCCCCAGACCATTTGGCTGGCCAAAGACCAGACTGTTTTTTGCGATTCGGCACTGCCTCACTTTAACTGACAATTGTGCGGTCATGCCTCGTGGTTCCCAAACAAAATTGACGTCTTTTTTTCCCCACAAATAGAGATTTCTTTTGGTGGTATTTGATCACCTCTGCGGTTTTTATTTTTTGTGCTATAAACAAAAAAAGAGCAACAATTTTGAAAAAAAGCATTATTTTTTACTTGTTGCTATAATAAATATCCCCAAAAAATATATAAAAAATGTTTTTTTTTTCCTCAGTTTAGGCAGATACGTATTCTTCTACATATTTTTTGTAAAAAAAAATCACAATAGGCGTCTATTGATTGGTTTGCACAAAAGTTATAGTGTCTACAAAATAGGGGATAGTTTTATGGCAATTTTATTAATATTTTTTTTTGGCGGCAATCTGTGATTTTTATCGTGACTGCAACATTATGGCGGACAGATCGGACACTTTTGGAGCTATTTTGGGACCATTCACATTTATACAGCGATCAGTGCAATTAAAAATGCATTGATTACTGTGTAAATGAGACTGGCAGTGAAGGGGTTAACCAGGTGGGGACGCTGCAGGGGTTAAGTGTGTCCTAGGGATGTGTTCTAACTGTGGGGGGATGGGCTACATGTGTCACAACACTGATCACCGCTCCTGATCACAGGGAGCTGAGATCAGTGTCCTGTCACTAGGCAGGATGGGGAAATTCTTGTTTACATCAGCATTTCCTCGTTCTTCCTCTCCGTGAGACGATTGCGGGTATCCCTGCGGACATCGAGTCCGTGGGACCCGCAATCACACTCACAGAGCTTGCAGCAGGGTCACACGCCACCGGCGGCGTGTGTGCGACCACATGGCAGCAAATTTAAAGGGACATACCTGTACGCCCATTTGCCTGTCTGTGCCATTCTGGCCACGTAAATGTTTGCACGGCGGTCGGCAAGCGGTTAAAAACAAGTCTTATGAATTATACATGTATTTATCCTGTCATAATAAAATAGGACTTTATTACTCAGGATGTCTTTAGTAAATATACAAATAAATTATTTGTATAGTTGCTGGTATTGTGTAAATGTAACAGAAAATGATATCATAACCATATATATTATTTCAATGTTATTTTGCTCACCTCGGACATCTTACCGAAGTTTTAAGTTTTCCATGGACACCTATACAAATGTCATGGCCTGTGCTTTTATGGGCAGTTAGTTTCTTTTCATAACACAGTTCACAGCACTTTGCTTTGCAATAATATTGTAGGTCTTATGGGGACTGCAAAGACTCAGAAGCAGTAAAGTGCATTGGTTTAAGGATATCCACTTTCATTACTAGAAAACAAATGTAGCTAAGCAAAAAGTGAGGGTCATGAAGTCTTAGATCATATTTAATACTGAAAAGTTTTGCTGTGATTTTCTATCTGGTAACAATAGAATACATTCACTGCCAGAAAGTTGAATCAGCATTTGCTTTATTTTTGTTCTAGTTCAAATATGTAATATCTATTTAAGAGAACCAGTAAAGGAATAGAAAAGGGAGTTGCCATTGCTGACCTGTTTTAACAGAGCAAGAGCAAGGGTTGTTATAGTCTTCTTGATTATATTGCTTATTGAATCACTGACCCAGAACAAGCATGCAGCCAATGACTGATGCAAATTTGTTGACTAAGCTCATTAAGTAAAAAAAGAAAAGAAAAGATGATTGTCATGGGCTTGGATCTTTAAATTATTCAGCAATGGCAACACTGATTAAGCACTTTTCTGTTGTGTGAAACGCCTCTACCTTGATCACTGCTGGTGTCCTCTGGTGTCATTTTGGAAATTTTCATATTCCAATAAACTGTACTTGGAGCCCACATGAGATGCAGCCATTTATTATTTTGACAATTTAACACGGAGGCAAGCCGGGGCTAGCACTCAAATGTATGTTCCAGTGGGCGTATCAGTTAAACCTGGCGTGGTGAGTTCTTTTCATATGAATGGCAACACCCAAATTCATTCCCTGAAGGGACCCTTTAAGCTATGATAAAATTAAGCTGTGACTCATTGAAGCTGGATTTGATGGCAGTATATGCTTTCATATTACCTGATAATGCAACAAAATGGAAAGTCATTGGCTGCCTTCTATACAATGGGTGAAATGACAGAGGCTACTTAAATGGGTGCAGCAGGGCGGTTGCACTGATATCAGCTATTTTAGTGTAATACATCCTAAAAATGTACAACTGATGCACTAAAATCATTAAAGTTGTTCTTTCATCAGCTCTGCTCACCCTTCTCCAATCTTATATTAGAAGGCTGCTGTATCACTTCTGAAAGTGTGGATGAGAGAACAATTTGAATGACCTCAAGGTTTCTGCTGTGAACTTTACCCACTTCAGCCCCGCTCACTGTATATATACGTCATTTTTTTGAAGATGGATATCTCGGTAACGGCAGCAGCTGCTGCCACAACCGAGATATCCATCTTTTCAGCGAGCGGTTCTGTACACGATAGTGGTGGTCTCTGCGGCGGGTTCGCCGCGAGATCACCGTTATCGGCGGCGGGAGAGGTGCCACCCCCCCTCCCGCCGCTCTCCCGCACCCTCCGCCGCTT
The DNA here is from genome assembly GCA_037952925.1 of Lithobates clamitans. Lineage (NCBI taxonomy): Eukaryota > Metazoa > Chordata > Amphibia > Anura > Ranidae > Lithobates > Lithobates clamitans. Next base: position 5,891,827 of record JBBGZY010000539.1, read on the forward strand.
ACCGGAGCCGTCGGTAGCAGCGGAGGCGATCGGGTCCTTTCCCTGCTGAGGTATGGAGACAAGTGAGGCCAAGATGGCGCCTACCCGTCTCCATACCATGTGACGGCCGGAGCGACGTCATTACGACGGCTCTGCCCACTCTCTTAAAGGCACAAATTTTTTTAGTGTCATTTTTTTAAACGACTTTTTTTTTTTTTTGCATTTTAGTCTAAATATGAGATCTGAGGACTTTTTGACCCCAGATCTCATATTTAAGAGGACCTGTCATGCTTTTTTCTATTACAAGGGATGTTTACATTCCTTGTAATAGGAATAAAAGTGATCCAAATTTTTTTTTTTTAAAAACAGTGAAAAAATAAATAAAATAAAATAAAATAAATAATAAAAAAAAAAATTTTTTTTTTTAAAGCGCCCTGTCCCGAGGAGCTCGCACGCAGACGCGAACGCATACGTGAGTAGCGCCCGCATATGAAAACGGTGGTCAAACCACACATGTGAGGTATCGCCGCGACCGGTAGAGTGAGAGCAATAATTCTAGCCCTAGACCTCCTCTGTAACGCAAAACATGCAATCTGTAGAATTTTTTAAACGTCGCCTATGGAGATTTTTAAGGGTAAAAGTTTGACGCTATTCCACGAGCGGGCGCAATTTTGAAGCGTGACATGTTGGGTATCAATTTACTTGGCGTAACATTATATTTCACAATATAAAAAAAAATTGGGCTAACTTTACTGCTGTCTTATTTTTTTTTCAAAAAAGTGAATTTTTTCCAAAAAAAGTGCGCTTAGAAAACCGCTGCGCAAATACGGTGCAAAAAAAAGTATTGCAATGACCGCTATTGTATTCTCTAGGATGTTAGAAAAAAAACAATATATAATGTTTGGGGGTTCTAAGTAATTTTCTAGCAAAAAAACCTGTTTTAAACTTGTAAACACCTAAAATCCAAAACGAGACTAGTCTTGAAGTGGTTAAGGAAGAATTGTTCCATAGTGCCTGCAGCAACAGAGATCAGGGAAGACTTGTTTAATAGCTGACATCAAATGATGTCAATGTTAAATGTCAATAAACTAAATATGGGTTCACTTTAAGCAGATTTAGAGAGGTTTAAAGATTTGTAAATGCTCAGTTTTATTTTTTAAAATAATAAACATCTTATCTTTACTTGCTCTGTGCAATGGTATTGAACAGAACAACCCCAAACCTCATTTCCTGGGGTCCCCCATTGGTGCTCCAGGCTCCTCCTCTTCTCAGTGCACCACCATGGGAAGCCACTTCCTATTGGAGTGAACCTGACTCGCCCCAGAACCAGATGAGCACAGCGTTGGATTGAGATAGAACTTGGGTAAGTATAGGGGGTGTGAGGTGGTGATACTTCAATTAGAACATTTTTTTTTACCTTAATGCAGGGAATGCATTAGGGTAAAACATGATCTACATTTAGAATCACTTGAGGGTGCCTTCTCTTGGGTATGTATAAGATTTTCCTGTTCAGATCCTGTTCTGTGAAAATAGAAAGTCTTATTAGAAGTTTCACATGAAGCAGCTGCCTTTTCCATAAGGCTAGTATGCATACCAGTAAGACAAGAGTCAGAGCCCCGGGCTTGTTTCAAATAGGATGCACATGCCTGCCAGCCAGTCCGAGGATGTGGAACTGGCAGCACCAAGCCACAGCCTAGAAATGAAAGCACCTCCCACTTGGCAAACAGGGAAGAGGAGCATATCCGAAAATGCAGGGTCATGGGTGGCAACTGCTGACACTCAGGCCAGAAGAGAGAGGCTGGACAGCTTCTACTGCTGGAATGGGCAGATGAGGAAATAGGAGTGGGTCTTATGCCCCCAACATTATGGTACATAGATATTATATGTATGCCTGTTTATTAGCAGTCATGACAAGTTTCCTTATGAAGACCCTGTGAGGGAAGCCAAAATGATGTATTTATTTCAAGAAGTGAAATTTAAAAAAGTGATGGGAACACAATATATTGAAATAATATATAAGCTAAAACCCCAAGTGCAAACATGTTTAAATGATATGCTTTTCTTGCCCTGTTATTTGGCTAACTGTATTTTCAAAAAATAGGTTATTCGTGGTTAAAGTCCAACTGAAATCACAGAAATAGGAATATGGTCAGACAGATGCTGTAGTAAAAAAGGCAAAATTTGATTTATAACTATGGTGAATGACAGGTCAATGTGCAGCAAATGTGCAGTAAATGATCTTCTAACCAATCATTCCTTTACTTAATAAATGTGCACTCTATTCTATATGCAAGACTAACGTAAATATTTCTTTCTTAGTTTTCAATTTAGAACTACAGTCATAATGACCTTTACCTACATTAGAAAAAAGTGTTCTCTTTCACAGCTTCAGATCAAGTATGTCAGTGACAAAATATCCTAAATTATTCTTAGTCACAGTCATTGGAGCAGTTTTTACATGCATGGATAATAGCTTAATTTTCTTCTTTTTATTCAGCTCTGAACATCTTGCTGGCAGACAATGACCTACATGGTGCCAGAAATTTGCTGCAAGCTTAAATGCTTTGTATTAGAATTATGCGTTCAGGAAAATGGGGCCAGATGCTTTACTGCACTACCAGTAGAATTATGAAATGCAGAATAGACTGAAACACATTGAAACAAACAATTACAATCCACGTGTAAATCAGCTGTGCAGTCTTAAAGTGAAACAACACTTAGATCCCTTTCACACTGAGGCGCTTTACAGGCTCTTAATCGCTAAATATAGCGCCTGTAAAGCGCCTGTAAAGAGCCGCTCCTGTCTCTCCAGAGTGAAAGCCCGAGGGCTTTCACACTGGAGCGGTGCACTGGCAGGACAGTAAAAAAAGTCCTGCAAGCAGCATCCTTGGATCGGTGAAGGCGCGGTGTATACATTGCTCCTAAACTGCTCCTGCCCATTGAACTGAATGGGCACCGTTGCTGTAGCAGTGCTTTGCGGGTAGTTTTAACCCGTTTTCAGATGCTAGCGGGGGTTAAAACCGCCCCACTATCGGCTGAAAACCCCTGCAAAAACGGTGGTAAAGCCGACGGTGCCAACGCCCCAGTGTGAAAGGGGCCTAATTATATGAAAGAAAGGTATTCTTTGCAGGTCAGCTATGTACACACCAAGGATTTCAGCAAACTTTACTATAAAACTTCATCTGCTTTTGATATAGTTGAAATGATACAGTTCTAGTTCTATCTACATTTTTAGTCAGAAGTAAAAAAGGAAACCTGTTGATCTCATAAAAAGTTGTGAGCATTATTGTGCCCTCAGCACACTTCCTCTGCTATCTAAAAAATGTTATTTATTTCTTTCAGTTCTGTTTTTTGAGACTAAAAAATTATTAGCCTTAGTCAACAAAAAATGATTTGTGTTGTCAGATCACAGCAGCACTTAGGGGATGAGTGCATTTCTGGCAGATCAACAGGTATTTTTCTGTACAAAAACAAAATAAACCATTACCATTGCAGACGGCAAGACATTTATAAAGCTGGGCAGCGTGGACCCACATGTGCCGTATTCACATGGGTAAATATTTGACATGTTACAGGGGCTTCCTCAGAGCTAAGCTCTTTTTTATTGACTCTATATTTGAATAAATATCTTTTGGTAATGTACTAGGTGCGTGTGCCTTCCATTTTATTTTGTTTGTGTAGTGCCTATCCAACCACCTCGTCTGAGGAGGGCAGAATCCGCCCAGTTTGTGTAATTACCGTTGTCCTTGTTGTTTTGTACCACAGAAGACCTCTTAGTGCCTGGAAGTGACTGCTTGCTTAGGTATTTTTCTGTGCCCGCATTGTCTTTAACCGCTTTAGCCCCAGAAAAGATTTCACCCCCTTCCTGACCAGAGCATTTTTGCGATTCGGCACTGCGTCACTTTAACTGACAATTGCGCGGCCGTGCGACGTTACACCAAAACAAAATTGACGTCCTTTTTTTCCCACAAATAGAGCTTTCTTTTGGTGGTATTTGATCATCTCTGCGTTTTTTTATTTTTTACGCTATAAATAAAAAAAAAAGCGACAATTTGGAAAAAAATATATTTTTTACTTTTTGCTATAATGAATATCCCCAAAAAATATATAAAAAAAAACAAATTTTTTCCTCAGTTTAGGCTGATATGTGTTCCTCTACATACTTTTGGTAAAAAAAATTGCAATAAGCGTATATTGATTGGTTTCTGCAAAAGGTATAGCGTCTACAAAATAGGGTAAAGATTTATGGCATTTTTATTATTAATTTTTTTTTATTAGTAATGGCGGCGATCTGAGATTTGTATCATGACTGTGACATTATGCCGGACACATCGGACACTTTTGGGACCATTGTCATTTATACAGCAATCAGTGGTATAAAAATGCACTGATTACTGTGTAAATGACACTGGCAGAGAAGGGGTTTAACACTAGGGGGCAATCAAAGGGTTAAGTGTGTCCTGGGGAGTGATTCTAACTGTGGGGGGATGGGCTACCACTGACATGACAGCGATCACTGCTCCCGATGACAGGGAGCAGTAGATCCCTGTCATGTCACTAGGCAGAACAGGGAAATGCCTTGTTTGCATCTCCCTGTTCTGCCTCTCCATGGGCACGATCACGCTGTACGCAGGGGGTGTGCATGCCCACTAGCCCCACCAGTTAAAGGGGACCTACAGGTACACCCATTTGCCCACCACTGCCATTGTGCCAACGTATATCGGCGTACAGCGGTCGGCAAGTAGTTAAAAGAATAAAACATTGGGGAATATACATATTATGCATAGATGTATTGCATATGATTTTCTTTTCATTTTCCTAGGTGTACAGCATCTTTTTTGTTTTTTTTCATTAGTCTTGACATATGTAAATATAAATATGTAGCTCTGTGTGCATTTCTGTGCAATTCACATGCAATTCAGTGAATGGCCTCAAATCACACTACATCACACCAAAAGTAGTGCATGCACTACTTTAGGAAATGCACTATATTTGCAAACTGTATTTGGGGTGTCATTAACTTAACATTGACACCCGCTGCAGATTGCAGCTGCAGTGTATTTTGAACGCTGTGCGGGAAACACGCAGAGACCGCGGGTTTCCCACATCCCATTCTAATGTGAACGTGACCTTATAGTGAAGTTTTCTCCTCAATAACATTTTTTTTTTATTTGGTTTCAGGATGCTTCCATAATTAACATGGAACAGCAGTGATAATAACTTGGCAACAGTTTTAGTTAAAGCTGAACCTCTTTTCCCGAACCCCTTCTAGCTAATTGCTAGCATAGAAAAAATATATTCCAAAATTAAAATCAGTGCTTATTTAATGTTCTGGTCTCAGGATATACTTCATTACAGATGACTAATGTAGCTGAAACTGTATAGAAAAACATATTTTTTTAAAGAATGGCCATTCTCTTGGTTAATAGGCAAGGGGTGGTAAAACAAATGACATGGGGTGTTGGGTACTGCCCTGGGGAAGATGCACAAAAGTCTTTTTTTTTGTTCTGTTTGACACAGAGCAGCAATTTTAGTAATGATTAAAGTGAAACATTAAAAATGTGAATTTCCTCCTGAAATGGATAACAGTGATATACTCCATCCCCTCAGATATTGTTAAGGTTGATAGCCTTCTCTCAAATCTCTTTCCTATCAACCAATGGCACAAGACAGTTATACAGCTTATCTCCATTCTGTTTGTACTGTTCTTGGAACCCTTCCTTTGTAAAGTAAAATCTAATCCAAACTTTACTTTTAATAATTGGAAGTAATGGAAGCCCCTATTTCTTGGAATATTGCCCAACACCTTATGCCGCGTACACACGAGCGGACTTTACGGCGGACTTTGCCCGGCGGACTGGACTTCGACTGACAATTCGATGTGTGTGGGCTCCAGCGGACTTTGTTTTCTCAAAAGTTGGACGGACTTATGCCGCGTACACACGAGCGGACTTTACGGCGGACTTTGCCCGGCGGACTGGATTTCGTCGGACAATTCGATGTGTGTGGGCTCCAGCGGACTTTGTTTTCTCAAAAGTTGGATGGACTTAGATTTGAAACTTGTTTCAAATTTATCCGTTGAAATCGAGTCCGGTCGAAAAGTCCGCCGTCTGTATGCTAGTTCGACGGACAAAAAAGCCACGCTAGGGCAGCTATTGGCTACTGGCTATGAACTTCCTTGTTTTAGTCCGGTCGTACGTCATCACGTACGAATTCGACGGACTTTGGTGGATTGTGTGTAGGCAAGTCCGTTCATTCAGAAAGTCCGTCGGAAAGTACGTCGAAAAGTCCGCCGGGCACAGTCCGCCGTAAAGTCCGCTCGTGTGTACGCGGCATAAGAGTTACTGTAACTTCACCTTCACTGCCTTAAAAAATCTGGGGACCTTTTTGCCTGCTTCAGTGCTGATAATTTCTATTGGTTTGAGAGATGCAAAATTCTCAAAATGGTTATCCTGCCATAACTTAAATTTCTGTTCTTGACCCTACCTATCCCCACATCTTTCTTTAAAATGGTGAATACCAAATTTTCCAAATTTATCTGGGCCCACAAAGAACTATGACTAAACAGGGCCCTCTCTCTTTCTCTAACTGAAACCCTAGCTGGCTTTGCCTTTCCTGACCAGGCAAAAAACTTTAGAGCACACCACCTAGTTCATCTTATTGACTGGTCTCGTCATACACATCTCAAATGCTGGATATCTCTAGAGCAGTCCTTCTCTCAGTTTTTTTTTGCATTGTCTTCTATGGTATCCTGACATCACACAATCCCACCTGAAGACTCATCCAGCGATTGGCCCTTTGCTAGTAGATGTAACAAGGAAAGGATTGCTGCTACTCCCAACCAGCCCAGATGAATAAACGATGAGAAGCTGCCTCACCTACATGTCTCCACCAAACCACACACCCTGGTGAATTTCACCCTGGACCCAGAGGCTTAGTCATGGCTATGATCTATACTGTTTCCACGGCTAATTATACATGGCTTACACCAAGCTTCTCAATTTTCCTCTAAGCGTGGGCAATTCGCCTTTGCTTTTAAACTTGACAGTGACACTTATCAAGCACATTTGAAAGCACATTACCTTTTTGCACTCCCACCATCCTCTTATTTTGTCAGATCTCTTACTCCTTTTGAATTAATGTGTGATAGACATGGCCCACTTGGGCATATTCTTTATAATATATAAGTTCCCTCTTACTTACCCAGGAGATGTGCTCAGCCCCCCCCCCTTCTTACACCTTGGCAGCAGAATCTCCAGATATTGCTCACCTCTGAACAACTGTGCAAGTGCTTCTATTTATCATGCTAATCATCCATAAGCATAAAATTACAAGAAGCCAGTTATAAAATCTTGACAAGATAAAGAAGACATCCTCACAAGTGGGAAACCCCCCTCCCCTCTTACCCCTTCTCCCCCCCCATTTTATTTTGCTTTTATGGCTCCATATTTATGCCACCCCCTACGTACAATATATGGTTTGTGAGAGGCTCATTCCATAACAACACAGTAAACTAGATCATCAACTGACTCTAAGATATGTCTTAAGCCGTGTACACACAATCGCACATTCCAACAACAAAATCCATGTTTTTTTTCTGACGGATGTTGGCTCAAACTTGTCTTACATACACACGGTCACACTTGTCGGAAACTCCAAATGTCAAGAATGCGGTGACGTACAACACGTACAACGGCACTAGAAAAGGGAAGTTCAATAGCCAGTGCGCCACCCTTTGGGCTCCTTCTGCTAATCTTGTGTTAGTAGAAGTTTGGTGAGAGATGATTCGCTCTTTTCAGCCTCGTTCTTTTCCGATCGTTACTGCTCTTCAGTTTGTGCTTGTGGGTTTGTATCTGGTTTTCAGTGCTTGCCCCCCCAAAGTGCACACGAGGTCCGTATAAAATATATGGAGTACTTTGCGTGTAGGGGGGCCATTGATATGCCAGAAAATGTTTAATAAACATTTAAAAAATATTTTTTTAGTTAAACTGAAATAATATTTCCTTAGATTTACTTCTTGTGTTTCTTTTAGCTGTCTCCTAGGTTCTCCAATGGCCTTTTTTTTGCCATTTTCTTCAATAGTGTAAACGTAATTTATTTGATACATGAGGTGACAATCTCTTCTTCAGCGAACTATTATTATGTTGTGGTTCTGCTACACACACACCTTGTTTTTGTTGTTAATGTTTGTAATGCATTACTGTTAAAAATATACATGATTTTCAGCACCATGAATGAATTTTGGTGAGTCACGAAAATGGCATGATTTGGGCAAATTAGCCAGAAAAAGTGCAAAAAAGCACTGTGGGAGTTATTTACTAAAGGTAAATTCACTTTGCACTACAAGTGCACTGCAAAAGTGCACTTGAAACTGCACTGAAAGTGCACTTGTAGTGCAAAGTGGATTTGCCTTTAGTAATTAACCCCCATTTCAGTGTAAACAGAAACTTAGTCCAAAAAATGATATTTAGCATTTTAAGAAGAAGCCACACATTGTTAAGTAGAAAACTTTTTACTCTGTGCATATTCACATGTGCGTTTTTGAACGAACCAACATATTTTAGTAATAACATTTTGGTTTTTGACAGTACAAAAAGCCTTTTTTGTGTTAAAATAGACATGTTTAAAACCATACAACAATACACAACTCAGGAACTTACAAAGTTCAACTTTGACAAAGTGAAGGCAATATCAGACATTAGTATGTCCAAACTGTGTTGATATTGCCTTCATCAGATGGGGTGATGTCACTCCTGTGAAAGCCAAATTTTCAAGATGCACACAAATTGAGAGTCAAAATGGGGACTCCCTCCTGATCCCATGCCTAATGTCAACATGTGCTAGCTCCCATCATGGGGGATCAATGGACGTGTTTCAGGGGTGCAACCCCTTCCTTTCTACTTTAGTTGTGAGGAAGGTGTTGCACCCCCAAAACACGTACCTTGGTATCTCGTGATGGCAGACAGCACATGTTGACACACTGTGTGCATCTTCAAAATTTGGCTTTCTAAAAAATATTTAGCCAGAATGATGGCCGGGAAGTGGTTCTGTTATTTTGACTGGACATCATATGACGTCCAGCAGGATAACATGCCGACGCGCGCCCTTCAGTCTGACACACTGCATCTCGATCATGATAAGAAGCCTCTGACAGAGGCTTCTTACCACGTGATCAGCTATGACCACTCACAGCTGATCATCGCGTGAACCAGGAAGTGCCGGTAAATGGCATTTCTCAGTTCGCTCTGACAGGGAGAGCCGATCGGCAGCTCTCCCTGTCAGAGGGGAGGTCTGTGCTGATAATCAGCACAATAATTATCAGCACAGCCCCCTCAGTTGTGCAAATCACCTGTAAATCAGTGCCCAGCAGTATCCCAACAATAAAGTGTGCCAGTGCCCACCACAGTGCCAATCAGAGCCCACCACAGTGCCAATCAGAGCCCACCACAGTGCCAATCAGAGCCCACCACAGTGCCAATCGGTGCCCAGCAGTAACTCCTGTCAGTAATCTCCCAGTACCTCATCATCAGTGCTGCCCATCAGTGCCACCTATCAGTGCCAATCAGTCCCGTCTGTCAGTGCCCATCATAGCCACCTGTCAGTGCTCATTACAGCCAACTGTCAGTGCCCATCAGTGCTGCCTTTCAGTGCTGCCTGTCAGTGCCCATCAGTGCTGCCTGTCAGTGCCCATCAGTGCCCATCAGTGCCACCTATCAGTGCCCATCAGTGCCGTCCATCAGTGCCCATCAATGCTACATATCAGTGCCGCCTATTGGTGCCCATCAGTGCTGCATATCAGTGTCGCCTATCAGTGCCCATCAATTCTACATATCAGTGCCTCCTCATCAGTGCCCATCAGTGCCACTTTATCAGTGCCAACTCATCAGTGCCCATCAGTGCCGCCTCATCAGTGAAAATCAGTGCCACTTTATCAGTGCCCGTCAGTGAAGGGGAAAACAAAATTTTATGACAAAAACTAAGAAAAACTAAGAAAAAATGTTGGTCTTTTTTTAGTTTGTTTAGCAAAAAATAAAAACCCCAGAGGTGAGGTCAGAAATAGTAATATGAAACATTGCTTGGAAGTGTCGTACAATTGTCTTTTTTGGCAGAGTTCAAAGCTGAAGACATTATTTTTTTCCCTTTCTAAAGCTGGAATACTTACCTTTTTTGTACAATTTTCACACATGGAGACACCCCTAGTATCCACTGGAGCACCTGAGTGGGACACCCTAAAAAGTTTGTTCTGGTGTCCCACACTAGTGCTCCTGTGTCCAGATGTGTAAACAGCTGCTGAGTGTCCTCTCCTTACACTGAATCAAGTTTGCATTTCATTCTAGTCCAAACCCATCTAGAGAGCAATGTGAGAAACTTCTTTTAATACAAATAGGCCTGAACAAATGTAGTTAACCTGTATCTGCCAAAAACATTGTATTAGTGGGCGAACGAACGATGTTTACTACAAACGATTACTGTGCCCACGAACCTGAAAGTTGCCATTTTAAACTGTACAACAGTAAAGAAAATCACATGGAGCAGCATGCAAGTAATAATAATAATAGGAACACACGACAACTACTTACTTTTTTGAAGAACTCTCTTGATCTTTCTGTACTGATCCTGCTCCCTCAATTTCAGGTCTGGTCAGCGTTTCCTCAATTGATCCTTGGATCGTCATACCCCAAAATTCCTGTGCAGACTTTTCACAGCTTTAGCCATGATCTTGGCTTCTGACATTTGGGTTTGGATAAGGTCCATGCTTCCCATCATAGTCGGCCCTCTTCAAGATGTCCACCATCTCCACCATCTCTATAAAGGACATATTTAAGGCCTTAAATCTCCTCCGGGTTCGGGGCGTTCGTGGCTCCGGCCTTTCATCGTTGCTGCTGCTGCTGCTGTCTGCATGCACATGCTCTTTCTCCACCATGTGCTCTCCCACTGCGCCGAAAGACAAGGGGCGGGGAATAGACTAGAAAGAACGTCAGGGGCGGGTGGAGTTTCACGCATGCGCAGTGTATATAAAGCGTAACAAGAAGTGCATCATACATATGATCTGTGAGAGGAGGAAGGAGTATCGGAAGCGCCGATCGTTAGAATGAAGGTACAATTTTAACTTGGTGCATCAGTGGCCTATACTGCTTATAGATTGAGGCCTATATTGGGACAAGATTAGTAGAGTTTAGCCTGACATTAGGGTTTGTCTTGTAGAGAAAATTGATCTATTCAATGATGAGGACTTTATCCCCATATTCATTGCTATGCACAGGGAGCTTCCCTATCTGTGGCAGGTAAACCACCTCTTTTATAACAATAAAACAAAGAGGAAGGCAGCGCTGGATCAATTGTTGGAATTGGTGAAGCCGGTGATCCCCACAGTAGACATCCCCCATTTGAAGGTCCTAATTGGTGGCATGAGAAGCACTTATAACAGGGAGTGCAAGAAGGTCCAGGATTCCCAGAGATCAGGAGCTGCAGCAGATGACATTTATGTACCCAGGCTGTGGTATTATGACATTTTCTGGCAGGCCAGACTGAACCCAGGTCAGCACTCTCCAGTCTGCATTCAAGGCTTCCTTCCACCTCAGTTGAGGCTTCCGACGTCCAACCTGGGCCTTCCAGCCAGGAAGAAGTGGAGGAGCCCAGCTTGAGCCAGGTATAGCATTGTTCAATATATTTCTAGTCAAATAATGAATAATGTTAACTAAATGTTATTATTGATCAGTAATTTCTGATTTTACAAAGTATTTTACATATCAATAGACAGTAGTGGCCACAAGCCAAAGTCACGTTTGTAAGTTCAACCATGGTACTCCTCCTCCTTCTCCACCTCCTGCCACAACTACAACACCAGAGCCACGGCCTGGAAGCAAGCATGGAAGGAAGCATGGATGGAAGACAAGAAAGTGATGGCCTGGGTTCAATCTGGTCTGACAAAAGATGCAGGCTGTTGTAAGACCACAGCCTGGGGACAGATATGTCATCTGCTGCTGTTCCTGATCTCTTGTAGTCCTGGACCGGATTGTGCTCACTATTATAAGGACTCCTCAGGCCACCAATTTTGACTGTAAAATAATTGATGTCTGCCCTGGGGTACAAAGGTTTGTGATATTCACCAGTATCTCCAGCGTTGCCTTCCTCTTTATTTTTTTATGACCCACAATAAATGACTATTTTTTTTTCACAAATACTTGCCTATGTGTTTTACTTCAAAAAGGACAGTTTATTTGTGAGTAGGCAGGTACATTTAAAAAATACAATGTCAAATCAACAAGGTACACCAACCTCCTTGATGTTAAAAAATACAAGATAATAATGGTGTTGTGGTAACTTGACACAAAACGAAAGAAAAAATTATGGAGATCACTATAAAAAACAAAACAAAATAGGAGATCTGGATAAGAAAAAAATATATAAACAAAAATTCTAAACATTATCATGGAGATCTGATGAAAAAAAAAAATTATTCATGAGATCGCGAGAAATAATAAAGAAATCAGGTTGTCAGAACTCTGTGTGAATATCAGCAGCAAAACAACTTCATTATTCTAGCATTATAAAGAAGAAGAGAATACGCTGCATTAAAAGATTTTCAAATTTGCAGCATGACGAATGTGCTATCTCCATTACAAATGTGTCGAAATTGTGTACACGAGAATTTACGAGAACGGATTTTGTTGTCGGAAAATTTGAGAGCCAGATCTCAAATTTTGTTTGTCGGAAATTCCGACGGAAAATGTCAGTTGGAGCCTACACACGGTCGGAATTTCCAACAACAAGCTCCCATCGAACATTTGTTGTCAGAAAATCCGATCGCGTGTACGTGGCATTAGTGTGTTCTGACTAAGCTCTGTTTTTTTTTTATTGTTTTTTATTGAAACATTTTCATAATACAACATAGAGTACAAGTAGTGCAAAAGTATAAAGATATACATTCAGCTGTATGTAGTAGTCAAGGTATCCTCATAAGGCACAGATAGATGGATATTCAACAGCCATTGGATTACCTATTTTTCGAACCAAATAGTTGCAGAAGTTGCATTAACCTGAAAGTAGGAGACCAATGGTCTAAAGACGATCCATACTGAAAAATGATAATCTCAGAGTATCAATACCTGAGTATATTTTAGATATAGAGTGTATAAAGAAAAATAAAGTTTATATAAAATAAAACATAGGGTGGGATATAAACAAGGTTAAAAGGGAAATAGAATTTGGTCTAACCTTTACATGAAAAAAAGAAAGAAGTGGATGGGATGAGAAATATTATCATCAAAGGATGAGTCATCAATTTACTTTAAACCAGTTTTTTCATATTTTCCATTGTGTATTAAACTATTTACTAGTACCGCATCTGCTAGCCAGTAAGAATTCATAAACATAGTGGGATTAAGTAGTCTCGAATACTTCAGAAGCGTTTGGTGCCTTATCAGTTTTCCAATGTTTTGCTATCAATGTTCTAGCGACCAGAAGAATGTGTGTAATCACAACACAAAAGTCAGGGGGGGAATTTTTAATGCCTATGTTCAGTACTGCTAAGCTTGGATTGGGAGGTGTCAGGATCCCTGTAATGCTTGAGGTGGGGCGAAATATGCTATTCCAAAAGCTAGTCAAATGTTTGCAGGTCCAGAACATATGAAGGAGGTTCCCTACTGTGCCACAATTTCTTCAGCATAATGGGGAGTTGGTTTGGCAGAATTTGGACAGGCTGTAAGGTGTAAGATACCACCTAAAGGCTATTTTTTTGATAGTTCCAGTGGGTAACACATTTAGAGGCTTTGTAGGTTGATTTAAGTGCATATTGCCACTGTGAATCTGTGATGGATATGTCTAGATCAGATTCCCATTTTCGGTAAGGGTGGGATTTGGTAAAGTTAAGTTTTTGTTGGAAGAAATTGTAAAAGAAGGATGTACCCTTGAGAGGTGTGAGGGCTGTAGTGTAGAACCACCATAATTCTTCTGTGAGATATATGTGGTGCGTTTTGATGGATCTCAGGAGATGGGAAACTTGGTTGTATTTATAGCAATCTGTGGGTATTAAGTTGAATTGTTTTTGTAGTGTGGTGAATGGTTTAAGGGTGCCGTTGTGGTATAGATCTGCAATCCACTTTATGCCTTTATTGTGCCAATCAGTGGTTGCGAAGTTCGAAATCACATGTGCAAGGATATTGAAGGGTATGGGGATGTCTACTTTGCTAGAGGTTGTGGGTGGTAGTTTGCATAGGTCTCTCTTAGCCAACAGGGAGGCTTGTATAGTGAGTGGGGGGTGTTGTATGGGGAATGGTTGCCATGCATCCAGGAGCAAGAGAGAGAGTAAGTTTTTAGTTGAGCTTAGATCCTTTTCAATGCTGCTCCAAAGAATATCAGGGGAGGGATTAAAGCAATTTTTAAGTTGGGTGAGAATGGAGGCTCAAAAATAATCCTGAATATCTATCAATCCCATGCCCGGTGCAAGTCTGTGTTTGACCAGGAGAGCTTTAGAGCATCAGGGTTATTTTGAGCACCAGAAGAATTGCGTAAGCAGGGAGTTTAGAAATCTAAGATGATCACTGCGCAGTGGGATGGGGAGTGTTCGGAAAATGTATAATATTTGAGGAAGTAGGAGCATTTTGAATGAGGCCAAACGGCCAGACCAGGACATTTCTATTCTGCCTAACCTTTTTGTTTCTTTAGTTATCCTATCTATCAAGGGTAAGTAGTTGACATCAGCTAATTTCTGGAGGTCTGACATTAGTTGTAGTCCCAAATACAATATGTTTCACTTACTCCATGAGTAGGGAAAATCTGATTGTAGTTGGGAACGGAGAGGGGGTGGAATGCCTAACTCCAAAATGAGTGATTTTGTAAAGTTTACTTTATAGAAGGAGATTTGGCTAAACTCATTGAGGATAGTATAAGCCTGAGGTAGTGATGTAGCTGGGGAGGTTAGGAACAAAATGATGTAATCTGCAAATAAGTTTATGTTGTGGGGTCTGTCTGTTATATTAGGATGGGTTCTAATCCTCTCAGCCAGTGGCTCTATAAGGAGATTAAAAATCGAGGGGGATAGGGGGCATCTTTACCTACCCTATACCTATGGTTCTTAAAATAGTATCCTTTAATGTGCACGGCCTAAACCACCCAGATATGAGGGCCTCAGTTTGGAGAGAAGCGCTCAAACTACAGGCTGATGTGCTATGTATACAGGAGACCCATCTCTCAGCCTGTAATACTCCCTACTTTCACCACATGCTTATTTTGTAAGTGGGGTATTTAAGTGTTATGCTGTTGTTTTTCTTCTTACGTGACACTGTTTGCCAATCACTCTTGGTGTTCAGCCTTGTTGTAGAGGGAGAAGAGCTTTCGGCGGTTTGTTCAGGTATACTGTCTAAAGAGTGGAGCAATGCTAGACCTTCTTCCAAGCATGTAATCACTGTGGTGTTTCCATCATGGGTGATTGTTAGTTTTATCGGGTATCCCCAGCAGTAAGGAATGCTATGATTGTGTAATGCTTATGTCACAGGCAGTAGAGATTTGCGTTTTTGCATTGTGTATTGTGAAAGGTCTGCATATAGCTGGATGTTTGAGAATCTTTCTGGAGGTTGCAAATTTTTACGGAAGGTCATCATGAGCTGTTCCTTTGTATGATAAAAATGTACCAACATCAGAACATCCCTAGGGATGTTGTCTGGAAGGTAGGATGGCTTAGGTAGTCAATGGATTTGATCAATGATCAAATCTGACTCAGGTGTTGAAGGTAGGAACACTTTCATGAGGCCTCAGGTGTACTGCTGTAGTTGTGCAGGTTGTATAACCTCTGGGACCCCACGGATATTTACATTGTTCCTTCTTGACCTGTCCTCAAGGTTAGCCACCTTAGCTTTAAGCCAGGTTATGTCATCAGACTGATCATTGTGGTCATCGACCAGTATATTATGTGAAGATGCAAAGTCGCCCATTTTCTTTTCTATATGATCTATCCGCCCTCCCAGCTCTCCCATTTCAGCTTTAAAATTGCTTATACATTGCATCATGTCCGCATGCAGGAAGCTGCGGAGGGAGACCAGTATGTCTTTCAAAGTTGTGTCTGATACAGGCTTATTGGTAGTAGGGAACTCATTAATGAGATCTACAAGCTCCCTGGTGTCCTTCATGGAGTCCTGACATGTGCTCACCTGCTGGGTGTCTTCAGCCATGCGTTGTTTGGACTTTGCTGGGCTACTGGAGAGCGGAGTGGAGGGACCAGGAGAATGTCAGGTGGATCCGCCTTGTGAGCCCAGGCTTGGTGTGGCTGAGAGAGAGCCGCTGGATGATGAAGGAGATCCGTCTCCGGCATCAGCTTCATTCTGGCTAATATCGTGTGCTGCCGGCGGGAAAGAAAACTGGTAGTTTCTTCGGCTGGGCCGCTTCTTTCTGCTTGCGGGTCATCCCGGGAGGAAGGTAGAACTCTCAGGCAGGTGGTGGTGGGTGTTTAGGCAGTCGGAGTTACCCCAGTTCGTGTGGATTCCCGTCACTGAAGCGGAGCAGAGGATTCAGACGTCCATGCAGCAGCGCGGTAGCCCCCCCTAATTTCTGTTGTTTTGACATTGTACACTGCCCCTAATATACTATGGTATAATAAATGATGCTGTAACTTATGTGTCTGTTATAAACCAAATAAGCTGAAAATGAAAACAAAAAGCAAAATCCCATTAAGTGACATGCCTGGGAGATGCCCTAACCCTGCCAGTGAAGTGGTTCACATGAACAACCTACTACAGCAAAACTAACATTACTGAAGAAAAAAGTGTTTTTGCCAACGAGCCACAGTACATATACAAGGCAAAATCATGTAAGCGTACTTAATTTTGCCTGCTCGGGCTAAGTGGGGCAATGAGCGCCTCCCTGGAACTGATATGTCCACTGGACACAGTGGAATGTGGATCCCATTACTCGGGGCCTGATAATCATGTGATCACATGATCACAATGTCAACAAAGCTGTTATAAATTAATTAATTCATAACAGATGTGTTGACTATGCTGTGATCTTTTCCACAGCTATGACATGGCACATGGGTCAATCTTGGGACTCTCAGGTGGAGGGAGGGGCCGAATGTGGGCGCTGGGTTAGAGCCGACGCAGAGCCCGCGCTGAGTCTGCGCTGCACGAGTAGCTCTCCTCGACATGTTGACGACCGGGGATGAGGCCGCATAGCCCCCCTCCGCTCTCACGCGGCCCCCTACTCTTCAGTCCCGTGACCTCCCTCCCCGGACTCCCTGGCTGAAGAAGTCGGAAGCCCGCCGCTCATCCCGACAGGAGACCGGAGAACGGCTCGTACCCAGATAGCGAAGCCTGCAGAAGGAATCAGAGCGGCCGCAGCACGCTGGGAACAGCAGAAAACAGCTGACGATCAGCGATCAGCGTTAACATGATGTATGCTTCTCCTGGGATCTCCGGTGACCTGGTGCCCTGTTGAAGAAGACACTGAGGTAATATACACCCGGCTCCCCTGCTGGTTCGGCAGGACTATTTTGTATTGGAGGTGGAAGCTGAATTTGGGTGAGTCAGACGACCTTAGCTTGAATAGCTGATACAGTATACATAGGAGAGCATTGCTGAACCACCTGTAATATAAGACATGATGCATATAGAACCTAAATTGATGGTGTAAACTACGCTGGGACTATAGTTGTGACAGCTAGAGAACATAAAACATTGTGGACTGTCAGCAACAGCAAGGAGTTCCTGTTATCTTAATATACTTCAACAATCTGTTTCATAGTACTAGAGTCTCACACTGAGGAAGCTATGTAGGACGGTGAATGGCGTCCTCGAATTGGTGATCTCGAATTCGGATCTCAAATTGTATGTATTGTGTTCATAACGGTAAGACTTTGTCCTAGTCTAACGAAGGGGTGGTAGGTGGTTGGCTTATACAGGAAGACAATCTATCTAGGCACACTTCTCTTCTCACAAATAACTAACGGAAACACCCTCACAATTAAAACCCAGGATGATGCATAATCAATAATAACATATGGATAGTAGTTGCAGCTGCTAGGGCTCCCTAGAAGGAAAGGGGTAGATAAAAAAAAATCATAAAGAAAAAATAACCCCCTGGCTGCCCACCGGTTATCAGCCTGTATCTACACATAAAAACATCGAGCATTTCACCTCCTCAACGCGGCCAAATCTCAAATACCTCTACATTGGCTCTCTACATCTACTCCAACTGTTAGGGACTGGCTGTCGAGAGTTAGTGAAATCCACGAAATGGAAGACGTATTGGCCCAAGACAAAGGCCATATCGAACGATTCCACAAAACATGGCAACCCTGGTTGCTTTTCAAATACTCTGCAGAATTCCCTTCCTGAATTAAGTTTGGGAGGGACCTCGCGGTCCTGGGCGGGTGCCCTGCCTCTGTATCCTATTTCTGCCCTGCACATCATTATTTCCTTTACCTTTTCTTACTTCTTTTTCTACATCTAACTTCTTACCACTTCATGGCTGATCTATAGCCTATGTCCTCACTGGTATATATCTTGGAAATTCGTACTTCTCTTATAGACGTGAGTTAGATTGTCTCAGAGAATCATAGAGACCACATTTTTGCTTGTTCTCAATAATAAATAATCTGAACAACTGATAAGAAATGTTTGTCGCAATGGTTTGTGAAGCGTAGATAGAAATATTATATTTTATTTTTTACAGTCACAAAGTCAGCTTAGTGGAAATAACCTCAGTGATGCGGTGTCTGTTAAACATTTAGACTTCTACACGAGTTTCACACTAACTGTTTATTTTGTAAAAAGACGAAAAGTACGCAGTTGCACCTGCAAAATTTGCAATATACAGTGTATTCTTTTGTTACTATTCTTTTTTCAATAAACTTGAAATGATAAAAAAAAAAAACATCGAGCATACAGATATATAAACCCAAATTTTACTTTGAACTGTATATAAAAGGAACCTTTTTATAACCTTTTATATCCCGCAACAGACTGAGGAGCTATACTCCACCCAACTGCTAGTACAAAACAGAGTATTTCACCGGTAGTAGCTTAAGCACTGATGAGTTGGGTGATTTCAACAACATACTTGCACATCAGTGGAGTACTTTCTCCTCTCCATCATCTCTATCAGAGTAGGGAACAGGGTTGTAGTCACCCCGATAGTCAAGAGGCAGGGGGAAATGAGGGGCAAATCTGAGCTAGGGGCATCAGGTAACCCACCCAGAGTAAGTGCCATCCCAGGAACCATTAAAAAATATATGACCCAGGAAGGTGCAAAAGAAAGCCCGGAGAGGTCATCAGGAGCCAAAAATAAAGCAACAGAGAGCTCACAAAAGAACGGTTTGAAGAAACAATTGGAAGACTTAGACACTCTGGCAGGAGGAAGAGAGGCGCCACTCGAAGAACCCACAATGGATACTCGACAAAAAAAAACAGCTACCAACAAAAGATGAAATGGCCGAAATGTTTGCGAAATTGGAAGCGACAATAAAAGGTGAATTAGCAACTTTGCATGAAGGTATGAATCATATATTGAAAAGGGTTGAGGACACTGAAGAAAGGTTGGTCACACAGGGAGAGGAGATTAAAATGCTTAAGGAAATAGAAGAAAAAACCTTCGGATCAGAGGTCTTCCGGAGACAAGAGGGGAAAACGATGAATTACAAGAAGAACAAGAAGAAATGGACAACATCTTTGGCCATATGGTAATTAAAACAGGAACAAACACCAAAATTAAGTTCGAAAGAATTTATCAGGTTAGGAAGCCCACCGAAATAATAGGAGAGCCCCCAAGAGATGTCATCGACAGATTTCACAATTTCCAGGATAAAGAACAGATAAGGGCATATTTGAAAACTAACCAACCCGTTAAGTATGGAGAAACCACCCTCCAAATCTTCCCAGACCTGGCCGTGGAGACCTTAGTCAGGAGAAGAACTCTAAAACCCCTGTTGGAACAGTTGAAGGCGCATAATATTCAGTACTCGTGGGGATTCCCTGCCTGCTTAATAGGACGTAAAGAGGGTAAATCGGCAATTTTAAGAGCAGAGGCGGACACCCCCAAATAACAACTGGGGGGGCGAACGGGTGCTGCCAGGCGACCACATCTGAGCTCAACCTCCAGGGGGCGAACCGCAGGGCCAGGTGGAGAGAGGAAGGCCACAGTTTTTGGGGTCATGGGGAGGCCAGTCCCCCTGAGGGAGTAGGACAGAGGGGGAGGGGTGGGGGGGTAAGGGAGGTTTGGGTTATGGAGGGGGTTGGGGCGGGTGAGGGAGGTGGGGGTGTAGGGTGGGGGGGTGGGATGTCAGGGTAGGGTGAGTTATCAAGATACGGATGGGTTAGAAATCCGAGAGTAGGAGAAGATGTCTAGTTTAAATATTATTTCCTATAATGTAAGGGGCTTGAACTCCCCCATAAAATGGGCCAATATACTAAGGGAATTTAAATTGAAAGCTGAGGTGGCAATGCTCCAAGAGACACATCTTTGTATTAGTAAGTGCCAAAAAATTTTCTCAAGAGATTTTCCAGTATGGTTCTATGGAGACTCCCCGACCAAGGGAGCAAAAGGAGTGGCCATAGGGTTTGCCAGAGAAGTAAGGTTCGAGCTGGAAGAGAGAATGACCGACTCTGAAGGACGATATCTCTTTTTGAGGTAAAATAAATGGATCGGCTTGTTCCCTGGCAAACATCTATGGCCCGAATAAGAATACAACTAAATATGTAATGGGTGTCTTGGCTAAATTTGAATAATTTAAGAAAGGGGGGGGCGTTATAGCTGGGGATTTTAACCTATGCCTAGACCCAGCGAGAGACAGTACGTCCCATGCCCGGGGGACAGGTGGAGTTTGGGGGAATAAACTCAAAAAGAAGCTGCATCAGCTCCAACTTGTGGATGCCTGGAGGATGCAACATAATAACGTAAGAGACTATACATTCTATTCCCCCGTGCATGGGACGTATTCGCGAATAGATTTTTTTCTTGTTGAACATCGGTTATTGGAGACGGTCACTGATGCAGGTATTGGTAACATGACGTTTTCAGACCATGCACCGGTGAGTCTTCAAATGAGAATAGGGGTGCCCCAAATACAGGGTACAGGCTGGAGATTGAATGAGGATCTTCTTTAAGATAAAAATACTGGAAAGAGGATCAAAGATGAACTAGACTTGTACTTTAAAATAAATGTGCCGGGGAGATCACTGAGGCCACAGTCTGGGAGGCTTACAAAGCTTACATTCGGGGCATATTAATGATGGTAGGTTTGGAAAAAAAAAGAGAAGGATAAAAGAAAAGAGCACCCTGTTAAACGAAATTCACGAGCTGGAACAACAGCATAAGATGAGGGGGAGGTGTTGGCAAGACTATATAGGAGAAGGGAAGAGATGAGGGATTTAACTGAGCATGAAACGCGTAAAGCTTATAACCTAGTGAAAAAAGATAGATATATAAACGGCAATAAACCGGGCAAATTACTAGCGAGGGCCTTGAAAAAAAAGAAAAATACTAATTACATTGAGAAAATTAGGACAAAGTCGGGGGAAATTAGATATAGAACATGTGATATTGTGAAAGCATTCCAAGAATTCTATGGAGAGTTATACGCAATTAACATAAACAACTTGCAGATAATGGAGCCCCAGGTCTATTCCTGTCAATCGATGCTGAAAAAGCTTTTGACAGGGTAGACTGGGGCTTCATGTGGGACACTCTGGAGAAGATTGGACTGGGGGATAGAATGCTTAGCTGGATAAAAGCCTTATATATACACCCCACAGCGAGAGTGAAGACGAATGGAATTCTCTCTGAACCATTCAAAATGCACAATGGCACAAGACAGGGGTGCCCACTTTCCCCATTGTTGTTTGTGACAGCATTAGAGCCCCTCCTAGCGAAAATAATGCTCAGTCCGGATATTGGTGGGGTTAAAATAGGTGAAGAAGAGTATAAATTAGCTGCCTTCGTGGACGACGTCTTGTTTTATGTCACTCGCCCAAGGACTACTCTTCCGAACCTGTTAGCGATCATAAAAGAATATGGTAGATTGTCCAATTTCTGGGTTAATCCAACCAAGTCAGAAACGCTAGACATTAATAAAGGCAAAGTAGGGGACAAAACATATCAAAAGTCTTTCCCATTCAAATGGGGGATAAAAGAGCTCAACTACCTAGGAGCTAAAATAACCATATCTATAGAGGCAATATTCCAGGTGAACTTTATGTCACTCCTTAACGAGATTAAGACTGAATTAAATAGAGTCTCACAAACCCAACTTTCATGGGGCGGAAGAATCAATTTATTCAAGATGCAAATATTAATAAATATTTATAAAATGCAAATGCTCCCAATCCTAATCCCTCAGATCTATTTTAATAGTTTGCACACCATGTTCTTAAGGTTCATTTGGAGAGGGAGAAAACCCCGAATAAATTTTACACAATTAACTAAAGATAAGAGGAAGGGGGGGGGGGGCACCCGACATTAGAAAATATTATGAGGCGATTGCCCTATCACCCATATTAGATTGGGTAAAAAAATAATAAAGAAAAGCAATGGGTGAAAATAGAGAATAAAATGAGTGAAGTAGAATTGGGTAGGATAGTATGGATTCCACCACAGTGTAGAAAACTGAGCACCGGAACATACACTTAATATTTGGGATAACTTGCACAAAAAGGAGAACTGGGAGTTTAATTCACCGCTAATTCCGCTTAAGGACACAGATTATTTTGCACCGGGGAAAGAAGATCTGTTTGGGAGGTGGATTTTAAAGGACGACGCCCAATTAAAAGATGTCCTGAGACAGGGCAAGATATGTACATTTCAAGAACTAAAAGCCAAAGATTAATGGTTTATCATAGATTCATGGCGGTATAGGCAGTTGAAACATTTTGTTGACTCACTTCCGCAGCCAATTAGGTCGATGGAGAACCTAATTCCCCTGGAGAAAATATGTATGGAAAAAAAAGGGAGGGGGGTGTCTCTAAGATCTATAGAGTACTTAATGAATTAGGGGGTGTGGTGAGTCCGTTATATATATAAGATAAGTGGGAGAAGGAACTGGACATCGAGATTAGCAGATGGGAGATGGGGTTGATTCTGAAAAGGGTGAACGCCATCTCGGTTAGCTGTAAGCTTTCAGAGATTAATTACAAGATTCTTGCGAGGATGTATATTACCCCTGATAGAGCACATAGAATCCAGAAGGAAACTTCGCAATTATGTTGGAGGGGTTGTAAAGAAATCGGAGCAATGGCGCACATATGGTGGCAGTGTCCGGAAATAAAAAATACTGGGGGGAGATTAAGCGAACCATTAGCGAGATTACGAGCATTGATATCCCCGATGACCCTTGGGTGTGCCTACATCATGGGAGTAAAATGCCCATGAAGATATATTTGAAATCGCTACTACTACACCTACTTAACGCAGCCAAAAGTCTTATCCCTAGATATTGGCAAGATAAAGGGGGACCTACAATGCGGGAGTGGTTCAACTAGATTAATGAAATGTATTTCCTTGAATATTTGAGGTACAGTGAAGGGACAGAAATGGAAGTCTTCGAGGAGATATGGAGGGACTTAAAAAACTTTAAGTACTCACTCCGAGCGGCCGAGGTGTGGGGAATATAGTTCGATGCCCCACTGTAAATATAGATACTAGACAAGTAATATTTATCTGTGAAAACGTGAAGAATGAGGATTGGACTAGATAGGAGTAATGGTAATAGGGGGAGGAGTCGGGAAGGAAATAAGCAAAATGAGAGTTATATGGGGGGAAGGGTGGGGGATGTTGGGAGGGAGGAGGGGGGGTTGATATAGGAGGGTTGTAGGGGATAAATAATTTCAAGGGGTTGATTTGTATTTTTATATTATCACGAGCAAATGGCTAATAAATACTGATGATAATGCCACAATGATGTGAATACCTAAAGGGACGAAATTGAACTGTAAAGTTGAAACTAGAGCCCCAGAAAATACTTTGCTGAAGTGGCAAAAAAAAAAGAAAAAAAAATCACATCACTTTGCACCATGTGATTAGCTGTAGCCAATCACAGATCACAAGTGAGCACAGTGAATGATAAGTGAATATTTTTTTTTTTTAACATACTGTCACCAGTCGGTGTCCCTGATCACTGTCACATCAGTCGTATGATGATGCTGTACTGCACAGGCAACAGTATGAAAAAAAAATTGAGAAAAAAAGGACAACTATAAAAAACTGCCATGCCTCTACTAAAAGTCTCAGACTGTCTATTTTCCAAAAATGGGTCATTTGGAGGGAATTTATACTGTCCTAGCATTTTAGGGCCTCAAGAAACGAGATGGGAGCCTGTCAGTACACCAGGATCAAATATACTGTATATACTGTACCATAGTTTGTAGATACTATAACTATAACAAACCAATTAATATACACTTATTGGGATTTTTTTTTACCAAAGACATGTAGCAGCATACATTTTGGCTTACATTCATGATGAAATTTGTTTTTGTTTTTTGGATATGTTTTATGACAGAAAGTAGAAAATATTGTTTTATTTTCAAATTTTTTTCATTTATATTGCACAAAATAAAAAAACGCAGTGATGATCAAACAGCACCAAAAGAAAGCTCTATTTGTGTGAAAAAAATAATATATAGCCCGAGGGGAAGGTGTTAAGGGGGACCCGTGCAAAAAAGAGAAAAAAATGGTGTGAGGCCCCCAAAATTCTATACCAGATGCTTTTGATATAAATTTAAAGTGGGCTCATGTGAAAATCAAGGAAAAAAAAGCATGAGGTTCCCCCTCAAAAATCCATATTGACCTACTATCACAGCATGCAGTCTGACGGGCCAGAAATAGAGGAGGAAATGAGAGTGTACCTTCCTCTGAACTATACCAGGCCACATGTCCTCAACATGAGAAGAATAGCTTGCAGGACCCCCCTGGAAAAGTACATTGTCATAATGTTGATAAGGACAAGGGCCTCTTCCCCACAACCCTGGCCCAATGGTTGTGGGGGTCTGCGGGAGGGGGGAGCATTAGAAACTGAAAGCTCCCTTTATTAATAAGTGGCAAGCTAAGATACCGCCCAATGAGTAAAGGGTACATAGTAAAGTGTAAAAAAAAAAACCACAGTTTTTGATAAGTCCTTTGATTAAAAAATAAAATGTCCCATGATTTACGTCCATCATCAATCATGTTATCTATTGATGCAGTTTCATGTTAATCATGATGCCCATTGATCCTCCAAAAGAAAAAAAAAAAAACATTCTACCAATGCATGTCTAATCCCATTGCATCACTTCCACCAAATGACAGGTCCAGTGGGTGACAGCTAATATAAACAAAGGGCTAGGGTCTCCTAGGTGATGTTATTGACCATATATGGACATGTTTAAAAGTGTGTCTCTGTTTTTTTACACTTTACAATTTTTGTGATCAAGTATGGGTAATAATAACACGGGGATATTGGTATCTGGGTGCCCTATTGTTGTTAGGGATGGCTTCCAGATTCCAATAAGTCATCTGCCAGCAGACCCCCACAATCACCAAACCAGAAGTGGTTTTTGCATGGTGTCCCCTTCAAAATTCATACCAGACCTGAAGGGCTTGGTATGAATTATGTGGTGAAACATCCCTTTACTTTTTTTAAAATGATTCCCAACTCCTTTTCTGAAATTGCCATGGATTCTTTGGTGAAAGGAGGGTGAGCATTTTACATGGGGTTTAAAGTAGATTTCAATTTTTTAGAGTCCCAGCTCCCACTCTGTGAGGTCCCCTTGGACTTTTAAAGAAAGATAATTACAGTATACATAGATACTGTATACATGCCTTTTTTTTTCTTGTCAAATTTTTTTATTGAGTTTCAACAATTAGTATACATAAGTACATTTGGTGGCAGCATAAGATAAATTCACATGAGTGGTAATAATAATGACTTGTAGTTCCAATAATAATTAAAGATAGTTTAACTAAAACGGTTCTAGCGTAGATCTAGCTGTTCAAAAAATTACTACTTATGTTGTATAAGAAAGATTAAAATCGGACTAAACCAAGTTAATATGAGATGACCTCAGGTCAAGATCATAATTGTTATCAAGAATATAATATTTAAATATAAATAAAAAAGAAAGAGAAAAAAAAGATATGTACAATCAAAATTTACATTCTACGTATTTGAATTATATATCGTTAGTATAATGATAATCGATATGAGAAAATATTCTGCTGCCAAAACAATATAAAGAATAAATTAAAAAGAGAGAGAGACTAGGAGGAAAAAGTAGAAGAAGGAAGGTGAAAGTAAAATAGTCATGGATAGGAGAAAAGTTAAATAAATATGGGTGAAAGAAAAGAAAGGTAATAGGGATCCCTGGGGTAGCAAATGGTGATAAACAAATATAATGCACATCGGAAATGGATTACCAAAATCTTAATAGAGAAGTGTCAAAATTGAAAGGTAAAAAGTGGGAGACGCAAGGATTCCATATTTTATCAAAATTGGAAATGTTATCATGTGTAATAGCTTCTGTTTTGGCATGAATCATTGCTTGGGTGA
Source organism: Lithobates clamitans (assembly GCA_037952925.1). Taxonomy (NCBI): domain Eukaryota; kingdom Metazoa; phylum Chordata; class Amphibia; order Anura; family Ranidae; genus Lithobates; species Lithobates clamitans. The sequence goes on from JBBGZY010000539.1 coordinate 5,918,315, forward strand.
TTCTATGTTTGGTTTCAGCAATTTTTAAGGATGAGGATTTCCAAGCTTTGGCAATTGTTTGTTTCGCGGCTGTAGTGATTTGTAGTAGGAGTTTGAATTGGCGGTGGGAGAGAATGGCCAGTTTTAAATTTAAGAGTGCTATTGTAGGATGAGGATTGATAGAGATTTCAAATAGTGTTGAAGTTATAAGAAATACTTCTATCCAGAAATTTTGCTACCTGACAATCCCACCAAATATGAAGATGTGATCCTAGATCTCCACAGCCATGAAAACAAGATGAAGAATAATTGGGAGCATATTTCGCAATCCTGACAGGGACCAAATACCAGTGTGTGAGTACTTTATAATTTGTTTCTAGGGCTGCTATGTTCTGTGAGAATGACTTAGTTGTGAATCAAATCTTATCCCAATCATCTGCTTCCAACTGAAACCCAAGATCCGTCTCCCATTTTGCTACATACAGTATGATGGCAGGTCTGAGTTAGGTTTGGTACTAAGGTGAGAGTAGAGAATTGAAATAAGTCCTTTACAGTGAGGGTCACGTTTACAAATATTTTCAAAGCATGTTAATTTATCTAGATTAATTTTCCCTTGTATGTAGGGCATAACAATTTTTTAAATCTGTAGATATAGAATAAGCTCTAAATTGGGAAGTTTGTGACTTTCACATAAATCAGGGGAAGTTTTAAGTGAAGTAGAGGATGTTAGTTCACAAAGTTGAGTTAGGTTAGAAAAGATCCATGTTTTAAAGATTTAGGGAAAGACCATGCAGGATAGAAGAGTGGGTTTTTAAGAAATGATAAAAGAGGAGTATAGAGATTGTAGTCCATTTACTAACTTACATTTATTCCAAATGGCTAGTGTATGTTTGGTTATAGGATTATTAAGTTTTTTATGATAGGTGAAACTAGACTATATGAGGCTGGTTATTGAAAGAGGGTGACAATCTATGGATTCAAGTGCAAGCCAAAGTGTGATTTCATGTTTTGCATGATATTTAGGTATATGTGCTAAGTGGGCCTCTGGGCCAGTCCAGTGATGGTTGATCTTGATGGTCTTCCCTATTGCATATAAGTACCATTCAGTGCAGTACTGCTGTGAGTCCAGGTAGGGATGGTCCAGGGGGTATGTTTACAAAAGCCTGGGCACATAAGATTTGGGTGGAATTATGCCAGTTGCCATTCAGCCTGGAAGAAGAGCCTAATCTGCTGTTACGGCCAAGCTTCTACAGGGGTCAATGCCAGAATGCAGGATAGTATTTCAGCAAAAGCTTCTAATTTTTAACAAGTGCTGGGGTACTTATCTTTGTTAAAAAAAAACTTCTTTTAGACCCTTACTATTTTGAGTCAGACTTGATATTGTCAATTTCCTTGTATTGTTTTGCAACATCCACATTACAATTGTTGTACTATGACTAAGTTTCCCAATAAAGAACATATTAAAAAAAAAAAAAAAACTACTTTAAGGCTCATATTTCATGCTCCTTATTTCTCTCACGTCTGAGACCCACACGGGTTATGCCCTAATTCTTATCAGTGCTACAATTGTAATTATTTCTATAAAAGGTAATAAAAAAGGTGATTAAAAAACACTACGTTTTTTTGCAATGGTTGAAAATACGATATGATCATTTTCAATGATTATTTTACTTTTAAACTCTTCATATTTAACATTCACAATGAGGAAAACTTTGCCTTTTGTGTTGCATTAAATCAAATCAATTTAAAAAAAGATAAGACTGAATGGGTGATCATATGAAAAACTGTGTATGACCACATTTTGTAAAGGAAAGCTGCTAATAGCAATAGCATCAGCTTACCTATAAGTAAAAAAACAGATTATTTTACAAATGAATAACCTTTTATATGAAAGATTGTTCTATAAATAGTATTGATTTTGTCTGCCAAGCAAACTACAAATTTAACAAATACACATGTGGCAGTGGCAGAAAATATTGAACTAATACTTTCAGGTATATATGTAGTTCCAGGAAATACACATACATATAGCCCATGATCACTCCATTCGCTTAAAGTGATTATAAGCGATCGCCTAGTAAATAGAGTTGGGCAAACAGTTCGAGCTGAGCAAAAGTTCAGCTCGAACATTGCCTGTTCGCCCGTTCAGCAAACACCCAAATTTGCGAGGCTCTCAGCAGAATATTCACCCGCTGAGCACCCCACAATGCACTGCGTGCTGCACAGTGCATTGTGAGAGTTAGTGTGTTATTGTGACTCTGAGTGTAGAGTGTTAGTGTAGTGTTAGTATAGTGTGAGTATAGTGTGTCAGTATAGTGTGAGTATAGTGTAGTGTCAGTGTAGTGTGTCAGTGTAATGTAGTATTTAACACAGCACTACATAACATTTAGTGCTGTATACAGTGCTGTATACCCCCTTTTTTTTGTCCCGTGCCTGCCCCTTTTTTTTAAATTGTCAACCGCAGCTTTTCTGACTGTGGCGCTGTTGCCCCCCCCCTTTTTTTTTTATAGTTTTTACATTTCTGTTAGCGGCAGTCCTCAATTTAAAGTGCACCAAACACCACATTTCATTGAATAAAGTGCATTCAATTACACATTTCCCAGCCTCTCCTTGTTGGCCGAAAGGCCAACAAGGAGAGGCAGACTTTCCCATGCCACTATGAGGGCGCCAGCAGCGTCTGTGTACACAGGCAAAGGTGGACATGGTCTTTCCTCAGGCAGGGCATGTTTGTCTTTGCTTAGTGATGTAGCCCGTGCTATCCAGCCACAGCACACAGAGGAGGTGGTGGACTGGCTTACTAAACCATCCTCATCCTCCACATCCTTTATCACCCAGGCTGACACTAGTTCGCAGTCCACCGCAGCTGCCAGAGCAGCCTATTCTGCCTTCCTGTCCACAGCTACTCCTGCCATAGCCCCATCATTATGCATGGAGGAGTCAGCTGAATTATTTGAACACAGTGTTATTCCTGCGCCCTCCAAGAGTAACTGTGAGATGTTACAGGGTGCAGGGACCACCAATACCCAAGGCCCAATTTTTCCACACCTGTGTGACATTTTTTCTTTCTTTTTTTTTTGTTCTTTATTTTATTAAAATGTATTATACACAAAAAGGTAAAAACATTTTCCCTAATCAATAGGGATATACATTAACAAATTTTGTTTCCAAACCTTTATCTACCTTTACCCTCCTTCCTCCCCCACCCCTTCCACCCCATTCTCAGACCCTTCTTTCTCCTCTTCTCTAGGTAATCTTAATCTCACTATAGTTCTTTGTTAATTTAAACTTTTTCCACTTTTCCCATCTCTTAATGAATCCATCTCTAGTATCCTCATGGCTCTGTCTTAGAAATGCCATATTATATATCTCTTCTATTTTATCTAACCACTCTCTGATTTTTGGACTCTCTACTTCCTTCCATTTCCTCAATATCAACCTTTGGCATCGTTCGTCATATGTACAATCATTGTGTTTCTATATTCGGGATATCTACCCCATGAAATAGACATGTCCATGGTTCCTCAGTTATAACTATATCAGTCATTTCCTTGATATAACTCCTTCCAGTACGTTCTAATTTTACAGCCCCACCAACACTCCGTTGTTTGTCCTATTTGATATTTCCCTAGTATTTCTGGGGTTCTATACCACCGGGTTACGCACTTATAATTAATTTCCACCATCCCATTATTTATTGATGATCCATGTACTAGTTTCAGAATTTTTCCTACTTCTTGGTTCTTTACTTGTTTCCCCAATTCCCTCTTCCAATTTTTATAAATGTTGGAATTTCCAGATCTTCCCCTTCTATCAAGGTTTTATATATCCTAGATATAGTCCCACTTCTTTTTTCGATGGAACATAATTGCTCTATCAATGTAAGTGCTTCTCCTTCTCTTATTGGGTAAGGAAGTGCTGCTATGAAGTGTTTGAGCTGGAAATACCTCCATTCATTAATCTCCAGTATATCTTTTTTTATTTTTAATTCTTGTAAAGTGCAAATTTTTCTCCCTTGTATTATATCACGTAGTTGTGCTTTTTCTTTTTTAATCCAGTTCCCCCTATCAAACTTTTCCCCGGTGCAAATAAATTATTTTCCTTTAGTGCCATCAATGGTGAATTATATTTTCATTTATTTTTCTTGTGTAGTGCATCCCACATTTTTAATACCATACCTGTCAATGTGTGTGTGTATTTTCTCCCAATGTCCTATTATGTGGTGGTATCCATATATTCCTTCCTAATTGTGTATTAGCCATTATGTGTTCTATATTAACCCACCTTTTCTCATTGTTTGAATTAGCCCATTCCACCACACGTGTTAAAAAAAACCCGCCTAATATTTTTGAACGTCAGGTATATTTAATCCCCCTTGGCTTTTTATTTTCTTTAGAATTGCCAGAGAAATTCTAGGTTTCTTATTGTGCCATATTAATTTAGTAATTAAAATTCTTAAAGTTCTAAAATATGCTGGGGGTATATATTTGGGGAGCATCTGAAACTTGTACATGATCATCGGAAGTATGATAGGGTGTTAATCCGGCCCATCCACGATTGGGGGCATGCTGCTATCCTTTTTATTTCTATTTTTGTCTCCTCTAATAATGGGATATAGTTTGCTTGGTATATTTTCTCTGTTCGCCCTTAATTTAATCCCAAGCTATTTTATTTCCGTCCTCCTACAAGGGAATGGAAACTCTTGTTGTAAACTCTGTTCCTCTTTCAATTTAATTTGTATATTTAATATTTCGGAGTTACTCGGGTTGATCTTAATATTAGATAGATCTCTGTATTCCTTTAGTGCTTTCATAAGATTGGGCATTGTAATTCGGGGGTTTGATATTTAGAATAATATATCATCTGCGAATGCAGCTAATTTATGCTCCTCTTCTCTGACTTTGAAGCCCCCTATGTCTGCATCCCCCCACACTGGCGCCAGAAAAGGTTGCAGTGCCAGCATAAAAAAGGAGCGGAGACAGGGGACATCCCTGTCTCGGCCCGTTATTCATTCTAAAGGGGGGTGACAATGTTCCATTTACTTTCACCATGGCTTTAGGACCTTTGTATAATGCTTGTATCCACTGCATCATCCTTGGGCCTATCCCCATGCTCTCTAGGGTGCTCATCATGAATACCCAGTCTAACCTGTTGAATGCCTTTTCGGCATCTATCCACAGGAGTATACAGGGGACTCTCCCTTGTTTTATTTTTTGAAGTAACAGAAGTGTTCTTACCCCGTTGCCCCTCCCCTCTCTCCCTAGTACAAAGCCCACTTGATCGGGATGGACTAGCTCCGTCATTAAATCTTTCATCCTTGTTGCTAATATTTTCATGAACAATTTTGTGTCCGCATTTAACAATGATATAGGTCTATAGTTTGAACACTTAGTACTATCTTTGTTTTCTTTTGCTATAATGGTAATTGATGCCAATAGGGCCTCTTTATATCGTACCTCCTTCCCAATCCATTCATATATGTGCACAGTTTTGGGGTCAGGATTTCTTTAAACCTTTTTAAGTATAACGTCGTATACCCATCTGACCCTGGACTTTTTCCTGATGCTGATTCTTTTGACGCCCGATTAATCTCCTCTACCGTTTTTGGTATTTCTAAGGATATTGCTCTTTCCTCTGTTATCTGGGGCATACTAGCTTTTTTTAGATATTCTTTTATTCTTTCTTTTTTCCCCTCATCCCGTTGTCCTTTCTGGTTTACTGAGTATAGTTGTTCATAAATATCTCGGAAAACCATCGCTATGACCTTTGTATTATAGATCATTTCCCCTTTTTTATTGTGTATTTTTTCTATGAATTTCATTGATTTTTTTTTCTTAACATCCTTGCTAGACACTTGCTATTTTTATTTTTCCTTTGAGATTTTATTGAAGGTTTTCCTTATTTCCTGTTCTAATAGTTCTTTTAATTCATCTCTTTTTATTACTAGTTCTTGTGACAGTTCCTGATCTTGCCCTCTCCCTTTTTTGTGTCTTTGCTCCAATAGGTATATTTCTTCTATCAAGTTTGCCCTCTTTTTTATTCTTTCCTTCTTTCTCCTAGTTCCCATTGAGATCAGGATTCCCCTTATGTAGGCTTTATGAGCCTCCCACAGGGTATTGTCCGCAATCTCACTGGTTCCATTCAAGCTAAAATATTACTCTAATTCTTTTTTTATTATCTCCTCCCCTTGTTTTTCTAGAAGATCTTCATTTAGCCTCCATGAATATGCTTTTATCTGAGTTTCTGGTATCTTAATTTTCATGGTCATTGGCGCATGGTCAGATAATGTGGTTATTTCTATATTGGTGGATACTACCAAGTCTAGCATTTTATGTTCTATCAGCCAATAATCGATCCTAGTGTATGTCCCGTGTACAGGGGTGTAGAATGTACAATCTTGTGTCCTGGGATGTTGTATTCTCCATATATCTACTAACTGGTGATGGTGTAATTTCTGTTTTATCGCCTTCAATTGGACGTTCCACGTCCCCTGTACACGTGACGTACTATCTTGTTTTGGATCCATACAAAAATTCAGGTCCCCCCGCCATGAACACTTTCCCTTTTTTAAATTCCGATAATTTTTCCAGGGCTCCCCCCAAATATACGGTTGGACCTTTATTAGGGCAATAAATATTAGCTAATGTGCATTCCATTCCCAACAGCTTCCCCCTTAGGAAGAGAAATCTTCCCTCTGGGTAAGTTAATCTGTCCTCCAAGGAGAACCAAACTCCTCTACCTATTCCAATTGCAACCCCTTTTGCCTTATTTTTCATTGAGTCATCATAGTACCAAGTTGGGAGCTGATGGGAATACAACCTTACATTAGTTTCATGGGCCAGGTGTGTCTCCTTTAGGAAGACCACCCCAGCCCCATGATGCTCAATCTCCTTCAAGATTTTATGCCTTTTTTTTGGTGTATTCAGCCCTCGTACATTGTAGGTCAGAAAATTAACTGTAGTCATGGTATAGTTATTTTCAACTTGTTTTCATAGAGATGGGTTATTTGCATCCTATTTTCATATAGATGTAATCTATTTCTGAGTTTACGATTATTCTTTATGGGGTCTAAGTTTTGATCCCCCCCTCCTCCCACCTCCCTCCCCCGCGCCTCTCTCTGGCTGCTGACCCACAGATGAAGTCCCTGTCCATTTCCCTCCTACGAGTCTCCAACCCTTGGGGTGTTACTCCAACCGTGGCGGCCGTTTTACCGCCACCCCGCTCTTCCCCGGGGCACTCCAGGCTTCCCAACTGCTCAGTCCGCTTCTCCACTACCATCTCCCCCATCCTCCTCCTCCCCAACCCCCCCCCAGAATCCACTTAAATAGTCTCTTCTCCTTTTTTTCTTTTCTTTTTTTTATTTCTTTTCTTGGTGCTTCTTGCGATTTTCTGTGATTTCTACGATTTCTCCTTATATCTTTTTCCTCCTCTTTCATGATTTCATCCTTCTGTCCAATCCGCTATATCCAACTTTGGAACACCTATTTCCTTACATAAATCTTCTAAGTCCTCTGGATATTTTAACCTCACAGATCTACCCTCTTTCTGAGCTACTAGGGACGCTGGGGACCCCCAGCTAAATTTAATATTAGCGGTTCTCATTTGAACCAATAATGGCCTAAGAAGTCTTCTTCTTTCCAGTGTTTCTACTGATAGATCTGTGAAGATTTGAAGTTCTGCACCCTTGTATTTTAATGGTGGCCTATCTCTCAATCTCTTCCATATTTCTACCTTATCTTTATATAGGTGAAATTGTACTATGATATCCCGGGGTATTTCTGCATTTAGATACAGAGGTTTTCTAATCCTATGCACTCGATCTATTTTGAGTTTTTGCTCTTCTCCTCTGTCCAGTAGAGGGTTACATATTTCCTTCATAGTTTTTTCAGCTCTTCACCTCTCTCTTCTGGGAGGGCACTTATCCTTAGATTCTGGCGTCTGCTTTGATTTTCTATTCTGTATAGTATTTCCCTCTGACTGGTTTGCAGAGTTTTAACTTGTGTTTTTAGTTCTTGTATTTCTGAGGCTTGCTTTTCGTTTTTGTCCTCCGTTTCCTCTACACTTTTTAGCAGAGGACCCAAGTTCTGTCTTAAAAGAATTTTCTAAATTTTTTTCTAATCTTTTAAACATCTCTATTATTTCTGATTTGGTTGGCAATTGGGCATAAGTACTTTGCTCTCCTGCGCCTGCTTCATTGTCCATCCTGGCGTCTGCTTTAGTTTTTTCCTGTGTTTCTCCTTTCTGTTTCACAGACTCTTTTTTCTTTTCTTTAGTTGCTTGCTGTTTTTCAGGGACATTGCTTTTTGGGTTTCCCTCTTTTGTTAAATATTTTTGGATTGTACTAGTGTTCAAACTTCCCCTTGGCGTTTTAGGCTTGGTTCTTTTTGTAGTTCTGCTTCTCATTCTAGTGTTTTATATAGATAAGAAAGAAGACTGATGCAAAGTTTTCACCATCACCAAGGTTTGCCAATGCACCTGCAAGGTATTCCCATTCATCAAGGTTTCACAGTCAATTCGCCGTGCAACAACAGATTTCAGGGGGTACACTTGGGCAGACACACAGATGCGCATGTAAAATTTTTCATGGTCAATAAAGCTTGCACAGGCGAATGCAAGATTTTCACAATTAACAGGGTTTGACCCTCAATTACCACCCCATAGGCAGGTGCAGGGTTTTCCCATTTAACAAAGTTTCACATTTAATCACCCGTGCATAAGCGGTTTCCGTTCAAAATATATTTAAGGGTGTTTATTTGCTGCTTACAGTCCGTTTGCTCACCTTTCCCTTATAGGTATTTCCTATCTGGAGGTCGCACTGTAACAGATGACAAGGTGTACGTGTAAGTTTTTTACCGTTAGCAGGGTTTGCGAAAGCTAGTTCAGGGTGCAGGATTTTCACTTTCAACAGAATTTCATCATCAATTTCCAGCTCATCAGCAAATTGTGAGCATGGCTTATATAAAAAATAATTCTTGCTTTTCACAGTCTATTTGCCTGTTCCCCTCTAGTTACTTCCATTAGGGGGTCACACTGGAACATGCAAAGGAATACATGTACCAGATTTTCACATTTAACCAGGTTTACAATGTGCAAGTACATAGATTTCACCTTCAACAGAGTTTCACAGTCTGCTTGCCATGACATAGACAGATTTTTTGCAAAGCCCGTGCGAACATAAAACCACCTGCTCACAACCCGTTCATCAGTTTGCTCACCTCTCTTATTTAGGGGGTCACACTAGAGCAGGTGAAGAAATGCACAAATTAAGTTTTTACAGCCAGCAGGGTACTGCAGCTGAGGATGCAGTTTTTTCACATTCAACGAGATTTCAACAGGGTTTCCTAGTCCATTACCACAGCATGATTAGATTACATGTATAGCATATATAAAGGTAATGCTTACTGCACACAATCCATTAATCCATTTGCTCCCTTATATGTATTCCCTATTAGAGGATCACACAGGTGCAGTCAGGGGAATACACATGTCAGGCTTTTCAGTCATTTAGGTTTTTCAAATTCAAAATTCAGTCTGGTCCCACAATCGTGGTCCTCCCCCACCTCAGCAGCAACTGTGTGACATTTTTAAGAGCAGAATACAATCCTGAATTTGCCAAGGATAACTGTGAAGGGTTATGGTGTGAAGGCACCACCAACACCCAAGGCCCAATTTTTCCACACCTGTTACTTCTATCCAAAGCCATTCGAAAGAGACAACAGACTGTATGTAAAAAAAAGTTAATCTTTGCCTGAGTGTACTATCATTTGTCTTCTTTACATAAGGCTTGCTCACTGGGGTGCAAAACTTTGTTATTTCCATCCAAAGTCTGCCAAAGAGACACCAGAATTTATCCAAAAAATCTCTAATCTTGTTCCGAGTGCACTACAATATGATGGCTCCCCAAACTGTTGTTTACAAAATAAAGAAAGTTTGCAGGAAAAATACATTTTAAATGTCATTAGGTAAGTTTTGCTGCAGCAGGTTCTATACATGGTACAGATGCCCCTCATTTTTATTGTTTCATTTTAATCACTGCTTCTTTAAAAACAATCTTTAAAAAAAAAAAAAATTGCATTGATACATGTCCCCCAGGGCAGTATCCAGGCCCACATACTCTTTTTATGGCCAACAACTTATATATAAGGCTTCAAAATTGACATTTTTGATTATTCAAGTTCAGGTCACATAGACTTAAATAGGGTTAAGAGTTCGGGTCAGAACTTATGCAAAGTTCGAGATTTCTAGTGCGAACCGATGTTCAGCCCAACTCTATACACATTAGCTCATTTTTGGCCCAAATGAAAGTAAAAACACTTGTGTATAGCTATAAAAAAAATTATAAATATCTTGTGTTCCCCTTTTTTTAAGTGATGACATTTCCTCTGTTCTCAGCTGCATGAGAGCAGGGGGGAGGAGAAAAAGAAGCACACTGAACCTATCAGTGAATGGCTGTACAAGAAAGGGGGGTGGGGGTGGGACAAGTCTGATAATTTAAGGAGAGCTCCCAGCATAGATAGAAAGCTGACCATGTTTTTTTCTCCTGCTTAGTGTGGTAAGTTTTTAAGAAGAAAGCAAAGGGAGCAATACAAAGAGAATGGGGTACTTTTTCATACAACTACATGGTACAGTAGGCACATATCAGAAATATGAAATGCTAGATTTACATACTCTATGGCAAACAGCTGAATACAGAGTTGAAAAGCATTTATGAAAACAGCTTTAGGTGCCAAAGAATGTATCATTCTGCACATCCAGACTTGTAATCAATGCATCCCTGCAGGATAGTATAGCTAGATTCTAAGCCTTCATTACAGTAGAAGCACAACCTGGCCAAAAGATCTTTCTGCTCTCTTCTCCATTCAGCTTGCTTATTGTCAGCACATGAGTACTGCAGCAGAATTTGACTGACTGCTACCATTTGCCCATTCTTTTCTAGTCCGAGTTCTGCTCTGTGTGAAATTACAGAGGTTTGATATAAAAAAAAAATTCAGGTACACAAAGTGCATGGAAAAATATATATATTGTTTTTCAATGCATAACTGCTTTATATTTTTTTTAAAATAAACCTACCTAGCGTTGTGTTTTAAGATGGAAAAACAATTTTTTTTTTGAGAAATACCTCTCATAGGACTATTCATTCAACAGATGAATGGTTGTTTATTTGTTCTTTTGTTATTTTGGGTGTGAAGCCAAACTCTTAATATCTAAAAAAATGAAAGGAGAGCTCCCTATCTTATAAATTACGCACGGTATAACCTACATTTCAGAGTTGGGCTGTCATGTTCTGAGAGTGCCCATCACTTCCTTTTCTCTTCAGCAGGTGGGACAAAAGTACACTGCTTTATTGTATTCCAGATTCCAGTAGGAAGTCTGAAGTGATAGAAGATCTATAATTTGAGGGGAAATCTTCTCTTACATGAGTTTATATATATGACCTTGGTTTTATGGACATGTCATTGCCATCATCCCATACAATTTTGTAGAACATTATATATAACTTCTAATGGGATTTTTAAGGCAATGAAAATTTGTAAATTTACTTAAAATCAATTTTATTGAGGATCAAGAAAAATTATTTATACAAAATCAAGATAAGTAGAAAAAATTAGTGTAAAAAATTCCCATTGCTAATGGTGCATAGCTATATAAAAACAATATCAAAGAAAGGTGATACAACACACCACTCAATACAATCACCACAGATGAAAACCGTGGCGTTGAGTGGTGAATTTTCCAATGCGTTTCAAAATGTATGTTTTTATGATAAGTCTTCTTCAGGGAAATGCATCACATTCTAAAAAATCAAAAAACGTCATATTACTATTTATATTACTCTTAGTCAATGTATTATAATTCCTGTAATATGCAGAGGTTCTAACACTCACATCCTTCCCAGATATCTTGTGGACAAACAGAGGTTCCCAACAAGGGTGGACAGTACCAAGTCTCCAAAGATTGATTATCCTATGGCTCCTACAAGACGGCTGGAAATATGCATTAAATCCAAATATTTGGCGTATTCAGCATCAAATAGTGATAGCTGTGTAAAGAAGAAGGGGGGCATAATTAAAAGGAGGCCACAAGAAATGAAGGGGGAGGGAGGGGAAAGGACAGGAATGGGAGGGGGGTAGGGGGAAAGAAGCACACATCTCATCCCCCAGCCCCTGTGCATACACACAGGCTCCTCACCATCCTCCAAGTCCCCAAACCTTCTCCCTAAGGTAAAAAAGTTTTACAAGCTTCCCATTTGTGAGCTGGAAAAACAAACACTTACTTGTTACCAGATGTCCAGTGAGACAAGCTCCAGAGATGAAGAAAATTAGGCCACAAGTCCACCCTGACATTCCTCGGTGGTTCCCGAGGGGGGAATGACGCCGTCTTGCCGTCTTTGGCATCCTTTATGTGATGTGGGCGGTGGCTGGCTGCCGCGCCAGCCAATGGCGCAGCTCACAGACCCTGACCGCCCTTCAGTAAGCTTAAGCGTGGTGACGCTAACCGTCACCACGGTAACTAATGACGCCGTAAGGCCGCGCATGCGCACCACTAACGCGTCCGATCCGTGGTGACATTGAGCGTCACCACGGAGACAGACGACGCTGCCGGTTAGTGCATGCGCGCCGCGGGGAGCCTGTATTGAATCCCCCACGTAGCCCGTAGCGTGGGCGGCCGACCCGCTGTAATTTTGAGAAAGGGCTGTGCCCATACAAAAGTTATAACCTCCCAGGCAAAAAAGAGAAAATCCCCATGAAGGGGTGAACCGCAGGACAGGATCGCTCTCAGAGATCCCCCTGCATGTACCCTTATATAGAAGGGAACATACTGTTGTAATGTATTCACCCTCCCCTTTAATCCGCAATATGTGGGGAAAAAGAGGGGGGGGAGAGAAAAAAAGGGGGTGTAATGAATAATGGGCTAAATTTGAATAATGGGAGAATATAAAAATCAGAAAATCACATAAGTCCCCACCTGCATTGAGATTGTAAAAAAAGGGCAGGGGGGAGACTGGGACTAATAACCACCGACACGAGATACTCCCTATCTGGGGGAACAACCCAAGGCAGGGAGAGATTGGAAGGCCCCCGTGTATATCTAACACGAGGGCCCCCCTGTGCCGGGTAGGGTATAGGATGCAGGGGGTATGAGGATATCCCTGTCTATGAAAATCCAAGGAGACTGGACCCTTCTACTAAGTTAAACCCACAGATACCCCAGAAGGGGGGGCAAAGTGCAGAGCATGACCGAGAACCCCTGGTTATGGGTAATACATTGAACAAAGAGAATGTTATCATATGGATATAGTTTGGAGGGGCTGGAACGCCCAAACAGGAGATAAAACTGGTAACTGGTAACAAGTAAGTGTTCGTTTTTCCAGGTCACAAATGGGAAGCTTGTAAAACTTTTTTACCTTAGGGAGAAGGTTTGGGGACTTGGAGGATGGTGGGGAGCCTGTGTGTATGCACAGGGGCTGGGGGATGAGATGTGTGCTTCTTTCCCCCTACCCCCCCTCCCATTCCTGTCCTTTCCCCTCCCTCCCCCTTCATTTCTTGTGGCCTCCTTTTAATTATGCCCCCCTTCTTCTTTACACAGCTATCACTATTTGATGCTGAATACGCCAAATATTTGGATTTAATGCATATTTCCAGCCGTCTTGTAGGAGCTATAGGATAATCAATCTTTGGAGACTTGGTACTGTCCACCCTTGTTGGGAAACTCTGTTTGTCCACAAGATATCTGGGAAGGATGTGAGTGTTAGAACCTCTGCATATTACAGGAATTATAATACATTGACTAAGAGTAATATAAATAGTAATATGACGTTTTTTGATTTTTTAGAATGTGATGCATTTCCCTGAAGAAGACTTATCATAAAAACATACAGGTTGAAACGCGTTGGAAAATTCACCACTCAACGCCACGGTTTTCATCTGTGGTGATTGTATTGAGTGGAGTGCTGTATCACCTTTCTTTGATATTGTTTTTATATAGCTATGCACCATTAGCAATGGGAATTTTTTACACTAATTTTTTCTACTTATCTTGATTTTGTATAAATAATTTTTCTTGATCCTCAATAAAATTGATTTTAAGTAAATTTACAAATTTTCATTGCCTTAAAAATCTCGTTAGAGGTTATATATAATGTTCTACAAAATCTTCTCTTACATAGTTGTCAACCAAAAAACAGGTTTCCTTATCGGAAGATTTCCACTCACCTTCTAAACATAAAATATTGGATTTTCCAAGACTTTCTATACTGCGACAATGGTCACCTGGACAAAGAGGTTATATCACCTCAGTGTGGACCCAGATAGCAATAGAAGACCTTACGAAGGTTCTAACCATTCTACATTATCCAAAGCCAAAGACCATTTGGCTATAGCTAATGATTTTTTTTAATTCCAACCATTGCTGAATGCTTCTTCTGCAAAACACTACTAGATTATCTCACATTTATGATAAAGACTGTTGAATACAAGACTACTGACTATATATCCTAGTTACCTGCCTTTTCATGTACATAATTTTCATGTTTTGCAAAGCAGTAAGATACTACATAAACCCTTATTAGTGGACACATCCTGTATTCTATATAAAGACAACAAACTGTAGAAAGTTAGTTGATGTGGTCTCTTACCTGTCATATTGCAGTAAACTTTCATCCGCCCTTGTGGACCACTTCCATCTGGGTCAATCCAATACCAGCCTGATATGTTTCCCAAGTGTCTGTAAACTTCACATGACAGCTCATACAGTGCTAAAAGGAAAGTTGTGTTCAAGTTAATATTTTTATATAAGGTCCAAATATTTTATTTTAATCTTCAAAATCTTGAACTGCACATAGAAATAATGCACACAACAATGAAAATTAGTAGTTTTGTCAAATTTTCATGTTTATTATTTTGGCTACTGAAGCAGCAGTGGTATACTATTTTTGCAGCTCCACTAGATGAAACCTACAGCAGCTTTTGCAATAGCATGTTTTCTTAATTAACCTGTTCATTTATAATTGAGGGGATGGCAGGAAAAAAAGTTCAGTTTGAATCAGTACTGTGATACTGTAAAATACTGTATCCAATTAGTATACTAAAAATTATAAGCTTAGAAACGACTTGAATCCATAGAGCTCACTTTGGGACTGGAGGAAAGAGTAAACACAGTTTCTGACAATTCATAATCTTCTTTATTTCCAGTAAAATCAGCAACTCAAACTGACACTAAAATGTAGATAGACAGATAGATAGATAGATAGATAGATAGATAGATAGATAGATAGATAGATAGATAGATAGATAGATAGATAGATAGATAGATAGATAGATAGATAGATAGATAGATAGATAGATAGATAGATAGATAGATAGATAGATAGATAGATAGATAGATAGATAGATAGATAGATAGATAGATAGATAGATAGATAATTTCATATGTGCTTGGAAGTTTACAAGGTAATGGTGCAATTAAGCTTCTAAAATATGTTTTACTTTATCTTACTAAAAACACAGTTTTGAATGTGTTGCTCAAATATACATAATAATAAACATCATTATCAATTATGGTTACCATTAATCAAAACCAGTTTTACTTTTGGGTAGGAGCATTGAGTTGAATAACCTACAGACATCCTGTATAACTTATGGATCTAAAGGAAATGTACTGTATTTTTGTCAATATTTTCTGTCTTTGTCTAAATTGGTATAGATTTAAAAAAATATTAGAAAAATAGATTTTCTAGTTTTGGCATGTAAAACTGCACATTATAATTAGGCAGTCTTATATTCAGATAGCAGGTAGTTCTAGTCTCCATTGTTATATACTGTATTTAGGGTGAATACTTTTCCAACCAAACTGAAATCTTAGATTCATAAAGTTGAGTCTAAGATTGTATTTGGACAAAGGGAGCTGCAAAGCAAGTGACTCTACTCTGCTTTCTCTTTATATAAACCATAGTGCCTTGGAAATCATTAAGCTGGTCAAACATGGATTAAGTTTAGGCTAAATCCTTCTGATCCAGTTGAAATTTGCTCTATAGGTGGCCCTGTCAGAAACACTTGGATCGACAAATTCAGCCAAACAGCACCTGCATCCAACCAAATACAATACAAAAGCCCACAGTGAAAGATTCATCTATCTGTGCTGTTTAGCATGAATAGAGGAATCTGTTAGATTTCTTTGGTTTATCCCACAGCCTGAACAAAAAATCTATATAGGATATAGAAAGTAGAGCAATGGCATTAAAAACCCTTCACCTAGATAATAAATTAGGTTATATGAGATAGACACAGCCTGTTGGAATTTCTGAAATGGATTTCCACCTACCCGCATATATAACATTTTCAACCTGAAATTAGTTGGTAGCAATAAAGGGCCTAAATTGCAGCATGGAGGCACCAGGAGGGAAACCCACCAAGCCAATAACCAGCGACATACAGTACCTGTAGGACTAAATAAGGTAGAAGTTCACAGCTCAATTTTGAGAGTTCACTCAGTGTGCTGCCTATTAATAGGTGGAGTTTTACTGCCAGTGGGAGCACAAAGGGTTGTCAGGGTAAAGTCTGTAGTGGGAATAAAACCATATCTTGCTCCAAACCCACCTATTTTTTGAAAGCAGTGTGATTAATCCAATTGAGGACTCTAGTTGTATGCACTGCATGGTGATATTTGAAGGGGTCTAGAAACCCTATGCAGCCCCACACCTTCGGTAAAGATAATCAGTGGTATGTAATCCTTCTGGACCCATATGCCCAGAAGAAATGAATGTGAAGTGAAGGAAAGCCTTGAGAATGTAGAACAGGAGGGGCTGCAAGAGATACAGTATTCTTGGGAGAATGTTCATTTTTAATATACTGTTTCTACCAAACCATGCTGCTAACATCAGAAGAAAGATTTCTTTAAAAATATCTGTAAGTGACTGAGTAATGTATATTCCCAAATATCTGTTTTAATGGCCGTCCACAAAATTGAAAATTAGCTAGAAAGACTCAAAAACTAGACTGAGGGGTCTTAATGAAGTTCACATTCATGACTTCTGACTTACCTATGTTTTTTTGTAATTCGAAAGCTCCACATTATACATAGTTACATAGTTGATGAGGTTGAATAAATACTCCAGTCCAACCAGTTCAATGTGTGTGTTCATCTACTGTATGTCTCTATAATTTTTTTAAACGTTTTTTGAGATTTTCGACATTCCCCGCTGAAACCACCAATTGTGGAAGGAAGTTCCACTTCCTTACCGCTCTAACAGAACCCTTTACGCAGTTTAACCACTTAAGGACCGAACCTCTTTTTTGAGATGTGTTGTTTACAAGTTAAAAACAGGTTTTTTTTGCTAGAAAATTACTTAGAACCCCAAACAATATACATTTTTTCTAACACCCTAGAGAATAAAATGGTGGTTGTTGCAATACTTTCTGTCACACCGTATTTTTGCAGCGATCTTACAAGCGCACTTTTTTGGAAAAAATACACTTTTTTTGATTTAAAAAATAAGACAACAGTAAAGTTAGCCCAATTTTTTTTTTATATTGTGAAAGATAATGTTACGCTGAGTAAATGATACCCAACATGTCATGCTTCAAAATTGTGCCCGCTTGTGGAACTCTTAAAAATCTCCATAGGCGATGTTTAAAAAATTCTACAGGTTGCATGTTTTGAGTTACAGAGGAGGTCTAGGGCTAGAATTACACATAGGACATAATGCGTATGGACAGATGGAAGTCACGTGACATCACCCGCGGCTATCGCTGATCTACTGTGTACACGCATGTTTACCAGGCACTGGGTCTCAGTGCCTCACTTGTAAGTTTAATTCTGTTATTTTAATAAAGCCCATTCTTGCAGACAGCACTATATATGTTTTTATTTGCATGAATACTGTGGTTCTGGAGACTGGTTTCCTCTTTTCTGGTGTTTGAGCATTCGTCCATCACACCGTGAGGAGCTCGTATGCTTAGATCGGAATCTGTTCCTGTCAGCTTTATTGTTATCCACTGCCAAAACATCTTGATACCTTGTAAGGGAATACATGTGTGACCCTCTGTAACCAAGGGAGGTGAGCGGCCACTTTTACCATTGGTGGAGGTTTTCTCATGGAGTCACCTGCATGATTGTTTTATTTGGCACCATTGAGGACACTATACATTGGTGTTTTTGTTCTGATATATGGACTTATAAGCAATTTCATCACAATAGCACTGCACAATCTATTTATAATTAACCAGACTTTTGTGAAGTGGTAGAATTGTAGTTTTAACTCTTAAGTAGATATCCTTTTTAATGCATGCTAATAGTCTGCCAGCCTTGCTTGCTTCAGTTTGTTGTTGCATGTTATTTCTCAATCTGTGATCTACTAGGACCCCACATAACCCTCCCCCTCAGAGGTTCTTCCCCTAGAGAGTAATGTGTATTCATAGTTTTAGTCCCCAAGTGCATTACTTTACATTTATCAATAATAAACCACATTTGCCATGAAGTTGCCAACCCCTCTACTTTTATGAGGTTCTCCTTTAAATTTGCTACGTCCTGTTGTGAGGTTCTCGTCCTGCTTTGCTTTGTGTCATCAGCAAACACTGATATTGAACTATTTATTCTCACCTCTATGTCATTTACGAAAAGGTTAAAACAAATTGGTCCCAGGTTAGAGTCCTGGGGCACCCTGTTCACAACACCAGACCATTCTAAATATATGCTTTTTATCACTATTCTCTGGACACGCTCCTGTAACCAGTTTTATACCCAGATACATACACTGTCATCAAGCGAGGGTATGGTGGAATCCAGATTAGGCCATGCCCTACGCGTTTCGTTATTGGACGTCTACGGGAGCGTCCAATGACGAAACGCGTAGGGAGTGGCCTAATCTGTGCTTCCCAAACAACATTGAACAGCTGATGGTTAACCGAGAACTCTGTCTTTTTTCGCTTACTACATGCTTTTAAATTGTGAGTACCGCTCTGCTTGTTTTAATAAACTTTTTTAAAATGATCTTACACTATGGGCACCCCTTCTCTTTTTATATGACACACCACGATCCTGAGACTGCCAGAAATTGCCGCACAGTGGCATAGACTGTGACTGCCTGATACCCCAGCAGGGGTGAAGTGAGCTGGTGAGTGGCTGCACATTTAGAGCACGGGATTTAATTATCAAAAGAACCAAGAGCACGAATATTACACAAATTAATTTGTTCTGTGAAAAAAGGACTTTTATATACTTTTGTATTTGATTGCACAAGTGCACTGTAATTGGAAGAATTTGCACGTATAGTTGATCATTCCGATTTACCTTTGGATTCCACCATACCCTCGCTTCCCAATACCCCCACTCCCCCCTCCCTCTCCCCCCCTCCCCTCTCCCCACCCCACCCTTTTTTTCTTCTCCCTGGTGATGCACTGGTACAAGTGTTTCACATATAAGAAGCACCATGATACCTACGATCTAAATAGTTGCACATTGAATGGTTTTTGACTTTTTCACTTCATGAATTGAATATAGCACATTCACAGGATACCATAGAGATTTTAGAGGAACAGCGCCATACCCTTCTCTCACTCTCAGGTGGAACTCTCTGAGACTTTCTTTTCCTGAGACTTTCTTTTCCTTGGCATGATGACCAATGTTAAGGGTGACACCTCTAAAGTCAGCTGTATGCACCTAAAGAAGTCTGGAGATCAGCCACGAATGTCTGTGCAGGTCTACAGCCAGACATGCTCCACAATAGGTCATTTATTTTATTTCAGGACAACAAGAAGGAACCTAACAATAAACCAAGATAAAATGTGAACGAGCTAGGAATCTCTTCTACATACCAATATTTTCAATGCCAAGACTTATAATTGGTAATTTCTTTATTGCCCCACCCACATGTAATAACTGGGAAAACAGATCACCAGATGTTGGAGAAGGGCAACCATTGCATATGTTTAGCTAAGTCCTGACAATATCCCACTGCCATTTGTTCCAGGCAGTTAACTTTAGAGTGCACATCTTGAGGGATGATTTATGTCTTTCATGTTCTCACTAAAATATACAGTGCAGATAGACCAAATCTAAACAAAAACTTATACTAGCCTGGGCTTTTAATAAAAGCTTTAAAACCACATAGAAAAAAGGAGAAGGTCGATTTTTACAGAGATAATGTGATTTAAAACTACAGGCAAAAAAAAAAAAAGTTTAATAAAAAATGTTTCAAGTCAATCAGCTTTGGTTCTTATCTCTAATGTACAGTCTCATTAATCACTTACACTTAGCCATAACAATACAGGCATGTTTTTACTTAAAATGTTGCACTTTTGTTGCAAGCATTTTTCAGAAGTACGAGAAAGAATTTAATCCTTAGTATATACCAGAATTTCTGAAAATCCATTGTACCAACTCCTGCTGCTAACTAATGAACTTTTAAAGGATTTCAATTATCATGTATGCCCTGTAGGAAGATATTGGAGTTTAAAGCATACAGACAATATGGTATTAATTTAAACTAGCAGACTGATACTTAGCACAAGCAAACATGGGGATTCACAGAAATGATAGGTGTACAGAAGCCTAGCCCAAGGGTCAAACAAAATACTTTAGAGGGTCATAAAGGAAGACAATGAAAGTAATATTCATTTTGAGAATCCTGGCACAAAATGAGATGTGAACATAACATTTGAGTTGCCTGAAATGCTATTAGAGAAACTGGATACGCAAGTAAGTCTGACATTGCCCACTTAAAAAATAGTGTCTCAACTCCAGCGAGACAATTACCAATTGCTCTGTTTGATTTGAAATAATGGATTTTTGTACCCATGCTCAACTGTTAATAGACTCTTAAGGTTTTTTCCTTTGAAAATACCTTAGGAATATCAACATTTTTGCATGTTTTCTCTGTCTGCTTCCCTGTCTAAAATCAGAATTCCTGGTATTAACACCCTATTAATTACAGCTTCTGTTAGTAAAGGGTAAAGTAGATTCAAATCCAACTAAAATTGTATAGTGTATACACTTTAAGATGTTCATGTCATTTAAAAAGTTGTTTTCAAACTTTTTAGATAAGCATCTTTCACTAAAATAATCTAGTCATCATGCTATGAAGGTCTTTCATCAGACACTTTTTGTTGTAGATTAATCCTTTCTCAATTGTGCTTCTGCGCTATCACTTTCTCATATGTGCCCATAATAAAGACTTTAACTGACAGCACACATTGCAAAGCCATTGTCTTCCATTGTCACTATAAGCAAAAGCTTCCTGAGCAATTATGTTCAGTCCATACTGAAGAAAATGTACAAAAGTACAGGAAGTGTCTGAAAAAGGTTGGATGAGATCAGAAGCACTGAGAAGCAAAGGATGTAAAAAGTGAAACAGTATTTAATGAAAAAAAAACATGGCATTTGTTTATAATATATGTTTCTTTAGCATACTAAATGCCATACAATTTGTATGTCTATCTCTCTCCATCAAACACCACATTCATATTGTGTCTAACTTTAGACTTGTGCACAATGGGAAATTTAGTTTAGTTTTGGTTCGTTGTCATTCGTAAAATACATAATTTCGTTCTGTTATATTCGTTATGTTACGTTAATTCATTTTTGGATCATTTGTTATTATTTGTAGAGTGTCGATATTCGTTATACTGAATCTCGAATCATGTCGAATTAATTTGTTATATCCACTATAATTTCTTTCGTATTAGTTGAAATTCGATATTTATGTATGTATATATATTTGTGATAATGATTCGTAGTTTGTAAATTTGTTTGTTTATTGAATCTATTAACATACACAATCACAATATCTCTTCTCTGCTCAAATACAATACAACACCCTTCTCACTCAGTTCTCAGGAATGCACTTACCAGTAATCCAACCTCCAGCATAAAATCAATCAGCTGATTGGACTGTAAGATTTACTTCGAGTTGACCTTTTGTTTCATTAGAACTTTAACGAATTACCGAATCATGTTGAATTAATTTGTTATATTCGCTATAATTTCTTTCGTATTAGTTGAAATTCATTATTTTTTTATTCGGATGCATCCGAATGTCTGAAAGATGCAAAATTCAGACGAATTTCGGTTCGTTACTAAAACAATTGCACATGTCTATCTAAATTAAAAAATTCCTCTGGATCACCTCTTCCTTGTTCATAACATAACTAAAGTGCTAGAGCATGTCCTTATAATATTGTGGGGTTATTTTTTTGGAAATTTCATTTTGTGTGGTCTTCCAATGAACAATACACTGCTCCAATCTGTGTGTAACTCAGCTATTGAACTTATCCACCCACCTTCTCTTCCCCTAAATTCTGCTTCTTTGTGTCAATCAATCCACTGGCTTCCATTAAATAAAGAATATGGTTGAAACGTATATGTCTAATCTACAAAGATCTCTCCAACCTGGCCCTTCTATACAGTTTCTTTCTAATTTCCAACAACCGACTAACAAGAGCAACCTTTGTTTTACACTTAAAGTGGTTGTAATAAAGCTTACCTGCAGGTACAAAGAATATTCCCTGAATGTGCACCGTTTAGAACATATTCACTGTTCAGGCAGACGGTGAAGTCACTGACCCATGTGCTCTGAAGGGACAGTATATTCATGTCATCCCTTCAGAGATCTGTGTCGCAACTCATGACCTTTAAGAACACTTTTAAAGTTATCTCTTCTGACAAATATACAGTATATCACAAAAGTGAGTACACCCTCACATTTTTGTAAATATTTTATTATATCTTTTCATGTGACAACGCTGAAGAAATTATACTTTGCTACAATGTAAAGTAGTGAGTGTACAGCTTGTATAACAGTGTAAATTTGCTGTCCCCTCAAAATTACTCAACACACAGCCATTAATGTCATAACCGCTGGCAACAAAAGTGAGTACACCCCTAAGTGAAAATGTCCAAACTGGGCCCAAAGTGTCAATATTTTGTGTTGCCACCATTATTTTCCAGCACTGCCTTAACCCTCTTGGGCATGTTGTTCACCAGAGCTTCACAGGTTGCCACCGGAGTCCTCTTCCACTCTTTCATGATGATATCACGGAGCTGGTGGTTGTTAGAGACCTTGTGCTCCTCCATCTTCCATTTGAGGATGCCCCACAGATGCTCAATAGGGTTTAGGTCTGGAGACATGTTTGGCCAGTCCATCACCTTTACCCTCAGCTTCTTTAGCAAGGTAGTGGTCATCTTGGAGGTGTATTTGGGGTAGTTTTCATGTTGAAATACTGCCCTGTGGCTCAATTCTCGAAGGGAGGGGATCATGCTCTGCTTCAGTATGTCACAGGACATGTTTGTCAGGAAAGGGTTCATCCGCTGGTAAGATATATCGTTTGGCATGCAGTACTGGGGTCCACCAGCAGGTGTCTCCTGGCAGTGTTGAACTGTCAGGAGAATATTTCCCTGCTGGTGTCATTTCATCTTTTGGCCGCAGTACTGATGTCCACCAGCGGATGGATCCTGGCAGTATGGAGCAGACAACACTCCCTGCGCTCAGGTGTGACTTGAAGTCAATCACAGTCAGTCCTATAAATACCCAGCAAGCCCTCATATGCTTGCCTTGGTATCTCTCTCCTTGAGCCCTGACCTTGTTCGCCTGTTACCCGATCCTGAGCCTGCATCTGACCTTGTGCCCGAGCTTATCCTGACCCGATCCCTTCTGTGTTCCTGTACCCTTCAGCCCGATCCATTCCCTCTCTGTCCTGTCGGTTCCCTGTCCCTCATTTACTGATCTTCCTTGTATGACCTTGGCTTGGCTAACGTTTATGTCTCTGGTATATCCCTTGTTCTTGCTGACCTGCTGTGTATGACCCTGGCCTGGCTGACATCTGTGATTCCGGTATTGCCCCTTGCTGTAGATATTGTTGTTTGTAGTGGGTTTGTTGGGTTGGTTGTTCACTGTTTGTATTTTCTAAATTATCACCTATTTTAATAAATATCACTATTCACTTACATGTGTTTTGGGTTATCTCTGTGCAGTCCACACAGTCTGGTCTACTAGTCTCCTGACAGTATACCAAGACCATCCCTGACCAGACGTGGCTGCATTGAGAAACCATCCTGGTTTATTAGGTCTGCTAATATGGATTGCAAAGAAATAATTTATTATTCTCTGCTAGCGGAAGAGGATGGTGAATATTGTGGCCAGATTTTAAAAGGGTGGACTAGTGACCAGTTAATGGAAACTATCCGATTAGCTCATTCCCTAGTGGATCAGGGGTGTATGTCATTTGAAGATGCTCAGCCCCTGATCCAGTTATGTGCTAAACTAGCCCTGTCATGCATTCCCGAGGGAAGTGATGATTTTTCCCCCCCCTTCAATTATGGCCAAGTTGAATCCCTGGTTTGGTTGTTAGAGGATGATCCAGCCTATTTCATGGAACACTATTCCTCCTGTTCACAGCAGGTCTTGTCTAGTTGCATCCAGTCGGTGCAATCCTTGATTAATCAGGCTGTGTGTGAATCAGCATTTGTTCAACCTGTGCTGCAGGCATGGTCAGATCTCCTGTCTTTAGCTAAGCCACAATATTGCAGCCCTACCATTAATCACCTGCCTTCCCAAAAATCTATCTCCCCGTCGCCTATGGTGACCTCAGCTAGAGCCCAGTTTACTCAACCCCCTACCAAATACTACTACCCAGTCTCCAAGTGTAGCACCTATCCCGCCTTCAATCCACCTGTCTCTCCTCCTCCACCTGTAACAGTCCCACAAAACCCCTCTCTAGCTACAGTTCCTTGGTCTTCCTTCGATCCAGCTACTTTCTTTTCTTACAGCCCTGCACCTACATACAAAACTGCATGGGCTAAACCAAAAAAGAAACAAAAATTCTTTCCTACCCACACGATCCTGCCAGTAACCCAACTTCCACACCAACTAACCCACCTGATTCTGCCAAACCTCTGCCTGCTACCCAGTCTGACGTTCCAGTGTCTGCTACCCATTCTGACGTTCCAGTGCCTGCTACCCAGTCTGACGTTCCAGTGCCTGCCACCCAGTCTGACGTTCCAGTGCCTGCCACCCAGCCTGATGTTCCAGTGCCTGCCACCCAGCCTGACGTTCCAGTGCCTGCCACCCAGCCTGACGTTCCAGTGCCTGCCACCCAGCCTGACGTTCCAGTGCCCGCCACCCAGCCTGACGTTCCAGTGCCCGCCACTCAGCCTGACGTTCCAGTGCCCGCCACCCAGCCTGACGTTCCAGTGCCCGCCACCCAGCCTGACGTCCCACTCAGTTCTCAGGAATGCACTTACCAGTAATCCAACCTCCAGCATAAAATCAATCAGCTGATTGGACTGTAAGATTTTATTCGGATGCATCCGAATGTCTGAAAGATGCAAAATTCAGACGAATTTCGGTTCGTTACTAAAACAATTGCACATGTCTATCTAAATTAAAAAATTCCTCTGGATCACCTCTTCCTTGTTCATAACATAACTAAAGTGCTAGAGCATGTCCTTATAATATTGTGGGGTTATTTTTTTGGAAATTTCATTTTGTGTGGTCTTCCAATGAACAATACACTGCTCCAATCTGTGTGTAACTCAGCTATTGAACTTATCCACCCACCTTCTCTTCCCCTAAATTCTGCTTCTTTGTGTCAATCAATCCACTGGCTTCCATTAAATAAAGAATATGGTTGAAACGTATATGTCTAATCTACAAAGATCTCTCCAACCTGGCCCTTCTATACAGTTTCTTTCTAATTTCCAACAACCGACTAACAAGAGCAACCTTTGTTTTACACTTAAAGTGGTTGTAATAAAGCTTACCTGCAGGTACAAAGAATATTCCCTGAATGTGCACCGTTTAGAACATATTCACTGTTCAGGCAGACGGTGAAGTCACTGACCCATGTGCTCTGAAGGGACAGTATATTCATGTCATCCCTTCAGAGATCTGTGTCGCAACTCATGACCTTTAAGAACACTTTTAAAGTTATCTCTTCTGACAAATATACAGTATATCACAAAAGTGAGTACACCCTCACATTTTTGTAAATATTTTATTATATCTTTTCATGTGACAACGCTGAAGAAATTATACTTTGCTACAATGTAAAGTAGTGAGTGTACAGCTTGTATAACAGTGTAAATTTGCTGTCCCCTCAAAATTACTCAACACACAGCCATTAATGTCATAACCGCTGGCAACAAAAGTGAGTACACCCCTAAGTGAAAATGTCCAAACTGGGCCCAAAGTGTCAATATTTTGTGTTGCCACCATTATTTTCCAGCACTGCCTTAACCCTCTTGGGCATGTTGTTCACCAGAGCTTCACAGGTTGCCACCGGAGTCCTCTTCCACTCTTTCATGATGATATCACGGAGCTGGTGGTTGTTAGAGACCTTGTGCTCCTCCATCTTCCATTTGAGGATGCCCCACAGATGCTCAATAGGGTTTAGGTCTGGAGACATGTTTGGCCAGTCCATCACCTTTACCCTCAGCTTCTTTAGCAAGGTAGTGGTCATCTTGGAGGTGTATTTGGGGTAGTTTTCATGTTGAAATACTGCCCTGTGGCTCAATTCTCGAAGGGAGGGGATCATGCTCTGCTTCAGTATGTCACAGGACATGTTTGTCAGGAAAGGGTTCATCCGCTGGTAAGATATATCGTTTGGCATGCAGTACTGGGGTCCACCAGCAGGTGTCTCCTGGCAGTGTTGAACTGTCAGGAGAATATTTCCCTGCTGGTGTCATTTCATCTTTTGGCCGCAGTACTGATGTCCACCAGCGGATGGATCCTGGCAGTATGGAGCAGACAACACTCCCTGCGCTCAGGTGTGACTTGAAGTCAATCACAGTCAGTCCTATAAATACCCAGCAAGCCCTCATATGCTTGCCTTGGTATCTCTCTCCTTGAGCCCTGACCTTGTTCGCCTGTTACCCGATCCTGAGCCTGCATCTGACCTTGTGCCCGAGCTTATCCTGACCCGATCCCTTCTGTGTTCCTGTACCCTTCAGCCCGATCCATTCCCTCTCTGTCCTGTCGGTTCCCTGTCCCTCATTTACTGATCTTCCTTGTATGACCTTGGCTTGGCTAACGTTTATGTCTCTGGTATATCCCTTGTTCTTGCTGACCTGCTGTGTATGACCCTGGCCTGGCTGACATCTGTGATTCCGGTATTGCCCCTTGCTGTAGATATTGTTGTTTGTAGTGGGTTTGTTGGGTTGGTTGTTCACTGTTTGTATTTTCTAAATTATCACCTATTTTAATAAATATCACTATTCACTTACATGTGTTTTGGGTTATCTCTGTGCAGTCCACACAGTCTGGTCTACTAGTCTCCTGACAGTATACCAAGACCATCCCTGACCAGACGTGGCTGCATTGAGAAACCATCCTGGTTTATTAGGTCTGCTAATATGGATTGCAAAGAAATAATTTATTATTCTCTGCTAGCGGAAGAGGATGGTGAATATTGTGGCCAGATTTTAAAAGGGTGGACTAGTGACCAGTTAATGGAAACTATCCGATTAGCTCATTCCCTAGTGGATCAGGGGTGTATGTCATTTGAAGATGCTCAGCCCCTGATCCAGTTATGTGCTAAACTAGCCCTGTCATGCATTCCCGAGGGAAGTGATGATTTTTCTCCCCCCTTCAATTATGGCCAAGTTGAATCCCTGGTTTGGTTGTTAGAGGATGATCCAGCCTATTTCATGGAACACTATTCCTCCTGTTCACAGCAGGTCTTGTCTAGTTGCATCCAGTCGGTGCAATCCTTGATTAATCAGGCTGTGTGTGAATCAGCATTTGTTCAACCTGTGCTGCAGGCATGGTCAGATCTCCTGTCTTTAGCTAAGCCACAATATTGCAGCCCTACCATTAATCACCTGCCTTCCCAAAAATCTATCTCCCCGTCGCCTATGGTGACCTCAGCTAGAGCCCAGTTTACTCAACCCCCTACCAAATACTACTACCCAGTCTCCAAGTGTAGCACCTATCCCGCCTTCAATCCACCTGTCTCTCCTCCTCCACCTGTAACAGTCCCACAAAACCCCTCTCTAGCTACAGTTCCTTGGTCTTCCTTCGATCCAGCTACTTTCTTTTCTTACAGCCCTGCACCTACATACAAAACTGCATGGGCTAAACCAAAAAAGAAACAAAAATTCTTTCCTACCCACACGATCCTGCCAGTAACCCAACTTCCACACCAACTAACCCACCTGATTCTGCCAAACCTCTGCCTGCTACCCAGTCTGACGTTCCAGTGTCTGCTACCCATTCTGACGTTCCAGTGCCTGCTACCCAGTCTGACGTTCCAGTGCCTGCCACCCAGTCTGACGTTCCAGTGCCTGCCACCCAGCCTGATGTTCCAGTGCCTGCCACCCAGCCTGACGTTCCAGTGCCTGCCACCCAGCCTGACGTTCCAGTGCCTGCCACCCAGCCTGACGTTCCAGTGCCCGCCACCCAGCCTGACGTTCCAGTGCCCGCCACTCAGCCTGACGTTCCAGTGCCCGCCACCCAGCCTGACGTTCCAGTGCCCGCCACCCAGCCTGACGTCCCACTCAGTTCTCAGGAATGCACTTACCAGTAATCCAACCTCCAGCATAAAATCAATCAGCTGATTGGACTGTAAGATTTTATTCGGATGCATCCGAATGTCTGAAAGATGCAAAATTCAGACGAATTTCGGTTCGTTACTAAAACAATTGCACATGTCTATCTAAATTAAAAAATTCCTCTGGATCACCTCTTCCTTGTTCATAACATAACTAAAGTGCTAGAGCATGTCCTTATAATATTGTGGGGTTATTTTTTTGGAAATTTCATTTTGTGTGGTCTTCCAATGAACAATACACTGCTCCAATCTGTGTGTAACTCAGCTATTGAACTTATCCACCCACCTTCTCTTCCCCTAAATTCTGCTTCTTTGTGTCAATCAATCCACTGGCTTCCATTAAATAAAGAATATGGTTGAAACGTATATGTCTAATCTACAAAGATCTCTCCAACCTGGCCCTTCTATACAGTTTCTTTCTAATTTCCAACAACCGACTAACAAGAGCAACCTTTGTTTTACACTTAAAGTGGTTGTAATAAAGCTTACCTGCAGGTACAAAGAATATTCCCTGAATGTGCACCGTTTAGAACATATTCACTGTTCAGGCAGACGGTGAAGTCACTGACCCATGTGCTCTGAAGGGACAGTATATTCATGTCATCCCTTCAGAGATCTGTGTCGCAACTCATGACCTTTAAGAACACTTTTAAAGTTATCTCTTCTGACAAATATACAGTATATCACAAAAGTGAGTACACCCTCACATTTTTGTAAATATTTTATTATATCTTTTCATGTGACAACGCTGAAGAAATTATACTTTGCTACAATGTAAAGTAGTGAGTGTACAGCTTGTATAACAGTGTAAATTTGCTGTCCCCTCAAAATTACTCAACACACAGCCATTAATGTCATAACCGCTGGCAACAAAAGTGAGTACACCCCTAAGTGAAAATGTCCAAACTGGGCCCAAAGTGTCAATATTTTGTGTTGCCACCATTATTTTCCAGCACTGCCTTAACCCTCTTGGGCATGTTGTTCACCAGAGCTTCACAGGTTGCCACCGGAGTCCTCTTCCACTCTTTCATGATGATATCACGGAGCTGGTGGTTGTTAGAGACCTTGTGCTCCTCCATCTTCCATTTGAGGATGCCCCACAGATGCTCAATAGGGTTTAGGTCTGGAGACATGTTTGGCCAGTCCATCACCTTTACCCTCAGCTTCTTTAGCAAGGTAGTGGTCATCTTGGAGGTGTATTTGGGGTAGTTTTCATGTTGAAATACTGCCCTGTGGCTCAATTCTCGAAGGGAGGGGATCATGCTCTGCTTCAGTATGTCACAGGACATGTTTGTCAGGAAAGGGTTCATCCGCTGGTAAGATATATCGTTTGGCATGCAGTACTGGGGTCCACCAGCAGGTGTCTCCTGGCAGTGTTGAACTGTCAGGAGAATATTTCCCTGCTGGTGTCATTTCATCTTTTGGCCGCAGTACTGATGTCCACCAGCGGATGGATCCTGGCAGTATGGAGCAGACAACACTCCCTGCGCTCAGGTGTGACTTGAAGTCAATCACAGTCAGTCCTATAAATACCCAGCAAGCCCTCATATGCTTGCCTTGGTATCTCTCTCCTTGAGCCCTGACCTTGTTCGCCTGTTACCCGATCCTGAGCCTGCATCTGACCTTGTGCCCGAGCTTATCCTGACCCGATCCCTTCTGTGTTCCTGTACCCTTCAGCCCGATCCATTCCCTCTCTGTCCTGTCGGTTCCCTGTCCCTCATTTACTGATCTTCCTTGTATGACCTTGGCTTGGCTAACGTTTATGTCTCTGGTATATCCCTTGTTCTTGCTGACCTGCTGTGTATGACCCTGGCCTGGCTGACATCTGTGATTCCGGTATTGCCCCTTGCTGTAGATATTGTTGTTTGTAGTGGGTTTGTTGGGTTGGTTGTTCACTGTTTGTATTTTCTAAATTATCACCTATTTTAATAAATATCACTATTCACTTACATGTGTTTTGGGTTATCTCTGTGCAGTCCACACAGTCTGGTCTACTAGTCTCCTGACAGTATACCAAGACCATCCCTGACCAGACGTGGCTGCATTGAGAAACCATCCTGGTTTATTAGGTCTGCTAATATGGATTGCAAAGAAATAATTTATTATTCTCTGCTAGCGGAAGAGGATGGTGAATATTGTGGCCAGATTTTAAAAGGGTGGACTAGTGACCAGTTAATGGAAACTATCCGATTAGCTCATTCCCTAGTGGATCAGGGGTGTATGTCATTTGAAGATGCTCAGCCCCTGATCCAGTTATGTGCTAAACTAGCCCTGTCATGCATTCCCGAGGGAAGTGATGATTTTTCTCCCCCCTTCAATTATGGCCAAGTTGAATCCCTGGTTTGGTTGTTAGAGGATGATCCAGCCTATTTCATGGAACACTATTCCTCCTGTTCACAGCAGGTCTTGTCTAGTTGCATCCAGTCGGTGCAATCCTTGATTAATCAGGCTGTGTGTGAATCAGCATTTGTTCAACCTGTGCTGCAGGCATGGTCAGATCTCCTGTCTTTAGCTAAGCCACAATATTGCAGCCCTACCATTAATCACCTGCCTTCCCAAAAATCTATCTCCCCGTCGCCTATGGTGACCTCAGCTACAGCCCAGTTTACTCAACCCCCTACCAAATACTACTACCCAGTCTCCAAGTGTAGCACCTATCCCGCCTTCAATCCACCTGTCTCTCCTCCTCCACCTGTAACAGTCCCACAAAACCCCTCTCTAGCTACAGTTCCTTGGTCTTCCTTCGATCCAGCTACTTTCTTTTCTTACAGCCCTGCACCTACATACAAAACTGCATGGGCTAAACCAAAAAAGAAACAAAAATTCTTTCCTACCCACACGATCCTGCCAGTAACCCAACTTCCACACCAACTAACCCACCTGATTCTGCCAAACCTCTGCCTGCTACCCAGTCTGACGTTCCAGTGTCTGCTACCCATTCTGACGTTCCAGTGCCTGCTACCCAGTCTGACGTTCCAGTGCCTGCCACCCAGTCTGACGTTCCAGTGCCTGCCACCCAGCCTGATGTTCCAGTGCCTGCCACCCAGCCTGACGTTCCAGTGCCTGCCACCCAGCCTGACGTTCCAGTGCCCGCCACCCAGCCTGACGTTCCAGTGCCCGCCACCCAGCCTGACGTTCCAGTGCCCGCCACCCAGCCTGACGTTCCAGTGCCCGCCACCCAGCCTGACGTTCCAGTGCCCGCCACCCAGCCTGACGTTCCAGTGCCCGCCACCCAGCCTGGCGTTCCAGTGCCCGCCACCCAGCCTGACGTTCCAGTGCCCGCCACCCAGCCTGGCGTTCCAGTGCCCGCCACCCAGCCTGATGTTTCAGTGCCCGCCACCCAGCCTGGCGTTCCAGTGCCTGCCACCCAGCCTGGCGTTCCAGTGCCTGCCACCCAGCCTGACGGTCCAGTGCCTGCCACCCAGCCTGACGGTCCAGTGCCTGCCACCCAGCCTGACAGTCCAGTGCCTGCCACCCAGCCTGACGGTCCAGTGTCTGCCACCCAGCCTGACGGTCCAGTGCCTGCCACCCAGCCTGACGGTCCAGTGCCTGCTGAGCGGTCTGATGACCTTGTGTCCATGTTCCAGCCTAAAGTTTTGCTACCAGTGTTCCAGTCTGACGCTTCGGTGACTACTGTCCAGTCCGATGTACCTATTGTTCAGCCTGGTATGCCAGCACCTGCTGTTCTGCCCGATGTGCCAGCGCCTGTGTCTGCTGCCCAGTCTAAAGTTCCAGTACCCGCTGCCTGGTCTGATGTCTCGGTGCCGGCTTTCCAGTCCGCTTTCCAGCCTGATGTGCCAGTGTCTGCTACTCAGCCAGTTGTGCCAATGCCTGTGTCTGCTGCCCAGTTTGAGGTCCCAGTGCCTGCTGCTCAGCCCGAAATCCCAGTGTCCATGTTCCAGCCTGACGCTTCAGCGACTACTGACCAGTCCGATGTACCTGTTCAGCCTGTTGTGCCAGTACCTGCTGTTCTGCCTGATGTGCCAGCGCCTGTCTTTGCTGTCCAGCCTGAAGTTCCAGCACCTGCTGCCCGGTCTGATGTCTCGGTACCCACTTTCCAGCCTGATGAGCCTGCTTTCCGGTTTAATGTGCCCATCCTCCAGCCTGATATCCTGGTACCTGTCTTCCAGCCTGATGTCGTGATGTTGGTATCTCAGCCTGAGGTTTCGGTGCCCGTGTCTCAGCCTGAAGTTTCGGTGCCGTGTTTCAGCCTGGAGTTTCGGTGCCCGTGTCTCAGCCTGCTGAATCGGTGCCCGTTACCCAGTCTGTTGAATCGGTGCCCGTTACCTGGTCTGCTGAACTGGTGCCCATTACCCAGTCTGCTAAACCGAAGTCCGTCACTTTGCCTGTCAAGCCAGTATCTGTTATCCGGCTTGCCGAACCAGTGCCCGGTGTCCAGCTCGATGACCCGGAGCCTGCTGCCCAGCTCGATGACCCGGAGCCTGCTGCCCAGCTCGATGACCCGGAGCCTGCTGCCCAGCTCGATGACCCGGAGCCTGCTGCCCAGTTCGATGACCCGGAGCCTGCTGCCCAGTTCGATGACCCGGAGCCTGCTGCCCAGCTCGATGACCCGGAGCCGGCTGCCCAGCTCGATGACCCGGAGCCAGCTGCCCAGCTCGATGACCCGGAGCCGGCTGCCCAGCTCGGTTTGTTCCTGTCTGCTGCCCAACTCGGTTTGTTCCTGTCTGCTGCCCAACTCGGTTTTTTCCTGTCTGCTGCCCAACTCGGTTTGTTCCTGTCTGCTGCCCAACTTGGTTTGTTCCTGTCTGCTGCCCAACTTGGTTTGTTCCTTTCTGCTGCCCAACTCGGTTTGTTCCTGTCTGCTGCCCAACTTGGTTTGTTCCTGTCCGCTACCCAGCTCAATGACTCTGATGTGCCAGCTGTCTGCCTGGATGGGCCTGATGACCAGCCTTCCTCCACCATTCTGCCTGATGCCATAGACTATGGACAATTAAGACTAGTTGGAGCGTCCGGAGGCCGCTCCTTTAGGGGGGGTTACTGTCAGGAAAGGGTTCATCCGCTGGTAAGATATATCGTTTGGCATGCAGTACTGGGGTCCACCAGCAGGTGTCTCCTGGCAGTGTCGAACTGTCATGAGAATATTTCCCTGCTGGTGTCATTTCATCTTTTGGCCCCAGTACTGACGTCCACCAGCGGATGGATCCTGGCAGTATGGAGCAGACAACACTCCCTGCGCTCAGGTGTGACTTGAAGTCAATCACAGTCAGTCCTATAAATACCCAGCAAGCCCTCATATGCTTGCCTTGGTATCTCTCTCCTTGAGCCCTGACCTTGTTCGCCTGTTACCCGATCCTGAGCCTGCATCTGACCTTGTGCCCGAGCTTATCCTGACCCGATCCCTTCTGTGTTCCTGTACCCTTCAGCCCGATCCATTCCCTCTCTGTCCTGTTGGTTCCCTGTCCCTCATTTTCTGATCTTCCTGTGTATGACCTTGGCTTGGCTAACGTTTATGTCTCTGGTATATCCCTTGTTCTTGCTGACCTGCTGTGTATGACCCTGGCCTGGCTGACATCTGTGATTCCGGTATTGCCCCTTGCTGTAGATATTGTTGTTTGTAGTGGGTTTGTTGGGTTGGTTGTTCACTGTTTGTATTTTCTAAATTATCACCTATTTTAATAAATATCACTATTCACTTACATGTGTTTTGGGTTATCTCTGTGCAGTTCACACAGTCTGGTCTACTAGTCTCCTGACAATGTTGGCATTCATGGTTCCCTCGATGAACTGTAGCTCCCCAGTGCCAGCAGCACTCATGCAGCCCCAGATCATGACACTCCCACCTACATGCTTGACTGTAGGCAAGACACAATTGTCTTTGTACTCCTCACCTGGTTGCCGCCACACACGCTTGACACCATCTGAACCAAATACGTTTATCTTGGTCTCATCAGACCACAGGACATGGTTCCAGTAATCCATTTCGTTAGTCTGCTTGTCTTCAGCAAACTGTTTGCAAGCATTTTTGTGCATCATCTTTAGAAGTGGCTTCCTCCTGGGATGACAGCCATGCAGACCAATTTGATGCAGTGTGCGGCATATGGTCTGAGCATTGACAAGCTGACCCCCCCACCCCTTCAAAACTCAACTTCTTTAGTCAATCATGGCAAGGCCTGTTTTGAGTGGAACCTGTCCTGTTAAACCACTGTATGGTCTTGGCCACCGTGCTGTAGCTCAGTTTCAGGGTCTTGGCAATCTTCTTATAGCCTAGGCCATCTTTATGTAGAGCAACAATTCTTTTTTTTCTCAGTGAGTTCTTTGCCATGAGGTGCCATGTTGAACTTCCAGTGACCAGTATGAGAGAGTGAGAGCGATAACACCAAATTGAACACACCTGCTCCCTATTCACACCTGAGACCTTGTAACACCAACAAGTCACATGACACCAAGGAGGGAAAATGGCTAATTGGGCAAAATTTGGACATTTTCACTTAGGGGTGTACTCACTTTTGCCAGTGGTTTAGACATTAATGGCTGTGTGTTGAGTTATTTTGAGAGGACAGCACATTTACACTATTATACAAGCTGTACACTCACTACTTTACATTGTAGCAAAGTGTCATTTCTTCAGTGTTGTCACATGAAAAGATATAATAAAATATTTACAAAAATGTGAGGGGTGTACTCAGTTTTGTAAGATACTGTATGTTGATTTCCAAAATATTTGCTTTGTTTACTTATCCAACACTGTACAAACACTAACCTTGCATTAAGCTCAGTCATCTGCTTACTTTTTTTTTTTTACCCCTATCTCTCTTGCAGTGCTGGATTTAAAGTATAAGATAAAAGAAAAAAAATGTTTTATTTTTTTACTTAAGGTAGGTAGGAAGGGGATAGAATCCCTGCCATGTTTTTGTATCTGTCTCTGTCCCCATTAGGACGATTTACTCTCTCTAATTGTCCTTATGAAAAATGTCACCAGCAATGAAAGCGTTGCCACCAGAACAGGAATACAAGGGACATCTTCCAGTGGCAACAGCCCAACCATGCAGACTATTATGAGAGCATCTATCTACTTACTTTTTTGTTCCAACTGTAAAAATAACTCACCATGATGGCTTAGCAGGAAAAAAACAACCTCTTATTTAATTTTTTTTTGTATTTTTCTATAATTACATTGCGCAGAAGTGATTTCTGGGTTCTGGCAGATTATTGGAACAGGGAAATCATTTTCGCAACTCATTCAGATAATGGATGAGCTGTAAAATGAGCTCCATAGTAGTCAGGTACCTTGGAGGTTGCTTTGACTGGTTCTCTCGACGTTCTAAGAAGCTGTAACATTTCAATACCACAGCTAAAAGTATACTTTAATTTCTCTTCTGAAAGAAAGGGGCAAGAGGTTACAGAACATTTTTTAATGTGCACAGTGAACAGCAGAGTGTAATACTGAAACTGAATTATTTTTCTGAGCACTCTGGATGTTCATATTAAGACCTAAGAAGTGAGCTTTGTCCTTACATTCCTACTGTGATCTGCAGTTTTGGACTTCTATAGGAGCAGAAATAAAAAAAATGAATAGTAAAATAACAATTTCCATTGGTCTATGTTATCTGGAAAAATGTGCTAAAAGATACCTATTCTACTCTACCTGCACACTATGCAAAGCTGAATGATGGTCCTCCTCGCTACACTCACACTATCCCTAGACTGACACTAAACTAATATTCTACACTGACAATTGAAGCAAAATAGCACAGTATAGCACACAAACTAACTAATAGCACTATACAGAGCCCTGTTCTATCTCTCTCCACGCCAAAATCACACTGGAAATGGCTGCCAGTGAAAGAATACTTTTATACTGTGGGGTGGGAATGAGCCATGGTTAGATAAAGTCATGATGACAGTGTCCAGTCATGACTCTGATAGTGCTCTGTGCCCTGATTGGCTGAAGCTTTCACTGCTTCAGCTAATAAGGGCGTGCAATACACTGTTCAGTGCCGCAATGCATTGTGGTCGATTCGGGGGGCCGAACAAACGGCCGAATGACAGTAAATTTACAGCAATCTGAGCAATTTACCTTAGAGTAGTAGATTTATGGCTCTGTAGCCTTAAAATAATGCTGAGTAACACTTTGTTACATAAAATTTATGTTGCGCTGAGGATGTCCCTGTGTGGCATCAAGGTAATGAAAGCGATGAGTGGGCAACTTCTGTACACTAAGAAACAAACAAAAAAAAACTATGGGATGTGAAGACAATATTTTGGGACCACATATTGCCCCTTTCATCAGGGCTACAATGTGAAGAATTAAGATAGAAATTGTCACTGGGCAAGGATAAATAAACAAGTCACATTCATGTATCCATATACATATATTTCCCTACACCTATGTATGCGTGTGCATTCAAACACAACTACTTGGGCTTATTAGTGGATTACACCTTGAAATTTCTTAAAACACAATCTCCTTGTTTGGAATTTATTGACATCTTAATATCTTACTTATAGTCATACCTTACTTTTCCTTTGATAAAACATCTGGCGGGACACCCCCCTCCCCCACTAGGTGATACCACTCCTTCTTCCCCCTGCTACTCTTAACCGCACCCCTCCCCTTTTTTTTCTGCTTTCTCCCTTCTCATCTTCTCTTCTTTTTTCCTAAATGTTGTGCTCATGGTTGCTTCATCTTTTAAATCTTACTTGCAATGTCTGTTTGCAACTCTTTTCATGTTCCTACTCCTCAATACCTTTTACCTGTTTCTCTCTGCCCTACATATTTGCATTATTCCTGTGTCAGTTGAAGCTTCATTCCCCCTGTCCCACTGTCGACCCTTTTATGCGTTTTCTTCTAAAGTATGTCATCTGTCAAATTATACTTTTTACATTCAGTATATCAATAAAACTTCTCTAATTGATGATTAATTGATAAATATAGAAAATGATAATTATGTAGACAAACTCACAAACACACACACACACACACACACACACACATATATATTATTGTGAGATTGGGGTGATTAAACTCAAGCAGTAGGTGCATTTACAATGAGTTGTAGCAGTCCAAAACTGTATTTTAAGGGCATGGCAGCCCACCTTTATTTAAAAGCAAGTCAAAGTTCATACAGATAACTCTTCCCATGCAGTGGGTTTCTCACCATCACTGCAAAGACATAACATTCAGCATCCTGGAAGCTTGTGGAAGCTTTAGTGCTCCAAGTACCTCTGCTCTTCCTGACCATCAAACACCTTTTGGTCTTCCTGACCATCAAACAAACCCCAGTAGTACGCACAGGCACTGACATTTAGTTCTGCGTCTTTTTTTGCAGCTCCCTAGCTGCGTTTGTCCAGCCTGGATATCCTCTCAGGCTTTGACCTTCCTCTCCCAACCTGACCTTGATGCACGACAGCATCTCACATGGCTCCCCTCAGACATACTGACCTCCCTCAGGAGGGTGGGGCCCTGAGCTCTAACTTTGGCTCAATTATAAAGCCAGCACACACCTGAATAATCAAGTGTAGAAGGGTAGCCACCGCACATATGCGGCAATGAGACAAATGCCCAGGTGCTCACTCACAAACAATTCCATATAAATCCATGTAAAAACAGGTATAGAAGCACTCTTGCATTAAATCAATGTTTTGAAGGAGCTTAGTCCACTCTGTGAGTGACTCTATACCGATTTTGCGATTTTGTATATATATATATATATATATATATATATATATATATATATATATATATATGTATGTAGTCATATATATTTTCGTAATATAGTGTAAGACTAAAATTCGAAAATTGTGCAAATTAGGGAAAAAGAAGCCAAAAATGAAAGCGGGAACTATAGATGTATTTACCTTGTGAAAATATGAGGACATGGAGTGATAAATAATCTTAGTCTTAGTCAGCCTAG
This sequence comes from Lithobates clamitans, assembly GCA_037952925.1. Lineage (NCBI taxonomy): Eukaryota > Metazoa > Chordata > Amphibia > Anura > Ranidae > Lithobates > Lithobates clamitans. Next base: position 5,956,704 of record JBBGZY010000539.1, read on the forward strand.
TGCTCTTAAAGCGGCCGATGGTGGTTCGCCCAGGGGAGCCAACCTGCCGCAGTATAACTGTGGCGGCTGCTCGGGAACCAGTGAATGAAGGAAGGAGAATTGGCTGAAATGTATTATAGGGCGTGCACACGGTCGGACTTTGTTCGGACATTCCGACAACAAAATCCTAGGATTTTTTCCGACGGATGTTGGCTCAAACTTGTTTTGTCTACACACGGTCGCACAAAGTTGTCGGAAAATCCGATCGTTCTAAACGCGGTGACGTAAAACACGTACGTCGGGACTATAAACGGGGCAGTGGCCAATAGCTTTCATCTCTTTATTTATTCTGAGCATGCGTGGCACTTTGTCCGTCGGATTTGTGTACACACGATCGGAATTTCCGACAACGGATTTTGTTGTCGGAAAATTTTATCTCCTGCTCTCCAACTTTGTGTGTCGGAAAATCCGATGGAAAATGTCCGATGGAGCCCACACACGGTCGGAATTTCCGACAACACGCTCCGATCGGACATTTTCCATTGGAAAATCCGACCGTGTGTACGGGGCATAAGAGAAAAAGAATACTGGTGGGACTGCTCAGTAGCCCAAAGCTTTTGGAAGACCATTTTTGATATGCACTATATTACCAAAAGTATTGGGACACCTGCCTTTACACGGTCATGAACTTCAATGGCGTCCCAGTCTTAGTCCATAGGGTTCAATATTGAGTTGGCCCACCCTTTACAGCTATACCAGCTTCAACTCGTCTGGGAAGGCTTTCCACAAGGTTAAGAAGTGAAGAGGGATAAGGGATTTTAACGGTGCAAAGATAATGAACAAAGGAGAAATAGATAAAAAACTAATTTTTAATTTAACATTCAGAGTTAAAAAAACATGTAGATAGTACATAATTGACATATATTACAGTGTTCAAACAGTTACAGTGGTCAAAGAGGACACAAGTGTGTTTTTTAATAGATGATATGGCTGCATACTAGCCCGACATGTTTCGCTGAATTGCTTTCTCAAGGGATATGCAAGCCGAGAATTAATATCATCCAACACTGTTATAGTTCTAGAAGTAAAAAACAACAATATGAGCAACAAACATAACAAATCATAAAAATATATTTTCTCAGTAAACAAAGGAAACAGACATTATACATAGACAAGCACAGTGTCCACTTAGACATAGCACAAAGAAGGTGCTTACCCCCGAGTGACCTCAGCCCGGGTCAGTCTCCGCACAACCATCCACTAACAATGAAAACCTTGGCCATATTGGAAAACGATGTGTCTAATTTATCACCTTCTTCTTCTCTTTCCTCCAGCCAGTCCACGGTGTATCGGGATCTGTCTGAAGATAGACTGTCAAAAAAACGTAAAGGCAACTCGGACACAGCCTCCACGGAGTCATTAAAACACCAATTAGGCACTTTGTTGCCTCGTCGATCACAGCCAAATCACCCCAAACAAGCACCGTCTCGTACTTACGGTATATCTCACCCTCCTTCACAAGTGTCACGAGGCCCTCAGCTTATGGCCACTCACACGATCATTTCCACGGCACCCTCCACCTCGGTCACTGCCTCCCCTTTACACTTGAACACCATCACTAAGGTAAGCAACGCTAATGCAATTATTTCCCCTTCAGGCACACCAGTACCAGCGGATATGAAACTAGCACCCATTTTTTTAGGGAAGGAACAAGAGACAGTCCCAATGTAGAATCATTTAAAAACACTTCAGATTTTACACCCAATAACCAAGAACTTTCTATCATTAATCTTTCTTCCCATGTTTTGACTGAAGAAGTTCAGGTCCTTAAATTGGGCCTAACCTTCTGTCCTGATTCCCAAATGAATACATTTCAATTCACTAAGGACCTCCATTTATTTGCCCGTAGACTTTTATATGAAGTTATTTTTGATAAACCCTCAGTAGAACCATTCCCTCACGGTAAAACTCCTAACATCCAAGAAAATATAGAAGAACACCAGGCCCTGGAGGACTTGATGGCACTTTGGGAGGAGGGACACACTGGTGAGGACATATCCGGGTTTTCTCCTTCAGCCGGGTTGTCTGTCGCAGGTGTGTCCCCCCCACAATCCTTTAGGCCCAAATCCAGAGTTTTTCCCCTTTTAAACACCAACCCAAATATATGGACGTTTGTTAGACAAACTTCCCAAGCTATTGAAGAATCACACTTTTCCCCTTTGGGGATTTCGAACCTAACCTTTGAACAAAAAGAAGCGATTAAATCGCTTGAATCCAACCGGGAATTAATAATCAAACCCGTGGATAAGGGCGGGAATTTGGTCATTATGGAGGTGCCACAATATGTCAACATGTGCAATAAAATTCTATCAAACCGTGACTGGTACCGACCCATCTCCAAAACATTAATCAAGAATTTCTACACACAGTATTACAGTATCATTTTTAGAGCCTATCGTAAGGGAATTATTGATCAAAATACCTGGAACTTTCTAAATGTAAAGGATCCAAGGATCCCTACTTTTTATGCCTTACCAAAGGTACACAAGTCGACGTTGGAACCCCCTGGACGCCCCATAATATCGGGGTGTTCCAGTCTTACCGAAAATGCAAGCAGTTTGGTGGACAGCTATTTGCATCCCCACGTAATATCTCTCTTTTCCTACATTAAGAATGCAATTGACCTATTAAGAACCATTGAGGGTATTTCACTTCCCCCAGGCACATGGCTCGTAGCACTTGACATTGAAAGTCTGTACAATACTATCCCCCACAACAAAGGCATTGAAGTAGTACAAAGTAATTTGAGTGAAAGAGGCCCCTCCTCTTGCAAATACAATGAGTTTGTTTTGGAACTACTTAATTACATTCTAAGACATAATGTCTTTCTGTTTGATTCTTCCCACTACCTCCAGGTACAGGGGGTTGCGATGGGAACTAAGTGTGCCCCATCGTATGCCAACATGCACCTGGGGGGGTGGGAAAAGGACATTTTTTCCAGGGATGACCTTGCCCATCTTTTGGAAAAGGTCATCTCCTGGCATCAAATCTATCACATTAAAAATTGCATGTGCATACATCTATATAAATAAATACTATCTTACAGGCTAAGAAAAATAGTGCAAAGATAATACAGTGCTCCGTATTGATAAAGTGATCGTCCAAGGTGCTGATGTGCTTAAATCAATCCAAAGTTTATAAAGTGCTTCTTCACTGGGACCATAAAGTGGAGGGAGGTGGTGATGGTGGTGTTGGAAATTGGAGGGGTCCGGTGAAACCGGGCTCTCTAGACTCTCACCTTGAATAGGATAAATAAAGGCATCAAACAGGTTCCTAAATGGATGTTATATGATGTCGTTCAGGCGGGGACATCTCTGGTGGTGCAGCGGTATTTCTCAATATGGGGCACCTAACAGATAGAAAAAAAGAGGGGGGGGAAGGGGGATTGCCCACCTGGGCTCCACCGCTCGGGTGGAATAAAAGGAAAGGGGAGAGAAAGAGACCTCCAATGGTGTAGTATATTGAGTAGGAATGTAGTTTATTCAAAGTTGCAAATGGACTCTTACATTTCAAAAGGTTAAAAACAGCATAAAAGCATAAACAAGTTGAGGAGCGGCGTCTAAGGCGCCTCCTTACTGACTTCCGGTTTCGTCTGCGTGGCAGAGAGCAGAGGCAGAGGACATGGATCACCGTCTAGTCTCTTCCTGTAATAATCCAACAAATATAGGTACCTCTCCATGTGGACACTGCGATGTCTGTAATTTTGTGAACAATAAATCCCGATTTCTGCTTCCCAATGGGAAATGGCACTCTATCAAATTCAAAGTTACCTGCCAAACACCAGGTGTCATCTATTTAGCTCAATGTCTCTGTGGTGGTTTTTATATCGGTAAAACAATGCGACAATTCTTCAAACGTATAAGGGACCATATGAAACCTATTTTTAAAAAGAAAATGAATACCGCCATAGGCAGACATGTTGGCACTTACCATGATTTCAATCCTTACACCATCAATTTTTTGGCATTAGAGCATATCCCGTTGGACGAAAGAGGGGGCAGCGTCGAGCGAACTCTGCTCCAGCTTGAAGCCCGCTGGATATACGACCTCAGAGCAACTACTTTTCCGGGCTTCAATGAAAGTCTGAGTTATAGGCCTTTTCTGTGAACCCTGTACAGGGATTTTCCCATCCTTTCCCTTTCGTCCCCCATGCGCCTTCCCCCCCTTTCCTTTTCTACACCTACTTTGAATTATAGTTATTTTTAATTTTCATTTTTCAGCTCTAGTGTTTGTTTTTTTCACACAACTTTTATATTACTTAATTTCTTTCGATTGTTATATTTATGTACCCCTTGTTTTTTCTAAAAATCTGTGTTGCATATGTATTCAATATAATTTTTTGTAACCTTTTGTAATTTGTTTGTACTTAATTACAATTGTCCATTAAGCGCAGTGTCCTTTTGACATATTGCTGGGATCGGGCTGTGAGTGGTCCTTAACCGATCCCATCGTCTGCCCCTCTAGTTTTCTCCCCTCTCAGGGTATGTCTCAGCCCCTCCCCTTCACGTTTCCTGGCTCGGTCCATGGCAGTCACACGGATGCCTGAGGCACATCCATCTGTATGTGCCCTATTCACACCGCGCTACCAGGGAGATTTGGGTGTATCTGGGAAATGCCATCAGCGTTCCATCACCATCTTCTGCAGCCCGGGTTTATACTGTGGACGGTGTGGGTGTCACTCACGCAGCCCTGGTATCCATATCATCTGCATATCATTTACGACTGCTATGCACCCTGGGATCTGTAGTAGATCGGACCCCCGGCTCTCTGGGCATGCGCACTGGCGTCCTCACATCTGCATCGCGTTGGTGACGTCACACGTCAAAATGATGGGGGACTGCTTAAAGCCTGCTTATCTGTCAGTATTTGCTGCCAGAGTCGGAGGGTGGAACTCGTTATCTGCAGTGTCAGTGACTGGTAAGTTCTACCACACACTGCATTATTCCTTGGACTCCATTTACCATTTCTAGTTAATTCCACTATTACCTTGTGACACATTGGTCTTTTATCTGCAAAAATGTAGCGGTTTGGCTTGATTATCTACCTTCAGTTATTTTCTCTGTTTTATTTTTATATGAACTTGATGAGACTAAGTCCTCAACATTATCTATCTATTTAGATAGTTTATTTCCTTTTTTATATCCTGGCCATATTCAATACCAGTCTTACTTTCTAAATTTGCATTCTCTAGACCATTAATACACTTATAATTACATTTATTCCTTTAACCCTTACACATATATACATTTTTTGATTTACCAGCTACCAGAATAATCCCCTGCAATTACCACTAGCAGGTGTTCTGAAGTTCCCTCTCCATCATTATGTTCTGTTAACTAAACAATCTTAAGTAAGTATTAATTCATGTTCGGGGCTGTTGCCTGTCCTTTGACTGCTTTTGCATTCAAACGTCTCAGCTTTCATTAAAAGCCATACATATCAATTCTACTTAATCTTGTAATTTTCTCATATATATATGCGCATTTTGCCTTATCCACAGTTTTACCTTTCTGTCCCCTGTGATTGCACCGATATGGCCAAGTCAGGTTTTCAGTGTTAGTGGATGGTTGTGCGGAGACTGACCCAGGCTGGGGTCACTCGGGGGTAAGCACCTTCTTTGTGCTATGTCTAAGTGGACACTGTGCTTGTCTATGTATAATGTCTGTTTCCTTTGTTTACTGAGAAAATATATTTTTATGATTTGTTATGTTTGTTGCTCATATTGTTGTTTTTTACTTCTAGAACTATAACAGTGTTGGATGATATTAATTCTCGGCTTGCATATCCCTTGAGAAAGCAATTCAGCGAAACATGTCGGGCTAGTATTCCGCCATATCATCTCCTAAAAAACACACTTGTGTCCTCTTTGACCACTGTAACTGTTTGAACACTGTAATATATGTCAATTATCTACATGTTTTTTAACTCTGAATGTTAAATTAAAAATTTGTTTTTTATCTATTTCTCCTTTGTTCATTATCTTTGCACCATTAAAATCCCTTATACCTTCACTGCTATTCATATTTTCTCCAGGGATGTAGTGCCAATCTATTTGGGTGTTTTTACCATTAATCGGAACCAAATTCCTGTTACGTCGAGGTTTAGAAGTGTGTCCATGGGAATGTTTGACCACTCTTCCAGAAGCGCATTTGTAAGGTCAAGCACTTATGTTGGACATGAAGGCCTGGCTCGCAGTCTCCACTCTAAATCACCCCAAAGGTGTTCTATCGGGTTGAGGTCAAGACTCTGTGTAGGCCAGTCAAGTTCCTCCACCCCAAACTCACTCATCCATGTCTTTATGGACCTAGCTTTGTGCACTGGTCCAAATCATTTGGTGGGGGAAGGATTATGGTGTGTCATACTGGGAACAGTTTGAATGGCCCCTTCCTCTTCCTACATGACTGTGCACCAGTGCACAAACAAGGTCCATAAAGACATACATTTCCATATACACACTCCTAAACCTTGTGGACAGCCTTCCCAGAAGAGTTGAAGCTGTTATAGCTGCAAAGGGTGGGCAAACTCAATATTGAACCTTATGAACTAGACTGGGATGCCAATAAAGTTTATGTGCTTGTAAAGGCAAGCGTCCCAATACTTTTGTACTTTTGGTAATGTAGTGTAGCTTTGAAGGCACTTGAGACTACTATTCAGCTAAATCCAGCAATGGCCCTCCTAAATTTAAAACTGGAAGGGGTAAAGCGGAGCCAGTTCTGTCTCCTCTTACAGCTCTTAACAGCTGCTAAACAAACTATCACTAAAGTCTGGAAATCCCCGTCCTTGGTTGTAGCTGAATCTAAACACAGGATGAATAAGACCTTAAACCATGGTAAGATGGAAGCCATTGAAAATTATAAGCTTTGTAAATTTAAGAAAATCTGTCAACCTTTTATTAAGCATTGCTTACCTCTGGATTTTGATGACTCCGTACAAATGCCTTGGTAACTTCTTTTTTTCCTTACCTCTCTGTATCTTGAACTCTAGAGTTGCACAACCTCTTTGGACATTATCTTCTATTTTTACTTTACTCCCTGTCCTCTTCTCACTCCTCTCCTCCTTCAGGGTTATCTTCAGGTTTACCTGTATACAACGCTTCCTTTCTACATCCCGCTCCCCTTACTCTTTTTTCTTGTCTTCTTCTTTCTCTCACTTTCACCCTTTCTTTTATACCCATTACCATTCTCATTATCTATACAGTTTTTTGTTTGCTCCATATGCAATAACCTGCATCAGCTTCTTCCGTTTATGTCTGGATTTCAAGATTTTTAATTACTAGTAAGCTGACTTGTACTCGTAAGCATCCTCCCTTCTTTTTGCCTTTTGATTCCTTTTCTCTCAGGATCCAATTGATTACCTATTAGACTCCTAGTGTAGTTTGCTGACCCTCCCATGATTCCTACTGACACTTTCTAAATTGTTGTAACCGGATGCTTTCCCAACCTTCTTTGTACCAATATATCTGCTGGTTGTTGCCTGTTCACATATTATACTGTATGTTCAAAACTAATAAACAAATTTGACACGAGAAAAAGAATACTGACAGGTGCTTTACTACAAGAATACTTGGATAGCAGATGACACAGGAGTGGAAAATCAGCCAGCAGTAGGACAGTTTTAATCACAGATAATAGGCCTAACTGGTGTACACATAATTTTTATTTCATCTAGGGGGATAGGGAGTGCAGTGAATATAAGTCATATAGCGTGATGTTGTTCATGTGCACAATGTTGTTATGCTTAGTGTTTTTCTTTTTTCTTTCAAACAATGCAGTAGCATACAGCAAACAAATGGGAGTTACAAGTGCAGATGGTCAATAAAAAGTGAATGCTTTGCTTTGAACATCTCAAAGTGTGAAAAGGGCACTTTCAACATACAGTACAAATTAAAAAAAAACACAAATGCTGTAGAAATTTAAGTGCCAAAATACTACTGTGAAATAAACAATGAAGCCTTGCAGCTAAAATAAAAAAAAGCAGTTTAACCTAAAATAAAGTAAAAACCAATATATCCCAAAATCAATACAACCCCCAAGCAAAAGCCATTGTTTTTTAAGGGAAGCCTTGTAGTTAAAAATTAACACTGACCTTAAATCAACCCAAAAATAGAATGAAGTTCGTCAAAGCTCCCAATAATATAAGCAAAAAAAAAAAAAAGATAGTAAAGGAAATTAGTGTCCAAAAAGAAACAGTTTTCTAACTGACCATAATCTCTCCCTTTGTAGTTTGCCAGATTTCCCTACAACAGCTTCTAGTTGAATTACACAGTTGCTGTTCTGCACCCCCTCTTTATAGTAAGGGAACTAGGTTAACCAAAAGTCTCCTTATTGACCTTTCTAAGTCATCTATGAATATGCATAGGCCATGCAGTGCATTATGATTTAAAAAAATTCTCATAGGCAAATCTGTACATAACGTTGCCTAGACTGTGAATCTTGAAACCGCAGGATTCACCTACAGCCCATAGTAGTGGTGAATAGGGATGAGCTTCGAGTTCGAGTCGAACTCATGTTCTACTCGAACATTGGCTGTTCGCAAGTTCGCCGAACAGCGAACAATTTGGGGTGTTCGCAGCAAATTCGAATGCCGCGGAACACCCTTTAAAAGTCTATGGGAGAAATCAAAAGTGCTAATTTTAAAGGCTTATATGCAAGTTATTGTCATAAAAAGTGTTTGGGGACCCGGGTCCTGCCCCAGGGGACATGGATCAATGCAAAAAAAAGTTTTAAAAACGGACGTTTTTTCAGGAGCAGTGATTTTATTAATGCTTAAAGTCAAACAATAAAAGTGTAATATCCCTTTAAATTTCGTACCTGGGGGGTGTCTATAGTATGCCTGTAAAGGGGCGCATGTTTCCTGTGTTTAGAACAGTCTGACAGCAAAATGACATTTGGAAGGAAAAAACTCATTTAAAACTAGCCGCGGCTATTGCATTGCCGACAATACACATAGAAGTTCATTGATAAAAACGGCATGGGAATTCCCCACAGGGCAACCCCGAACCAAAATAAAAAAAAAAAAATGATGTGGGGGTCCCCCTAAATTCCATACAAGGCCCTTCAGGTCTGGTATGGATATTAAGGGGAACCCCAGCCAAAATTGAAAAAAAAAATTGACGTGGGGTTCCCCCTAAATTCCATACCAGACCCTTCAGGTCTGGTATGGATTTTAAGGGGAACCCCGCGCCAAAAAAAAAAAAAAAAAACGGCGTGGGGTCCCCCTAAAAATCCATACCAGACCCTTATCCGAGCACGCAACCTGGCAGGCCGCAGGAAAAGAGGGGGGGACGAGAGTGCGGCCCCCCCCCCTCCTGAACCGTACCAGGCCACATGCCCTCAACATTGGGAGGGTGCTTTGGGGTAGCCCCCCAAAACACCTTGTCCCCATGTTGATGAGGACAAGGGCCTCATCCTCACAACCCTGGCCGGTGGTTGTGAGGGTCTGCGGGCGGGGGGCTTATCGGAATCTGGAAGCCCCCTTTAACAAGGGGACCCCCAGATCCCGGCCCCCCCCCTGTGTGAAATGGTAAGGGGGTACTTACCCCTACCATTTCACTAAAAAACTGTCAAAAATGTTAAAAATGACAAGAGACAGTTTTTGACAATTCCTTTATTTAAATGCTTCTTCTTTCTTCTTTCTTCCTTCATCTTCTTCTGGTTCTTCTGGCTCTTCTGGTTCTTCCTCCGGCGTTCTCGTCCAGCATCTTCTCCGCGGCGTCTTCTATCTTCTTCTCCTCGGGCCGCTCCGCACCCATGGCATGAGGGGGGAGGCTCCCGCTCTTCTCTTCATCTTCTTCTCTTCTTCATCTTCTTCTTCTTCTTCCTTCTTCTCTTCTTCTCTTCTTCTCTTCTTCCTGTCTTCTGCGGGCCGCTCCGCAGCCATGCTGTGGCATGGAGGGAGGCTCCCGCTGTGTGACGGCGTCTCTTCGTCTGACGGTTCTTAAATAACGGGGGGCGGGGCCACCCGGTGGCCCCGCCCCCCTCTGACGCACGGTGACATGACGGGACTTCCCTGTGGCATTCCCCGTGACGTCACAGGGAAGTCCCTCAAGTCACCGTGCGTCAGAGGGGGGCGGGGTCACCGGATGGCCCCGCCCCCCGTTATTTAAGAACCGTCAGACGAAGAGACGCCGTCACACAGCGGGAGCCTCCCACCATGCCAGCATGGCTGCGGAGCGGCCCGGAGAAGACAGGAAGAAGAGAAGAAGGAAGAAGAAGAAGAAGAAGAAGAAGAAGAAGAAGATGAAGAAGAAGATGAAGAAGAGAAGAAGATGAAGAGAAGAGCGGGAGCCTCCCCCCTCATGCCATGGGTGCGGAGCGGCCCGAGGAGAAGAAGATAGAAGACGCCGCGGAGAAGATGCTGGACGAGAACGCCGGAGGAAGAACCAGAAGAGCCAGAAGAACCAGAAGAAGATGAAGGAAGAAAGAAGAAAGAAGAAGCATTTAAATAAAGGAATTGTCAAAAACTGTCTCTTGTCATTTTTAACATTTTTGACAGTTTTTTAGTGAAATGGTAGGGGTAAGTACCCCCTTACCATTTCACACAGGGGGGGGGCCGGGATCTGGGGGTCCCCTTGTTAAAGGGGGCTTCCAGATTCCGATAAGCCCCCCGCCCGCAGACCCTCACAACCACCGGCCAGGGTTGTGAGGATGAGGCCCTTGTCCTCATCAACATGGGGACAAGGTGTTTTGGGGGGCTACCCCAAAGCACCCTCCCAATGTTGAGGGCATGTGGCCTGGTACGGTTCAGGAGGGGGGGGGGCCGCACTCTCGTCCCCCCCTCTTTTCCTGCGGCCTGCCAGGTTGCGTGCTCGGATAAGGGTCTGGTATGGATTTTTAGGGGGACCCCACGCCGTTTTTTTTTTTTTTTTTTGGCGCGGGGTTCCCCTTAAAATCCATACCAGACCTGAAGGGTCTGGTATGGAATTTAGGGGGAACCCCACGTCAATTTTTTTTTTTAATTTTGGCTGGGGTTCCCCTTAATATCCATACCAGACCTGAAGGGCCTTGTATGGAATTTAGGGGGACTCCCACATCATTTTTTTTTTTTAATTTTGGTTCGGGGTTGCCCTGTGGGGAATTCCCATGCCGTTTTTATCAATGAACTTCTATGTGTATTGTCGGCAATGCAATAGCCGCGGTAGTTTTAAATGTGTTTTTTCCTTCAAAATGTCACTTTGCTGTCAGACTGTTCTAAACACGGGAAACATGCGCCCCTTTACAGGCATACTATAGACACCCCCCAGGTATGAAATTTAAAGGGATATTACACTTTTATTGTTTGACTTTAAGCATTATTAAAATCACTGCTCCTGAAAAAACGGCCGTTTTTAAAACTTTTTTTTGCATTGATTCATGTCCCCTGGGGGAGGACCCAGGTCCCCAAACACTTTTTATGACAATAACTTGCATATTAGCCTTTAAAATTAGCACTTTTGATTATTCATGTTCGTGTCCCATAGACTTTAACGGCGTTCGCGTGTTCGAACGAATTTTTTTCCTGTTCGCATGTTCTGGTGCGAACCGAACAGGGGGGTGTTCGGCTCATCCCTAGTGGTGAATCTTGACCCCACCTCTAATCACTACTGTACTGTTTACCATTCTTGCTTACTGGACAGGAAGTTGTACCTAAGGACCTGCAGTACAAGGATCTACCATCTTCTGCTTCATTCTGTGGATCTGTACTTTCTGTACCACTCCTGCTGCTTCTTGATCATTATACCATCAGTTACCAGCTCACCAGCCATAGTACGGACATCACCGACACAAGGAAGAAAAGCGCTGCTCCTCTATCAAGATGACCACCTCTATACAGTGTGGAACAAGACATGTTAAGCTAGTAATTGGGAAAAGATTAGCAGCAGGGAAGCCACTGGTAGAGATGGGCCGAGCACCCCCCTGTTTGATTCGCAGCAGAACTCTTGAAGAGGGGAAAAGTTCAAAACCAAATGGCAAAACTCATTGAAGTCTATAGGAGCCAAACATGAAAAATCAAAAGTGCCCATTTTGAAAGCTTATATGAAAGTAATTTTCCATAAAAGGGCCATGGGGGTCTGGGTACTGCCCTGGGGGACATGTATCAATGCAAACTTTTTTTTGAAAAACAATAGTTTTTTCAGGAGCAGTTATTTTAATAATGCTTAAAGTTAACTGTACGAGATATAACCACACAAAAGCTGATTTTCACATGTAATTTGGGTGTGCTTACTGGAAGCAGGTGATGGACATTACCTGTTCCCTGTACTCCTTGAGTATGCCTCTTAGGTATTCTGGATGAGAAACAGTGGCAGAGTTATCACAGAGATCTACTGAAAGAGACCTTGTTTCTGGCTAGGAAGGCCATTGCACTTAAGTGGATTTAACCCAGTCCTCCTTCTGTCCGTACATGGATAAAAAAGGTAAACCTAATTCTGCCATATGAAAAACTTGTATATGAACAGAGGGTGCCCAACAAAATATAATAAGATTTGGGATGTGTGGTGTGCATCTACCCTCACCATTTCCAGTAATTGAGTAACCCATTGACTCAGACATAAAGTATAACAACTGTCAGAATTCGAACCTCTTAATGTTGATTTTTCTATACCCAGGGAAATAACAGCGACTTATAGAAAGCTTTATATATCTTTTACTTTCTGATTCAAGCAAGCTGTATATACATTTTCAAATAACCTAATACATGATGGTTCAAATGTACTTTAACTGCTATGGTGCTCATGTTGAGCATTTTGTCAAATTTGTTACTGTTATGCACATTCAGTAATAAAAACTGTTAAAAAAAATGATGCTTAAAGTGCAACAAAAAAAATGAAAAATTACATTGAATATAGTGTCTGGGGGGGGGGGGGGGTCCCCATCATCTGCCTGTAAAGTGGTGCATCTGTAGCAAAATAAAAAAAAATAGATTGGAGCCCCCCCAAAATCCATACCATCCAGCCTGACAGGTCAGGAAAGGGGGAGACGCTCCCTCCTGAACCATACCAGGCCACATGCCCTCAATCTGGGGGGTGCTTTGGGGTGGGGGGGCCCAAAGCACCTTGTCCCCATATTGATAGTGACAAGGGTCTCTTTTCCACAACCATGGGCTATGGTTGTGGGGGTCTGCTAGCGGGGGGCTTATCAGAAACTTAAAGCAGCCTTAACAAGGGGGGCCCCAGATCCTGACCCCCCTATGTGAATCAGTATGGAGTACTGTGTACCCCTATCCATTCACCCAAAAAATGTTAAAAAGTTATAAAAACACAGAGACAGTTTTTGACAATTCAACAAAGAACAAAAACAAAAAAACAGTACACTGCTGAACCTAAAGCCGCCTTCCTTAGCACAACACCAATTTAAGCTTCTCTTGTAGACCACAACAGCAACATTTTATCGAATTTGTTACTGTTATACATATTCATTAATAAAAAGTGTTTAAAAAAATGATGCTTAAAGTGCAACAATAAAAGTGAAAAACTCCATTGAATATAGTGTCTGGGGGGGAGAGGGCCTTAGTCTGTCTGTAAAGTGGTGCATCTGTAGCATGCATAGAACATGCTGCAGAAAAATTACATTTCTGAAAAAAAACAAACAAGTCAAATTAGACTTAAATTGGCTCGTGGTTGCAATCGCCGACACCTGGCTATTGACAAAAAAAATAAAGAATAAAATGGTGTGGGGTCCCCCCAGCCCATACCAGAGGGGTCTGGTATGGATTTCAGGAGGAATCCCACACCAAAATAAAAAAAATGGCTTGGAGTTCCCCCCAAAATCCATACCAGACTCTTATCCGTGGGAGCAGTCTGGCAGGTCAGGAAAGGGGAGGCGGGCAAGCGCCCCCCCTCCTGACCAATACCAGACCACATGCCCTCAACATGGGGGTGCTTTTGGGTGGGGGGCCCATCCCAAATCACCTTGTCCCCATATTGACGGGACAAGGGTCTCTTCCCCACAAACCTGGGCTATGTTTGGGGGGGTCTGCTGGCGGGGGGGCTTATCGGAAACTGGAAGCCCCCTTAACAAGGGGGCCCCCAGATCCCACCCCACCTATGTGAATGAGTATGGCTAAGGGCCTCCTGTTTGCTTGAGGAACAGCTTATACAGTACAGGTCCTCTTTAGGTGGTGGTAAGGACATTCAGTTGCATGTGTACTCTGCTATGTCATGCTTTTGATTGGAGTGCCCCACCTTCTAACTGTAAAAGGTTAATATATAATATGTAATATTTTATTTTTACCTGATTGAAAAATGTACAAATGTATTTTATTAACGATACTAATGTGAATAAAGAAAAATATGAAACACGTATAGATTCAGTTTAAGTTCAAGAGCAGCTTGTTCTTTGAACTGTGTAAACTGTGATACAAATATATGTTTGGCTCCTTGTAAACAATCTCAAATCTACTTATTAGAAGGTGCCATAGAGAGCAAAAGCATTGCCTTGTACCCAGTATGATACTGAGTCCTGTGTCCCAAGAAATCTCATGGAACATGTTGTATGTACTGCAGAGCAGCATAATTGAATTAAGAATTATACAAAGTAAGCAGCTGGTTTGGCTTTAAAGGGAGATTTATTAGACAGTCACATACAGAGCTCAGAGAGTATTATTTTTGGTTCTACGTTAATTGGCATTTATACAATTGCTGAAATGTATAGTAGCTTGTGCTACTTAAAACAATTTTTCAGAGGCATTGTCTGGGTTACTTTGTTAGCAAGATCATCAGAGCAGCATATGTGTCATAGTTAGAAGCTGCACTGTTGAGCTCGTTATCTTCAAGATTATGTCATGCTGATGATGGAAATGCTTAAAAGAATAGTTTGAAGTAGGGAACTTTACTCAGTTGGTTCAAAATATTTTAGCTTACTGCTAGAAAAATAAAGCCTGGCATAAAATGTGAGTAGTTTTAATTTTTCTTTTTCTTTTCATCCATATCCCATGATACACATGAATAACTACATTATTTTAACAGAAGTTTAAATGCGTGCTTTACATTGTATAACACATGGGTTAAAATCAAAGTGTATATACACGACCTGACCCCCCTACTTATACGGTTTCTCTCCTCTATGACTATTTTCTATCTCAGATCTTTCCTGACAAACCTTCCTACTTTGTGGAATGGGAAAGGGAGCTAGGAGTCACTTTTACGGAGGAAGAAGTTCATAAATCCTGTACGTGGACCCATAAGTCTTCTGTTGCGAGTAAAATACAGGAACTAAATTACAAAGTCATCATGAGATGGTACCGCTGTCCTTAGATATTACATAAAATATTCCCAAATACATCAGACCAATATTGGCGATGCCTATCTCATGTAGGCACAATGCAACATATTTGGTGGCATTGCCGCGCACTACGTTCATTTTGGGACAGCATGTTTAAAAAATACAGCGCTTTTGCCTCAGAAACAGTGCCCCAAACCCCCCAAATAGCATTGTTATCTATTTTCCCAGAATCTGCTTCAGATTGTATAGGATCCTATTGCAGTGGGACTGTCCTCTGTGTGTCTTTTAACACGTAACCGGAAACACGTCAGTGCGGACCGGAAGTGACGTAGCGAGTATCGCAATAACGCTGTTCCCATCGCTGTTTGGCTTTTATCTTTGGTTTTGTGTATGTAAGCCTATTCTTTACCCTTAATAAACCCATTGGCTTAAAATTTATCACACTATTGGAGTCCTCTCTATTACCCCTATATGGAGCTCACTATCTGGAGGAAGTGACGACCCTCTCCCCTGGAAGAATTTGGACGCCATCGCTATCACTACAGGAGAGTGATCACAGGCTCATTGGAAGGATACAGATACCCTGATTGGAATACAGAAGCCTGGCCAGGAGGAGCAAGTGACGCCCCCCTTCCCCCCAGTAGGAGTAGAACGCCACTGCCATCGCCACATCTGAGTGACCACAGACCCTTTGGAAACACATATGCACTTTTATTGTGCCATAGAGGTGAGAGTTCTGTGAGCCCTGAGTGGGTATTTGATACCACGAACAGTCACCAGATCACCTATCAACGCATGCCTACACATTAGTCACAGTTTATGTTTATGTTTATGCCTGTATTGACTTTTATTGACCAACACTTTTTTCACCATGATGCACCTGATATATGTCTTTCACTTTGCACATTTTTCCTAACCCACTAGGGGGATTGTTATTTATAGTGTGCAGTTTATCTACTTATTCAGCTACTTCATATTGTGTTGCGCAGAATCTTTACACAATTCTACTTTATTGTGTTTTTATTTCAAAGGCATTTGTTATTCAGTCCAGTGTGTGGCATCCAGACCTCTTCACCCACTTCTCTCCACTTTGCATTAGCCAGCACCTGGGACTCTTCTCTTCTGAAGGATTCATACTAGTCTTTCCACCCATCAATCTAGACCTACCTGAGCGGTGGAGCTTTCTTTGCTTTGATTGCATTCCTGATTGGCTGAAGCAGTGAAAGCTTCAGCCAATCAGGGCACAGAGTACTGTCAGAGTCATGATTAGACACTGTCATCATGACTTTATCCAATTATGGAGCAAAAATCAACCAAACAAAATCTCCTGCGTTCCAGTGTTTTGCTAGACACAGATGGTGTGATCTATTCTTGAATATAAGGAAAGTTCTAAAGTCTTGCAGCCCTCTTCAGAACAATGGGTATTCGTACAACTAAAGAAAAAATGAAAAGAGAAGAGGACGCACCGACCTAGTGCATTACCAATAAAAAGTTTATTAAAAGTATAAAAACAAAGGTACTACTCACAAGCGAGCGTAAAAAACAGGCTTTTCTTAGCAGTTGCAGCTACATCCCTTGGTGCCTGATGACAAGAGGTAGACAAGTTCCCCCCTTCTCCCTCTTCTTGTTGGTTTCTTTGTCTCCTGGTGTTCAGGGGGGAAAAGGTGGGTCTGAATGTTATGCTTTTCTGCGCTGCGAGTTTTGTCTTTCCCGAAGCTCCTTCCCCAAAAAAAGGATTCTCATATTTTAGTTTGCCAGCTCTAGTTCTAGTGCCAATTTTCCCCAGTTCTAATGAATTATTTCATCTGAGTCTTGGTAGGGACTTCTGTTGTTTCTCTAATGTGTTGGAATTTAGATGTCTCGCCATCACAGAATCAGGAGGTGTTTCTTGTAGTACCACTTCCTTCTGTGGTAATTGATTCTCATCTCTATTCTCATTAATGCCACCATCCTGGCTTAAAGCCCGCGAAAGAACCCAAGAATATGTGGCATGAAGGATAAGGATGATTACTGGTTGGCAACCCTCCTTGACAACCATTATAAGGGGAAGGCCTCAGAACTCACCCCATCCCCACAGAGTGTGCATAAGATAAAAAATCTTGAGGACACGTTAAAGAGGATTTTATTGAACATTTTTCCTGACTCCAGTAGGTTACAGTGTCATGGAAAATGTAGTTTTGAGTCTTCTGTTGGTCAAGAGAGGAGCGTTGGATAAGGTGTCCGCCTAAGTGAGGCATTTCAGAATTTTTTTAGTCCTCGCCGCCCAGGGCTATCAGCTTCCACATCCCATCGGCAGTGTCTGCATCGCATGGTGGACGATTACCTCAGGGGCAAAAACAGAGATGGAGAGCTTTCCAGCTGATGATCCACTGACTTACTGGGTCATGAAAATAGACCACTGGCCGGAACTTGCCCAGTAAGCTATTGAGTTGTTGGGCTGCCCTGCATCCAGCACGCTTTCAGAAGGGACATTCAGTACTGCAAGAGGTTTGTTACTGATCTTAGAACGCGTCTATCCACAGACTCCGTGGACCGTTTGACTTTTATAAAAATGAATCAGTCCTGGATTACCAGCTATGAAGTCCCTGATGCCGATGTCACTGATTAAGTCTTTTTGGGATGTGGAATCTCTGCAGAACTTCGAGGGTGCCTAGCTTTGAGGGCGTTCAGTCATTTTATCTGGGAGAATGTTTTTGGTACAGTTTTTCATGGGCACAATTAACACCCAAAGACCAATTTTTCAGCACCTGTTTGACAGGTGCATATCATTGCAATTTTTTTTGCCTTCATCAAGACCACCTCTATAGGGTTAGGGTGGGAAGGAGCCACCGACACCCAAAGACTAATTTTTCTGTACCTGTTTGACAGGTGTATATTATTGCAATTTTTTACAGGTAGGCCAATACTTGCTTTCATCAAGAGTACTTCTATAGGGTTACGGTGGGAAGGAGTCACCGACACCCAAAGACCAATTTCTCTGCACCTGTTTGACAGGTATATATCATTGCAATTTTTTACAGCAAGGCCAATTCTTGTTTTCATCAAGAAAACCTCTAAAGCATTGATGGTAAACCTTGGCACCCCAGATGTTTTGGAAGTACATTTCCCATGATGCTCAACTACACTGCAGAGTGCATGAGCATCATGGAAAATGTACTTCCAAAACATCTGGGGTACCAAGGTTCGCCATCACTGCTCTATAGGGTTATGGTTGGAAGGCGCCATGACACCCAAAGATCAATTTTTACGCACCCGTTACTTCTATCCAAAGTCAAAGTGACAGCAGAATGTATCCAAAAAATCTCTAATCTTGTTTTCAGTGCACTACGTTGTGGCCTCATCATACACACTGGCTCCCCAGCTGTTCCTGAGCAAAATAAAGGCAGCTTGCAGGGAAAATGACTCTTTTTTTGGCTTTATAAATGCAATTATTGCTGCAGCAGATTCTAGACATGTTACAGATCTGCCACTTTACAGGTAGACTAAGGGACCCCCCCCCCCAGGCACTATATTGGAAGGATTTTTTCATTTTTATGCTTTCACTTTAAAAATAAAAAAAAACACTGCTCATTTAAAAATGATGTTTTTCACAAACTTTCTTTTTATTGATACATGTCCCCCAGGGCAGGACCCGGGCCCCTATAACCATTGTATGCCCAATTACTTGCATATAAGCCTTAAAAATGGGCACTTTTGATTTTTGATGTTCGGGTCCTATTGACTTTAATGGGGTTCATTATTCGGGTCCAAACTTTCGAGGTGTTCGAAAGTTCTGGTGCAAACCGAACAGGGGTCTGTTCGACCCATCCCTAATGGCTAATTTTATTTTTTAGCAGAGTTGAAGTAAAGACATACAACTTGCTAGGACACTGGCAAAAAACGGAGGCATGTTTGAGGAGGGGTAGACAGGGGTGGCTTAATATTTTGCCAGTGTCCAACCTTCTAAAAGCAACAGTATAAACACATTTTCTAAGAATGACTAAATTTATGTGTCCCTCAATGAAAGGTAAAACAAAATACCTTCAGATTATCCACTTGCTGCCAAATCACGTATAGGTACGTGATTGGCTTTAAGTGGTTATACTGGGGTTATGGCTGCAGCTTTATGCCATAGCACCTGTATTTTTTTTTTTTTTACTTTCAGTGATGCTCTTTCATCTAAAAGCAATCCTAGTGGCTGCATTGTTTTTACAGATGGCGGGAGGAGGAAAACAACCACCATTTTATTCTCTGTGGTCTCTGCTAAAAAAATACATATATACTGTAATGTTTGGGGTTTATGAGTAATTTTCTAGCAAAAAATTTAGATTTTTACTTGTTGTCAGAAAAGGCCTGTTTTTTAAGTGAATATGCCAAAAATCTAGTGCTGCCCTCTAAAAGAATGCAGCAAAATGGGGGGACAGAAGCGGGACTTTATATGAGGCATGTGGGTGAATATGTTGGGCCAATGATAAAAGTTGGAGTGAGAAAAAATGAGAAATAAAATATAAGAAATAAAAATAGAATAAAAGTGAGATGTATATAGTCAACATAGATAATGATAAAAGATAATAATGGTAAAAAAGTTTATTGGCGTAGGTATTCGGGCCAGATACAGTCGGAGAGAAAAAGAGCACATTTGAGACCAAAAATAAGACATGTTAGCAGCGATGTATGGACAAGTAGGGTTCATAAATAGTTGTACAGTTACAGGAACGCATATACATTGTACAGTCAGTGTATACATCAATGGATCTGAAAAACATGTTAACAGCGATATATGGACGGGCAAGGTTCATGAATTGGTAGTACATTTACAGGAACACGCATGCATTGTACAGTCGATAAATGCATCAATAGACCTAAACTCAACGCGTTTCTTGGCTTTAAACCAATCGTCAGGAGTCCGATGCGATTAAACTATATCAAAAACAATAGAATATCTATTATTGTATGAATAAGTATTTGTAGAGAACATATGCTGAAAATGTAGTTTTCTGCATACTCACAAATTTGTGCAATGGTTAGTTTGTGATGACCTGTGTATTGCAATGTGATGTTGGTCTGGGTCCATAGAATCTCCCCCGGGGTTGAGGCAGAGAGCGCACCCCAATAATGTCGGCCACAGTGGCCCAAGTGACACAAGCGCCCACAAAACCGGCAGGCACGTCCGGCGAGGACAGGGGGTGTGGATGAGCTGGGGAAAAAAAGTTGAAAAAAGTAGAGATATGAGAGATGTGTGAGATGGTAGATCAATGGTGTTGAGAATGAGTGGGGTGGGAGCGATATGACATAGCCCTGAATGTGTGGAGGGGAGCTGAAACACAACAGGAGTGAGAGTGATGGGAGAGATGGAAGGTATGTGCGAAAAAACATTATTGCTGAAGTGGGTGAAGGGAGGTGACAGAGTGTGAGAGAATACCTGAGTGATGAATGCCCGGCCGGGCCAGACGTCTAGCGTGCATGGCGGATTCGTGGGGTGCCCGGCCAAATGGAGCCTCATATAGCCGTAGACATGCGGCGCGCTCACGCCAGCGTCACGCGCGGGCGTGATGACGTGGTGAGGGGAGGGGAGGCCAATGGGTGCGGCCACCTAACTACCCGTACAGTGATTGAGCCCGGAGAATGGAAAACACTGAACATCCCGTATGCGGCGGCAGAGACGCCGCAGGCGGGGTGTAGGAAGCATGAATCCGATCATCACAAACTAACCATTGCACAAATTTGTGAGTATGCAGAAAACTACATTTTCAGCATATGTTCTCTACAAATACTTATTCATACAATAATAGATATTCTATTGTTTTTGATATAGTTTAATCGCATCGGACTTCTGACGATTGGTTTAAAGCCAAGAAACGCGTTGAGTTTAGATCTATTGATGCATTTATCGACTGTACAATGCATGCGTGTTCCTGTAAATGTACTACCAATTCATGAACCTTGCCCGTCCATATATCGCTGTTAACATGTTTTTCAGATCCATTGATGTATACACTGACTGTACAATGTATATGCGTTCCTGTAACTGTACAACTATTTATGAACCCTACTTGTCCATACATCGCTGCTAACATGTCTTATTTTTGGTCTCAAATGTGCTCTTTTTCTCTCCGACTGTATCTGGCCCGAATACCTACGCCAATAAACTTTTTTACCATTATTATCTTTTATCATTATCTATGTTGACTATATACATCTCACTTTTATTCTATTTTTATTTCTTATATTTTATTTCTCATTTTTTCTCACTCCAACTTTTATCATTGGCCCAACATATTCACCCACATGCCTCATATAAAGTCCCGCTTCTGTCCCCCCATTTTGCTGCATATATTTGGGATGGAGGCATGTTGGTGCTCTCCCGCTTAAACAGTGTGGATTGGTCACAACCCCCCTTGACCCTCTAAAAGATTGTTATCCGGATGTGTATTTGAGCTACAGGACACCTTTCTAATATATTATGGGGAAAAGAAGATGAGGAGGCTATCAGTAGTTTTAACACATTTCCTGTCCTAGGTAAGGACACTGATCTTCCCTAGACACATTACAATAAATGACTGCTATCACTCTAGCAAAGAAAGTGTGTTCCACTTCCTGGCAGGAATAACAGGTGAAAATAAAGGAAAGAAAGACTACAGTTGATACTCGAAAAATTAGAATATCGTGCAAACTTAAACGGTGAAATGCAACTTAAGAGGTGAAACTAATATATGTGATAGACTCATTACATGCAAAGCAAGATAGTTCAAGCCATGATTTGTCATAATTGTGATGATTATGGCTTACAGCTCATGAAAACCCCAAATCTACAATCTCAGAAAATAAGAATATTGTGAATGGTATATAAGGTGCAATATTCTAGGCTCAAAGTGTCCCACTCTAATCAGCTAATTAAGCCATAACACCTACAAATGGTTCCTGAGCCTTTAAATGGTCTCTCAGTCTGGTTCAGTAGGAATCACAATCATGGGAAAGACTGCTGACCTGACAGTAGTACAGAAAAACATCATTGACACCCTCCATAAGGAGGGAAAGCCTTAAAGGGTAATTGCAAAAGAAGTTGGATGTTCCCAAAGTGCTGTATCAAAGCACATTAATAGAAAGTTATGTGGAAGGGAAAAGTGTGGAAGAAAAAGGTGCACAAGCAGCAGCCTGGAGAGGATTGTCAGGAAAAGGCCATTCAAAAGTGCTGGGGACTTTTACAAGGAGTGGACTGAGGCTGGAGTCAGTGCACCAAGAGCCACCACACACAGACGGATCCTGGACATGGGTTTCAAATGTCGTATTCCTCTTGTCAAGTCACTCCTGAACAACAAACAACATCAGAAGCAGCTTACCTGGTCTAAAGAAAAACAGACCTGGTCTGTTGCTCAGTGGTCCAAAGTCCTCTTTTCTGATGAGAGCCACATTTTTGCATCTCATTTGGAAACCAAGGACCCAGAGTATGGAGGAAGAATGGAGAGGCACACACTGCAAGATGCTTGAAGTCCAGTGTGAAGTTTCCACAGTCTGTGTTGATTTGGGGAGCCATGTCATCTGCTGGTGTTGGTTCACTGTGCTTCATTAAGTCCAGGGTCAATGCAGCCGTCTACCAGGAGATTTTGGAGCACTATATGCTTCCTTCCACAGACAAGCTCTATGGGGATGCTGACTTCAGTTTCCAGCAGGACTTGGCACCTGCCCACACTGTGAAAAGCACCAAAACCTGGTTCAATGACCGGGATTACGTGGGATTACTGTGCTTGATTGGCCAGCAAACTCGCATGACCTGAACCCCATAGAGAATCTATAGGGCATTGCCAAGAGAAAGATGAGAGACATAAGACCGAACAATGCAGAAGAGCTGAAGGCCTCTATTGAAGCATCCTGGTCTTCCACAACACCTCAGCAGTGCCACAGGCTGATAGCTTCCATGCCGCGCTGCATTGAGGCATTAATTGCTGCAAAAAAGGCCCAAACCAAGTACTGAGTACATATGCATGCTTATACTTTTCAGAGGTCCGATATTGTTCTATGTACAATCCTTGTTTTATTGATTGCATGTAATATTCTAATTTTTTGAGATTGTGGATTTGAGTTTTTCATGAGCTGTAAGCCATAATCGTCACAATTATGACAAATCACGGCCTGAACTAGCTTGCTTTGCATGTAATGAGTCTATCTCATATATTAGTTTCACCTTTTAAGTTGCATTAGTGAAATAAATGAACTTTTGCACGATACTCTAATTTTTCGAGTATCACCCGTATAAATAAAAAAATAAAGAAATAAAGAAAAAAGGAAACTAATGCAGCCACTACATCTACGGACCAGTAAGTTGTAATATAGTACATTTGTGATCTTATTTATAGACACATTTAAAGATGAATGACATAATAGACACAAATGAATACAGCATTGTAATAATTTGTACCTCTGTATATTTTATTTTTTGCTGGCAGTGTAACTACCCAAATATAACCTGGAATTAGCCTCTTACAGTCCTTCTTCAGCAGGACAAAAGTGTGAGAGGGTGAAGTAGGACAATGAGCCAGTCAGTTCATGTGCTAACAAGGAGCATGCTGCAAGAAGGGGAAAGCAGAATAACAGAGAGATTAACTCATTACTGTTCTGCTTTTATTGTCTAGTCAACGGACAGGCAGGGGTGGGTCAAGGACAGTGAGGGCCCAGCGGAAAAGGGCCGAACTATGCTGGCCACCCGAAAGATTGAAGTATTGCATGGGGAGTGTTCCAGTCTGAAAATTAAAATTGCTGCAAAACTTTCTTTTTTTTTATTTTACCCTCGAATGGGCAATTAATTTTTATCTTGATATTTTGGCTGGAATTCTGCCATAAGGCAAGTATAAGATTTGTAAAAATTCTGTGGGGTTTAATATTCAGTAGAATGTTGCTTTAAGTATGTCCCATGAACCAACATAACATTTCAGGGAGGGAAGTACCTATATATAATAGAGACCTAACAACATATATAGACCAACTAACATGTTGGTAAATAGACAGAACAAAAACATTATTTAATGCCTCTTTGAATAAATGCAATATCTCTCTCATCAATTATAAACTAGCACAGGTAATGTTTTAAAGTCCACCAGTCTTTCCAAATCCAATGCATTTGAAACAAAAGGAAAGTGTATTCATCTAGCTCATAAAATGATCAAGAAAATTAATGTAATGATCACATCAACAGATTTTTTTTTTTATTGGACTTATCTCTTTATGGTAGTGTGTGATTAATGCTAGTGAGTGGTGTGTCTAAAGTTAAAGGCCCCATGTACACAGGACAGTTGAAAACCTCTTCTGAATGCTGGAAACTGACAGCTGATAACCGACAGTGAAAAACCTCCATTTAACAGCTTTTACATACTTAGTTTAATGCGAGTTTAGCAGCAGTTTTGAGCATTTGAGGTTAGAGGCATTTTTTAAAGATAACCTCAGGAGACCCTCCCAAATGCCCACAATGCATGATAAACTAGTATTATTAACTATTTCAGCCATTCTGTGAGAGAAGAGAGAACAGTGTGCTTTAACTATAAATTCTCTCTCTGTCTGTATGTCTCGCTCTCTTTCTGTCTCTCTTTCTGTCTCTCTCTCTGTCCCTCTCTCTCTCTGCTTTTCTCTATGTCTCTCTCTCTCTCTGTCTGTCTTTCTGTCTCTCTCTGTCTCTCACTCTGCTCTGTCTCTCTCTCTCTCTCTCTCTCTCTCTCTCTCTCTCTGTCTCTCTCTCTGTCTCTCTTTGTCTCTCTGTGTCTGTCTCTCTCCCCCTCTCTTTCTCTGTCTGTTTCTGTCTCTCTCTCTCTCTCTGTCTCTCTCTCTCTCTGTCTCTCTCTCTCTCTGTCTCTCTCTCTGTCTCTCTGTGTCTGTCTCTCTCCCTCTCTCTTTCTCTGTCTGTTTCTGTCTCTCTCACTCTCTCTGTCTGCCTCTCTCTCTCTGTCTGTCTCACTCTCTGTCTCTGTCACATTCTCTCTCTGTCTCTCTCTCTCTGGCCCTCTCTGCCTGTCTGCCTCTCTCTGTCTGTTTCTCTCTCTCTCTCTCTCTGTCTGTTTCTTTCTCTGTCTGTCTGTCTCTCTCTCTCTGTCTTTGTCTCTGTCTGTCTCTCTCTCTCTGCCTGTCTCTCTCTGTCTTTGTCTCTGTCTGTCTCTCTCTCTGTCTGTCTCTCTCTGTCTTTCTGTCTATCTCTCTTAGACTTCCCTCTCCCCCTCTTGCAGGCAACAGCATGTGGTAAAAATTGTGTTTTTCCCATATCTTACATGTTCCTCTTTAAAAACACTTAAAAACGATAAACGTGCATAAACTTGGGTTACAGCTTTTACACACATTTACAAGCAGTTACAAGCATTTGACATTTTAAATGCCAGCAAACGACAGTCCTGAACGTGATTTTTCTGCTTTAAAAAAATGCCAGTAAACTCAACTGCCTCTAAACTCCTATAAACGTCTGAGTGTACATGTACAGATAAGATAACAGAGAGGAGAGTTCAGGGGCTGCTGAAAAAATGGCCAACTGCTCCTAAACATCTGTTTATCAGCTGCAGTGTACATGAGGCCAAAGAGACCACATGTCAACAAGTCAATAGCATGCAGAAGTGCCAGAGCACCAGCTGGTCACACTGTATTGCCCAAACTAGAATGGCGTAATTCCAGTGTCCATCAGTGAGCCTTTCCCAGCAGCCAGTGGAGCATCAATTTATCATCTACTGACTTCTTGATCCTGCTCCATGTATACTAATCCAAACTCTTCTCAGTCATCCAGCCTTCTCATTGTGTTGCCTTGCTCCCCTTTACTTTTTCCCTCTAGTTGTTGCTTGTATATAGTTAGCAATTAGTTCCCTTATGCACGCATGTTTCAATGATTTGTTTTTTGGATCATTGCTGTATATATGTTATTTTATGTATGCTACATGCTTACTAATAAATGATGTTGTCTTTCATTTGAACTGTATATCCCTGTGCAGTCAGCAAATCTGGGGTCACACCAGACACAGGTTACCTATTACTGGTTTCCTGAAGTGCACACAATTAGAGGGGCACATACATGCAGCAAGTCCCCTCCCCCAAACACACATTCTTTTTGGCCCATTATGATGATGTACAACCTCAGCCTACACTTCATACCTGAAGGCGCCCCCCCTTTCTTCCCAGTGACGGGGTCTCTTCAACCCTTCAGAGGGAACTGAGATCACATTCTGACTTCTCATGCACTGTTTGGTGGTGGTCAGGCACACACCATAACAATTATATCTATCATACTCATTTCAAGAGCATTATATAGGATACAACGAATTAATAAAAACAAGGTATAAAAAAGAAAAAACAATTAAACATCAATGGTAAAAAGAAAACAAAACAAAAAAGACACTGCTTATTTACATGGTTCAGGGATCTTGGACAATGTAATTCTGCACAAGTCACTCATCGGGGCTTCTAATATTCAGGACTGAACTATTCCCATCACCATAAGCTGACCAGCTAGTCTCCTGATCTCCGGGATAATTAGCACTGATTTGATGGTGAGATCATTCTTTTTTTTATTTTATTACACTGGAGCAATAGAGTTGATGGCTTATTTTAATACATTGAATTAACAAAGTCAATAGCCTTTTATAGCACTATATTGAAACACTAATCTATTGCAATAATCTATTGCTAATAGTCATTACAAACCTCCACAAATGTTCATCTTCTGATTAAATTCAAAACAACCCAGCTGGTGTACCTGACCAATGTATATATTAATGTTATTTAATGTAATTTACAGAATTATGTTGAAAATTAGGATACTCATTGTTACCACTTCTAAATCGGAGAACATATGGTGTGAGCTGTAGCCAAGTGGGTTGAATAACACATTCCTCTTTTATTATATAAAACATACACTCACATTTAAAATAAACACTAAAGCGTTAATATATTTTGGTTATTAGCAAAATCAGTGCCACGCTACTTATACTGATATCTGCAGAATAATGTTGTTTCTTGAATAAATGGCAAACAGTACTGGACTCCCTGTGCTGCCAACCACAAAGAAGCCTCAGCTCTGGTCGAAGGAGCTGTAATATCTTAGAGACCTAAATTTAGCTTAACACATTTTGTTAAGCTTCTTTTATGTATGTGTTATTTCAAATGTTTTCTCTTTTAAATTCAGTGTTTTACTTTGTTTATGTTCTCCCTTCACGTCAGTAACACTCCTGCCCCCTGCATAAATTAGCCTATTGCTTGTCTATGCAGTAGCTGGGTTCACTGTAATAGTTTAGTTCTCAGATACAACACATTTGCAATTAGGCATCTCCAGCTTACCTTTTGACACATTCAGCAGTCATATCAGAAGTCAAAAGACAAAGTTGTGAGAGGCATGAATGAATTGAGCAACAGAAGTTAGAGCACTAACAGCTAAACTGATGAGGGTGTATTTATAAAGGATTCACTGAAAAATGCATCAGTGAAATAATTAATGCTATTCACATGATATTAGAATAAAATGAGATATGCTATGTTGCACGAGGGCAGAATACATCCTGGAAGGCCTAGAAGTGGGGTTATTTGCTAAACCACTCAAATCTTTCCCCACTTACAATACCATTGATAAAATAGGGAGCAAAGCAATTCAACTACAGGGGGTAGATGAATTTACATCATACAGCCCAATCTGGGGAATTGGCCAAACTACAACAGGGTGGCAGGTGGAAGGCATATGGTATAACCCATATGATGCATATTTTTCAGAATGGGAACCTGTTTCCTTTTGCAGATCTCATGGAGAGATATAATCTCCCCCAATCCATGCAATTCCATTACATGAAGCTGCACCACGCTTTTAGGGCACAGGGGGTGGAGACTTTGTGGAACCTATCACCAAAGCCAATTTTTAAGGTGATTTTTTCGGTAACAGATGCTAAGGACCTTATTTCTCAGTGCTACAGCATTCTATTGAGCAAGTGCTTAGATGACTACTCCACCAAGGCCCATGAGAACTGGGAGCGGGATGTGGGACCAATGTTGAATGACCAATGGGGGGATGCGCTGCAGGCTGTGGTGTTCAGTTCTTTAATCTCCTCACAGAAATTGACTCAACTATATAATATTGAGAGCACATCGCACTCCTGCTAGACTCCATGCCGTGGGTCTACTCACGGATTCTATCTGCGGTAGATGCAAATGGGATAGAGGTGACCTTATCCATCTTATCTGGAGGTGCCTCAGGCTCCACCGATATTGGACGAATGTCCTGAAAACCCTTAAGAGGGTGTTCCAATCTAGAGTACCGCTTGACGCTAGATATCGCCTGCTAAGCATCCTATCTGATCTCAGACCTGACTAGTCCACGGGGGTGGCATTTAACCAAGCTCTCTTCCAATCTCGTAAATTACTTTTCCTGTTCTGGAAGTCTCCAGACCGTCCCCCACATCAAATCTGGGTGACAAACATGGGAAACACCCTTATTTTTGAAAGATATGTGTACCAGCATAGGGGCTGCTGGTGAAAGTTTGAGAGAGTGTGGGCACCCTGGTTAGATACCCCTGGATTAAGCCCATGTGAACTGATTCAGATGTGGCTATTGCTGTGTCCTGATAGGCCATCGTAATTCCTGACAATATAAGTTTAGTATCGGCTGTAGGTTAGGTTTTTTCGATTTTCAATGATTGGGATATTTAATACATGTGCTGATCTTGTGTTCCTGTACCCGGATTTAATTTTTCTTTGGATAATGAAGGTTATTGATGTGTATATTTTTGAGGTGAAGTGTGCATTATTGTCACCAGATTGTACATGTTTGCTTATTGTTCAATAACAAACCTGTTTGATTAAAAAAAAAAAAAATAAGATCAATTGGCATTCTACTTTATTACCTATTTGCTTTTACAGCCATTGCAATTTTACCCTACAATTCTAAAAACGAAAGAGAAACTAAAGAGAAAACCTATGTGTATTATTCTCTAAAGATCTATTACATAAGTCAATAGAAAATACAGCTGCAGAATTCTCAGTTAGGAAGAGCTCATTGTAGACATTCTAGCTAAAGTACTCTCAGGCTGGGTTTAAATATTGCGCCCAAAGGGGAATTTACAACCTTCATTATTTATTTTGCTAAGTCCTGTCCCTATAGCTTTCAGAAGATGCTCTTCCCATTTGAAAGGAAGTTTATCTGTATAAAGCTACATGCTCCTATTCTGCGGCTTTTAGGGACACATATTTCTAACAACCACTGCCCATACTTTACATACAGTATTTGGAACTGTACACTTTTCTGTTGCTTAAATTGAGCACCCTATTTACAATGGGATGAATGTGCACCAGGAGAACACAACAGCTGGTGAACAGGCATTGACTTTCAATTGTACAGTATCTGTGAAGAAACATATGTCCACTGCATGTGAACTTGACAGTTGCTCTCCATGGTTCTGAAAGAAACAATTCCCAATAAAATCACTGCTTGTATTTGGTTATTGATATTGATCATGGTAATATAGGGTGCTCTTTCTGCAAAGTTCCCTGGGCACTTTAAACCAGTTACAGAAACATTCTTAATTCATAAACATGCTTGTGCAGTAAAGGAGACCATATTCCCCCCTCAACTGACCTGTGTCTGCTTGATGAGATGCTACAGGATATCCTCAGAACATGGAAGGTAAATATTAGTTAAATTAGGCTTAATAAAAAAGTGCCATCTTTTTGAGCAGCCATCATCTTGCTAGCTTTATTTTCAGACAGCTATGGAGTTCAATATTTCTCAAATCCAAAAGAAGCTATTTCCTTAGTACATTGCACAAAGTCTTCAGCAGATTATCTTTAGTACATGATGACCAGGAATAGGGGCATGCCAATAATGCACACAAATCTAAATATTTCAGCTGTCATTTAGAACATTAGATAATAGTTAAAAGGGATGTGCAGTGGTTTGAATACATGTTTATTCTCTATTAATTATGGTTAAGACTCAAATGTAAAAACTTTGTTTTTAAAAGAAAATATGCAACATCCACTGTGTAGTTCACACTCAATTAATACACATATATACAGTATCTCACAAAACAATACTACATACATACATATATAACCAAACAAAAGGACAAAAATAATTAGAGCAATAAAAAAATAAATGCTAAAAGGGTTATGTATGTAATACATAATACACATGTAATACATAAAGTGCAGAGAATTCAGCTCTGATCGCAATCACTAGATCAGATAATCAGTCATCCAATAATACATCGCAAAAAAATGATGACTGATATCTGATCTAGTGATTGTGATTTTTTTATTGCTTTTATAATTTTTGTCTTTTTGTTTGGTTATATATGTATCTGTGCTAGTTTATATAGTCATATGAATTCTTGCATTTATATTTTTTTACATTTAGTATACAATTTTCATCCATATGGATATCTGTGCAGGATGATCCTTATGTCCACACTCTATGATTATATACATACTTCCTTTTATTATCTCATTCACTACTGCCTAGCCGACTTTGTAAATGTACTTCCGTAGACACGGGGTGTTACCAGGCTATGAGCGCTCCTTTCCGGTGCGCAATGACGTTTACACTTGAAGAGTGGGTGGGGTTATCTCATCCCTAGCCTTACAAGCATGCAGGCTGATGCTTGTAACGAAAATGAGGCTTGGAGCGCAAACGCCGGTGCGCGATGGTGTCATCTACGGCAGTGCTAACACGTGATTGCGGTCTGAGTGTGTTTAGAGCAGTTATTGGGTTATATTAGCACATGACCTAATGACAAGGAGCTGTACATACTGACGATCCTTGATTGGCTGCTGTGTATGCCCAGTGTCAGCGCACACAGCTGATCGATGTTTCTTCCAATTCTAATGAGTTCTTATATAGTGTGGTGCCAAACACTAGGCTGTTTGCCCCAGTTGAAGGACTATTGTCCGAAACATGTTGGGTTTCTGAGCCTTTGTGCCTTGTGACACCACGCGATTTTAATATATATTTTATGTGATCACTATCTGTACTCACCTGGCCAGGTGATTGTACTTTTTTCCTGGCATTTTTAAATAAATAAATTTTTCTACATTGGATTCATGCACTATGTGGAGGCTTTCTTTCTCTTTTTTATGATCGGATATGCCGCACTGTGGAGTTTGCATATTTTATCCAGCTGACCACTTCATGTGAACGCAAGCACATCCACCTGTTGGAGACCAGACCACCACCATCCATCCACTATTGCTCTGGGTGAGGATATTAAAGTGCATCTCTGTACCATCATTATCTTCTATCAAGCACCCACAGGATTGATTGATCCAAATGCCTGATTGACCCATCACCGCATGGTGAGTGTGTCCACCTTTTGTGGTAAGCGTACCCATTTCTTCTACTATTACAGCTGTATGTCGGCTTAGGCTACATGAAGAAAATTGTCCTGCTGCACCCATTGGTTTAAAAGGCATCGCCTATACACATCTTTTTCCCTCATGAAACTTCTCTGTACCCATTGAGGAATATTTTTTCATCATGAACACCATTTTTTTTTTTTTTACTAATATTGTAGATTGACTTTTCACATATATATAATGATCTATTTTTGATTGGTACATACTTGCTTGTGTTTTATTATCAAGCTATCACTAGTTCCACATTATTTTTGGGTGATATGTTGTCACTTTGTTTTGTTTATCACACAATATTGCTGCATTTATAAATGTATCTGTATTTCATTGCACAGTTCGCTATACTATTGATGCTGGCTGCTATTAAATTATTTTTTGTTTTTCATCATTTTTAGTAGCGCAACTTTTTCTTTTTGTTCATCTTTATGTAGAGCAACAATTATTTTTTTTCAGATCCCCAGAGAGTTCTTTGCCATGAGGTGCCATGTTGAACTTGCAGTGACCAGTATGGAAGAGTGAGAGCGATAACACCAAATTTAACACACCTGCTCCCCATTCACACCTGAGACCTTGTAACACTAACGAGTCACATGACACCGGGGAGGGAGAATAGCTAATTAGGCTCAATTTGGATTTTCACTTAGGGATGTACTCACTTTTGTTGCCAGTGGTTTAGACATTAATGGCTGTGTGTTGAGTTATTTTGAGGGGACAGCAAATTTACACTGTTTTACAAGCTGTACACTCACTACTTTACATTGTAGCAAAGTGTCAGTTCTTCAATGTTGACAAATGAAAAGATATAATAAAATATTTACAAAAATGTGAGGAGTGTGCTCACTTTTGTGGGATACTGTATGTGCTCCACCTAAAATTTGACATACAAATGAACAAATGTGATGACTTGACTACCAATCCTTATATAAACTCAATACAATTAATGATGTTTGCAAAATGTAATAAACACATGCTCCATCCAAAACTGAAACTCAATTTAAATGACAATCACTTGGTATATCCAAGTACCCACTATGCTTCCAAAATAAAGTGCATGTGCTACACCCAAAATTGTATAACCTTAAAAATATAAACAGCCATTTAATAAGATGTACATGTAAGAGTTAAACTCTCTTAATACCAATAATATACTAAGAAGTGATTGTGCCACCAAAAACTGAACATAAAATTCATATATTAAATAATACTATACAGTACTTGGTTAATATTCATACATGCATAATAAATAGTATCAGATAGTACTCTGCCAAATTGATATGTACAACTCCACACAAAAATGAAAAAAAAAACCCATCAGTAGAAAAAGTTCCCCAAATATCCACTGCTGACTAGAGGGTATATCTTGCCCTGTGAATCTGTTACCCCCAACTCTATTAAGTGTTTATTTGTAAAATAAAGATTTAATAAAAACATCATTGATATGATTAGCCCAACAACAATATAGATTGCCTTTGATTATTAAAAGTAGAAGCTTTAAAGGAACATATTTGTAACCATTCACTTTAGTTGCAGATTGACAACAGTGACACATATGACACACAGATCCAAGCTTCATAAAAAGAACAAAATGCTAGCAAACAAAAAAAACACTAAATAAAAATCAAAACTATAAAGTCCCCATTTTGTGTTGTCAGTCCCTAATTAGTTAACAGATCAAACAAAACAGAGACTCTGATGGCTAAAATGTATTTGACAGATAAAGATAAGATGAAAGGCAAACATGCTCTCAAGCATAAGTCATTCAGGCTGCATTGGAGCTTTTAATTTTTTTAACAAAATACATCACAAAATTCAGTTGTTAATGGACTGTGCTTAATAAAATACTTCCATGTTGCTATATTCTTTTGTCTTTGTGTACATTCAATTCTAATAAAATACTTTAAAATATAAAAAGATACTAAAGGATTAATTAAGCACTTACAGTATGTCACATTAAAAAATAATAAAGACATGTTTTTAGATTACAGTTTAATACAAACTCTTTATATGACCACCTAGGGCTTAGTTGATAGGTAGGTAAAAAAGGCTTCTGCCTCCAGCATGCCAGTTGTGTGTGTGTGTGTATATATGAAGGGGGGGGGGGGGGTGGCAGAAGGGACATTTGGGGCATTTTTTCTACTGATGCCCATGTCTTAGCCAGTGATAAGATGAAAGTGGTATACTACATAGGAGTAGCAATTGCAGAGGCTAGGGGTAACAGACAATACTTCCACTACAGCTGGAAGAATCCACAGAATTTTGCTATTTATACTATCCTGAATTCAATCCAGAAAGTAAGCTTTGTATACAAACCAAAACCACTGAAGACCCCAAATCCTTTTCAGAGCTCTGCAGAACTCACTTCCTTCCCAGAGCTCTACAGAGCATATTTCATCTAGCCCTTCACACCCTTCATATCCCCTCTCACTCATTGATGCGTAATGTTCTCACAGTGCTTTATATTCATCTCCCTTACCAGATATCTCAAAGTGCACAAAGACACTTTTACTGTGTATACTGCTATGTCGTGGTCTATCCATACTCTGTTTGCTTTGCCCCTCCAATCTATATACAATAGATATGTGATGGAGTCTGTCTTTAACTACCAATTTCAGCAGTGAGTGTTGGCCCTTTTAATTTTCTTTTTCCACAATCCAGTGGGCTCCCAGAACCCCTGGGCTGCCACAAGGACCCCTAGAAACACCCAGGGAATATAAGTTTTACTGTTTACTCTTACATATTAGCTGTCACAAAGTGATGGATATTTATTGTTTTTGGAATGTGGCCCATTGGATGAAAGCACAAGAACACAAGAACACACAGCTTGCACTCACCTTCATCTTAGACCATGGTCACTATGGTAAGCACTGTGCTAACTGGCCCTGGAAAACTGACTTTCCACTGGAGTCACGCTGTATCTTCAGCTGCCTCCTTGTACACTCATCCACCAGACTTCTGCCACTACTTCTACATCCAGACTAGAAAATCATTCTGTCTCCTTTCTGTGGAACCTGTTCAGTGATCTCTGTGGTTGATCATCTGGGCTACTGGTTACAACCAAACGCCTCGTGAAAGATATGTTATCCTACCAGGAGCTGAAAGTAACAGTGTTTTCACTAGTCTATTTTATGCAGTTTATTACTAGTGTTTTTTTCCTATACTCTGTTCTCTTAGATACTGTTATTGTGGAATGTACTGCCACCTGTTCACATCTGGGAAGTATCTCTAGACACTCCTGTACTACAATAGTTTTATTGCCTACATTTTTTTGGCTTATGCTTTTTACATACACACTCACCATTGTATTGATTTTGTCAACTTATCTTGCATTCATACAGTAAACTTCAAGTTGCACTTTCTGTTTACCTGATAATTTTGCTGATACCACAACATAACAGATATATGGTTGTGTATTCTTCCAGATTACGTACCCCCAATCCCTGAGACTTCAAGAAAATTTCTTCTATGTTTGCTCATTATCCTAGTGTTATTTATATCATTGTGTGACATGTCTGCAATTTATAACTGCTTCCTGTACCATATCTGCATGGTTTAATATTTCTGATGTTCTTGGGGTTGTTTAAAGTAGACCTTTAATCAAATTTCATTATCAGAGGCCCACTCTACCTACTCAGCTTTTAATGTAAAACAGCAGGACTCTCTGGTGCCAGAATACACTGATGTAATGATCGAGGCAGCTTTAATTATCTTAGAGTGTCCTTGACTATGGCAGAGAGGGTGATACCTTTCGGTCAACCAATGGGTTCCTGGAAGAACTGAAAATCACAAATCTTGAGAATGTGCACCAATGTTTTACATTTTTTTTTTTTAACATGGAGGTGGGTGAGCCTCTTCCTTATAGATATACATTGCATTCAGACACAAGGTCCACACCAAATATTCATTATTCAGCAGTGAAGCAGACAAGAAGGTTTTAGGTGCCATCTATGACTGCCCACAAATTGAATATTTTTTATGAATTTCCATTTACTCTTCTTCACCCTTGGTATTCACATTGAGATCTTGTACAATATGCTTCTTGCTTTGGTACAATGCTTATTATGGGTGCTATATTAATACTGTACTACTCTGGTGCTAATCCCAGCTTACTGTACTGTATAAAGGTGTACAGCGTGATAGACTTTTCTGGCCTATTCCCCACCTATCCCTTTCCCTTTTGTTTACTTTGCTTTTGCGCAATGTGAAAGCCATACATGTTTTTATAAAAACAAACAAGGAGCAGTTGAAATCAGGCCATCAGGCACGAACAGCAACAAAAGCATTGTCAGAATTTTGAACCCTTCCCCAATCTACTAAAATGTGTTTTGGGTTTTGTCTGTATACACATTGTTGAGTTTTTCTCTAACTTCCTGTCCTTACTCAAATTGAGAAAAAAATCTCATTTTTTATTGGGACACTTACAGCAATAAAAACAAAATAAGCGCTATAACACTTGTAAAGGGTGGTGAAGGTTTTGTCAGCTTTTAATTGCTGTCTTGTTTCTTCATTGGGGAGATTTATCTTCTGTATTTGCCCCATCAAATCACTGGGACAGAAAGTAACAAGAAAATCCAAAATTGTGAGTTCTCACCAGAACAGAAATGAAGGAGACATCTTTAAATGGGTAGCAGTGGTGGCTGGGGCTCCATTTTTTGGGGGGAGTGGAAACCACCCCCGCACTTGCCCCATTCAGGTCGCAGCTTCCCTGGCTGTTCCTCCCGGCTAATCCGGTCTTAAGATCTGCCTGCTGTCCTGACTGGCCGGGAGGAGAAGCGTGAAGACGATAGCGAATATTGATTTGCTAATGTCACAACTGGGTGGGTTTGGGGTGCAGTGCTCTGTGCCCAACCTTTTTGAAGCAAATTAGAGCCTCAGGCTCTAATCATGTGCTTAAAAAAACTCATAGAAACTTATGAGTCCGGTGCCACACATGGAGATTAGGGGGAGGCGCATGCCCCTGCACCCCTTATGGACCGGCCGCCACTGATGGGTACACTTGTTCCAATAGTAACTGTCTATAATGGAATTTCTTTCATTCTGGAGAGATTTTCTCTGATTACCTCTTGTGTCCACAATACAGGAAATAAAGGGAAATCTGCTACGTGGAAAAGGGATGGTAAAAAGGCATTCAAAAGGATGTTTATTTCTGTCCACCCAGTCCTGAGATTTCACAGCTCTACTTCACAGCCCAGTCCTGCCTGGCAGGGAAGGGAACCTGATCTTTCTTTGCTACAGTTCCATTTTTACTTACAGGTTTCCTTCTCAGCTCACTTTGTGACCAGGCAGTGAAAGTAAAAGTACCACACCTATGAGCTTATTTCTCTGTCACTCTGCTCTTTCCTTCTATTAACATACTCCCGTATTGCAACACACCTGATTGGCTACCTGTGCTTTTCCCACCCTCTCTCAGCTGATGACCTGAAAGCAAAAGTATTAAAGTGCACATCCAGGCAAAACTAACTCTAAACCTGCTCTCTGCAACATTCTAAACCTAATCTATCTAACCTTGTAAAGCAAAAATCACTGTACTTACCTTTTCTGCAGCCAACGGTTTCCATTGGTAGAAGCTGTGTGCAGGAGTGGACCGACAACGGCTGTGAAATGCCAGGGAATTGACGTCACCCAAAGATTTACTAAGGATCTTCTGTTGTTTGCTGCCTCTCCTGCACCCACCTACACACTGAAGCCGCCGCTGGCAGCTGATGCCAGGACCAGACTGGATCGGCTGCAGAATAGGTAAGTATAGTGATTTTTGCTTTACATGGTTAGATAGGTTAGGTTTAGAATGTGGCAGAGAGCAGGTTTAGAGTTAGTAAGGTTTTGCCCGAACTTCCACTTTAATTAATAGAAAAAAACGTCTACTAAATGTTGGGTTACATATAATAATACATACATAGTTGTGTAGTACCAGTAGAAAAGAACAGAAAAAAGAATTTAATAGAATAAAACATTTAAAAGTTTCAAAAAGCTAACTTTTTCAACCTTTTGAACCTATTTAATTGTAAGCAAAACATAATCTTGAAAATGTGTGAATAAGTTTGAATTATTCAGCATTTTAAAATGAAAATGTTGAACAAATTGCATTTTATAATAAAATGTGAACAAAGTAATCTTGAACAAAAAAATTTTAATAGACAATAATAAGCCAGAT
Source organism: Lithobates clamitans (assembly GCA_037952925.1). Lineage (NCBI taxonomy): Eukaryota > Metazoa > Chordata > Amphibia > Anura > Ranidae > Lithobates > Lithobates clamitans. The sequence goes on from JBBGZY010000539.1 coordinate 5,994,420, forward strand.
TATTTTAGACTTCTAGTTATGTTGCCATTCACCATTTCATCTATTAGATATCTTTACAAACACTTTTATATTAGCTGTGCTTTACAAATTACATCTGTCCAGTAATGATATTACTCATGCGACAGAGGGAAATGTTTTCTATAATTGAGACTATTGCCTCACCTTTAAAAGGCATTAAGAAAAATATTATGGTAAATCTGCATTGATGATTTTAATTGTTTGATCTCCTTATATCCTGCAGAACTGTAATTTAATTTTAATTACCTTGGGATGTGAATTTAAATATAATTTAGGTGTCTTGACTTTGTTCTCATTGGCATAATCTTAGCTGAGCAATAATATAATTATAGATGATATTGAAGACGCTTGGAAAAATATGAATTAAGGCCATATCAGACATATTGCAAATGAGTAATGCATTCCATTTTAGAATTTTCTAATTGCTCACAGGTATTGAAGATACTTGCTGTACATGTTTTTCCAAAACTGTAGGTTGTCAACCAGCAGTTCTTGTAGTTCTGAGAGTTTAATTTAAATTTACATTTAGCCCAAGAGTAATTTTTTTATACAGTATGAAATACTAGCAAAAAATCTTCTTACAATAAAACACAAAGTACTCCAGATGAACCACTCAGGGGAGTTAAAAAAACAACATGTTTTTATAGAGAAGTAGAGCCATTTTTTATTTCCAAGAAACCTTATTTTAGGGGATGCAAAGGAGGATATACACTTTGTTTTTTATATTCTGAAAAAGATGCTCACAATTTGTATTTTTGCAAAATTGACCATTTAATGTAACCTCAACAAAATTTCATTATTTCTCCCTAGCATGTTATTTGGTGTCAAGAATTACACACATCCCACCTTCAATAGCAAAAAAAAAATCCAGTTGGCTGGATTATGAGATCTGCTTTTCTTCATATCAGTATGTCTATTTTCAGAGCAATTAAGCACAATTATATGTAGACATTTAAACTGCTTGCTTTTCCCTTGATTGGATAATTGAGTAAATCAGTTTCAGCCTTTAAGTAAATCAGCCTCAGTGTTGAACTACTCTCAAGGACTACTAGTTGCTGTGATAACCCAGTGGTAATGCTGAAGGACACTCAGATAAAGCAAGAATGGAATGTTCTGATTGGCTGGAGAGAAATAACTTTCTATATTCTGATGTGAATGTTTTCTTTAGAACATCCCCAAAGAAAATAAAATCACTCCAACTTCACTCAAGTTTTCTTATATATCCCGCTGTATATTAAAGATGCATTTAAAGTGTATGAAAAGCCAAAACTTTTTTTCTAGATTTTGGATAAAGTGGTTAAGACTCCTTTCACTTTGTGTCCCATTAATGAAATTTCACTTCACTTCCTCTTTCAGAGACGTAGCCTCCCCGGCGGTATTCCCGAGTGTGGCTCGGAGTTAAAATTCAGTCCCATTAGCGGTAACCCCCGAGCCACACTCGGGATCGCATTGCAGGATCCTGATGCAGCGTTACTTACCTTGTCCCCAGGATCCTTCGATGTCCCCCGTTGTGTCTGTGGGCTCTGTCTCCTCCGAAGCCTCTCCTTGTCCCCAGTGCTTTGTCCTATGCCCTGCATGCAGTTTTATATTATATATACTATTCTTTCTGCCTGGAAACTTGAGATTGTCATAGCAACCAAAAAGTGTCCCTTTACGTCAAAAGTGGCTTTAGACCAGCTAGAAAACAGCGATAGTAAATTAGAACACTTGCAGAATTGAGCGATAGTGAATCGTGGGGAAATTTATTTAATTATTATTATTATTTTTTTTTTAATTATTTTTTTTTATTTATTATGTTTTAATTTATGTTTTTGTGTTTCCAACTTTATCATACCCAGGATGTCTACTAGACTCTTGTTTGGACAGATTTAAGTGCGTTATTGTTAAGAATTACAGGCCTACAATATAAAACGACAAATTTCCATGCAAAATAATTGTACTTTTTAGGTGTTTCAGCACCTAAAACATGAAATAATCATACCGCTAGGGAGGTTAACATATATACGAAATGAAAAGGAGTGGAAACCTCGCTTATACAATTCTCACCATACCAAAATAAAAGTGCAGTTTTGCATATCTTAGTTCTTGCTCTTATTGCTTCTGTTTAATTCAAGCAAGTGTAAAAATCTAACATTTCACCCATTTCTTCTCCCTGAAGTCATTTGACAGCTATGCTGAGATCATCATGGGGCCCTTCAAATCAATTTGTGGTTTTCTGATAATATGATGAAAGACTTGGGGGGAATTCATAAAGGTTGTCTCACCTCTGCATCAAAATTGTTAGTGTTTGTGCCAGATTTATGTACCTGTAATTAACAGGTACATTAAACTGGTTCTAAAGGCTCAAGGTAAAAAACCTTCTGTGTGCAGCAGTCCCTAGCCCCCCTAATACTTACTTGAGCCCCATCGCGATCCAGTGACTTGCACAAGAGCCTCATCTCTTCGGGGACTCTCCCTCCTCATTGGCTGAGACAGTAGCGGAAGTCATTGGGAGAGAGAGGGGGCAGGGCCGAGCAACGGCTCTGTGTGTGAATGGACACACAGAGCAGTGGCTCAGGAGCGAGCCTGCTTGGGTGCACCATAGCAAGTTGCTTGTCCTTGGCAAGAGGAAGAAGCCAAGAGCACAGACGGGGGACCCGAGAAGAGGAGAATTGGGGCTGCTCTGTGCAAAACCACTGCACAGAGCAGGTAAGTATGACATGTTTGTTATTTAAAAAAAAAAAGCTTGCCTTTAATATCACTTTAATCTGGCAGAAGCTGGCACTGAGGTTGGAGTCTCTACAGGCATACCCCACTTTTAAGTACACAATGGGTTTTATTTACTATCACTGAAGAGTGCAAAATCAAGCTCACTTCTGCAAAGAAACCAATGAGCTTCCGGGTATTATTAACAAAGCTTAATTAAACAAGCTGGGGTTAGAAGCTCATTGGTTTCTATGCAGAAGTGAGCCTGATTTTGCACTCTCCAGCGATAGTAAATAAACCCCATAGTGTACTTAAAAGTGGGGTATGCCTGTATACTGCACTCCCTCCACATTAACTGTCAAAACTGATAAACTCATGGTCAAAGAAGTTTTGTAGAGGAGTGGGTTTAGCCTTATGAGGAACTGAAAGGCTAGTTCCCCATCAGGTCCACCTCCTTTACAATTGACAGCACATGGCAATGGGCAGATCTATAGCAATTATTCAGTCCAAAAGCTGCTTTTGAACCCACCCTCTGCCACCTGCAACTACCTGAATTTGTTGCCTGTGTGGGTAATGTTACCAAAGTTGGTGCAAATTCTTGCCTGAATTAGATGCATGTAGTTTTTAAGGGAACTACCACCCACAAAATGATCAAAATTAAAAGTATCCTTGGCATCTCTTTCTCTGCATGCAAAATAGGATATCTCACCAAAACCTTGCTAGCATATGTAAGGAGTATGTATGTCTAAAAGCATGCTGGAGGAGTTTCTTTCATAAAGTATGTTTTTTTTTTTTTTTTAAATCAGTAATGTTTATTCAATTTTGGATTTACAAAAAAGAGAACAGTATTTAGCATACTTCTACAGATATCATAGACTGGGTAGTACATGGGTAGTACATTAACTTACAGTTACACAGTTACATCACCTTTGTTTGGTTCGTAGGGATTATTGTTTTTTTTTTTTTTTTTTTTAATACATTTTTTGTACATGCTTCCATATAATTCATAAAGGCATGTTCTTTATAAAAATGATTATTAGAGCTGTCAAGCAGATATTATGAGCAATACAACCTGTAATTTTTACTTCATGCACCACAAACATATGCATATAAAATTAATTGCAATCAAAACAAGCCAGGGGCTTATAAGATACTAAAAAAATGAATTGAATTACTAATGATACCTATTCAATGAAAGGAATTTACTAAGACTGGAGCACCTAGAATCTGGAGTCACTGTGTATAGCAACCAATCAGATTCTAACATTCTTTTCCAAAGCTTAACTGAACAAGCTGAAGCTAGAAGCTGATTGACTACTATCCCGCTATCCCCGACCAACCCACTCGCCCAATATGTTTAACATGCTCTTGCAAGGTTTAACTATATAATTAAAAGACTTTTTAAACTTTAAGCTTAAAATATATTGCGTTCTGAAAACAGGAATGCTAATTTCTCCTTAGTTTTGATATAAGCTATTAAAGTGTCAAAAGCCTGGAAAATCCAACAAATAAACATATTAATTGTAAACAAAGTGATGCCAAGAGCGCATAATATGAATAATACATCAATAATTTCTGGTAGTACTGTGACTCCAAGGCTAATGAGAACTTACACGTTTCTTTATATAGAGAGCAAGAATAAAAAATAATTTGAAGAGCTTTTAATACAAGGTATTGAGATTCATTTTAAGTCACAAGAAACATATATATATATCTATATATATATATATAGATATATATATAGATATATAGATATATATAGATATATCTATATATCTATATATATATCTATATATATATATATATACATACAGTGCTTTGACATTTGCCCTTGACATTTTCCACATTCTTTCATGTTACAACCAAAAACGTAAATGCATTTTATTAGGATTTTATGTGATAGTCCAACACAAAGTGGCAAGAGAGTAGACTGGAGCGGGAAGTACAACCTCACCGGAAGTTGTTTTGCTAGTCAGCCAATCACATGGCAGCAGCTCAATGCATTTAGCCTGCTGAAATTCAAACCGAGCATCAGAATAGGGAATATCGGCTGTGGAGAACAATGTGGTCTATTTTTGGATACCATCCTCATAATCATCATCCAGACCATCATCACTACAAGCTTGGCCAAAGCTTTCCTATGACGTGAGAGTTTATGAAGCAGTCTGGTCAGTGTGGAGAATCCTGTGGTCTATTCCTGGATATCCTCCCTGTGATTACCATTCTGACTACCATCACTACAGCCTTGCTTAAAGCTGCCTTTTGGTAAGCATATTTAATCTCCTCCTCTGGGTGGTGGATGCACTTGCTGTGGTGACTCCTTAAGTCAACTTTTGGATTTTGTTTTTGCAACCACTATTGAACATGAACTTTCACCAATGTGGACTATGTTTATAAATGTTGTTTTGTCACTTATATTTTTCCTATTTGCACTGTGCACTTTGGTATTCTGATATTAATATTGGCTGTTATTTCAGCGCTGCACTTTTTTGTACCTCATTGTTGAAAGAAAGCCATAAGAAGTCCCCGTTTGCAGTATGCGAGAAAACATATGGGGGACACAGCAAACCTGTGGAAGAAGGTGCTCTGTTCAGATAATATCAAAATTTAACTTTTTGGCCTAAATGCTAAACACTATGTGTGGCAGAAAACTAACATTGCGCATCACCCTGAACACACCATCCCCACCATGAAACATGGTGGTAGCATCATGTTGTGGGGATGCTTTTCTTCAGCAGGGACAGGGAAGCTGGTCAGAGTTGATGGGAAGATGGATGGGACCAAATACAGGACAATCTTAAAAGAAAACCTGTTAGAGTCTGCAAAAGATTTGAGACTGGGTGGAGGTTCACCTTCCAGCAGGACAACGACCCTAAACATACAGCCAGAGCTACAATGGAATGGTTTAGATCAAAGCGTATTCATGTGCAAAGCCTCGTGCACACAGTACAAAAATCAGAAGGGGATTGTCGCTTGACAGGCTCTTTTCCAAAGTTCTTACAATTAGTACACTCCTTTCAACAATTGTTTTCTAATTTTCGGACAACAAATGTTGGATGACAGGCTAGTAAATTTTTGCCAAACGACAACTCCACGTCAGATTTTCGGATGCTCAGTACACAAATCCGTCACACAAAAGTCAAAAGTCAAACACGCATGCTCGGGATCAATGCTCACCAAACACAAAATTAGCAGAAGGGGCCCAAATGGTGGCGCTCAAGAGCTGAAACAACTCCCAGTACGTCACTATGTTTGTGGCATGACAATTTGTGTAACGGTGTGCAAGACAAGATCCTGTCACATGCCCTTTTGACAAAAATCAGACGCTCGGTTGTCCAACAATTGTCAGTGCTGCCAATCAGTGCTGCCTATCAGTGCCAATCAATGCTTCCCATGAGTGTCACCTATCAGTGCCAATCAGTGTTGCCTATCAGTTCCATCTATCAGTGTCAACCAGTGGCCTTCAGTGCTGCCAATCAGTGTTGCCTATCAGTGCCATCTATCAGTGACAATCAGTGCCCATCAGTGCTGCCTCTCAATGCCCATCAGTGCCACCTGTCAGTGCCCATTAGTGATGCCTAGCAGTGCTGCCAATCAGTGCCCATCAGTGCTGCCAATCAGAGCCACTAAATGCTGCCAATCAGTGCTGCCTATCAGTGCCAATCAGTGCTGCCAATTGGTGCCACCTATTATTGCCAATCAGGGCCCATCAGTGCTGCCTATCAGTGCCACACATCAGTACTGCCTATCAGTGCCAATCAGTGCTTCCAATCAGTGCCAATCAGTGCTGCCTATCAGTGCTTCCAACCAGTGGCACCTATCAGTGCCAATCAGTGCCCATCAGTGCTGCCTATCAGTGCCCATCAACGCTGCCTATCAATGTCAACAATCAGTACCCATCAGTGCTGCCAATCATTGTTGCCTATCAGTGCCATCTATCAGTGCCAATCAGTGCCCATCAGTGCTGCCAATCAGTGTTGCCTATAAGTGCCATATATCAGTGACAATCAGTGCTCATCAGTGCTGCCAATCAGTTCCAATCAGTGCTGCTTATCAATGCCCATCAGTGCCACCCATCAGTGCCCATCAGTGCTGCCAATCAGTGCTGCCTATCAGTGCCAATCAGTGCTTCCCATCAGTGCCACCTATCAGTGCCAATCAGTATTACCTATCAGTTCCATTTATCAGTGTCAACCAGTGGTCATCAGTGCTCCCAATCAGTGTTGTCTATCAGGGCCATCTATCAGTGACAATCAGTGCCCATCAGTGCTGCCAATCAGAGCCACTAAATGCTGCCAATCAGTGCTGCCTATCAGTGCCAATCAGTGCCGCCAATCGGTGCCACCTATTAGTGCCAATCATTGCCCATGAGTGCTGCCTATCAGTGCCACACATCAGTGCTGCCTATCAGTGCCAATAAATGCTGCCAATCAGTGCAGATCAGTGCCACCAAGCAGTGCCTATCAGTACCCATCAGTGCTGCCAATCAGTGGCAATCAGTGCTGCCAACCAGTGCCACCTATCAGTGACCATCAGTGCTGCCAATCAGTTGCCATCAGTGCTGCCAATCAGTGGCCATCAATGCTGCCAATCAGTGGTACCTATCAGTGCCCATCAGTGCTGCCAATCAGTACCAATAAGTGCCCATCAGTGCTGCCTATCAGTGCCCATGAGTGCTGCCTATAAGTGCTGCCAATCAGTTCCCATCAGTGCACTGAGTGCAGGGATGGGGGGATGAACTCAGCAGACAGGCACATTATCCATGAGGGGGCGGCCTGGTGTGGCACAACTGAAATCCATCAATGTTTATTAATGCCACCTGCTGATCATTAGTGTAATAGGTAATCAGCACACTACTATTTACAATAAACTACTGGAGGTAAAATAAAAAAGTGTTTGTAAAATGCTTGCAGCTAAGCACTGTTATGTGTTTCCACACCACAAAAAAAAGTGTAGCGGTAACTTACTAATCAATAACTTAACAATAATGGTGGAACCTTCTAATGAATGGAAATCTCAATACACTTCAATATTACCACAATACCAGTCTCTGTGATATGTATCTTCACATATAATACACATCAAACTAAAAAAAACATACAAAATTAAACTTAGCAGGGATGGTGGAAACCCCTCCTATAGATATTTGTCATACAGATTAACTTCAAGTGCAATAATTCTGGTTATATGTGATTTCACATGTATAACGCATCAAAATGAGAATAAGACATACATTTTTTGTAAACTTAGCAGGGATGGTGGAAACCCCTCTACATATAATTGCAATACAAATTAACTTCAAGTGCAACAAATTTTTAGTTGGGAGGTTCACACCATTATAGCACTTTGGAATTTTTATTTTTTAGATTGTTACACTTAATTCTATATGTTTTAGTTACTATTATAATATGAATTTTTGCATTTTAAGTTAATTTTCCACCACCCATGCTAAGTTCATGTCTTTATGGACCTTGTTTGTGCACTGTTGCGCTGTCATGTTGGAACAGGAAGGGGCCATCCCCAAACTGTTCCCACAAAGTTGTGAGCATGAAATTGTCCAAAATGTCTTGGTATGCTGATGCCTTAAGAGTTCCTTTCACTGAAACTAAGGGGCCAAGTCCAACCCCTGAAAAACAACCCCACTTCATAATCCCCCCCTCCACCAAATGATTTGGACTAGTGCAAAAAGCAAGCTCCTTAAAGACATGGATGAGCGAGTTTGGGGTTGAGGAATTTGTCTGGCCTTCACAGAGTCCTGACCTCAACCCGATAGAACACCTTTGGGATGAATTGCAGTGGAGACTGTGACTGTGAACAGCCTTCCCAGATGAGTTGAAGCTGTTATAGCTACAAAGGGTGGGCCAACTCAATAGTGAACCCAATGGACTAAGACTGGGATGCCATTAAAGTTCATATATATATATATACATACATGCACATGCATGTGTGTTTGAGCTTTGGGTTGCACATCCTAATGCAATAGGCTGCACATGCCTATGCTGGCAGCACTCATATGTCTATTTCCCAAAAACAACCTCTGGCTATGACACTGAGCACGTGCACTCAACTTCTTTAGTCAACCATGGAAAGACCTGTTCTGAGTGGAACCTGTCCTGTTAAACTGCTGTATGGTCTTTGCCACCGTGCTGCAGCTCAGTTTCAGGGTCTTGGCAATCTACGTACAGCCTAGGCCATCTTTATGCAGAGCAACAATTCATTTTTTCAGATCCTCAGAGAGTTCTTTGCCATGAGATGCCATGTTGAACTTCCAGTGACCAGTATGAGAGAGTGAGAGCGATAACACCAAATTTAACACACTTGCTCCCAATTCACACTTTGAGACCTTGTAACACTAACGAGTCACATGACACCGGGGAGTGAAAATGGCTAATTGGGCCCAATTTGAACATTTTCACTTAGGGGTGTACTCACTTTTGTTGCCAGCAGTTTAGACATGAATTGCTTTGTATTGAGTTATTTTGAGGAGACAGCGAATTTACACTGTTTTACAAGATGTACACTCACTATTTTACATTTCTTCAGTGTTGTCACATGAAAAGATATAATGAAATATGAGGGGTGTACTCACTTTTGTGAGATAATATATATATTAGACATGTGCATTCGTTTTCGTCCGAATGCATTTTCGTCCGAATTTCAGGTATTTTCGTTATCGTTTTAACAAACGATAACGAAAGTGCAGAGTCCGAAAAACGAAAGATCCGACATAAACAAATGCTTTATTTTCGTTTTCGTTGCTACAACAGTTCGATATAGATAGGAGATTCGACATGATGATGACAATAACAATCTGTGTCCATCAAACCTGTGGTCGAATGTGCCTAACCTTAGCTCTATTAGTCCAAGATTATTCTACATAGAGAGAAAAGATTCGACATAGAGAGAAAAGATTCGACGTAGGGGAGGAAAGATTCGACGTAGGGGAGGAAAGATTCGACGTAGGGGAGGAAAGATTCGACGTAGGGGAGAAAAGATTCAACGCAGGGGAGAAAAGATTCGACGTAGGGGAGAAAATATAAATAAAAATAATGATGATGATGAATGTTATTGGCTGATTGTAACCAAAGAGGTGGAGCAGTAAAATAGCTGGAACTAAGTACACACGTACTTTGGCTTATGGTGTCTGTTGAAAGTTCTAAGAAGATTCGACGGAGCAGGTAAACTATATGGCATTGCACAGTTTAGCTGCTCTGTCGAATTTTCTTTGAACATTCGACAGACACCATAAGCCTTCAATGACAGATTCAACCTTAATTTGGATTTTCGGACGAATGCAATTTTTAACGAAAAACGAAATAAATAAAAACGAATTTCGGGAGTAACTAAATACATTTATTTTTCAGACGAAAACGAAATTCCGAAACGAAATATTTCAGTGTGCACATGTCTAATATATATACAGGCATATCTCACTTTTAAGTACACAATGGGGTTTATTTACTAAAGCTGGAAAGTGCAAAATCAGGCTCACTTCTGCATAGAAACCAATGAGCTTTCAGGTTTTATTACCAAAGCTTAATTGAACAAACTGGTGTTAGAAGCTCATTGGTTTTTATGCAGAAGTGAGCCTGATTTTGCACTTTCCAGCTTTAGTAAATAAACCTCATTGTGTACTTAAAAGTGGGGTATATATATTATAGATCTATATATATATATATATATATATATAGGTATAGATATAGATCTATATATATATACAGATATATACATATTAAAGTCACAATAGGGTTGATTTACTAAAACAGGAGAGTGCAAAATCTGGTGCAGATGTGCATGTTAGCCAATCAGCTTCTAACTTCAGCTTGTTCAGTTAAGCTTTGGCAAAAAAATAAATAATGGATACTTGGTTACCATGCACAATTGCATAAGATTTTGCACTCTCCAGGTCTAAGAAATCCACGCCCATGACTCTTAAGACCAGGGCTTTTTTTCTCGGAGAATAGGTGCAGGAACTCCCCCCCGTCTGAGTCACCTCTTCTCTCTGCCCCCTACCCACCTCTGACCACCGTCCCTTGATTCCACCCCCTACCCACCTACCAGTACTGCCCCTTTTAGAGAATACAGAACCAAGTATCATTTTGTGGTGCTAAATCATTTCTATGGAACAATACAGCAACAATAGATTTCCAGCAATAGATCCCCACACAACAATAGACTCCCCCAGCTACAATGGACTCCACCCCAACAACAATAGATTCCCTGCAGCAACAGTAAACTACCCACAACAAAATGTCACACCCAGTAACAAGATATCCACCCAAGCAACATTAGACGCCCCCCAGCAGCAACAACAGATCTCCCAGCAGCCAGCATCAATGGATCCTCCAGCAGCCAGTAAAAATAGCCCTCTCCCTCAACAGTAGATCCCTTCCAGCAACATAAGACCCCCCCAGCAACAATTGATTCCCCATCAGCAACAATAGACCCTCACACAAAATCAGATCCCCACCAGTGACAATAGATCCCCCAGCAGCCAATATCGATAGACCCTCCAGCACACCCCACACTCCATGCTATTACATACATCTAGTGCTGGAGGTGCCGGAACTGCGTTCCCCCGCGTTCCCGCTGAAAGAAAGCCCTGCTTAAGATAATACCTTGTCAGAACACAGGATTTAAAAGAGATGACCATGGAACACTACCAGATGAATAGTTCTTGATCACTTTTATTGAAAATCTTTGTCTAGTCTGAATTGTTGTTAGAAACTACTGGAGTAAAAATTGCTCTGCCGTGTTGTAAAGCTACATAATTGGGGTTTTGCATTGTCATGTATGTGCATTTAAAACAAATAAATAAATAAGTAGTTAGAGGTTAAAGCCTAACTTCAGTCAAAATTATTATGTTTATCTTAGGATAGAGAAGAGAAGCTTAAACACGGGACATTTAAAAACCTCTCCTGAACGATTTAACTTGATAGATAGTAAACAAAGTTTAAAAACGTCAGTTTTTCCGCGTTTATATGCCGTGTTTAGCCACGTTTGCTGCTTCTAAACTCAACTGCACAGAAACGACTATAGACAACCCTGTGTACATGTACTGATAAGATAACACAGAGGAGAGTTCAGGGGCAGAAGAAAAAAACGCCCAACTGCTCCTAAACGTCTGTTTACCAGCAGCAGTGTACATGAAGCCTAAAAGGATACTAGACTCCTCAACAACAGTTAAAAACAATAAAAAAACAAATAAGCCATCAACCATGGGACCTCTGCCTGTGACTGGGATTTCCCTTCACTTTTTGTACCTGGGACACTAATACAAGAAAAATCACTTTAATAATGAAACAGACAGTATTAAAAAGCTGAAGGAGGCTTTAGCCCCTTACTGCTCTACTTGAAACAATATAAAATTGAACTAAATTATATCATCTAAGAAGATGGCCTGAAGGCAATGTTATAAGTTATAGAAATGAGGACTGAAATCAGTTTGTGTGTTACACAGACCATACTAGGGCGTTCTGGTAATGCAGGTTATGTTTGTTGGTACACTGCACTGTCATTCATTGTAAATGGTTCCCAAAAAGAAAGAAGGAGGTACAACCTCAATTTATGGATTATCTCTGTATCCAAATGGATAAGGGTTTTACACAATTTTTTTTTAAAAACAGCTTAACAAAGGTTGATTACAAACATCTTAAAAAACACAAAGCAAACAAAAGGCATGCCACAATAGCATTTACAGTATCAGGCTCAAATTGGGCTGCACTGCTTTTCCCATACTAGTAACTAGTACCAAAAATGGAGTGTAGATTCCAAATAGTAAATGGTGGGAAAGAAGCTGCGTTTGCTCCTCTACATGTTTTGCGACATTCATCGCTTCCTCAGGAGGAATGTGAACCAGTATTTATCTGAGATAAAATATAAGTACACATTAACACACAATTAAAATTTAATATAAGTACAATGAAAATGAAAAATACCATAGAGGTGGCTATTATTATACAGGTTGTATATAGCGTCAACAGTTTGCACGTGCTTTACAACATGAGGGCAGACATTACAGTTACATTACAAAAGATGCCCAGAAACCCCCCTGGGACGAAGCAAAGAAAAGGGAGCATATAGATCCAGCAGCACTTCATATGATGCGCTGCATCATAAGATAAAAAATATTACAATACCACAGGGGGGAGAGGGTAAGAAAAATGGGGGGGAGTGAAGGGAGTAGGGTGGAAAGGAAAGTGGGAAGGAAGAAGGGGAAATTAGTAGGAAAAGAAGGGAAGAAATGGGAGAAGGAAAGAGAGGAAGGGAAATAAAAAAGGGAGAGGGAAAGAAACGGGAAAGAGGGGATAAAAAAGAAAGGAATGGTAAAAGGAGTAGAAAAAGGAGGGAAACAGGAAAAGGGGGGTAAAAAAAAAGTTGGCGGGAAGAAAGGGGAGCGACTGCAATAATAAACCCCCAAAAAGCTTACACCAATAGCTAGACAAAGCAAATACTAACCTTAAAAACCCCCAAGTAAACGTTAAATAGTGGCAAATGGGAGATTACATATGCAGCAAAAAGTGTTTAAGATGTCTGTAATAAAATTAGTTTTTAAGCTTTTAAAATATGTGTGAATCCCTCATTTTGGGTACTGAAGTAGTCTATGAATTGAGGCTGTACCTCCTTTCTTTCTAGTTGCAAATTACTGGATGATGGTGCCCCCTAGTTGGTCATTTCTGAGATGCACAGTCACATTTTTGGATAGGCAGACACTCAGAGCTGCCACTGTACAGTGTGTGCGACTAATGTATGCGTGGAGAAGAGCCTACGAGAGTTTCAGACCCTGTTGCGTCTACAATGGCCACTTAAGCTGGAAAGAAAATCTGGGTATGGAGAAGAACACATCTCTGAGATGAATTTTATAGGAGGTACTGCAGTGAGTAAAAACAGACCTGTGTGATATTTACCAGACTGGGCAAATCAAACCAAATTTTAACTACTATAATATGACTTGTTAAACCTTCTGTGGAAATAGAGGCTGTCCTGGAGGCTACGGTCTTTGTTCAAATGTCTGTCACTTATCCATTAGAATGCATGTGCCTCCACTGTGGGGACACCCAAATTTTAGTGTTAGGACCACAGATTACAGGGTGCCGTGACGTGGCTCTGTGGCTTACGCATGCGTTTTGTAAAAGGATTAATTACCTGAAAACAAAATGGCTCCAAATTCAAAAGTTTTATTGCATATATATATATGGAGAACAGAGCTATACACAAAATGTATGTGCCTTAGCCGTGCTCTAGAGAACATGACAACTTTCCTACTTTTATACCCATTCTATGGTAGACACACCTAGCTTTTCTGCTTTATCGATATTTTTCAGAGCTATGATGACGTAGAATGATGACTTAACATTCCGTGACTTATTGTTATCAGCGCATCACATACAATGACTTGCATCTTCACACTACTGCTTACAATGTGATTACCATCTAAAACAGCTTACACTACAGAATGTTTATCTTAACTTGCTGGCAACATATATTTTAAGAGACAAACATGTTTGTTCACTTGTTCTATAGTGCTGACAGAAGAATACACAATATAATGTATTAACATATCAAACATATATATTAGTGATACAGCACTGATCATAAATTTCCCTACACATTTCCCCCCTTTGATCATTGCCGATCACTAATTGTCATTCCCTTCCACCGACCTGAAAATGACAGGGACCACGGGTGTATAAGACCCTTCAAAATATTTATAATTTTAAGTATGGAAATGCAAAGATATAAGTCCTTTACTCTCCCACACTCATCCCCGTTCATAGATCTTTTGGTGTAAAGGAAGGTTACAATACTTTAGTTCCTTACTATCCTCCTAAGATCTAGACACTGTCCATTCCATCTCCTCTACCGACATCCACGAGCTGGAGTAGCCATACTCATGAACTGGGTAAATGTTACCCTCGAAGAGTTGGAATTAATGGGACAGAGTCATCAACTATTCATTCAAGCAAACTTTAATTTTTATTTAGCCATTGCACACATCAATCATCCACACTCTAACTAAAAATTCACATCCCCCATAAACAAACAGAACTCCACCATCCGCTTTAAACTAGACACAAAAATGCAATTTCCTTCATTACTCAGGTGAACCCCATCATCTCGGAAGAGATCAAGCTGTTCTCCTTCCAAAGAATGATTATGGTACATATACCCTTTTTCCTTACACAAAAACCTTTGTAGAACATTATTTCTTCTCCTTCCCCTCCATTTTTCTCCCCGACTCCAACAGGGTCTAAGAACAATGGAAGAGAACACTAGAATGGTGTCAGGGAAATACTCTGAAATCCACTTCAGATCTCTTTTCATCAAAGAAATCAATTCAAGATTCCTTTTTCTCCCCACGTCATTACCACCTAAGTGGATGATAATGCCAAGAGGAGTAGGGCAATGACCAGCTGCCTCCAACAAGAGTGGCCTCAAAGCTCTCCAGCGCATTCCCCTAACACCACCCAAACTACTCTTATCTTGTTAGGATCACGGCCCAAATTCTCCATGCCCACTTGTAATGCCTTATTATGGGCCCAATGTATATATGAATGTCCCACCACCCAAAGTTCTCGCACAGTCTGTTCATCTTCCACTATTTGGCATGAATCATCAGAATAAACAGACTCCTGATTCTTTTCTGGTGATTCTTCAGCACTGGGTAGGGAACTGGGTCCAGTAGCACAGCTTAATTGTTCTAGTTCAAAGTTCATGGTAGCGACTGTAGTAGGGTTTAGAGATTCTTCAAATATTTCATAAATCCTCTGGGTGGATACATTCTCAATTTCAGGTCCAAACTCTAGTTCAGGCATTTCTGCTTCAGCAGCATAACAGGACAGACAACTGCAGGGGCCATCAAAGATGGAGGATAGGTCTGGCATTTCTCTTTCTGCAATTTTCTTCCTTTGGGAAAGCAAGAGAAACATCTGAGGTTTTCTTATCAGGTCTCATCTTTACCTTAGACATTGCTACACATGCACACATGACTATCTTAAAACACAAATACAAACATAGCACAGCTCCTAAGATCGCCCCCAGCAAAACAGTTAGAGCAATCCTTAAGGCACTGACAAAAAGTTTGGTTTTCTATGCTAAAACCACCATTCACCACAACCTGAACATTCCCAGGATCCTGATAATAATCAGTAATCCCCATTTCAACCATCTCTGGGTCAGCACTATGGTTAAGGATTAGTCCTATTCCTTTTCCTGATATTCCCTGCACTAACAGACCTTTTTCTTTCTCAGCTAGGGTACTATTGGCTGTTTCTTTTATCAATATTGCATAAAATAAATTGGGATCTGTAACTGCTATAGCTACTATCGGTTTATGTCTCACACTTAGGGGAATCATAGAACACACCCAATAGTTAGAGAGATTGAATTGAGTACTGATCACCTCATGTAATTGGATCATCCTATTCAGATATGTTTGACCATCCACAAGCCCACACCACGCCAACAGCAGCAAGTTTTTCCAGGCACTCGTGATCCTTCATCGGGTACTTTAAACACAGCACAACTTCTTGGTAGATGTTCCTGCAACGACTAGAGAGATATGATCACATTCTGAGCAGTGTCTTGCTGAGGACACAGAATCCTTAGGCAGGAGAACTGGTCCTACTGCTCAGATACAATTGCAGAATGTACACGTTTACAATGTGAAGCATGTATCCAAGTATCCCTGTTTTCCAGCTTCACTGCTGTAGCTGTAGTAAGTAGCACCTGGTAGGGTCCTGTCCACCTGGGATCCAGACCCCTCCTCTGATGCTTTTTCACCATTACCCAGTCACCTGGCTGCAGGTCATGAATCCCTTCAAGGGCATCTGGGTCTGGAAGAGATGAATATATTTTCTTGTGCAATCGATTTAAATGCCTGTGTAACCCGATGACATATTCAGTGAGTGACCCATATGATCTTGCTAAAGCCTGTGGATAGTACAAACCTGTCTTTGGTACTGACCCAAATAATATTTCATAGGGAAAGAGCTTCCCTTTTTGTTTAGGTGTAGTTCTCAATGCAAACAGAGCTATAGACAACCCTTGGAGCCAATTTAGCCCTGTCTCAGCTGTAATTTTACCCCACTTGGCTTTTAGTAGCCCGTTGTATTTTTCTACCTTACCACTAGCTGTGGGGTTGTAAGGAGTGTGTAAGCGTTGATCAATGTTAAAGGCTGCAAGTACCTCTTTCATTACCTGCCCAGTAAAGTGACTTCCTCTATCTGAATCTCTGGAAGGGATATAGAGCCCTCGGAATGTGACCCTGAGGAGTTTTTACCCGTTTCCCTGGATTATATTGTGCACAGATCAAGCAAGCCTGACAATACTGTTTAGCTACTTCTTCAATGCCTGGTGCATACCACAATTTCCATATCAGATCAACCATCCCCCCTTTGGCTACATGAGAAGGGAGATGTGCCATTGAACAAAGAGAAGGGTACATCGAAGGAGGGGCACAAGGCCTCCCATCCTCATGGAGCCAAATACCGATATCCTCATTGTAATGACAATTGTTCTTTTTCCACTTATTGATTACCTCTCGAGATGCTGTGCTCTGCAATTGTTGTAGGGTTTGAGTGTCTGTATCCCTTTTAGGAAATACTCTTTCATCATCACTCACCACCAGGGGGAGCAAGGCAGCTACCTTAGCTGCCTCATCTGCCCTTTGGTTACCCATTGCAACAGCATCAGACGCTTTTGTGTGAGCCTTCACCTTGACCACTGCAACTGCAGCGGGCAAAGTGATAGCTTCAAGTAGGGCCTTCACCTGAGCAGAGTTTTTAATAAGCTTGCCCTGAGATGTCCAAAAATTACAGCTTTTCCATAGAATAGAAAAATTATGTTTAGCACCGCGGGCATAACGAGAATCAGTGTATATATTCACTGATTTACCCTCTGCCAATTCACACGCTTTTATCAAGGCCTCCAACTCCGCCACTTGGGCAGAACAATGATTTGGTAGAGCCCTCTGGAAAATTGCTTTCTTCTGACTTACCACAGCCAAACCAGTGACGGGAGAACCTTTCTCAGTGTAATACCTGGAACCATCTAGCCACAGTTCCAGCTCTGGGTTCTCCAGGGCAAAATTCTGTACCGTCACTGGGAGCTCATAGTAGGCCTCAGTTGTGTGACAACAGTCATGTACCCACTCCACTGGAGTAGGCCGAATGGGTAACAAAGTGACTGGATTTAAAACATCACACCTCTTAATGACGATATTACTTGGTGTAAGCAAAGCCAGTTCATACCTAGTTAACCTAGCAGCAGATAAGTGTCTCGTGTTAAGATGTCCCAGCACCTGCTCCACTGCATGGGGGACCATGAGAATCAGGGTGTTCCCCAACACAATTTCAGCAGTTTTCTCCACTAACATGGCTGATGCTGCCGTGGCTTTCACACAAGGTGCTGCTGTTGAGATTACAGGATCAAGAGGCTGGGAAAATTATCCCACAGGTTTATGCTTATCAGCAGCCTTTAATGCCTCTATAGCCTGTATCTCCTCAGCAGACAATTCAAAATGCACAACCTTACCTGAGGTTAAAGCATACAATGGTTTAGCTATTTGGGACATATTTGGGATCCATTGTCTGCAGTAACCAACCAAACCCAAAAATGCTCTTAGAGACCTTTGATTCTTTGGAAGGGGGTATGAACGTATCACCTCTTTCCTTTCTGAGGTTAGGTGTTTACCCCCTTTAAAGATACAGTGCCCCAGGAAAACAACTTTTTCCTGGCACCACTGTAGCTTATCTTTAGCTACCTTACAATTTTGTTCTGCCAAAAATTTTTTTTACAAAAGCATCATTACCATCAGTTTCAGATATTACTGACCACACTGGGGCCTCTGCCCGTCAATCCCTCTTTCCCCATGCATCCATGCCACTTTTCCTGGGTGCACGGCAAAATTTAGCAATGTGGCCAGGTTTTTGGCAGTTCAAACACACACCCATAGCTCTTGGTCTCCCACCCTCCCTCCCCTTTTCATCCTGTGGGGCTTCTTTTGGTGGGAGGTAGGAGAGCAACACCTTTTGTGGCTTTCTTGCCTCCGTGTCATCCATATTCTTTTGGACATGGGATGCCACTGAGGTCAGAGCTTGTAGGCTCATGGTCTTCCACTCAGGATAACGTGTGGTTAACTTTTCCTGAACAGATTTTTTCAAACCTGTACCCCACATGGTGACAATCATTGAGGCCAAGGCTGGACTATCTGGGTCCTGCCCAGTCTCAAGGACTGCATTCCTAAACTGATCAGTGCATTGGTGCACTTCCTCTTTACATTCTTGGGTCATTGAACTCACCTTATTCCAGGAAGCTGCCGGAGAGATCTTCCCTATCCTCTCCTTCAATTTCTCACACTCTTCTAGTGCCAATTTCGGTGAGTCCCGTTTGAAGACCCCTAATTATTCTGATTTTACTAACCTTGCCTCCTGTATCATAAGGTCAGCATCACTTATTCCTGACACCCCCTTTATGATTCGTAACATGTCCTCCCAATTTGCTCTGTGGCTTGCAGCTATGTTGCATAGCTGCTTAGCAAACAGATGAGGACTATGCCTGGGCTTGGGATTGAATTCAAGAAAGTATTCATCTCCCAGGAGTCCAGGGCATATGGTGAACTATAGTCACTGTTAATTCACTCTTATTATAAGCTCTCTGCTCTCTTACTGGTAATAACCTCCCTGTCCCCCCTTGTTTAGAAGTTATTACTTCTTCGTCATCTGAGTCAGGGGGGAGAGGTGGGTAAATTCTTTCTTGTTGCATACTCACCCCTTGTATTGTTGTCATCCCGACAGGTGTTCTTAGGAAACTTTTATCCTGCCAACTTACCTCTGGCGAATCTTCTGTACTCAGCAACTTGGACAGAGGCATGCTACTCCATCCTGGCGACTGATACCAATGTTTACCCTTAGGTGTGTCTGGTACACATCCTTGCATCACCTCCTCTCTCATTGGCGCAGATGCTTCTATAGCACCTGTTCCAATAGCGGTAGATGATGTGACATATGGTGGGGGGGCCCACTACTAGATATTAGTTGGTCAGAGACAGGCTTACTTGGGTTTCTGATGAGTGTTTTTGCTAACATATATATACTAGCAATATAACTCACCTTCTTCCTCTGATACCTTGGGCAGTGTTGCAACTAGGACCTTAGCTGTTTTCCCATATGCCTCTGCCTCCCATCTGGCCCATGCTGCAACTTCATTAGGCTCAGTCATCCTACTCTTAAAGTTATGGTGTAATGCTGTCCAAACTCTGACATCAAATGTTCCCTGTATGGGTACTGGCCAATCCATTGCCTTTGCCAAACTGTGCCATTTCTTTAGGTACTTCACTACCCACTTTCCATAGCGGGCCTTGACTTCCTCCCGGGGTGTCAATGGCGCCCCGTAAACTTTAGCACCTCCTCCCACCTGATTCCCCATTACTGGATCGTCAGTGAGGTTCCAGTTACTTTTCCTTTCCTATGGGAGCTGGCCAATACTCCCCTTGTGCTCTCTTCCACTGAAAGCACGTCCTCATCCCCTACTTGGATGAGGCTGTATACTGGACTTTTGTGGCACAGTTTGTTATAGCATGAATTGGAGATCACACACAGGGAAACCACGCTGTCTATCTCTCCAGATCTTTAGCAGCATACACACTACAAACAATATGATATAACAGATGAACAAGGTATCTACTAAGACCCCAAGTTGCCCACATTCATTGCTTGAACACATCAGCAAGGTTATGCAATTTTATGTATTCTCCCCCTTCTAGCGTGTTGTGCTCTGGGGGTACGGTTCTATCTCTTGATCTAAGCACAATTATTGCTAATAGTAACCAAGCAATTGCCCCCAATAAAACCGTCAGTATTTCAAAAACAAGTAAAGAATTTGTACAAAGATTACCAGTACTATTCATTTAGGCAAAATCTTATTTTACTCTATGAACCCCGTTAGAAAAAAACCCCATTCATACAGGGTAGCTGTTAACACCTTTCAATTAGTATGCATGAGTATCAATAATTAGTATAGTTTTATGACATTTAGACAATACACTTTCACTCAGAGGGCACCTGTTGACGTCATAGGCATCAAAACAGCACATACATGTATGGCCTCACCTTAGGCTATAAACCCAGGCTTTCCAGCTTTTGACGTTTAGGCAACCCTCTCATTCACACTTAAAACAATTTAGTACTCTGCGTTAGTTAAAAAGACAACTGTTTAATATAACAGACAATAATGTTCACTCTTCACATTTGCTTGGAAAGGGGTTCTCCTCACCTTGAGACCCCAACTTTCCCCACACACTCACACTTTCATACACCTCTGTTGGACTGGCCAGGCATGAAGCCAGCGCAGCCTAATTCTTCGTAAATCCCGAAGGACTTACAACCAGCAGCCCTAATGACTATGGCTCAGGAACCCATTCATTCAAGTTAGTAGACAAACAAGACATAAAATATCACCCCTTTTGCCCAGGTTCTTTTGATTGCGTTTTGACACACGATCTGTGTTCCCCCCGCCGTACAAGATCAACCAGACAATCAGGGAGAACATTTTTATTCACCCTTGGGCCCTTGTCTCATTGCAGTTGCACGTCAGATAGACCACAGATCCTGTGTTCAGTTTGGCAATCCGGGTCCTTCTACGGCACCATTGATGTAAAAGGATTAATTACCTGAAAACAAAATGGCTCCAAATTCAAAAGTTTTATTGCATATATATATATGGAGAACAGAGCTATACACAAAATGTATGTGCCTTAGCCGTGCTCTAGAGAACATGACAACTTTCCTACTTTTATACCCATTCTATGGTAGACACACCTAGCTTTTCTGCTTTATCGATATTTTTCAGAGCTATGATGACGTAGAATGATGACTTAACATTCCGTGACTTATTGTTATCAGCGCATCACATACAATGACTTGCATCTTCACACTACTGCTTACAATGTGATTACCATCTAAAACAGCTTACACTACAGAATGTTTATCTTAACTTGCTGGCAACATATATTTTAAGAGACAAACATGTTTGTTCACTTGTTCTATAGTGCTGACAGAAGAATACACAATATAATGTATTAACATATCAAACATATATATTAGTGATACAGCACTGATCATAAATTTCCCTACACAGTTTGCAAATGCGTGCGGACTGAACCCCTGTTTTTAACGCACTGTTAGACAGGTCAATTTGTTGTCTGCGAGCTGGTGGTAAGTAGGCTTGGAATTTTTTCCTGGGCATTCCCCAGGTTTTGTTGTTATCTGTTTGTGGCCTTCCAATGCCTCTTACTGCAATAGCCAGCTATAAGTGAGGGTGGTGGCAAGTTTTTTGCAATCACGTGGGTGTGTGTATTGGTCCAGCAACGCACCAGCACCTTTGCAGCCATTGTGCTACCTGCTGGGTGTTTGGTGTGCCCTGTACCTTTAAGAAGGGGTGGGCTCCCTTCAGTCCACCTGCCCTCACTTATCCATTAGAATGCATGTGCCTCCACTGTGGGGACACCCAAATTTTAGTGTTAGGACCACAGATTACAGGGTGCCGTGACGTGGCTCTGTGGCTTACGCATGCGTTTGCAAATGCGTGCGGACTGAACCCCTGTTTTTAACGCACTGTTAGACAGGTCAATTGGTTGTCTGCGAGCTGGTGGTAAGTAGGCTTGGAATTTTTTCCTGGGCATTCCCCAGGTTTTGTTGTTATCTGTTTGTGGCCTTCCAATGCCTCTTACTGCAATAGCCAGCTATAAGTGAGGGTGGTGGCAGGTTTTTTGCAATCACGTGGGTGTGTGTATTGGTCCAGCAACGCACCAGCACCTTTGCAGCCATTGTGCTACCTGCTGGGTGTTTGGTGTGCCCTGTACCTTTAAGAAGGGGTGGGCTCCCTTCAGTCCACCTGCCCTCACTTATCCATTAGAATGCATGTGCCTCCACTGTGGGGACACCCAAATTTTAGTGTTAGAACCACAGATTACAGGGTGCCGAGACGTGGCTCTGTGGCTTACGTATGCGTTTGCAAATGCGTGCGGACTGAACCCCTGTTTTTAACGCACTGTTAGACAGGTCAATTGGTTGTCTGCGAGCTGGTGGTAAGTAGGCTTGGAATTTTTTCCTGGGCATTCCCCAGGTTTTGTTGTTATCTGTTTGTGGCCTTCCAATGCCTCTTACTGCAATAGCCAGCTATAAGTGAGGGTGGTGGCAAGTTTTTTGCAATCACGTGGGTGTGTGTATTGGTCCAGCAACGCACCAGCACCTTTGCAGCCATTGTGCTACCTGCTGGGTGTTTGGTGTGCCCTGTACCTTTAAGAAGGGGTGGGCTCCCTTCAGTCCACCTGCCCTCACTTATCCATTAGAATGCATGTGCCTCCACTGTGGGGACACCCAAATTTTAGTGTTAGGACCACAGATTACAGGGTGCCGTGACGTGGCTCTGTGGCTTACGCATGCGTTTGCAAATGCGTGCGGACTGAACCCCTGTTTTTAACGCACTGTTAGACAGGTCAATTGGTTGTCTGCGAGCTGGTGGTAAGTAGGCTTGGAATTTTTTCCTGGGCATTCCCCAGGTTTTGTTGTTATCTGTTTGTGGCCTTCCAATGCCTCTTACTGCAATAGCCAGCTATAAGTGAGGGTGGTGGCAAGTTTTTTGCAATCACGTGGGTGTGTGTATTGGTCCAGCAACGCACCAGCACCTTTGCAGCCATTGTGCTACCTGCTGGGTGTTTGGTGTGCCCTGTACCTTTAAGAAGGGGT
Organism: Lithobates clamitans; assembly: GCA_037952925.1. NCBI lineage: Eukaryota > Metazoa > Chordata > Amphibia > Anura > Ranidae > Lithobates > Lithobates clamitans. The sequence goes on from JBBGZY010000539.1 coordinate 6,017,870, forward strand.
GGGCTCCCTTCAGTCCACCTGCCCTCACTTATCCATTAGAATGCATGTGCCTCCACTGTGGGGACACCCAAATTTTAGTGTTAGGACCACAGATTACAGGGTGCCGTGACGTGGCTCTGTGGCTTACGCATGCGTTTGCAAATGCGTGCGGACTGAACCCCTGTTTTTAACGCACTGTTAGACAGGTCAATTGGTTGTCTGCGAGCTGGTGGTAAGTAGGCTTGGAATTTTTTCCTGGGCATTCCCCAGGTTTTGTTGTTATCTGTTTGTGGCCTTCCAATGCCTCTTACTGCAATAGCCAGCTATAAGTGAGGGTGGTGGCAAGTTTTTTGCAATCACGTGGGTGTGTGTATTGGTCCAGCAACGCACCAGCACCTTTGCAGCCATTGTGCTACCTGCTGGGTGTTTGGTGTGCCCTGTACCTTTAAGAAGGGGTGGGCTCCCTTCAGTCCACCTGCCCTCACTTATCCATTAGAATGCATGTGCCTCCACTGTGGGGACACCCAAATTTTAGTGTTAGGACCACAGATTACAGGGTGCCGTGACGTGGCTCTGTGGCTTACGCATGCGTTTGCAAATGCGTGCGGACTGAACCCCTGTTTTTAACGCACTGTTAGACAGGTCAATTGGTTGTCTGCGAGCTGGTGGTAAGTAGGCTTGGAATTTTTTCCTGGGCATTCCCCAGGTTTTGTTGTTATCTGTTTGAAGGAATAACTTCTAAACATTTAGTAATGGAAACAGATAATAAAATGCAAGCTTGGAGTATTGCAATAACACTTGGAGAGTTACTGCCATTCACACACAAGGCACTTTTTGACATATACGTCTAGATCGTGCTACGCTTACCAATCATCTCATGCTAAGGTCGCACAGTAGATAAATTAGCACTTTTTGGTTAGGGTTTCTTATTTTTATTTGTCTAATCAAGGGAAAACTGTATCCAAACCACAAATTTAGTCACAAATATGCAAAGTAAAAGCTATTTACAAAAGTTTTAGAAGTAGAAAAAAAAAGAATTCCAGCAAATCTTGTTTTTAACTTATTTGAAAAAAGCTTTAGCAGTTGACAATAAAAAATTAATTTAAAGGGAGTATATCGTTATAAAATTTGCTGGTGATTTTTTATTTTCACTTTCATACATTTTCCTTTAGCCTATGCTGGCATCTCTGTAAAAGATCTCTTGCTGCTTCTGTCAGTTGATCCTATTATTTTTAGTGGATGGCATGTTAGAAAACCAAAAATCTTACCACAAAAATGGTAGTAGGCGGATGAAAAACAGCTTGAGACACAGTGTGATAAAAATATTTCCTTAGGACATTTCTTTTATTGTTGTCACTAAAATTATAGCCTAAAGTAAGCAATTTTATAATTGTACAGGTATAAAGTTGAGTTGTTTTTTTTTTTTTTAATGGTCAATCAAACAGAGTCACGGCTCATTCCCTGTTTGCAGCATAAATCAAAGTAAAACTGTAATTAAGTTCCTTATTTTTAATCGTACATGCCTTCAGAAAGCAATAACAAAGGGAAGGGATTACATTTAAACCAATGTTGTATCATACTGGCAAAATTCTTCAGGCCATTTGTCTCCCGATGACCTATGTTATTGTAATCCAATAGCTTTATTCAAGTGTTAGATGGAAGGCAGAACAAGAGACTTTAAATCCTCTTTGATACCACAGAACAGGTACAGCTGTTTTATTGCCGTTTGGTATTGTTCTAGATGTCTAAGCATAATGCTCTGAGAAAATGTACAAGAATGCAAGGATTAGCTCTCCTTTTTTTTAATGAAGCAGCTTTTCTGGTTGCAGATTTGTTAGACAGTGCAACAAGTCCTGAATATGAATTCTTTATTTATAGACAGACAATATATTTGTTAATTATATGTGTGATACAAATAATATATTCAATAAACATATATATATATATATATATATATATATATATATATATATATATATATATATATATATATATATATATAAATATTTCAGTCTATATTTAAAGGGATCTGTGCTCAAATGAAAGCTTCCAGGTAGACATGACCATAGTGGTCTGATGGGCAAATAGTGACTTTGCATCTTGATGTTGCCCTTGAGCCTGCCCAGACCTGCACTTCACAATTATCGTATGTGTAAATCCAAAATCTATTTTTCAGTATGTTAAGCATTATGCTTTACTGTATACAGTTTTATTAATAATATTTTTGTACTTGCTTGCAAACTTTTTAGCCCATGGATCCTGCAAGTAACCAGCAGCAGGCTGACAACGCTAATCTATTGCCTTTGCAATTAGTAGCAACATTGTCAGGTTGATGTGTGCACTTCGTCAGTTGGCTGAGCTGCCAATCTGAAAGACCCGTTAGCAGACCAAAGGCCAACTGAAGGAGCTTTTACAGTAAGACATGATGCCAAACATACTGAAATGTTGATTTTCAGTTTACACACAACTGAATACATTGCTGTGAAGGGTAGACTCACTTACAAATAGTGAGGCAAATAAGGGATGCCACAAATATTAGCATTTGATGTAATGGCACAGGGAAGGATCCACAGTTAGTTCTAACATACTCTATACTCTAGTATCATACAGCATGTCTGATACATACTGTATGAAGTTTACTATGTTTCTAAATAAAGAGGAGAAAAAAAGGGATACAAAAATAGCACTTTAGCTCTGCTGTTACAGGGCTTAAAACATATCTAAATCCCAAAACAAAAATGTAACATATTGCAGATTATTAGGGCTTGGTGTTATGACTGCATTTATTCTCCCTTTTCAACTTTTTGGGCTTTATTTTCACCTGGTAATCCTGCAGATAACACACTTCCTGTCCCTGGGTGGTTATGTCACTCTTCCAGTGTATCTATGAAGAGAGCCACAAAAGGCACCTTAGGCTGCTCTCCTTATATATATGGACTACAAACATGTCTGTACATGGGGGGGGGGGGGGCAATTGGTAGTTGCAGTGGAGTTCCACCCAAAAAAAAGGCATTACTGTGCATGAAATAATATTTTTTGGACATTTTTTTTTTTACTCAATTCCTAATGCCTGTTGCTATGTGGTCCCTTGAAATCTTCCTTCTTCCACTCCTAGGCTCCTTACGTCACTTCCCACAGTTCCTCCGCTCACTACTGCTCCTGGGAGATATGTGTCAGCGCCGAGGGCTTTGTTGCAATCAAAACAGGGGAGGACTTCCAACGCCGCTGCCAGTTGTGATAGTAACCTAGTAGTTGACAGCGCTGCGAGAATGACTCAATGCGCATGCGCGAGATCAGGGAGGGAAGGGAACGGACTGTGCATGCTGGTCACTCAGCAGCACCGTATCCCGGAACAGGATGCTTCACATGCCCACAAGCAAAATGAAAATGCCCACCACTGCATTATCTTTTAACAGATGAAACCAGACACCGGGGGACATATTATACAGAAGACGTGAGTTTTACAATGCCATTGTAAACGCTTGTGAAAGGTTTAAAAAAAAATAGTTGATTGTAGTTGGAACTCCGCTTTAACAGAAGATAACTAGGAAGGAAGACCGTCTTTGGTGTAGCTTGCAGAAAGTGACAAAAACACTGCATTTTTGCAAGATAAACAGATATTTTCTGTATTTGATTAAAATGTTCTTAGCTTGAAACTAAAAAAGAAAACACTCTCAGCCATTAAGTCTAAGGACTGTAACCTACTATATATTGCATTTTTTTTTCTTGGGTTTATTTATCCTCTAAAAATAAAAAGTGAGATCTGGTGATTCTCTTTAGGCCCCCAGGTAATATCATTTTTAAAAAAAAATGTGAAAGTATAAAATTAATTCTGATTGCATTAACTTTGGACAAACAGGACTAGTTCAGAAAGCTGTTTGGTGTAACTTGAGCTTATTTTTAAACACATTATAAATTATGCATTTTTGGGATTCATGTGGAGGAAATACACAAGAGATAACCGAAGATCCACAGAACTATAAATCTTTAACAAGTGACATACGTTTTGGCTGAACAGAATAGAATGACATGTAGACTTCTGATTTTCATACCTTTCACAACAGACACTTATGAGTCAGGTTAGAACTACATGGAGCTTGAATGTTCCATCTGCTTCCATGTACCTCTCATGTACCTCTAGGTGTCCAGTTGCCAGCTTTTATGCACTTGTCATTTGTGTAAGATGAAAAAACAAGTCAGTGCTACAGCTGCCATACTGTATATTATTACTGCCTTCCACTCACAGGACTCTCAAGAAGTCCAAAAATAGACTACAATCCAAAAAAAGATTAGATGTTCTAAAAACACATTTAATTGGAGAATAAACCCATCTTCATTTAAATCCAAGTATTCTGCTGTCCTCTAAAAAAAGACCAATTTTCTTTTACAAATATTTTGTTTTATGGGGTAAAAATAACCTTCGAATATTTGCTTATTGCTGTTTTGACTTTAACACCAATGCAACTTGCTCTGATTAAAAATCTAAGTCATAATATATTAATACTGAACACTTTACAATACTGAACACAGGGTCATCATAGTAGAAAACAGATGGATAATGAAAACAAATTTTCAACATGTTCTTGCAAAAACTTTTTTTTTTCCTGTCTTTGCCATCATCGGAGAGATTCTTCCTCACATTTGTAGATCAGGCAGGCAGTGATGGGGTACACAGAGAACTATATACACATGACAGAGTTTTAACCCTTCTTCCACTCTAACTAAAAACATTTGGCTGGAGTTCTACTTTGCATTAATAAAACACATGAAGGATATTTCAAAAGACCTATACTTACAGTTATGACATGTGGCTCCAGTGTACCCAGTACCTTCACAGTTACATGTAATGGTATCCCATGTTTGCGTGCATTTGCCACCATGTTCACAATTATTGGGGACACATCTGCCAAAGAAAGAAAAACAACTGAGACATATTTGCTTTACGAGTCAGCACAATTTAAATTGTCAGCACCCTAAGTCAGTGTAAATGCATTGAAAGTTTTTTCATTAACTAGTCCAAATAAGCTTAAACGGAACATAAATTGTGAGAACATATGTAATTTGCACAAATGGTACATTATGGCATGACTAATAGCAGACTTTTTAATTCAAGAAACTCAGGACACAAGCTGATGTAAAATTAGCTTCTCTAAACTCCACAATTGGCAGAAACATGAGCACAGACATTAGCAAACAACAAGAAAAGGCATGCTGGTGAACCTTTCCTGCTCGGTGACTGGGCCTTGGACTTGTAACAGATCATGGACGATATAGTATAACAGCATACAGAGAGATTGCAGTGATTTTCAAAAGCTACCTCTCATCAGTAAAAGGGTAATGAGGTGGCTTGGTGCCTGCTGGCTTCAACAGAAAATAATCAGCGTGCATTGCAAAGCATGGGCATTCAACTAAGAAAAAAATAAACAGCAGATCTTGTAACAGAAGTTGGAATGATTCAGATGCTGACACTTTCAGCTTTTTCAGGCTCATTCGTGCCCGCTGTAGGAATAGTCTTATCAAGAGAATAAAGAAGGAAAAGAAAACTTTGAGCTGTACAAGCACCAAAACACTGCTCACATATATCAAGGTGGCTAAAATTATTAAGCGTGACATACTGTACAGTAAATTCAGAAAGTTTGAAATAGACTATGCATTATGCCATGCACTTCACTGTGTTTGTATTAGCTTTGAACAGAGATGTTATAATTAAATTAGAGCAGGATACTGAACTGTTCACCCAACTAAAAGAGCAGGAGGCAGCTGATGCCGCATACACACGATAGGACTTTACAGCATACTTGGTCCGACATTCTTCCCGCCTGACTTTCCGGCGGCCTACCGCCGGACTTTCTGAATGGACTGACTTGCCTACACATGACCGGACTTTCCGGCAGACTAAGTCCGCCCATCTTTCCGACGGACTTTCACCGGAGTTACGGCGGACTTTCAGAATGAACGGACTTGCCCACACATGGCCACGGTCCCCCCTAAAATCCATACCAGACCCTGAGCCGAGCACGTAGCCTGGCCGGTCAGGAAAGGGGGTGGGGACGAGCGAGCGCCCCTCCTCCTAAACCGTACCAGGCCACATGCCCTCAACATGGGGGGGTAGGTTCTTTGGGGGAGGGGGCGCCCTGCGGGGCCCCCCCACCACAAAGCACCTTGTCCCCATGTTGATGAGGACAAGGGCCTCTTCCCGACAACCCTGGCCGTTGGTTGTCGGGGTCTGCGGGCGGGGGGCTTATTGGAATCCGGGAGCCCCCTATAAAAAGAAGGCCCCCAGATCCTGGCCCCCAACCTATGTGAATGAGTATGGGGTACATGGTACCCCTACCCATTTACCTAGGGAAAAAGTGTCAATAATAAAACACACTACACAGGTTTTAAAATAATTTATTAGACAGCTCCCGGGGGGTCTTCCTCTGGCTTCGGGGGTCTTCTTCCGACTTCGGGGGTCTTCTTCCAACTTCGGGGGTCCCTCCGGTTCCTCTTCTCCGCTCTCTCTGGCCTCTTCTCCCAGTGTTCCAGTTCTTCTGCTGGCTCCTCCGCTGTCTTCATGCTGCTCTTTTGCCAGCGGAGGCCCGGACTTCTGGCTTCTGGCGTCTGGCCTTCTCCCCTCTTCTCTTCTCTTCTCCAGATGTTGACACGACGGTCTCTCCAGCTGGAATGCTCTGTGAGCGCTCCGATGTGACTTATATAGGCGGAGACCCCGTCCCCTTATGCCGTCACAGTCCCTGGGCATGCTGGGACTGTGATGTTTTAGGGGGGCGCGGTCACCAGGTGATGTTGACCACGCCCCCCTAAAATGTCACAGTCCCAGCATGCCCAGGGACTGTGACGGCATAAGGGGGCGGGGTCTCCGCCTATATAAGTCACATTGGAGCACTCACAGAGCATTCCAGCCAGAGAGACCATCGTGTCAACATCTGGAGAAGAGAAGAGAAGAGAAGAGGGGAAAAGGCCAGAAGCCAGAAGTCCGGGCCTCCACTGGCAAAAGAGCGGCAAAAAGACAGCGGTGGAGGCGGCAGAAGAACTGGAACACCGAGAGAAGAGGCCAGAGAGAGCGGAGAAGAGGAACCGGAGGGACCCCCGAAGTCGGAAGAAGACCCTCGAAGCCGGAGGAAGACCCCCCAGAGCTGTCTAATAAATTATTTAAAAAACCTGTGTAGTGTGTTTTATTATTGACACTTTTTCCCTAGGTAGATGGGTAGGGGTACCATGTACCCCATACTCATTCACATAGGGTGGGGGGCCGGGATCTGGGGGCCTTCTTATTATAGGGGGCTCCCGGATTCCAATAAGCCCCCCGCCCGCAGACCCCGAAACCAACGGCCAGGGTTGTCAAGAAGAGGCCCTTGTCCTCATCAACATGGGGACAAGGTGCTTTGTGGTGGGGGGGCCCCGCAGGGCGCCCCCTCCCCCAAAGCACTTACCCCCCATGTTGAGGGCATGCGGCCTGGTACGGTTCAGGAGGGGGGCGCTCTCTCGTCCCCACCCGCTTTCCTGACCGGCCGGGCTGTGTGCTCAGATCGGCGTCTGGTATGGATTTTAGGGGGAACCTTACGCCGTAGGGGGTTCCCCTTAAAATCCATACCAGACCTAAGGGCCTGGGATGCCCCGCACTTGCCGCAATAGGAAAATGTGTTTTTCCTATTGCAGCGAGCGTGAGATGCAATACCCTGTCCGTCGGACCAGCATACAGACGAACGGACTTTCCGTCAGGAACGGAGTCCGGCGAGTCCGGCGGACTAAGATTTGAAACATGTTTCAAATCTAGGTACAGTAGACTTTTGGGAACAAAAGTCCGCTGGAGCCTACACACGATCGGATTGTGTGGCGGACTCTGGTCCGCTGGACCCAGTATGCCGGAAAATTACGCTTGTGTGTACGCGGCATTAGAGGTTGTGGAGCAAGGTGAGAATGAGTGAATTATGTTGAAAATTGTTGATCCACTTCTGATTTCGATACTGCTCCTGCGATCCATATTGATGTGACCCTTTTAGTGTCCATGAGCTAATTAAGTCCAGAGGAATATTTACAATGTATATGTTTCTGGAATAGGCTGTAAAGTAAGTGTGTGCTGCAGCAACCATCGGCTGGAACAGCAGAACAAGAGATATGTCACCAGCACACCAAGGATTTCCCCCACAAATGTTTCTAAATATTGTACTCAATTATAACGTAACAATGTAAAATAGCGATACTTTCCCTTCTTCAGGCATTGACATGCTTGCGTGGCCCCAAAACTTTGCTATTTTAGGCTGTGATATGATAGTTTAATAAAAAAAAATTCAGAGGTCTTTGGCATGGTAACATATCTCTTGTTTTATAAGCTAATTAAAGCCCAACCCTGCAAAACCTAAAAATCATCTCTTGCACTCATTTTCTTGCAGTGGTGTTACACTGCAAGGGTTAACTGCTCATTTACTCTATGAGAGAGTTTTTGTACTTTGACTTACCCGATCCTCTGCACTCCCAGCAGTTGGTGCTTCCCCATGTTCCGGCAGTGGACTGTCTCTTTGTGCCATTACATCCAATGCAGAGCTTTGGGCCCTGCATTGGTATTGTATTGGTGTCTTGCTGTTGGGACCGGTCTAGCACCATGGAGGACCAGGTAGGTAGATCTTGTTTACTATGTCCCCAAGATCTAAACAAGCAATCAACCCTTGCAGTGCCACCCTACTGCAGGGGATAATTTTTAAATTTCCTCGACTTGGGCTTTAACCATTCCTGGCTATCCGTATGAGTGTTACAGGTTATAATTTGTATACTTTCTGGTCTTTTTTAAGCTATGGCCTTTTGGGTTACATGAAGTTTGTCCATTTGCCCCAGTCAACACAGAAGGAATTGCAGGGGATAGGTTAGATTGGTCAGACCGCAACATGACCTACTCACCTGAAAATGCTCTCATGGAAGGAATAACCCTGACAATCCTGAACTGATTGATTAATAAAATGAGGGCCATTCACTAAATAGTTATACTAAGATAATAAAGACACAAGCAATTGATATGTAATTTGTGAAATGCATTGACAGTACAGGATCTTGCTATCAAACCAAATAATCTTTACTTATATAGTTACAGTGTACGTCCAGTCACAATGTTCTTCCTAGTTTTTAGTAGGGTGCCGGAAGGGTTAGAACCACTGTAAAGTTTTCACTGCTGTATACAGCAACTTTAGAAAAAAAAATATCTTCACTTCCTCTACTGCTGATAATATTTTATTAAACAAGAAATGAGAAGAATTTTCCACTCTCCTAAAAACCAGCCAGCCTGACCCGTACCCAATTTAAACTTTTTATAAAGCTCATTACAGCGGCATAACAAACTATGGCTAAAGCCTGAAAAACCCCATCTATAGCCGAAACCAAACATAGAGTAAGCCAGGCCTTGATTCATGCCAACATGGAAGCTGTAAGTTGTGATAAAGTTCATAAATTCGATTTGGCATCCATGAATTAAACACTGCCTTCAATCTGACTAACAATTCTTTATTGTTGCCTTTGTAAAGTATCTTCTTCCCTGCAATTTTTTGGCCTACTTCATATTATTTATTACTTTTTAAAAGTATTGGGATGCCTGCCTTTACACACACATGAACTTTAATGGCATCCCAGTGTTGCTAACTTGCTAATCCATGTCTTTATCAACTTTGTTTGTGCACTGGTGAGCAGTCATGTTGGAAAAGAAAGGGGCCATCCCCAAACTTGGGGGCATTAAATTGTCCAAAATGTCTTGGTATGCTGATGCCTTTAGAGTTCCCTTCACCGGTACTAAGGGCCAAGCCCAACCCCGGAAAACAACCCCACACCATAATCCCCCCTCCACCAAATAATTTGGACCAGTGCACAAGTAAGGTCCATAAAGACATGGATGAGCAGTTTGGGGTGGAGGAACTTGACTGGCCTGACCTCAACCTGATAGAACACCTTTGGGGTGAATTGGAGGGGAGACTGTGAGCCAGGCCTTCTCGTTCAATATCAGTGCCTGACCTCACAAATGCTCTTCTGGAAGAGTGGTCAAACAGTACCATGGACACACTCCTAAACCTTGTGGACAGCCTTCCCAAAAGAGTTGAAGCTGTTGAACCCCCATGGACTGGACTTAAGACTGGGATGCCATTAAAGTTCATGTGCGTGTAAAGGCAGGTGTCCCAATACTTTTGGTAATATAGTGTAAATGTTGACCCTCTGTCTCTGGGGAGCTATTCTACCTTCTCTCACCCCTTTCCTTGTCTTTGTCTCTACCCCATTTTACTCTCTTTCCACTCTTCATTTTCTCTTTCTCCTATCCTTTCGTTATTTCTCTTCACTAATCTCTCTTATTTGTGACACAGAAATGGTACTTCCCTTCCCAAGAAAATTGTCTTTACATGCTTGTCAATATCGTTGCTGGTTCCTATATAACAGGCCTCTTATGCAACCTGACCGCTTGTCAGGCTTATTTGCTTCTTGAGGTACACACTTCGGTGGACTCCTCTGTAGTTGAATTCTGTTTTCCCAGCTTTTGAAACACTTGTTCTTGATAAGTGTAGCTTTGCATGACTACTTTTGTGACAGGTTGGGGCAAATTTCCCACTATGCACCGTTCTTTATATCTGCAATGCTCTTGTTTGTTCTGTTTTACGTAAAACCAATAAACACATTTGACCAGAGAAGAACTTTCCACCAACAACACAGGCAGAAATAAAAATGCTTTTCTTTAGTAAAGTAGGGGAAGGTTAGAATCCCTGTCAAATTTTTATTGTTGGCTGTGTCTCTGTTGCAAATGTTTCCTCGCTCCCTGCCCAGTGAAACTGTTATCAGCAACACAGGAAATGAGAGTACATTTTTCTAATTGAGCCCTGGATAGTAGTAAAAAATCCATTGGGGTTCAACTCCTTTAGCTTTATTAGGTACGATATGTAGCATGAGTAAATACATTACATTAGTGGAAGTAGCTGTGCTAGGTACTGTATGCTTGGCCACAGCTTTTTCAGTGCCCACAGAAAGTAATAGTGGATGTTGTGCCCTTTGTAGTTATAGCTGTGCCTTACAAAGCTTATGCAAATCATGTACATTACACCTAACATTATTCAAAAAAGCAGAAAAAAAAATCTGCCCTTCAAAAATTATGCTTACAAAGGTAATTTATCAGTGTTAGGACCCTGCAGCTGTAATCACAGGTGTATTGAAGAATTTATACATACTGAAAGCAATCATATAGCAAAGCATGCAAAACAAAGGGGTTGATTAACTAAAGGAAAATAGACTCTTCACTTTGCAAGGCAATTTTCCGCAGAGCTTAGTGAATATGGTTAAGTTTCACTTGATTGGATGATGGAAGTCACCAGAGCTTCACCTCCTTAACTAAGCTTTGGGTAAAATTCTCTCTGTCTGTTTTTAGTAAATCAAGCCCAAAGCATGTTCTCTTGAGTGTATAACTATAGATAATTTCTTGCAATCAATGGCAGCACCTTACCTTCAAAACCTTGACAGTTTATTTTTTAATCCAGCAGCTTCAGAAACAAACTATACAATGCAGGGAGCCCACTGGCATTTTGAAATTCTGTAAACACCCTTTATTATCTAATAGGAATGTTACTGTCACATGATGTAGGTTAACCAATTTGGTCCCTTTGTTAACCACTTCAATACAGGGCATTTTCACCCCCTTTCTGCCCAGACCAATTTTCAGCTTACAGCGCTGTTACAATTTGAATGACAATTGCGCAGTCATGCAACACTATACCCATATGAAATTTTGATAATTTATTTCCCCACAAATAGAGCTTTCTTTTGGTGGTATTTAATCACCTCTGCGTTTTTTATTTTTTGCGCTATAAACAAAAAAAGAGCGACAATTTTGAAAAAAGCACAATATTTTTTACTTTTTGCTATAATAAATATCCCACTAAAAAAAAAAAAAACACATTTTTTCCTCAGTATAGGCTGATATGTATTCTTCTACATATTTTTGGTAAAAAAAAAATTGCAATAAACGTGTATTAATTGGTTTGCACAAAAGTTATAGCATCTACAAAATAGGGGATAAATTTATGGCATTTTTATTGTTATTTTTTTTTTTACTAGTAATGGCGGCGATCTGCATTTTTTCTCCTGACTGCGACATTGCAGAGGACACTTCGGACACTTTTGACACTATTTTGGGACCATTCACATTTATACAGCAATCAGAGCTATAAAAATGCACTGATTACTTTGTAAATGTGACTGGCAGGGAAGGGGTTGACACTAGGGGGTGAGGAATGGGTTAAATGTGTATCCTAGGGAGTGATTAAAACTGTAGGGGGAGGGGACTCACAAGGGGAGGAAACCGATCGGTGTTCCTCTGTACTGGGAACACACCATCGGTCTCCTTTCCTCTGACAGGACATGGATCTGTGTGTTCACAGATCCACGGTCCTGCTGTGTTCACAGGCAATCGTGGGTGCCCGGCGGACATTGCGGCCGCTGGGCACGCACATAGGGTGCCTAGTGTCATGGCAGGCACATGCCCCTAGAGGCTCAGGAATTAAAAGACGTCATATGACAGCGGCCCGGAGGGACAAAGGGTTCCTGCCGCCGTCATATGACTATGCGCGGTAGGGAAGTGGTTAAATAGGCACAGCTCTGTGGAAGCTTCTATTTCATTCTGAAATATAAATTGGTGCAGGTGGTGCAGAAAGACCTAAAACAAGTAAACCTTTCTAAATTTGGTGCAAGCCACTTGTGCTACTTTCCTGCTCATTAGGGATGGGTTGAACACCCCCCCGATTCGGTTCGTACCAAAACATGCGAACAGGCAAAAAAATTTGTGCGAACATGCGAACCCTATTAAAGTCTATGGGACACGAACATGAAATATCTGTCTGATTTGCTTTACAGTTCCGCAGCAAAATTACTTTTCTAAAGGAAAAAATGTACTTATTTCGTGGTCCTAACCCTCTGTCATATAGTATGTTGTTGTTTTCCTAACACTCAATCACTTGTAGAATATTTACAAACTAATGTACTTCCAATAATAGAATTTTTCTAGAAAGTCTTCTATTATTTTGTTTATTTAATTGGTTGTTGCTGTCATAAGTAAGTGTATTCATGTTGACAGCTTGTGTAGCACATGGTCAGAACTTTATCGTTGTCCTTGCATTTGAAATGTGATTTATTTGAACCCATCCTTTCTCTTTCATTGAATACTGAATTTAGCTGCATCCACAGCTGGTAATTCCCCTTCTCCTTGTTTGAATTGTTATGGCAGGTAATTATCCCAAACTGCATGTGACTGTTCATGCCAATCAGCTGTCTTTTCTGCATGCTGAGAAATATTTGCAGAACTGATAGGCACTGTTTGTATGCCCTGTGACTGAAAATTGACTTTGCATAATGAATACAGAATCAAACAAAATTGCCACAAATGCCATTTTTTTCCTGTGGCTGTTTGGGGGAAATATGCATCATCTTTGTTTATTTTGCATTCTAAAACACACATGATATACACTTTTTTTTTATATTGTTGTGTGTTACTACTTAAATAGGAAAGCATTTCAATCATTCATAAAGGCATGTGGTAAAACAAACCCAGCTTCCTATTTAACCTGAAACAGTTTGGTTATTTTCTAGCTGTGCTTTGAAGTTGTTCATACTTGCAGCAAAGGAAGGTAATTATTCTGAAAATGAAGTCCAATTCTCAGTGAAACAAAATAAATATGGATAATGTATTTTTTTCCTTTGGATTAGGACCGACGAAATAAGTTCTATTCATCCTTCTTTCAAAGATCATAAAGTTAGCTTTTAATAAAAAGCACTGGAACATGCCATCTTCAAAGAAAACACAGTACTGACATATTCAATACCATGCAGTTAAAGAGACAGTTGCACTACAATTAAAAGGTTTATTTAAATATAGCTTTGGAAAATACATTAATATTCCTATTGAAATCATTTTTTGCTCTCTTGCGGAGCTGGAATCACCGTATGACACCTCTAGATGTGTTAGATGGAAGCATCTTACCATTGCCTGCTGTGGCTGTTCCCCCACTGCTACAGTAAATGCTCCTGCAGTTCTTAAAACCTTCAGCATCTGAAGCTTCTGGGTGTGTAGGATGGAAGAAGTGTCCTTGCTGCCGCTGTGACTTTTCCCCTTGTCGCTACAGCATTAGCATGTCACGCCAGAGACATGGCAGGTGGAGCAAGGGGGGACTCCCCATAGGCAGTCAGGAGAGAGTCAGGCATTTGACTTAAAAAGGGTTGCATACTGAAGACACTTGGGTTGATTTAATAAGGCAAATAGACTGTGGACTGTGTGCAAGTGCAGTTGCTCCAGAGCTTAGTAAATGAGCTGAAGCTCTGCTGACCATCATCCAATCATGTGCAAGCAAAAATGTTTATTTTTTATTTTCCTTGCACATGATTGGGAATTCTTTGCAAAGTGAAGCTTTACAACATTTACTAAGCTCTGGAGCAATTGCACTTTGCAAAGTGAACAGTCTGTTTGCCTTTAGTAAATCAACCCCTCTATGGCAACTCTAGTTCTAGCAAGAGGGTGAAGATTAGAATTAAAGCCTGCTTGAATCCTCATTATTTAATACTGTTATGCCGCGTACACACGGTCGGACTTTACGGCAGACTTTGCCTGACGGACTTTTCGACGGACTTTACAATGGACTTTCTGAATGAACGGGCTTGCCTACACACAATCCACCAAAGTCTGTCGAATTCATACGTGATGACGTATGACCAGACTAAAACAAGGAAGTTCATAGCCAGTAGCCAATAGCTGCCCTAGCATGGCTTTTTGTCCATCAAACTAGCATACAGAAGAGCGGACTTTTCGACCAGACTCGATTTCGACGGATTGATTTAAAACGTGTTTCAAATCTAAGTCCGTCCAACTTTTGAGAAAACAAAGTCTGCTGGAGCCAACACACGATCGAATTGTCCGTCGAAATCCCGTCCGCCGGGCAAAGTCTGCCGTAAAGTCCGCTCGTGTGTACGCAGCATAAGGCAAACAGGCTGCATATCTAGTAATGAATATCTTGTCTTTTTTTTAATCTTTTTTGTGCTTCAACAAGGGTTAAAATACCAAGTGCTTCCAGCAGTAATGGCAGTAATAGAGAGCATTATAAATGCATTTTCCAAAGCTGTATTTGGTTAAACTGTTTTATTGTGATGACAGTGTGTGTTTAGGCAAAAACCCTCATTAAAATTAAAATTAATTTAAAAAAAAATGTTATCTGTCAACTATCTGTGAGCTACGTTTTGACATTATGACAAAGAAAGCTGCGCATGTTTGAAGAAAGAGACAGAACAGGTTTGTATGAAAAGTCATTAATATTTCTGTCAATTCCATCTCTCACTATTATGGTAGTGTTTTACCTTACATAGTGTTTAGTAAGGCTGAACAATAACTATTTTAGTGGTTGACTCCTGAGACTTGTGTTCCAGTGTTATTTGAAAAAAATTGGTCCCTTGTGATGCTTTGACATTTTTCTGCCAGTGCACAGAACTTATTGTCCACAAAAGTGTATCTTGTTAAAAAAATTTAAAATAGTGTTTTTGGGAAGGACATTTATCCAAGTACTTTATAGAATACAGTTAACTCTTTCTCTGGATTCAAATGTTAAGTATAAAGATACTAAATAGCATGCAATTTTTTTAATTGGTTTTGGCCCTTACTGGTTTAAAACATCGATTCATGTGGCCCATGTATCACAAAATATTGAACGTCAGCATAACTGAATAAGTCAATTAATAGCACTAAAGTGCATCTTACTTTTCCCCTTCTGTGTTTTAAAATGTAATTTTACTATACTCTTCTGAATAGTGCTGAGTACCAACTGCAATTGCTAAATAAGTCATTTAATGTTATTAAAATGCCTTCCTATTCCAATCAGTGGTCAGCTGTGATTTTTAAAACTGGCACTTTCTTGCACCAAAGCCAACCTTATGTATGTAACCACCTATGATAACCACAGTTATATAGTTACATAGTAGGTGAGGTTGAAAAAAGACACAAGTCCATCAAGTCCAACCTATGTAAATCCGCTTTTGTTCTGTAAAAAAGTATGCAATATGCAAGGTTTTAAAAATTGTCATTGAAGTCTAATAACTGTCGCCCTTGCATTTCACTTGATTCCTGATTGCCATGGATCAGTGTGAAAGGGCCCTCAATGGCTTTCTCATATACTGTATGTATTGTACTATCATGCATGTGCAGTGACCACTTGAATTATTATTTTATAGTTTATCTAGAAGTACTTTTTGACATCATAAGTTCAACTTTAGAATTATGCAGTCCCTTTAAAGCATTCAACAATCCTTTAACCTAAATTCAAGCTAAGCTACTACCCTATGCTTAATTGTGTCAGTTCATTACAAGCAATGCAGCTAATAATTTGAAATTAGACTGAATAAGACTGAACTGGTAAACTGCCTTACATATACCACCTTTTTTTTTTTCCTTTTACAAACACTAACCGTATAAATATATTACAGGCATACCGCATTTTTAAGTACGCAATGGGATTCATTTACTAAAGCTAGAAAGTGCAAAATCAGGCTCACTTAGGACAAATGGCTAGTGCTTTGAAAGCTGTGCTGCATTGCAGTGATTTTGGAGTACCTACTGACTTACAACTTACAGATCTTTTTTTTTTACATACAAATAAATCTGTGCAAATAACTGTACTTCTCTGCACCTGTGCCATATATATATATATATATATATATATATATATATTTTTTTTTTTTTTTTGCTTGGCTTTGAGAACTGGAAATATTTCAAAACTACATAGTAAGCACAAATGTACTTCTTGTCACCAAAGTCACTGGAGTATATCAAAAAAGCAATCCAAATTAATTGGATTCAGTATGTGTGTAATTGTTCTTTTGTCACTTATTTGTGGCAAACCATTTTATCTAGTTTTTAATATAAAACACTTTTTGTTTTAAAAACCATATGTAGACCTTAAGGAACATATGTTCTAAACTGGTTTTAGGCCTGAACTGGCCTTGGCAATCAAAAGTAGGGCAATCAAAAGTAGGTACCCTCAGGCACCTGCATGTACATTTCAAAGCATCTTCTATGACACAAGGCCCACGGGCCAAATGCAGCCCCCCAGGCCATTTCATGTGGCCCTCGCACCTCTCTTTCAGCTGTGGCGCTCCCCTAGTCTCTACCCCCCACCTTGTCTCAGCATCCAGCAGCAGAGGGGAGGACAGAACTCCTCCTCCAGATCCTGGGCTTCTTCATGCAGCCACGGGGGGGTGTGCCTCTCCCCCTATCCCAGCAGTTAGCAGCAGAGAGAAGGACAGAACTCCTTCTTCAGATCCTGTACCTCTCTGTGCAATCACAGCACCCCCTCATCTCTGCCCCCCCCAGTCTTAGTCTCCAGCAGCTGATGCCAGCCTTCCTCTGGTCCTCCTCCAAACCCTGCATTTTCTACTTCCCAGCTCTGCCCCCAGCTTCTTCCTGGCAGCAGAAGGTAAGGGAGGATGGGGGACTCTTGACTTCTGATGGTGGGGGGCTCTTGACAGCTGATGTAAGGGGGCTGGGGTGCTCTAGACATCTAGTCTTACAGATACAACCAGCCCTTTGAGGGCAACAATAATTTTGTTGGGTCCCCTCGATAAAATTGAGTTGGACCCCCCTGTTCTAGGATAAAAACACTTTCACTTCCTAGTAGTGTTGAGAATTGACTTTTCACTTCCAAACCTTTCTACTGGCTCCTCACTATGATAAGTCGATGGGATAATAAAGAAGATGAGAAGCAGTAGGCCAGTTTTTAAAATTGCCAGGAAGTATTGAATTTTTCATATGAGAACATATGAGACTATTCCCCACCTCCCATCCCAGGATTTTGAGCTTCTGGGACAATCAGAAAGAGTTTCATGTGTACAATGTCTGTGCTTGATTGAGGAAAAAGAAGATTAGTCACACACCATGGAAGGAAGAACTTCTGTAGAAAAGTTACTTTACTGTCAAGGTGCCAAAGGACGTAGACAGGACATTACAGGAACATTGGTACACGGATAACTCGTGCTTGTGAACAAGGAATAACATTTCTAGGAATACTTTAATATATATTACTTTTTTTGTTGAATAGGGCTACATATTAACAAGCAATTCAATTGATTTCAGCATGAATTACAACAGTGCAAACTGGAATTGCCTTTCATAAATAACCCCCATAAAGCACTTCATTCACATTTGTGCAATCCACCAAAAAAGCTTACACTCCGATATTTCTACTATTATCACACAGACACAAATCCTAAGGGTCAGTTTGTATATGGTAGGAAAAGGAAAATATAATTTGCCCCATCTACACCAAACTTAATCACTGCACTTAAAAGGAGTAATGACTGTGACAGTGCTTGGTGATAAATAAAGGATGGGGTCCATTTATCTATGACAAAATGTTATAGCATGCAAACTAAAGTTTTGCAATCCAGGGACCTCTAAGCCTAGACCCTCTTCTTTACATAATATATACTGTATATCTACTATGAAAGTGGGATTCTCATGACCTTTTTTGGATCAGAATGTTTTTATTATATGAATACTAAATGTTGTACATTTGTTTCTTTCTTTTAATCCCATAAGAAGGCCAGGAATAGAGTATAAACAATTACAATTTAGTTTACTACTTTGCATTTTTTTTCTACAGTCAATTTGAATGGTGTTCTTATGAACGATACCATGTCCATAGCCAATTTATTTACTAAGAGCACACTTCATCTGTGAGAATGTAAAAAAGTAGCTGTCCACATATGTGGTGCTGAATGATATATGTTCTTGTACGTATATATATATATTTTACAGTAGGCATGGGTTGCCCTCTCAGTTACATTTACTTTTAAAAAAATCACAGGAATGTAAAAGAAAATGAATCTGAGATAAATAGCCTGAACATATGCAGTGTAAATATTATAGTACAGATGATTTACTAAATGATTTAGAAGTCTTCACACAATAACATGTATCAAGATTCACTTCATTTATACAACCATGTGCATGAGAAATTTGTAAGTGTTTTTTTTCTCCACATGATTAGATAATTGATGTAATCCTTCACACATTTTATTGTGTGAACAGCTTCATATTGTTTAGCAAATCAGCCCCATAGTGTTGACACGCATATGAGAATTAAAGGATAAGCCGATAAAAATCAAATACAATATCACACACCTATTATGAAAAGGAAGAGGAGAAAAACAGGATTTTTACAGTGCTGACAAATAGTAATGGGAACCAATATGATAAAATGTATATAACAATTTTAAGGAGAATATATATATATATATCATAGACTGAGCTGCTTTGTTCACTGATAGTCAACAATTGGTGATAGAGGTGGTCACAGGCAAATGTTCAGCTTTAACAGAGATTACTTTTTCATATATTAACCCAACATGTTTCACATTAGCTTCATCAGGGGATATGCAAATCAGAAAAGCGAAAAAGACTGTACAAAAACGACACACACACAAAAAAGATCTTATCACTTTAGCAAGCTTTCATTGAATGTGTCATTTCATATGTAGAAAATGTCTAGGTTTGTGACAGATGTATGATAAAGGAAATTAGTCCTGAGTGAAGTATGCAAACTACAATTGCTTATCTCCCCCGCTCAAAATGATAGTTGTCTGGCTGTAATGTTGATCCAAAGGCTTCAATACTCAATGAGTCAGTAGCTAGGAGAATATATGCAGATCAGAAGTATGCATTTCTCTGTACCTTAATTTGCTTCATGCTTTTTTTCCTGGTCAGTGACTCAGAAGGCTTTGAAGCCAGGGACAGACAGGCAACTGGTATTTTCAAAAGTAGGCCAACAATATCAACCCCCATAGACCCCATTCTGCACATGTTTTTCTTAATGTGACTCTTTCACAATATGAAAGATACCCAAAGTTATACCTGTAAAAGAAGAAAGTAACACTTACCTTTCCTTCTATCTGTGCCACTAAACTCTGGTCAGATGCTGTAAAATAGTCCCCAAAACCTGCTGTCTACTGGGAAACTATTATTTCCAGAAGTGTCGATCTCCTGGGCCCCGAAGCAATTATTACAGCCCCCCCCCCCCCCTGAGCTCCAGGTAATAAAGGACAAGATCGTGATATGCAGAACCAGTGAAGTAGGGACCTAGGAAATTGATGCTGTCAGAAGTGCTGTTTTTCATGAAAAATGGCCTGTGTTTCTGCCAATCAGTCCTGGGTCATACATATCCCTGTGTCACGTACCTGGTAGGTGGAGCCCGGAGTGCAGGGAACGGCCTCTCTTATACCTCCGACTCGGGAACCCCTGGTAGTGATGACAGGGGCTCGAGAGTGCGAAGACTGGAAGGCTGGAGCAGAGAGCTGAATCAGATAGTCAGCTGGGAGGTGTCCTGTAGTCCGGCAGCAGGATGTAGACAGCAGGGAGGTGTCTTTTAGACCAGCAGCAGGATGTAGACAGCAGGGAGGTGTCTTGTAGTCCAGCAGCAGGATGTGGACAGCAGGGAGGTGTCTTGTAGTCCAGCAGCAGGATGTAGACAGCAGGGAGGTGTCTTGTAGTCCAGCAGCAGGATGCAGACAGCTGGGAGGTGTCTTATAGTCCAGCAGCAGGATGTAGACAGCAGGGTACAGGCAAGCCGGGTCAAACACAGGCGGGCAGATCAAGTACAGAAAATCCGGGAGAATAGTCCAAAAGCTGAGATCAGGGCGGGCAGAAAACAGAGTAGTCAAAGTCCAAAGGCTGTGATCAGGGCAGGCAGCAAACAGAGTAGTCAGGAACAGTCCAACAGGTATCAGATAGCAAATGCAAGTAACAGGGCACAGAGGGTCTTCAGGGACGCTGTAGACCGAACAGCAAGGCAGCAGAGGAACAGTCCTCTTTGAATAGCCTCTTTGGTGCCAAGTGTTGTCACAGGGGGCGCGCGCGCCCGTGCGCTGCTATTGGCGATATTGCGCATGCGCGTACACCTGTTCGCGCTATTGGTGCTATTGCGCGTGCGCGAGCACCGGATGGCGCTTTTGTGCACAGACATTCCCTTAAACTTTAGTTTGCTGAGATATTTGCAAGAGGGCTTTTCCTGACACCCTGCCAGACAGCACAGCCAGCCTGCTGACATGACTGTTCCTTACTGAAGTTAAGCAATGCAGTAAGGTAACCCCCTGGTACTCTTTCAGAATTGATAAACTGGAACACTGGACTTGAGCTTTGAAGAATCTAAATAAAATAAATGATTCCTGGTATATTGCAGCTCTCCAGTACTGGCTGGGTCCCGAGTGAGGTCCCTGGAAATTAAGCTTGTATGGAGTGAAGGGATGCTAAATGCTAAATCATAGGGATTAATTAGATATAATTGTTTATTTGTCATAACAAAGGGGTCTTATTAAGAGTTGACAGCTTACATGTTTTGGAGCGTAAGCCTTGAGTTTTATTACTTCCTAAACTGTGGTTAGAAGTTTGTTCGGTGAATTGTATGCCAGCCTGGCTGTACAGAGAATTGCAAGACCATACCATCTTCATGTACTTACACTAATTTCTTTTGAAAATACAATATATTATTTTTTTAAATGAAAAAATACCTGCATGCAATGGTGTTTCTTTCTGCCTAGACTTCAGCTCTAAATTATTATATAAAAAAAAAAAAATGTAATATAACACAGCTTACGGAAAAAAAAATAGTCGCAAGATGTTCCTCAAAGGGTCATTTGTAACTTAAACGTAACTTAAACTTGGCTCTCAGCGATGATCGATATTAAACAGAATCCACCACCAAAACCTCTAGGCTTCCCTTTCACAGGCACACACATGTGCTCTAATTATTATGTAACTATCTGCTGTACAATATATCATTACTTACATTTTTTTCTGTAAAAGTGTTGGCTCTAGTAAAATGTTTACAGTAAAGACTGCCTTTGTTGCTTTGGCAATCGATCAAAAAAAAAAAAAAACACAGCTTACAAGTCCTTAGATTTGGTGGCTGCATTTTCCTTTTTTCAGTCTAAGAACATTTTCTGCAAGTACAGAAAATAATGTGGCCAGAAAACATATTGTATGTGCCTGTAGCTTCCTGTAGACTGAACTGAAATCTCAAATAACACTATCAGCTTTCTCAGCTATCTGAGACTGATTTGTACTGATTTGGTGTGGAAACATACAGTATTGGATGCCTTCAGCTGCCATTGTGCTCTTGCTGGGCATCCAATTTGTCCCTGTACCTTTAGGAAGGAGTGGGCTCCCTCCAGAGAAACCTGCCCTAAATTTATAAACTGCTATACTGTATATGCTCCAACTTGGAGACTCTCAAAAATATACAATATTGTTAGGATAACAGTATACAGAGGAGCCTTTACATGACACTGTGGCTTTCACATATATTTGCAAATGTGTGCAACAAAACCCCCTGTTTTTAACGTGAATTGTTAGACAGGATCAATTTGATTTTTTTGCAGGCTAAATGGTACTGTAAGTGTGCTGCGAAATGTTTCTTTGTTTTTGATGTGCGTTGACCTTCCATTTGCACCTTACTGCAAAGGCTAGTTATAAATTGGGGTGGTTGCCATCTTTTTAAGTAATGGACATGAGGAAAAGGGGGAGATGCTTGCAGTCAAAATCAGGAAAGTGGCCTGGGGTAATAATGCTGCTCTACCATAGATACAGTGTATAGAGTTAGCATTGTTACCCTAAGAAAAGGAAGTGTTACTTACCACTGGGTAAAAAAAAACTAAAAAAAAAAAACTAAAATAAACGCAGTCACCACATCTATGGACTGGTAAGCTAAAAAGTGTTTTTTATTTTCATATTTTTTTTTTTGTCATTTGAAAATGCTTTAAGTAAGCCTGTTATTCACTAATGTTATAATGATATGTACAGTTCCTTATGGTAGTAACATTTATTGCAGTGCACAAAGCAGCCTCCACATTTTCTACAGGCATAATGGAGCATGTAAGCAAAAAGTGTTATTCACTGGAGTACAAGTTACCAATGCAGATATAAATACTGGAGTATGTTCCCAACACTGATGTTACCTGAGGAAGCCACTGAGTGCTAAAACATCACTTTAATTACAATGCAAATTCAGATAAATATGACTAACTACCACAAACCATACTGTAACATGACCTGGATAAATGAGAACCTTCACAAATAATAATCTCTATAATACTTACAAAGTTATTACTTCAATGCCCCAGTTTACATTACCAATCTTATCCACTCTTACAAACAAATTGAAATGTAGGCAGAAGAAAGGCTTGATTTATCACAAGTCACAGTAGACCTGTGCCTGGAAGAGACAGAGTTTCCCTGTATACTTATTGACCACATATTTTTCCCCATCAACAATAGCAACACAGTCATCTCCTATAAGCTTAACCACTTACAGACCGCCACACGCCGATATACGTCCTAAGTTTGAAGAGGAATATCGTTGTAATGGCAGCAGCTGGCTGCCATAACCCCAGTATCCTCTTCTTCGGCCTGCAATCCAGTTTACGATAGGAGTGGTCTCTGCGGCGGATTCGCAGCAAGATCACTTTTATCGGTGGCGGAAGTGGGGCCCCCCTCCCGCTGCGCTCCGGGGCCCTCCGCCACTTACTGGAGCTGTCGGCAGCAGCGGAGGTGGTCAGATCCTTTCTCCTCTGTAGCATAGAGATGAGTGAGGGGATCTGGTCCCCACCCGTCTCCATAACATTGCAGGGTGAAAGCGACATCAAAACGTCACTTCCGCCCATAGCTCTTAAAGTGACTTTTTTAAAATTATTTTTTTGAATAACATTTTTTTTTTAAATTGCATTTTAGTGTAAATATGAGATTTGAGGTCTTTTTGACCCCAGATCTCATATTTAAAAGGTCCTGTCATGATTTTTTTCTATTACAAGAGATGTTTACATTCCTTGTAATAGGAATAAAAGTGACACATTTTTTTTCTTAAAACAGTGTAAAAATACAAAATAAAAGGTAAAATAAATAAGAAGAAAAACATTTTTTAAACTCTCCCCGTCCCGATGAGCTCGCGTGCAGTATCAAACTTGTACGTGAGTAGCACCAAGTACAGTGTTTTAACCACACATGTGAAGTATCGCTGCGATCGGTAGAGTGAGAGCAATAATTCTAGCCCTAGACCTCCTCTGTAACTCAAAAGTTACAACCTGTAGAATTTTTTAGACGTCGCCTATGGAGATTTTGAAGGGTAAAAGTTTGTCACCATTCCACAAGCGGGCGCAATTTTGAAGCATGACATGTTGGGTATCAGTTTCACTCAGCTTAACATTACCTTTTACAATATAAAAAAAATTGGGTTAACTTTACTGTTGTCTTATTTTTTAATTCAAAAAAGTTTATTTTTTCCAAAAAAGTGCGCTTGTAAGACCGCTGCGCAAATGCAGTCTGACAGAAAGTATTGCAACATCCGCCATTTTATTCTCTAGGGTGTTAAAAAAAAATGTATAATGTTTGGGGGTTATAAGTAATTTTCTAGCAAAAAAAAATGTTTTTAACCTGTAAAGAACACATTTCAAATAGAGGCTCGGTCCTTCAAAGGTTAATAAACAATGTAAGAAAATTGTAAGTCAGGTCCAGATTAGTAAAACAAGTAAGTGTTCTGTGTAAAATAGGTGATCATGGCAGAGGAATATTGCTTTAGATGCCAAGGGTAGTGTACTTAAAGGCTCCAGTGATGGAAATTCAACCCTGGGTGGACGGTGAGCTTGAAATGCTAGATTTAAAATATCTCAGGAATATCCTAAAAAATGCTAAAATGAAACTTGCTATAAAAAGGAAGTTCTAAACAGCAAAATCTTGCAGGCAGAAAATAATAGTGTGGCACTGCTGACATTCTTTCCCATAAACACCTGCTTCTTTTCCTCCTCCATACTTCACCTGGGCCTTCTGATGCACGAGGCATTAATAATATTCCACTTGGAGCAAGAGAAGTACATAGATTATTTATTAACCTGACAACTCTGTGCTTTGTTCAGCATTAAACTGTTTTCTTTCTTTAATAGAATGACCTTCCTAGCTGTCATGGACTAGGCAAGAGGCATACTGCCCTATCTATTGACTGCAACAATGCAGATAACATCACCTGTTTTTAAGCAATGTTAAAAGGGAATTGTCAAAAGCTTTTTAGTTGCAGGGCACTGAGCAGTGAGCAGCAAAGCGCAGCACTCAACAGAATGATTAAACAATTACATTCAGCTGCTATTTCAAGTCATACTTTTCCAAAAACAGTACTTTATCTATCTATCCAAAGATAGCCAATTTCTCAGAGCCAATAGATTTCACCATAGAGCCTTTGATGTTACATCACAAGTGAAATCCTAAAGCTCCTCTATTTGTTCCACACTTCATACCTGAAGTATCTCTATCACTAAATCAGTCCCTGGCACTTAACTCACCCTGCCTAAACGTCCTAACACTCAACCTAACCCCTTTAAAATCTCCCTTTAAAGCCAAAGTTTACTTAAAAACCAACAACAAAAAGGAATAAGCACAAAGTAAATGACTTACCTTCAGTAAGATGTGTTGTGTGTGCTCCTGTGTCCATGTATAGTGGACATCCTCCTCCTCCAATGCTCCCCTCACACCTCACAACCATAATCTTTCAGCGTGGTGGGAGCTGAACTAAGGGAGCTGTCACAGGCACTCATCAAAAGTATTCAACATTTGCCACCCTTTCTGCCAAACTCCTCCATTCAAAGAAGCTTTTACTACAGCTTCTATGAATGAAAAACAAGCTATGATTGGAGAATGGGTGGATGATCCACCCTCTCCATCCCATTCATAGGTCACATTTCATTTCATTTCTCATTTCATTTTATTGTAATGCTTGCATTAGAGGGGGGAGATTTCTGCTAAATGAGGAGACAGCAGCACAAAGGACAAATCTCAATGAAGGTAAGTAATGTCCCTTGTAATTATTTTTTTATTTTTTTTATTTTATTTTTGTAAACTTAGGCTTTAAGGCTTACCTAAACCCTGTAAGTTTATCTAAAGCCAATATTTTTAGTTTTGTATCAAGTAGGGAATGTTTAAAAACCCCTATCAAGTTTTATTATTTTGCTAGCAGTGTCCTCTTTGGTTAAATGGGGGTTGTGAAATATTGGTTTGCATATATTTATAATCTGATTACACTTGTGATTTGATTGCACCACTATATGGATTTATTTCCATTGTGGTATTAGGTTTATGTATTTATTTTTGTTGACATCAGATTTATTTATTTATTTTGCCTTTATAAATTTTTTATATATTTGCCTGTGTCTTATATTGTTGTCTGCATATTTTATATTTTTGCCTGCACATTCAATATGTTGAACAGGGATTAACATAGCACTTTATTGGCATGATAATTTCAGGTGTATTTATAGGTGCACACATAAGTAGATAATTGTGCTCACATTAAAAAAGCCACGCCACACCCACTTCACAACCCCTATTTAATCCTGACTCTAACACGGTAGTAGTTTTAGTGGCAGCAGCTTTAAGAATAGATTTATTGTTTATTTCCACTACTTCTCCGTAGCGGGGAATCTCTTTTCCTTTATGTTGAGTTTCCTCTTGGGGTTCTCCTATACTTTCTATCTAGGATCTCAGTCTAAATATTAAAACTTTAGCCTGTTTGAACCCCTTTTTTAATGAATGAATGAATGACTTGTATAGCGCTACCTATGCAAACTCAATCGCCTCAGGGCGCTTTTTGCCGCCAGTGTCCATCTGCGGTATAGCACGGTCCTTTTACCCGATGGAGTCCCGACGCACTTACAAACACACACACATACAACATATACATATTTGGCCAATTTTTTTTTTTTTTTTCGACAGGATCTAATTAACCTACAGCATGTCTTTGGAGTGTCGGAGGAAACCCACGCAGGCACAGGGAGAACCTGAAACTCACATATAGAAGTGTTTTTTTTTAAATTCCTTTATTTACCCATCAGTTATATTATACAAACCAAGACAGAGGTAATGCAAGATATAATTGCATTAGGCTGATAGCATAAACATCATCAGAACTATGAAAACAGCTCAACAAATCAGATCATACAAAATACAATAAGTTCCAAGTTGGGCTATTATAAACAAAACTGAGAGGGCACAGTGGGAGACATCTCCAAAGTCCCCAACCTGTATGGAAAAGACCTAATTTAGTAATGCAACCTTGTGGAGAATAAAGTGAGAAATACCAGGGTCAGGAGAGATCCCCGGGTAGCCAATATAACCCAATAAGGGCAAGGACTAAAAAACAGGAGGGAGAACAACAAGAGAAGGGAAGGGAATGGGAAGGGATGGACAGAAAAAGGAGAAGGGAAGCAGGTACAGAAGAAACAGACAAGGGCACAAGCCCACAGCATGAGAAAAAAAAAAAGCTAAAGAGAGACATTAAAGTGGTTCTAAAGGCAGGAGTTTTTTTTTTATCTTAATGCATTCTATGCATTAAGATAAAAAAAAAAAACCTTCTGTGTGCAGCATCCCCCCTCAGCCTCCTAACATTTACCTGAGCCCATCTTGATCCAGCGGTGTGCACGACTGCCTCGGCCGCTCGGGACTCTCCCTCCTGATTTATTGAGACATGGCAGCAGCGCCATTGGCTCCCACTGCTGTCAATCAAAGTCAATTAGTCAATGAGAGATGGGCAGGGCAAAACTGTGGCTCCATGTCTGGACACACAGAGCTGCTTGCTGTGGGGGCACTCGACAGGAGGGGGGCCAGAAGCGCCAGCAAGGGAAACAAAAAGAGGAGATTCTGCGCTGCTCTGTGCAAAACCACTGCACAGAGCAGGTAAGTATGACATGTTTGTTATGTTTAATGGAAAAAAAATGAGACTTTAGTATCACTTTAAGGATCAGAAAAACAAATTCTCTAACCCAGGGCCCCTTAACAAGTCTCGAAAAATCATCCGGGTTGCAAGACCTCCTGTAAATAGGCATCTGTGAAAATAAAATATTGTAATCGTCTCCAAGTGTCACTAAAGTACTCCTCCTGGTTATAGAGGGTAGCCGTAAGGTCCCAGAGTTTATTGATTTTAGAGAACCAGAGAGACTTTGAGGGCAGGTGCAAAGACCTCCAACACATGGGATTGCATGCCTTGGTCGCATTTAGAAGCTAGATGGTAAGGCAGGTATTGTATTTTTTAATGGGTCATTGCATGAGGTGCAGCAAGCATGCTGCAGGGTTGTACGCTAGATCAACAATAGTCAGGCGTTTGATAGTACTAGCCACCTCTTGCCAAATAGTTAAACTTTCAGGCAATTCCAGAAAATGTGTAACATTGTACCTCGGGCGATGTTGCATCGCCAACACATATCATATATGGAGGATTTCCTGGCAAAGTGGAGGATTTTCATGCATCAGTAAACTGCATAGAAAGGTTGGATTCCCATCGCAAGAGAAAGGCAGGGGTAAAATCTGTCGCTGGTTGAGTCAAGCATAGATGACAGAAAAACTGTGGCAAATTGGTTCCTTCCTATGACAAATACTCTCCAGCTCTGTGAGCTGTAGAAGTGGTACTGTATATTTACCGCTTCTGTATATGACAGCTTACAACTGTCACTGGTTTCTATGAAAGCCACTGGTGCTTGTACCTGAGGAATACCTAGGAGCCACTGATGCCATGGGGAATTCTTTACCCTCTTAAGCATAGGGGGATACGATGACATTTCTGCCCAAATATGGCCACTTGGGTTAACCAAAAATGACAATGGTCATATTTGGTTAATGATGCCAGCACTATCCCCACCCCTTTCCTCCATTGTGTGAGGTATTCCCTTAAAACCAATACCTGACTTAAAGGGTACACATTTCCATTCTTGCTGTAGGATCTGCTACACCAAAAAAAAATGCATTTTCAAAGAAAAAAAATGATATAGTTCAAATTGCTGGCAAATGACATTCATTGCCAGCCTCTTTCTTATCAAACATATCAGCACACAAACCCCTCCAAAGGTACTGATTCTTTTTTTTTTTAAACAAAGAAGCTGCCAGGTCATTTGCCCTCAATTTTTTCAATACATTTCCTTTGTAAATGTCAGTGCAGCTTACATCACAGAAAGCATCCCTTCATAGACAAAATTAGAACACTTAGGCATGTTATTCAAAGGAATTGGATTGGTGCATGCCCCCTCCCCCTTCTCCCATCCTCTTTTTTAACACCTCTTTGCCTTTAGCCCATAAAATGGCATTGTTGATTTGACAAATTTTGCTCCAATTGATCTCAATGGGGCTTGGCATCTGACTTCTTTAAAGTTTGTTGAACCCTGCTTGAAATTAACCCAGGGTAGTTCAGCTCATAATTATTTATGTCCTTAAGACCATACAGGATGTGACAGTAAATTTCTCCAAAATGAGGGTAAATCTCCTCTTATGCCTTGTACACATGATCGGACTTTCCGACAGCAAAACCATGGATTTTTGTTTGAAGGGTGTTAGCTCCAACTTGTCTTGCATACACACGATCACACAAATGTTGGCCAACAATTACGAACGTAGTGACCTACAAGATGCGAGCCGATGCAATATCTCCATTAGGAACGCTAGTTTTACAAGATCGAGCGCTTCCGGCTCATCCTTGATTCCGAGCATGCGTGTTTGTACTTTGGACTTTTGTCCAATGGACTTGTGTACACATAATCGGAAAATCCGACAACACACGTTTGTTGGCGGAAAATTTGAGAGCATGCTAGCCAACATTTGTTGGCGGAAAGTCCGCCAACAAATGTCCAATGGAGCATACACACGGTCTGATTTTAGGCCAACAAGCTCACATCCAACATTTCCCATCGGAAAATCTGAACGTGTGTACAGGGCATAAGACAGCTGTCACAGGGACATTTCTATACATTAGAAGATTTACCTTTATTTCTGTTCTGGTGACAACTATAAATGTTTGGTTGTCCCTTCACTTTCTGTCCAAATGAAAAAAAAATTCATGAGGACAAAAAAGAGGGTTAATATCCCCAATAGGTATGGAAGTGAATATCTGACAGAGAATCTAAAAATTAAAAAAAAAAGGCTTTCAATAAACTTAAACAATCAACATAGCTCTAGTTATCATTCAGCATATATCCTTATTTACTGTTATCCTTACCCTGTGTTTAGAGATGTTAATTGTGCCCAAGCAAATTTACCTTTTGTCTGGAATTTCTTCTAAAAAGTGCAGTGTATGTCCTAGTTCCTGGTAAGTGAGGGTGCCTAGGCACACTTGTGCCTATATACTCATAAATGTACATCTGTGGTGTGAGATTAAGGACTGCTGCTTCTGACTGATAGGCTCAGGCGATCTGGAGTGAGATTTTTTGGTGTCACTACTGTCCTGCTCACTGGAGGTTCTGACATGAGGAAGCAAAACCCCGACCACTACCAAGATTACCACTCTCACACAGAGATACAATGCAAAACAAGGCATAGTAAGTCAGTAAAGGGGATGATCATTTGCAGAATGACAGGCAATACTAGTTACATGTCCTTTTCCCTCTGCCTGTCTTTTTTGGCCACAGCTTACAGAGCTTAGTTCTTCTATAACTCCTTCGCGGTAATCCCGAGTGTGGCTCGGGATTCATTTTCATTACCATTAGCAGTAACTCCGAGCCACACTTGGGATTGCATTGCACAATCCTGGTACAGGTAACTTACCTTGTCCCCAGGATCCTGCGATGCCCCCCCCCCCGCCGGATCCTCCGCCTGATGCTCTGTGTTCCGGGCTACGTTCTCTGCAGTACAAGATTACATTACTGTATCTAAAGAAAAAGGCAGTACAGCGCATAGGAAATCCTAGATAAAACAATCAATAATTGTCCATATAAAAACTAGTTCCAAATAAAATCCAGCCATACCTCCAGTGATAATCGTGACATGCAATAGCTTGTAGGGTGACTGTAGTGAAATGGACCTCCACCTTTGGTATCACAAGCCGCTCACCTCTACAGATGGACCCCTGAGTATATCAGTCAGGTCAAATCAGCAGTTCCCTCATAGGGATAAAGGCAGGGGATGGTGTATGCAGATCCCGATCAGGCTTCAACAACAGATACTGTTGCAGTCATGACATGTAAAAATATATAAAGGAGATCTAGTGCTCTCTGTAAATCACTAAAAATCTTTTATTCTAAATAAGTAAAATCACTTACAAACATCGCACTGTACCCCAGTGCAAAGGACAACTGCATGTGTAAATGGATGATCCACGTCGGATGGACGAGCGGAGCGCGGGTGCCGTCACGATCCAGACACGTGGGCGGTGCCGTACGCGCTACGTCCCTAAAGGGGGCGGGACTTCCTCAGCTATGCTACCGAAGGTGGAGGTCCATTTCACTACAGTCACCCTACAAGCTATTGCATGTCACGGTTATCACTGGAGGAATTGCTAGATTTTATTTGGAACTAGTTTTTATATGGACAATTATTTATTGGTTTATCTAGGATTTCCTATGCACTGTACTGCCTTTTTCTTTACTTATGTTTTTTGGGATTTGATAAATATACCCCCAGTACTACAGCTGCTTACAGTTAGGTTATACGGTTTGCGCTGGTCGATTCTGTTTACATTTACATTACTGTATCAAATCATTTCATCTTCCTTTTGTCCCTAGTGTTTTGTCCAGTGCCCCGCCTGCAATTTTATAATATATATACTGTTCTTTCTGCCTGGAATCTTGAGAATGTCCATGGCATCCAAAAAGCGTCCCTTAGGTTTTAGACCAGCTAGAAAACAGCGATAGTAAATTAGAACACTTGCAGAATTGAACGATAGTGATTAGTGGGGAAATGTATTTTATTATTATTATATTATTATTTTTTATAAATATTTATAGTTATTTATAATATTATAATTTATGATTTTCTTTCAAAGTATTTCATTTTCACAAAAGACATAACAGAGAAACTCTCTGTAGCCAAGAGAAACATTGAATGTACAATAAGGATATGTGGGATACAAGTCATGTGAAACTGGTAGACATTAGAGAGGTGGGACTATAGCAAAAGCTATATTGACTACCAGACTTTGGAGAGCAAAAACAGTCTTGTACTTATACCCCTACAGGCTAAGGTAGCTGCCCAGGGTCAATGGTTCCGAGGTCTTGAGTGAAGGACCAACCCGGGAAGAACATGAGGAGCAGGGGGGACCGCCCCTCTCCGGCACCCCTAATGGGATCATACTGTGCCAGATGATGGGGCCCCCTGGCCCCACACGCCCCCCAGGCCAGGACCCCCAAAACACTATTGTGTTCTGGGGAGCTCCCCAGTGTGGTCCCTGTATGAGAGATTCCCTGAGTAGAGAGCGAAAGGAGAGAGAAAAAGAGGGAAGAGAAGGAGTAGAGAGTGGGGAAGAGGAGATACCTTGGTAGATTCATTCACCTGAGTGTTGGTTTGAAGGGGGTATAATACCCGGGATGGTTGAAATTCCCAAGAAACGGGCCCATGGTTCCCAAATGATTTCAAACATGCATGTCGAGTCTGAAATAATACTAGCTAACTTTTCTTGGGCCATAATCCAGGAGACTTTTTCGTTTAGCTGAATTTGTGGAGACTGAGGGTTGTTTCCAGGCCTTTGCAAGACTAATTTATGAGTTTGTGCTTCAAACTTTATCATACCCGGGGTGTCTACTCTACTCTTGTTTGGACAGATTTAAGTGAGTTAATCCTAAGAATTACAGACCTACAATATAAAACGCCAAATTTTTATGCAAAACAATGCACCGTTTTGAATTTAAAAATCTGACATAATCATACCGCCAGGGAGGCTACAACGTAACTCCACTTTTGTGGGGAATAAAATTTGCAAATAAAGAGAAAAATATTGTAGCGTATACATTGGTGACACAGGTCATATTCTAATTGAATGTTATTAAAAATGACCTTTCCTTTTCAAGCTGCAGCTCTGTCATTTTCTGAAAATGCAATGCAATAAGGCTTCCTGGAGCTGTTTTGTACACAGAATGTGTACTGAACACACCCCAGAAACATCATTACCTGCTTGTGTGATTGGTTCAACCGATTTTCCCAGAGGTCTGCACTAAGATACAAATCAGATTTCAGGCATCCCCTGGAACAAAAATGTCATTTTTGGTGAGATACTTTCAATAGGAACACGTCTAAAGGGATGCAGGCCCAGCAGATTTCCTCATTAGTGCTCTGCAGGTGCACAGCTAATTGATAACTATGAAACCACACCCATTTGATTCACTTACCACATGGGCACAGACAAACGCACAAGGATTTCTTCAGAATAACAAAAGGTAAGAATCTGCAACAAAGGTTGTTATAATCCTTGTAATGTACATAGATTATCCAGAGGGGGAATGTTTTTTTTTCTCATCATGCTTCTAAGGGTAATTATGTTATGGAAAGTGCTATAACCCATACCAATCAGAGAAGGATCATCTGTGACAGATTTCTCATGAAACTCACTGGGGAGAAGGTGGGAAAACTACCACAGTTATAAAGTGCAGAGGTAGTTGTTCATATCTACAGAAGCCTCCCAAACCTTCCTGTCAAGTCATAATCCTGGGCAAAACTCTGGCAGGCAAAAGATTGATAAATTCTGCTTCTAGGTACCCGTATATCAAACCTGCAGCAGTTTGCTCTCCCACCCCACAGCAACAGAGTGTCTTTAAATATTCTGACTAAGGAAAACCAAAAATGATAGCTTGCTATGAGCTACTAAGGTTTGCATATCAATGTACATTGACATAAATACTAGAACTATAGTAGTAATGGAACCCCTATCATTGCTTCTACCTGACATCCCCTGGGGTCAGCATCATTTAATAGTGATATTTAAAATTTTGGATATAATTACTGATTCTTTACAATTCACATTTTCTTAAAATGCATCAGGGACTTTGACAAAAGATTTCTATGTAGACAATAGGAGATGATCTGAGTGGCTCTAAAATATCATGCACCTCATCCCGTTTATTGAAAATCAGAAAGGAGGAGGATTGGGATTGTTGCGGTGCTTGTAATAAATAATGCATAAAGAGTTTAATACAAAAATATAATTTCTTTATTGATACAAAGATAAAAACGAAGAGCAAGAATTCAATTAAAACCAATATAGAGCATATACATAATACATGTACTGGGTCGCTGGTGTCCCCCCAAAAAAGGAAAGAAAGGTGGTCACAGGTAGATGGTAAGCCCCAACATGTTTTGCCAATGATGGCTTCCTCAGGGGATACTGTGGGACCACCACAAATAATCCAGCTCTCAATCAATCCCAGACCAAGAGATGGATAAATTGGGGGGCCCCCCAAAAAAGAGGCGGCTGGAGATCAGGGGCAACCGCATCTCTTTTACCACTTTGTACAGTGGTTAAAAAGTTCTATGCCTTAGTCTTGGGACAATCTTTGGTCCCATCTTTCCATCATATTAGCACATTGGCGCCCCTGAACCCACTTGTTTTGTGGTTTTGAGCATACTGGGTTCTTGTCTACCTCCTGTGACTGTGCACGGTCTCCCATGCACTATCCCTGGCTGGGGCCTTCTTTGACATCTAAAAAGATTTCTATATCTGAGCTACCGATTCTGGTTAACTACCATGCCCACCTTTATGAACTGGTCTTTCCCTTTTGGATTGTCATTTATTTATCACAGTAGAGGATGCAGCAGAAAGTGACTGTA
Source organism: Lithobates clamitans (assembly GCA_037952925.1). Lineage (NCBI taxonomy): Eukaryota > Metazoa > Chordata > Amphibia > Anura > Ranidae > Lithobates > Lithobates clamitans. The sequence continues at coordinate 6,052,440 of JBBGZY010000539.1, forward strand.
TGTTGGATAGATAAGAACCCCAAGAAGATGATCTCACAGACATATGTATTAGATAATTGTGCTACCCAAAATCCAAGGATATTGAGCAGAGATGGCTTATTCAGCCTTCCAGAGTATACACATAAATATTTTGGTTACACTGACCCTTTAATATTAAAATGCCTGCACATTATGCACTATTATAGACCTGTCCCACATTTGGTACAAGTCTATAGAAAAGTTAGTTCTCTATGTCCTACAAATGCAAATTCCGTCTTTGCCTATAGTGGAGAATAAATTGGTTGCAATATTCACTATATTTGGAGCTTCCATTGCTTTTTTTATTTTTGATTTTTTTCTGAGGTTAAATCATACAGGTTTTTAGACTGATAGTTGTTTACACATACTCAGATAATATAAAATATGAAAATTCAAATGATCTATATGTTGTCAATACAGATCTTATAGCATTATATTATACAGTCCACTGTGAATATGAATCCCACATAAATTATAGTTTTACTTCAAGCTATTTAAATACTATTCTTTTTTGTAAGTGTCTCCTGTTTAAGAGGCAGACTACTTCAGCACAAGATATACGTTTTCACAAATGAAAAACGACAGCTCTTTTAAAAAGGGGGTCACTGAGATTAGCAGCTCCAATTGTCTTGCAGGGCAGTTGCATTATCAGAAACTAAAGAGGTGTCCTGGAGCCATTACTTAGCTCTCGGTGAGAATCAGCAACTCAAAGCAAGGCTAAAAGGGAGAATGTTTAATGGTGATTAAGATAAACTGCAGAAAGACTAAGAAGGTGAAAATCCCCAGTTTAAATCATCAAAAAAAAACAAGTTATAGTCAAGGGCTATCAGTGGATAAACCATGAAAAAAATGTTTTATATGATGTTAAATCCTTATGTTAGCTTAAGCAAATCCATTTAGTAACAAGTCCTTGGATTCTAGAAAAGAGATTTGACAGTTACTCACAACATGCAAGCCCAATGCACATCAGCATGCGTTATGCTCCTGCTGGTGTGAATGGGCCCTTATATATGAAATGACAGCCAGCATTCCAAATGCAATAGCCACATTTTGTAAGCCTTCTTTTCTAATTTCAGCAAAGTAAATAATATTTCAAAACCCTCTCCTGCCAGTGACATCTGTCATAGTTTTATTTTCAAGTGAAAATCAGATGAGCCATGCCTTTCTTTTAGTCACTTTATATTTTTGTAAAATTATAATTAATGGGTAGCACAGTGGATGGACAAATGATAGCATTTCCATTGTAAAAATATTTGACTTGCTATGTTGCCATGGGTTTAAAAGAGTATTCTGGGCTTTTAGCTTTTTTTATTACCTTTTCAAACCAGAACAGAAATTACCATGGAAGAGTTGGTATAGAGGCATGGGGTGACAAATATCTAAACTGAACATTGCCTAGGATGAAAAATATTATTTTGTTAGTCAGTTGTGTATGATGTGCTCATACATTGTTAAGACAAATCTGAAATTTGTTGCAAAAATAACCACCCACCTGCAATATGACTGTCTACTATATAATCACATTGCTTTGATCAATTAACCTTTCATGGGGATGAAATCATTAAAATGAAAAACATATATTTAAGTGAACTTAGTAACAGGGAAAAAATTAGCAGCCTCAAAAAACAGGTGGTTTAGAAGATAGTAACAGTTCAGAGAGAAAACCTGTTTTTGATTTTTAGCTTTAACTGAAAACTACAGATTCAGCTAACATTTCTGCTGACAAACACAATCACAGAAAATGAATATATATTTAAAGTAGCACAAAAACTAAAAAGGCAATAACTGATGATTAGTAATTAATATTATTTGAACTGCAAATCTACAGGTTAAACTGAATTCTCATGCCTGAGATGCGAAAGTACAAAAGGAAGTGAATCCCTGACACGAATATAAGCCGAGGCACCTAATTTTCCCGCAAAAAACTGGGAAAACGTATTGACTCGAGTATAAGCCTAGGGTGGGAAATGCTACCAGTGCCCATAAAATGCAGCCTGCCAGTGCCCATCATGTACAGCCTATCAGTGCCCATCACATGCAGCCTACCAGTGCCCATCATGTACAGCCTACCAGTGTTCATCCTGTACAGCCTATCAGTGCCCATGACATGCAGCCTGCCAGTGCCCATCATGTACAACCTACCAGTGTTCATCATGTACAGCCTATCAGTGCCCATGATATGCAGCCTGCCAGTGCCCATCATGTACAGCCTACCAGTGTCCATCATGTACAGCCTACCAGTGCCCATCATGTACAGCCTACCAGTGCCCATCATGTACAGCCTTCCAGTGCCCATCATGTAAAGCCTACCAGTGCCCATCATGTACAGCCTACCAGTGTCCATCATGTACAGCCTTCCAGTGCCCATCATGTACAGCCTACCAGTGCCTGGTAATGCAATGTCACAATGTCACGCTGTGTGGCAGAGCTGGATCTGAATCGCCGTGAGCCGCTGTAATGATGTCCCACCTCCTATGACACACGGCACAATGATTCCTAGCATTGGATCAGTGTGCCGTCTTTCACAAGAGGCGTTCTAGGAGGCAGGACATTGTTATAGTGGCTGCACGGTGATTCAGATCTCTGACACACAGATCACGCTACCAGGCACTGGGGAGGCTGCACATTACACTTGTGAGAAGAGGAGGGGAAACTGACAGGGGTGCGCCCGGCGGGCAGATACATGTGCAGCACCCAGCGGGACGGCCCCGTCCCTTTTTTGGCTCTATTATCTGGACTTTTTTTTCTTACTTGGGACCCTCACCCGAGTATAAGCTTAGGGGGGGTTTCAGCATAAAAAAATGTGCTGAAAAACTAGGCTTATACTCGAGTATATATGGTACATTTAATAATACCTTCCATGGAAATCAAGATCTGAAGAACTGGTTACAATGATTTTAAGTTGAATTCCAGATCTGGGTATTTTATACGTTGTTACACTTGTCCAGCTTGGACCAATGTAGCTCTGTATATACGATACCTGGTTAATGCCCTTGGAAGCTAGAAATCACCGAGGTACACACTGTTACTCCAGTGATCTCCACTAGCTTCCAGTTCACACATTGAGCAGCTGCCCCACTGCATTCTGAACACAGAAGGTTGGCACTACTGCCCTGCCTCTCCACCTTGTCCAAATAGAGAATGCTTTGCATTCATTCAGAAAACCCAAAGCATTCCCTCAATGGCATCTTTGCTTAACGGTCAACCTCCTGTTTTCAGAATTCATCAGGGCAGCTGCTTGATACAGGGCCCGGAAGCTAGTGGACATCACTGGAGTGATGGTATCTATTTCAGTGATTTCCAGCTTTCAGGGGTATCAAGCAGGTATGGCATATGCATATTAACATTGGTCCAAGTGGGACCAATGTAACCATGTATAAAATAAACATATGTGGAATTAATCTGTAATAACAACTAAACATTATCTGTAGCTAAAACAATCATATCATAGCCTGTCATCATTTTAATAAATAGCAACCATCTCTATAGATTTATTATTCTATTCATGATGATCCCTCAGCCCTATCTTTCAATGAATGTGACTTCTCTTCCTTAGTCTGAACATAGAAAAGCCTGTAGTTTAAAAAAGACTTAGGTTCAGTGAATGAAGTGTGATGCAATCTGACTGTCACTTTCTCCATTGTATGCAAGCTGTGATGCCAGGCATCATGATGCAGAGGTTGGTAACAGACATACATTTTGCCAAGGTTTGTCTTTGCCAGACTGCTAGATTAGATATTAGTTGCTCCTGAATAGTGCCTAATGCATAAAAAGGTGGATACTGTAATTCTGCTCAGTCATTTCAGCAGCCATTAATGTTAAAAAACATCCTGGTATATAAAGAGTCATTCCACCCAACAATGGCATTTCAAGTCTTGATTAGGGATGAGCTTCGTGTTCGAGCCTGCACAGCGGCCCTGTGTAGTGTGTGTTCCGGCGTTGAAAGAGATAGACAGAGAGACAGTGTCATTTGATTTAAGTTAGATAGATTAGGCAGGACAGTCAGTTAATTAGTTTAGTGTGACCTCTGCACAGTGGTCAGCTAAAGCTACAAGTTAGTGTAGTGCGTCCTCCTCACAGTGTTCAGCTAAAACTACAAGTTAGTGTAGTGCGACCTCTGCACAGTGTTCAGCTAAAGCTACAAGTTAGTGTAGTGCGTCCTCTGAACAGTGTTCAGCTAAAGCTACAAGTTAGTGTAGTGCGTCTTCCTCACAGTGTTCAGCTAAAACTTCAAGTTGGTGTAGTGCAAGCTCTGCACGGTGTTCAGCTAAAGCTACCTGTAGAAGGTTGGTGGTGTTTTCCTGATCCTATCACTACCGCAGGCAGCTAAATAAGCTACAAGTTATTTTTTTGCGAGCTCTGCACAGTGTTCACCTAAAGCTACCTGTACAAGGTTGGTGGAGTTTTCCTGATCCTATCACTACCGCAGGCAGCTAAATAAGCTACAAGTTAGTTTTTTGCGAGCTCTGCACAGGGTTCAGCTAAAACTACAAGTTAGTGTAGTGCGAGCTCTGCACATTGTTCAGCTAAAGCTACCTGTAGAAGGTTAGTGGTGTTTTGCTGATCCTATCACTACCGCAGGCAGCTAAATAAGCTACAAGTTATTTTTTTGCGAGCTTTGCACAGTGTTCACCTAAAGCTACCTGTAGAAGGTTGGTGGTGTTTTCCTGATCCTACCACTACCGCAGGCAGCTATATAAGCTACAAGTTAGTTTTTTGTGAGCTCTGCAGTGTTCACCTAAAGCTACCTGTAGAAGGTTGGTGGTGTTTTCCTGATCCTATCACTAACGCAGGCAGCTAAATAAACTACAAGTTAGTTTTTTGCGAGCTCTGCACAGTGTTCAGCTAAAACTACAAGTTAGTGTAGTGCGACCTCTGCACAGTGTTCAGCTAAAGCTACAAGTTAGTGTAGTGCGTCCTCTGAACAGTGTTCAGCTAAAACTTCAAGTTAGTGTAGTGCAAGCTCTGCACGGTGTTCAGCTAAAGCTACCTGTAGAAGGTTGGTGTTGTTTTCCTGATCCTATCACTACCGCAGGCAGCTAAATAAGCTACAAGTTATTTTTTTTGCGAGCTCTGCACAGTGTTCACCTAAAGCTACCTGTAGAAGGTTGGTGGAGTTTTCCTGATCCTATCACTACTGCAGGCAGCTAAATAAGCTACAAGTTAGTTTTTTGCGAGCTCTGCACAGGGTTCAGCTAAAACTACAAGTTAGTGTAGTGCGAGCTCTGCACATTGTTCAGCTAAAGCTACCTGTAGAAGGTTAGTGGTGTTTTCCTGATCCTATCACTACCGCAGGCAGCTAAATAAGCTACAAGTTATTTTTTTGCGAGCTTTGCACAGTGTTCACCTAAAGCTACCTGTAGAAAGTTGGTGGTGTTTTCCTGATCCTACCACTACCGCAGGCAGCTATATAAGCTACAAGTTAGTTTTTTGTGAGCTCTGCAGTGTTCACCTAAAGCTACCTGTAGAAGGTTGGTGGTGTTCTCATACTACAGGCAGGCAGTTGATTTTGCTAGCTGCAATATCAGTATATATATATATATAGATATATATATATGTCTATATATATATCTATATATATATATCCCAGCTTAGTGCAGCTATGGGCCATTAGTATGTCTGGAAGGCCAACAAGGAGAGGCAGACAGTCACAAGCCAATAAAAGAGGGCAAGCAGGCTCTGCGTCTAGAGGCAACAGTGCTGGTCGTGGAGACGGTGCATCCTCATCAGCACTTGGCCGTGGGACAAGCTTGGCCTTTTTTTCGGCAGCTGGCCATGTTGAGCCGCAACATGTGGAAGACTTGGTCAAGTGGATGACCAAGCCGTCCTCATCCTCCTCATCCTCTCTCACCCATTCTCAGGGTACTTTGTCTGGCAAAGCAGATGCCAACGCGGCCTCTTCCCTTGGCTCAATGGCATCAGTGACTCCTTCCCTAGCCCCACCATGTCCTCCTGAGGAGTCCCTCGAACTGTTTGACCACAGTGTTGGGTACATGCTCCAGGAGGATGCCCAGCGTTTATAAGGCTCTGATGATAATACTGAGCTAGATGAAGGCAGTAACGTGAGCACGGACAGGGGGGGTGCCCAAGAAGGACAGCAATCTGGCAGTCATGCTCCCCCTGCTGCAGCATACTGCCAGGTTTGCTCCAGTGATGAGGAGGGAGGGGATGATGAGGTCACTGACTCAACATGGGTGCCTGATAGGAGAGAAGAGGAGGTGGCACATCACCAATGAGGCAGGATGCCCTTCAGGAGCCAGCCTAAGGGCAGCACACTGACTGCATCACACCCCAAAGCTCCGCATGTGCAGGGTGCTGCTGTCTCTGCGTGTTATTCCAAAAGTTCTTTGGCGTGGGCCTTTTTTGAGACGAGTACATCAGATCGCACCACTGCTATTTGCAACATATGTCTCAAGCGTATCTCGCGTGGTCAAAACATCTCCCGCTTGGGCACCACATGCTTGACCAGACATATGTTGACCTGCCATGCAGTTCGTTAGCAAGCGTATCTAAAAGACCCACACCAAAGAACAAAGAGTACCTCTCCTTGCTCCTCATCAGCTGAGATCTCCAACCCCACTATATCTTCAGTCCTCTCTGAGACCTGCACTGAGAGGAATGAAGGTGTAAAATTAGGTGTGTCACAGCCAAGTACTTGTGGGCAATCTGCTTTCAGTACACCGATGTCAGATTGTACCAGGCAAATTTCCCTGCCCCAGCTGCTGCACCGCCGAAAGAAGTTCGCTCCCAGCCATCCACATGCCCAGCGGTTGAATGCTACCCTGTTTCCCCGAAAATAAGACCTAGCGTGATTGTCAGTGATGGCTGCAATATAAGCCCTACCCCCCAAATAAGCCCTACCCTGTTTCCCCGAAAATAAGCCCTACCCTGAAAATAAGATCTACAAGAACTTTAACTAGGGCTTATTTGAGGGGTAGGGCTTATATTGCAGCCATCACCGACAATCACGCTTATTTTCGGGGAAACAGGGTAGCTTGGCAAAATTGCTAGCACTTCAACTGCTGCCTTTTCAGTTGGTAGACTCTGCCCCCTTCCGTGAGTTTGTGGAATGTGCGGTTCTTCAGTGGCAGGTACCCAAATGCCACTTTTTCTCACAGAAGGCGATTCCGACTCTCTACCGGCATGTGGAAGGCAATGTCTATGCCTTGCTGGACAGGGCGGTCAGTGGTAAGGTGCATATTACCGCTGACTCGTGGTCCAGCAGGCATGGACAGGGACGTTACCTAAGTTTCACCGCACATTGGGTGACTCTGCTGGCAGCTGGGAAGGATGCAGGACAAGGTGCAGTAGTGTTGGAGTTTGTTCCGCCACCACGCCTCCAAAATACCACTACTAATGATTGTGACACACCTCTCTCCTCCACCCCCTCCTCTTCTTCTTCCTCCATGGCCTTTTCCTGTGCTTTATCCTTGGACCCAGCGGTGGTCCGTAGCCGTTCAAGGGGCTACGCAAGTATGCAGGCCAAAAGATGCCATGCAGTGCTTGAGCTGGTGTGCTTGGGGGACTGGAGCCACACTGGGGCAGAGGTTCTGTCAGCTCTGCAGGGGCAGGTTCAGAGGTGGTTGATGCCACGCCAACTTAAGGCAGGAATGATGGTTTGCGACAATGGCACCAACCTCCTCTCTGCCCTCTGACAGGGACAAATGACCCATTTGCCCTGTTTGGCTCATGTCCTTAACTTGGTGGTGCAGCGGTTCTTGGGCAGATACCCAGGCATACAGGATGTCCTGAGGCAGGCCAGGAAAGTCTGTGTGCATTTCTGCCAGTCATATAATGCCAGTGCTCGGCTGGCAGACTTCCAAAAGGAGTTTAACCTACCCAAGAATCGTCTAATCTGTGACATGCCCACCAGGTGGAACTCAACGTTGGCCATGCTGCAGCAGCTGCACACGCAGCAGAGGACCATCAAGGAGTACCTGTGTGACTATGGCACCAGGACAGGGTCAGGGGAGCTTGTTTTTTTTCCCCACGCCAGTGGGCCATGATCAGAGATGCATGCACTGTCCTGTCACCATTTGAGGAGGCCACAAGGATGGTGAGCAGTGACAGTGCATGCATCAGTGACACTGTCCCCCTTGTCCACCTGTTTGAGTACATGCTGCGTGGAATAATGGACAGGGCACTTGAGGCAGAACAGAGGCAGGAAGAGGAGGACTTCCTTAGCTCTCAAGGCCCCCTTTATCCAGACAGTGTTCCTGCGTGCCCGCCGATCTCACTGGAAGAGGAGGAGGATTGTGTCAGTATGGAGGTGGAGCCTGGCACTCAGCATCAGCAGCAGTCTTTAAGGGATCAGTCCCAAGAAACACATGGACTTGTATGTGGCTGGGAGGAGGTGGCTGCGGACCATGTCGTCCTTAGTGACCCAGAGGACTCCGGATCGAATGCTTCAGCAAACCTACGCTGCATGGCCTCCCTGATCCTGCAAAGCCTGCGGAAGGATCCTCGTATTCGTGGTATCAAGGAGAAGGACCAATTCTGGCTGGAAACCCTCCTTGATCCATGTTACAAGGGTAAGGTTGCAGACCTTATCTTGCCGTCACAGAGGGAGCAGAGGATGAAACATCTTCGGGAGGCCTTGCAGAAAGGTCTGTGCAATGCGTTCCCAGAGACTGGGAGGTTACAAACTCCTGTTTCTGGACAACGTGTTGCTGAGACTTTGGTCAGTCAAAGAAGGAGCGGTGGAGAAGGTGGCAGTTTAAGCGATGCGTTCAGACAATTTTTTAGTCTGCAGCCCCAAGGTATGATCGGTTCCAGCAACCATCGTCAGCGTCTGTTTTACATGGTGCAGGAATACCTAGGGGCAAGATCTGACTTGGACACCTTTCCCACCGAAAATCCTCTGGGTTACTGGGTCTTGAGGATGGATCTGGCCAGAGCTTGCACAGTATGCAATTGAGCTACTGGCCTGTCCTGCATCCAGCGTTCTTTCGAAATGCACATTCAGTGCTGCTGGAGGTTTTGTAACCGATCACAGGGTGCGTCTGTCCACCGACTCGGTCGATCAACTGACCTTCATAAAAATGAATCAGTCTTTGATCTCCACCAGCTACCAAGCACCTGATGCTGATGTAAGCGAATATTTTTTTTTTAAATCTCAGATCCGTTCAAAGACTGCCTATGCTGATGCTGAGTGACTATCCTAAGTAATTATCCTCTTCCTCCTCAATGATCACGCTGATAGCTTGTAAGAACATTTTTGGTTCTGGGTGCCGCCACCAGTGCCTAAGGCCAAATTTTCAGCACCTGTTGTACAGGGGCATGTAATTACAATTTTTGATGCAATACTTTGCAGCAGGGCTCGTTCCTGCGTTCCAACTAGAGTATCTGTGAGGGGTTGCAGTGTTGTGGCACCAGCACCTGTGCCTAAGGCCTAATTTTTCAGCCCCTGTTTAACAGGGGCGTGTAATTACAATTTTTGATGCAATACTTTGCAGCAGGGCTCATTCCTGCATTCCAACTAGAGTATCTGTGAGGGGTTGCAGTGTTGTGGCACCAGCACCAGTGCCTAAGGCCCAATGTTTCAGCCCCTGTTTAACAGGGGTGTGTAATTACAATTTTTGATGCAATACTTTGCAGCAGGGCTCGTTCCTGCGTTCATACTAGTGTATCTGTGAGGGGTTGCAGTGTTGTGGCACCAGCACCAGTGCCTAAGGCCCAATTTTTCTGCCCCTGTTCAACAGGGGCATGTAATTACAATTCTTTATCTAATATTTTACAGCAGGGCCCGTTTCTGCGCCCACCAAGAGCGAGTGAGGACTTACAGTGTTGTGGCACCAGCACCACCACCACCACCAAAGGCCCAAATTTTCAGCCCCTGTTCAACAGGGGCATGTAATTACAATTCTTGATCTAATATTTCACAGCAGGGCCCTGTGAGGGCTTACAGTGTTGTGGCCACAACAACACCTAAGGCCCAAATTTCTGCTGAGTATATAGGGCAGGCCCCTACTTTCAAACATCCAACTTACAAACGACTCCTACTTGCAAACGGAAGGAGACAACAGGAAGTGAGATGAAATCTACCCCTAGAAAGGGAAATTCTCTCCTGTAAGAGTTAATAAGGGAAAAATATTTCTCCTTTCCACTGATGCTTTATCACCAATCCTTGTTTCACAAAAAAACCCAAATTTTCAAAAAACATTTGTCATTGGGACAAAAAGTGAGGTGAAATCTTCCGAAGAGGAGCACAGACAGCAAAACAAATGTCACAGGGGTGATAACCCTTCCCTATGTTTTCCAAAAAGCTTAAAATAGATTTTTTGGCTGGAGCTAAACACGTTAAAAATGTACCAGTTCAAAATTACAAACCGATTCTACTTAACAACAAACCTACAGTCCCTGTCTTGTTTGCACCGCCTGTATACTGCTGTTCAGAGTACAGAGCCTATATACTGCTGTTTCCTTTTTTAATTTGGGTGCAGTGTTCCCCTTAATATCCATACAAGACCCAAAGGGCCTGGTAATGAACTGGGGGGTACCCATGCCATTTGTCTCTCTGATTTTCATCCATATTGCCAGGACCCGACATTACAATAAAGCCGCAAGCAGTTTTAAACGACTTTTTTTCCTTTAAAAATTACATTTTGTGCAGGGACTGTTCTAAGCACGGGAAACACGCGGCACTTTACAGGCATACTATAGACACCCCCCAGGTACGATATTTAAAGGAATATTTCACTTTTTTATTTTTACTTTAACCTCCCTGGCGGTATGATTATTTCGGATTTTAGGTGCTAAAAACGGTACAATTATTTTGCATGGAAATTTGGCGTTTTATATTGTAGGTCTGTAATTCTTAACAATAACACACTTAAATCTGTCCAAACAAGAGTCTAGTAGATATCCCGGGTATGATAAAGTTTGAAACACAAAAACATAAATTATAATATAATAAATAAAAATAAATAATTAAAAAAAATAAAAATAAATAGTAATAAAATAAATTTCCCCACGATTCACTATCGCTCAATTCTGCAAGTGTTCTAATTTACTATCGCTGTTTTCTAGCTGGTCTAAAGCCACTTTTGACGTAAAGGGACACTTTTTGGTTGCTATGGACAATCTCCAGTTTCCAGGCAGAAAGAACAGTATATATCACATAAAACTGCATGCAGGGCATGGGCCAAAGCACTGGGGACAAAAGGGATGTGAAATCATTTCATACAGTACTGTAATCTGTAAGATATTGACATTTTTTTGAATTTGCCGCCAGGCTCCGCCCCCGTGCGTCGCGACGCTCGCAGGGAACGGAGCCTGGCAAGGAGAGGCTTCGGACGAGGACAGAGCCCACGGACACTGCAGGATCCCGAGGACAAGGTAAGTAAAGCCACACCAGGATCCTGCGATGTAATCGAGAGTGTGGCTCGGGGTTACCACTAATGGTCCTGATTTTTAACCCCGAGCCACACTCGGGAAAACCGCCAGGGAGGCTACGCATCATTAAAATCACTGCTCCTGAAAAAACTGACGTTTTTAAAAGTTTTTTTTGCATTGATACATGTCCCCTGGGGCAGGACCCGGGTCCCCAAACCCTTTTTAGGACAATACCATGCAAATTAGCCTTTAAAATTAGCAGTTTTGATGTCAAACGTTCGAGTCCCATAGACGTCAATGGCGTTCTAACGTTCGTGCAAATTTTCGGTCCGTTCGCAGCTTCTGGTGCGAACCCAACTGGGGGGTGTTCGGCTCATCCCTAGTCTTGATAGATGCTGGAGTTCATAGGCACCTCTGAGATACTTAGAAACTAGAGCATTAGGATCCTCATGCCATAATTCATGACTGTGTTTCTAAGAGCTATAAGCTGACAATAGGTGATTTAACCCAACAAACTCCACTGTAATTAAAATATCACATTTGGGGGAACTGACCATTTAAAGTACTGTATAACTAAAGTCAGTTGTGTCCCAAAGGAAGGTTTCCCTATGTTCCTATAGACACAAAAGTGTGATGGAAATCCCCTCTTAGACAGCTGTCACCGCAACATGTATACCTATAGTAAGTTTTCCCCTCTAATTCTGTTCCTGTTACAACTTAAAGCGGAGCTCTAGTCGTTTTTGTGTTTATTAAAAAAGTCAGCAGTTACAAAAAGTGTAGCTGCTGACTTAATAAACACACATTCACCTGTCCCAGGATCCAGCTATGGGATTGCCAGAACCCTTGATTCTCCCCCTCTCCTCTTGGCGGCTCCAGCATTACAACTGTGGGCACCCACATGTGACAGCTTGCGGCTCCACAGCCGGGAGCACACTGTGCATGCGCAAGTTGTGCTGCACCTCCTGAATGGTCAGGCAATCTTCTAGGATGTGTGACATGTCCCAGATGATTGTGGTGGGGGGGAGAGAACTTCTGCTTGGATCGCCTAGGTGGTCTGAGCTGAAGCAGGAGCAGGTACCTGTCAAAACTAGGTAACCCCCCCCAAAAAAATTGCATGCCAAATGTGAAATAGGAGGGGGGAGGAATGCTTAAAGTGGAACTTCCCCTTTTGTGTGGAGCTCCACTTTAATTATTTGAAATTGCCCATACTTTCAGTCCCAAGGACACTGGTCATTAGCAGAAATAGAGAGGCTGAATTTCCCCCGCAAAGAACATGCAGCAAAACATAAACCTGACAGAGGATTTACCCATTTCCTACTCATTGAAAAGGAAAAAAAAGGTTTGACCATGGATACACTTTAATGTGAATTTGTGTTTTCAAAACTGACCTTCAGGAAAACTTATACACATATCGGAGTATTTTTACCTGCCAAAGTAATTCTGTACAGATTGCTTTGTAATTCAGTCACCCCTGTCTGGCAGAACAGCCATGGCTACAAACTTCACTATCACAGCAGGACACATTGGTCATCACTGGTCCAAACAAATCCCCATTGGACAGTAAGCAGCATAATGTAAGCAGCATAATGCCCCGTACACACGGTCGGACATTGATCGGACATTCCGACAACAAAATCCATGGATTTTTTCCGACAGATGTTGGCTCAAACTTGTCTTGCATACACACGGTCACACAAAGTTGTCGGAAAATCCGATCGTTCTAAACGCGGTGACGTAAAACACGTACGTTGGGACTATAAACGGGGCAGTGGCCAATAGCTTTCATCTCTTCATTTATTCTGAGCATGCATGGCACTTTGTCCGTCGGATTTGTGTACACACGATCGGAATTTCCGACAACGGATTTTGTTGTTGGAAAATTTTATAGCCTGCTCTCAAACTTTGTGTGTCGGAAAATCCGATGGAAAATGTGTGATGGAGCCTACACACGGTCGGAATTTCTGACAACAAGGTCCTATCACACATTTTCCATCGGAAAATCCGACCGTGTGTACGGGGCATAACACTGATGAGTTCTCACTGCTCATTCTGCCTTTAAGACTGCTGTCCCCTAATCTATCCATCTTTAGACGATCCCTGAAAACTCTTCTCTTTAAAAAAGCTTATCCTGCTTCTAACTAACACTGTTTTACTTCCTCCATCAGTTCATCCCCCCACAGCTATTACATTTTGTATCAACTGACTCTTCCTTTTTAGATTGTAAGCTCTAATGAGCAGGGCCCTCTGATTCCTCTTGTACCAAATTGTAATGTAACTGTAATGTCTGCCTTTATTTTGCTAAGCACTGCGCAAACTATTAGCCCTATATGAAACCTGTATAAAAATAATAATAATATAGGAGGCTAATATAAATGCAAAGCCAGGGACATACAACTAAAAGTAAAAACCTTCCAGAGTGCACATCTCAATTACTAAAAAAAGGTGAAAAAGGATAAATGGAAAAATAAATAATGTAAAACAATGTAAAAATGCAATAGAACAATAACTCACAGACTAAGCACAAATTATAGTAATAAATTGGTGTATAGGTCACCCATGCACTAAGCAACTGTCAGCTGAGCTACACAGAAAAGGTTCAATGCTGCTGGGTGGCCAGAGGGGGAGCACCAGATAATGCAAAGACTCCTCAATTGTATTTGTGAGTGCATATTATTTGTTTTTTTACAATAAAACTACTAAACTATTAGCCTTTGTGCTGGTATCTCTCTGTTTATCTAAAGTCACAGACATACACTAGCTGCCTTTAAAAATAAATAAGTGCCAAGATAAATTATAAAGGAAATGCATACCACACCCCAGTGTAATGATGAATATATATATATGTCATTATGGACAAAGAGTAAGTTTGTTCAACTTTAAAGTGATATTAAATGTCTAAGTTTTTCATGAAATAATAAGCATGTTATACGTACCTGATCTGTTCAAGGGTTTTGCACAGCACAGTCTCTTACCTCTTTTTTTTTTGGTCCCCTGCCAGTGCTTTACCCTCTTCCCTTTCTCTGAGTACCCTGATAGCAGGCTGTGTGCTGTGGGGACACCCATGCGGGTGTTCTCCTGAGCCAGAATATGTGTGTTCATAGGCACACACAGCTTTTCTCTGCCCCACCTCCCGCTCCCTTGTCAAAGGATTTGACTGAGAGCAGCAGGTGCCAATGTTTCCCGCTGCTCTTGTGAGAGTAGGAAGGTAGAGAAGTAGAGCTGCAGCTGGGCACAGTGCTGGATAGATAGAGGACTCGGGTAAATTTTTAGAGATGGGATGAGGGGATTAGCTAGCAGAAGGTTTTTTTCTTTATACAGAAAATGCATTAAGGCACAAAAAACTTTTGTGTTTAGAACTGCTGTAAAAATGTGTTATCTCTCAAAGAAATCACTTGCAAACTATATTTAAAATTGAGCAATTTTATTGATAGGTAACCAACATAAAACTACTATTAAAAGGTTCACATAATAAAAACATGTATTTTGTATATACCGTACCCTCTCAAAACAACCCCTATGAGCCTATCCAGAGCATAGCAGATAACATACAATAGAAGACATAATATCCCAAGGCCACCCAAGATGTAAAAAGTAGAGTGTACCAAACATTGGTTTACACTATGAACATGAAGAGGTTGGCTAATAATGAGGCCCTTCTCCCAAGGTGTTTCTCTTATCATTTCTTCAGAACTGGAGCATTCAAGGGTATTGTATCCTGTCTGATCAGCATGTGGGAAACACATTCTTCCCAAAGCAGTACACCAGGAACACCAATGGGACAGGTATAACACGTTCAGGCATGGGTTTAAAAAAAGGTTCCTGTGTGTGTTCTTGCTGTCAATCAAAATATAATACATATACTGCACTGGATCCCTCCTATAAAGATGCCAACGTGACTCTGAATATGAATCATGGTCTGTCTGCACAAATGTGTGTTCCCATGTAGTGTGACCTGAGCTCTGGCCACACTACATAGGTACCCACATGCATCTAGAAAGTAAACTAAAGAAAGTACTAAAGCCTTTTAATAAAGCTGAATTCTGGGGGAAAAAATACCCTTGCAGCACCTTGCCTAGGGGATGATGAATACGGTGATATACTTGCCTTATTCCTCAATCCTGACTCCTCTCCATAGGACTCATACCTCAAAGCTGACCAGATTCCTGCATTCTATGTGAAGATTCTAAGGGCCTGCTCACAATCTAGGATGACAGACAGTGGAGGAGAGCGCAGGCTGCAGGGGATCACTACAATCATCAAAGGTTCAAAATGCTCCCTGTTGAGTCAGATTTATATCTATGCTCTATCAAACTCCATGTTTCCAGCTGACTGAAGAGCTCTAGCTCTGACTCAACATGGGACATGTCAGACCTCTGCATAGGTCTTGATGAACATGAAATGTATTTAGCTGATTTAACCCCTTCACGATGACTGTACGCAAATATGTGGCCTCGGCTTGAAAGGGTTCTACCGGGGTGATGCCTGCATCTGCAGGAATCACCCAGGTACCCTTTTTTTTTTAGAGCAAGCGGTCGGCTTTCTTGGTATAACAGCCATTGTGGTTACCAGCCACCTTCCGCTCCCTCCACCCTTTTCTCTGCCTTCCGCAGCTCTCCTGGCCTCTCCCCCATCCCAGAAGACCCGAACAAAGCTGGACTCGGCTTTGATCAGGTCTCGGATGTAGTAACACAGAAGCAACTTAAAAGCGCCAGATTAAAAAAAAACAACAGTACTCAAAACTGCCAAACTTGGCATTTTGAATGCTTTTAAGTGCAAAGGATAGATTTGGGGTCTTCTAGACCCCAGAACTCTCCATAAAGAGTACCTGTCACTGACTAATACTGTCACAAGGGATGTTTACATTCAGAATTTTTTTTTTTTTTTTTAAGAGACAATGTAATAAAAATTTTTTAAAAAATGTAAAAAAATAAGAAAAAAAAATGAAAGCGCCCCGCCCCCCCGTGTTCATGTGCAGAAGCGAACGCATACGTAAGTCGCGCCCACAAATTTAAACAATGTTCAAACCACACATGTGAGGTATAGCCGCAATTGCTAATAGCAATAACTCTAGCACAAGACCTCCTCTGTAACGCTAAACTGGTAAACTGTAGAAATTTTTAAAACGCCGCCTATGGAGATTTTTAAGTACCATAGTTTGTCGCCATTCCACGAGTGTGGGCAATTTCAAAGCATGGCATGTTAGGCATCTATTTAACTCGGCATAACATCATATTTCACATTATACAAAAAAATTGGGCTAACTTTACTGTTTTGGGTTTTTTTTATTCATGAAAGTGCATTTTTTAAAAAAAAATTTCATTTGAAAGACCGCTGCGCCAATATCGTGTGACATAAATTATTGCAAGGATTGCCATTCGATTCTCTAGGGTCTCTGCTAAAATATATATATATATATATATATATATATATATATATATATATAATGTTTGGGGGTTCAAAGTAATTTTCTAGCAAAAAATACGGATTTTAACTTTTTAACTTGTAAGCAACAAATGTCAGAAAAAGGCTTAGGTATTAATGGGTTAAACTGAAAGGCCAATTGGGCTATAACATCAGAGCCAAGCAAGTAGAATTTTATAGGGAGAGTTCAACAATAGCACCCTATTTATTTTCTAAGTTCAAGTTTCCTTCAAAGATTTTTAATAAATACATATGTTACTGGCATGACATATCTATGATTACCCTGAAGGTTAGCTTTTAATAGCCTATTTATAAAACGTTTTACAAAATCGCAAACAAAATCAGATTGAAAATATCTTTATTTGCCATTTTTTCACTCAATTTTCTGTTTTTGTATGTTTTATTAAACTGAAGACTTATAGGCCAGTGAGCTGGAAAAATTATAACATGGCTTTTGAAAACTCATAATAATAATAAAGCAGAGGGTGAAGCTTTTATGACTTCTATAGTTTTGCGGTGCTGCAATAACATATCACATCCTTTGTCATATTCCACTTTCACAGCTTGAATGTAGAATACATAGGAAAATGGTTAAGTGCCAAACTATTTAATGGAAATGACAGACTTGCCCTTCAAACATGCATTTATATATAGATTGACTTGTGAAATGAAAATGATCCCTAAGTGTCAAAATCACTTGCACATGTTAAAAGGTGACCAAAATCTGTAAGCATGCCTTTCAAGTTACTGGTGATATTACGGTAATATGAGGTACATTTTCATAAATGTTACAATTTCTTTCACTTTATGATTCATATAATAGAGACAGAAAGTTGAAAGTAATTCTTAACTGTACAAATTTCATTAGCCCACTCGTGGAAAACCACTGTGATACTTTTTGAACTGTGTAAAAAAACTCTCCTACATAGTGGTAAATGAAAATGTAGCCAGTATAGTGATTGATATACAGTCTACCTTAAAGTATAATTCCAGCTTAACCCTAACTACTCTTAAAACTATCCCCTTCCCCCTAAAAAACTTATGTTATTCTCTCTAAATGCTACAATAAATAAGATGTTTGAATTAAAAAATAGTTTATCGTTGCACAATGGGGGTTATTTACGAAAGGAAAATCCACTTTGCACTACAAGTGCAAACTACAAGTGCAAAGTGCACTTGAAATTGCACTGAAAATGCACTTGGAAGTGCAGTCACTGTAGATCCGAGGGAGATATGCAAGGAGATTAAAAAACAACATTTTAGCTCGCACTTGATTGGATAATAAAATCAGTAGAGCTTCTCCTCATTTCAGATCTACCACTCAGATTTACAGCGACTGCACTTCCAAGTGCACTTTCATTGCAATTTCAAGTGCACTTTGCACTTGTAGTTTGCACTTGTAGTGCAAAGTGGTTTTGCCTTTCGTAAATAACCCCCACAGTGCCATATTCAATTTATTGAGCAAATATTACTGCTTTGTTCTGGGAAATACAATCAGCGATTATTGTAAATGCTGATATTTATCACAAGTGCAAAATAAAAGTATTGGAAATGAAAACCACAGGGGGGGTATCACTGCATGGTCTGCACATTTTACACATTTGAAAAATAATCCCTTACTAAGCATAAACATAGATTAACATATCTTTGACATATGACCTATAATACTGCGAATAATCAATGCTAGAGCTTAAGTTATTAATGGTAATTAAATACAACATTATTAAAAAGATATTATGTTTACTTACATGGCAAATGTAACATTGATTAAAAGGGAGAATCTTCTTATATGCATAACATTTTATGGTAAGTACCATATTTTAAAAATGAATTCCACAGAGACCAAATGGAAATCTGTGCTAATTTCTTGCTTACTCTGGTTAAAGTACCCTGTGAGTCACTGACTTGGGGCAAGCACATGAAATAAAAAGTCAAACTGAAGTCACAGTTCCTGTATACTGCATATTTATTTTGGGTCAGAACCTCAGAAAGTACTAAAGACATGGGGTTGATATACTAAAGACAAATAGGCAAGAAAATAAAAAAAACCTTTTTTTTCCCTTGCATGCTATTGGATACAGGAAGTCAGCAGAGCTTTGCTTCATTCACAAAGCTAAAGAGACTTTGTATGATGGTCGGGTAGCTTGTGTTTTAAAATAGCAATTACTAGCTTATCTAGAATTTCTGTGTGTGTGTTTATATGGTCTCTGTGTGTGTGTGTGTGGCGGCGTTACGTATATAGTTTGAACTTCCACTGAGAAGTAAAAATTCCCCTGCATATTTAACAGCTTATTTGTCTTATTAAATCAACCCCAAAGTATTAAAGCTAGGGGCTAGGAGCTTAAGGAGCTGAAAGTGAGCAGTATGTATGGGATAAGATTTTCTAGCACCTCTGGCTGCCTTGTCTTTTCTGGCTGTTTGACATGAATACACAGGTTGTTATGTCAAGCACAAAGCAGAAGAATAGTAAATGCCCTTTTCATATATACTCCAAAGGCCTTCTTTCGCATCACCTTTTGCCTGACCTTACTTCTTCATAGCTTCATTTCTTTCCTCGAAGTGTTGTGTTCCCTGTGGCTTTCATGCTCTTTTCTACCTGTCATAGATGTTTTCTTCCTTAGTTCTTTTGAAAACTTTTTTCTCCTAAACCTTAACTTTACTTGCTCTTTTTTCTTGTCATCTATACTAAGACCACATCCAGCTTGTTCTAGCCTGATATGAGGGTTCGTGTTCATGTCCATGATCTCTCTGACTACATATCCTACTAAGGTTTTTAAACACATGCAGTATAGGCCACTTGTTAAACAAAATACTATTCAGTTTTGACATCTAGCAGTCTTTAGTACTTTCTGAGGTTCTGACACTACACTGCGAGGAGACAGAATCCCCATTATGCTTTATAGACAAAAAGTCCTCAGTACCTCATAATCTGCTTGCTCCAAGGAGAAAAAAATCTGTCCAGATTTGATCATGGTGGTAAGAGACACATTTTTCTGTGATTTGATGTCTGTGGGGGGTATATAGCTTTAATGAAAAGGGCAAGAGAGGCAGTTGATAAAAAAAAAAATGTGCTAACAATATTGATCTTTTGTACAGTTTAAAAAAAATAAGAAATTGTTTTAAAAAGGTACTGTGGTTCTTCTTGGCTGACAACTCCCATGCCACATTGTACTTACTGAATGGAGTTGCATAAAGATTATTGTTGTTAATGCTTATAATGACCCTTTTCTTCAATAGAGTGGAATTAATTAATGTTAACCTTCCTGGCGGTAACCCCGAGTGTGGCTCGGGGGTTAAATTTCAGTACCATTAGCGGTAACCCTGAGCCACACATTTGGGATTGCATTGCAGAATCCTGGTCCAGGTTACTTACTTTGTCACCAGGATCGTGCGATGTCCCCCCGCTGTGTCTGCGGGCTGTGTCATCCGCCCGATGCTCTGTGTGTCGGGCTCTGTTCCCTGCGAGAGTCGTGACACATGGGGGCGGAGTCCGGCGGCAAATTCAAAAAGTACACAAAACATAACACATACAGTACACTGTAATCTTACAGATTACATTACTATATACAAATCATTTCAAATCTCTTTTCTCCCAAATGCTTTGTCCAGTGCCCTGTATACAGTTTTATATTATATATACTGTTCTTTCTGCCTGAAAACTTGAGATTGTCCATGGTAACCAAAAAGTGTCCCTTTATGTCAAAAGTGGTTTTAGACCAGCAAGAAAACAGCAATAGTAAATTAGAACACTTGCAGAATTGAGCGATAGGGAATCGTGAGGAAATTAATTTTATTATTATTAAATTATTATTTTTTATAATTATTTATAGTTATTTATTATATTATAATTTATGATTTTGTGTTTTAAACTGTCTACTAGACTCTTGTTTGGACAGATTTAAGTGTGTTATTACTAAGAATTACAGGCCTACACTATAAAATGCCAAATTTCTATGCAAAACAATGTACTGCTTTGAGACACAAAAATCTGACAAAATCATACCTCCAGGGTGGCTACGGCGCATTTATCTAAACGTTAGCATTTTTCTCAGTGCGCATATCTCTAAATTTTCAACAGACAACTCATATCAGGTAATGCCATTTCCATTTCCTGGCAATCTGTAGCCACCTTCATGCTGTCCTGTGTATGTTTTCTTATCCTCCCTTTGTTTGTTCACTTATTGCTAGCTAGAATGTGTTGTGTCAATGGTCACAAACTCTCTATAAATTCAACCCAGGTAATACAGCAACAAATATTTCCTTAGTGAACTGAAGCTAGACACTATGGGGTTGATTTACAAAAGGCAAATAGACTGTGCACTTTGCAAAGGGCAGTTGCTCCAGAGCTTAGTAAATGAGGTAAACCTTTACTTTGCAATACATACCCAATCATGTGCAAGGCAAATAACAGAAGCAATATTATTGGTTACACATGATTGGACGATAAAAATCAGCAGAGCTTCTGCTCATTTACAAAGATCTGGAGCAACTGCTGTTACAGAGTGCAACTGCACTTTGCAAAGTGCAGAGTCTATTTGCCTTTAGTAAATCAACCCCTTCCTGTCAGTGCTGTTTAATGCCTGTATACTGGCTACCCCACTTTTAAGTACACAATGGGGTTTATTTACTAAAGCTAGAAAGTGCAAAATCAGGCTCACTTCTGCATAGAAACCAATGAGCTTCTAACCCCAGCTTGTTCAATTAAGCTTTGGTAATAAAACCTGGAAGCTCATTGGTTTCTATGCAGAAGTGAGCCTGATTTTGCACTTTCTAGTTTTAGTAAATAAACCCCATTGTGTACTTAAAAGTGGGGTATGCCTGTACACTACTGTCATAGTGCACTGGGCCTGTTTTCACAAAACCCATAATGTCATACTTATTGTTTTCAGTGCATTATCATTAACAGTGTATTTCTAACTGCTAGTGTTCACTACCTCCTGCCAGAAATTCGTACTTACTATTCAGTGCCATAATTTCTTTATCATCATCATTTCCCAGAGTCACAGAGTTCTAGGCTTTAGGAATTCTCCCTTTTTCTCAGTGTCCTGTAATCATCAGCATTCATTACAGTCACAGAAGGCAAATTTGCTAACTTTCAGTTTTCCCTGATGGCTGCCAGCAATTCTCATTTCTCAGCCATTGCCATATTGACAGCACTATCATTTATCAGAGTCACAGAGAGTAAATTCTGCTGTCAGTATTTACTACTAGGCTCCAGTAAAACTCCCAACTCACTTAGGGGTGTTTTTTATACCAAAAAAAATAAAAAAAATCATATCTGTTAATGGAAACTGCATATAAATTTGTTTTGTGTGAATGGGGCAAAATTGAAAGTTTTCAAGTTATATCACCCAGCAGTGTGAATGTTGAAAAGAACACATTATGAGGCTGAGGAGCATACTTACAGTATTTCCCATGATAGGGCCATTAAATGGTTATAATGTGATATTTCCTGCACGTCCACATTTAAACTACTGAGAATTTAGCTTGAGAACATTTGATTTTTCCCATTTCCAACAAAGAAGTTTACACACAGTTTTGAAGGACAAACAGCTGTGAATCTTCTTTAATACGTACATAATTTGGTGCCCTGTAATCATTACCATTCATCATAAATAGTACATTTGTTTTTTGCCAGCACTCACTATTTTCTGCTGTTAATTATTTTCAGACAATGACATAAGATCATTTCTATTTTTATTGTCCCAGACACATGTAGTTTGGCCTCAATACAAATACAAATACGTACCATGTTAGATTTTTTTCTCAAAGAATTTACACTGATATGAGCAGCCTTTAAAGTATATATAAAGACAAAACAACTTTGTTTTATGTTTTGGATAGAGAAAGGAATGGTTAAAAGCACTTTTAGAATCTCTCTGCCACCATGTCTCATTAGACAAATGTACCTCTACTTCCTGTACTATAGATGTAACAAGACGTGAGATGAAATCCCTCCGAAGCAAGAGAATTGACCTCACTTGTCATTGAAACAAAAGTCCCTATTTCAAGATTTCCCATATATACCTGTTATGGTGGCATTTTTAAATTTTGGATCCTCTATCACCTGCAGTCCTGGTGACAAATAGGACAAATAGGGAAGGTGAATCCACCCAGCAGGGACAGAAACAACAATAATAACCTGACAAAGATTAAAACATGTTAGCTTGAGTTGTGTTTTAATTTGTTTGTCTCTTACATAAAATCCAATCAAAATTACCATCTAATTCCCTGTCCACACAGTGACAACACTGCTTGCAATTTTACTACAAACTAAACAGCACGGGAATTGAAAAAATAATGACTTTACTGGCAAGATCAACAGACAATAAAACTTTATTATGGGGGCTCAGAAAAACTCAAATTGTTAATGGTAAAGTGTTAATGCTAGTAACAGACTGGATCATATATTATTTTTTTTATTTTGTCCATAATTACACTTTAGGTATATTTAATAAATATATTATAGGATTCAATGGGATCCTATTTAATTGCATCTATAGGACATCCACCGAAACTTATATTTTGAAAGTAATTTATATGAACTTACTATTAATACATACAGGGTTTTTATTTATTTTAAGGCAAATGCACAGTTTACTTTGCAAGTGAAGTTACACTCTGCAAGGAAGTTTTCACCAAATCTTCGTGAACCTAGTAAGCTTTACTTTGTAAAGATTAGCCAATCACTTGCCAGGGAAAAAAAAACAAAATTTTTGTGTGCAGAAGGTTGGATGATGGAAGCCAGCAGAGTTTCACCCTATGCACGAAACTCTTGGAATAAATTGCCTTGCAGAATGCAGCTGCATACTTTTAGTAAATCAACCCCATACCGCTTTGAACATAGAGGCTGGGTTCACACTATCTTCGCATGTGGCTCACAGCAGGGGTACGGTGCGTCCTCGTTCACCGTTTCAGGTCCGATTTCAGCCAGAATTTTTGGCTGAATTCGGACCTGAAATGGACCAAAATTCACACAGGGCTCCTGTGCAAACTCGCACTGGAGCCGCAGCGGAGATATGTGAACCGGCTCCATAGAGAGCTGGTCAAAATCTCCTGCTATTGCGAATTGGAATGCAGTGAACCCAGCCCAAACCAGTGCAATAATCAATAAATGCAATCTGAAAATTGATTTTATTTTATGCACAATCTCTAATACATGATGAAATGAATATATTATTTAAATCTCATTCACTTTAAGTGCCAGGTAATAAGAAGAGTGGAATGTGTTTATTTCCTAGCAGGCGCCAAAGATCTCTGCATGTCAGGACTGCTGACTTTGCTTTCTCTTGTGGGACTCACCATCCAATCAACATGACCTTTAAGAGCTCTAACAACTCACCAGTTCAATAACTCATTAATTCCTTTGTCATCACAATTCTTCCAGTCTATTACAGATCAAATGATATGAGTCTTTCTTGTGTTTAAAGTGGATATATTGTCCTGTTATTATGTTCCGAGCATGTTTTATTGTGCTTTTATATATGACACTAGAAGTTCAGTATTGGTAATCAAGTTTATTGTTTTTAGGGATGAGCTTAAGGCTCGGTCCAACCACAAGTTCAGCACCTTGCAATAGACATACATTTTCATCACTGGATTATATGATTTGTGGTAGATGTACATTGTGGCACATTTTTTGTTAAAGGACTTGACAAAAACTGTCTTTATTTACACAGTAGGGAAGGGCTTCATGCTTTTTTATGTTTTTTTTTTTTGCACAGGGTCCATCTTAAAATTCGTACCAGACCTTTCCTGATCAGGCCAATTTTCAGCTATTGCACTTTGAATGACAATTGTGTGGTCATGCAACAATGTACTCATATGAAATTTTTATATATTTTTTGAGACAGATAGAGCTTTTGTTGGTGTTAATTAACCACCACTGGGTTTTTTATTTTTTGCTAAACAAACAAAAAAAATGGCAAATTAAAAAAAAAAAAAATTCTAGTTTCTGTTATAAAATTTTGCAAATAAGTAATTTTTCTCCTGATGAGGCTGCACTGTTGAGCACTGATAGGCTGCACTAATAGGCACTGATAAGCTGCACTGATGGGCACTGGTAGGCTACACTGATGAACACTGATGGGCTACACTGATGGCTACTGAAAAAGCGGCACTGATTTTAATTGCAAAAATTATGTAGGGTGTCTTAATCTGTTTGGATGTTTTTGTGATTAAACGCTGGATTGCTATACACTTTACAAGTTTATGACTAGCATTACATGTCCTTGCACTTGCTCCGCAGGTAGGCAAAGTCTTTTCTGAAAAACAAGAGGGTATTTGGCATGAAGGAAGAATGGGAGCTATCATTGTCTCCTTATAAAAATGTGAATTACCTTAGGGCTTATTCACACTGTGGGGTTGATTTACTAGGCTTATTGAATGAGGCTTGGCTGACATTTATTTATTTTTTCCTTGCACATGATTAGGTATTCTTTGAGAAGTGAAACTTCCCCAATTCATTAATCTTTAGGGCAGATTCCCTTGTAAAGTGTGACTTCCCTTGCAAAGTTAACAGCCTATTTGCCTTTAGTAAATCAACCCCTATGTGTGGTGATGGGTGTTTTTCTGCACCTGATCAATGCCAACCATCATAAGGGCACATAGACCAATCTTTTTTCTATTTGCCCTATTCACACCAAAATGCTGGTGTGATGTGAAATGTGGAAAAATGCAGAGGTGCTGCATTTTTCCATAGAGCAACATATAGCACCACAAGTCCCAAACCACAGCACAACATGCCGCAGTGTGGAAACTTGAATGGAGTCTAACTTTTTGTACACTTTCAATAAAGTTAAAAAAAATTGTAAACAGAGCATTGCATTGTCTTACTGCCCTGAAAAATGGACACCAGCTAAAATGGTTTTAGCATGCATCTAGTGTGACTGTAAATGAATGTCAGAATTCCTTATTTCAATCCTTGTTCCAGGTCAGTAACATAGAAAACAATGAAATCATTACCATTCTAGTAGCTAAAGAGTTCTAGCAATACAACAGCCTCTACTGTAGCCTGTGTTGGTCTGGACAAAAATCCAGAAGAATATGAGTAAATTATAAAGACAATAACATAATATAAAAAGAAAGTATGTTTTTCCATAAATTACTAAACAGAGTACTCTTTGTTTTTAATTTGCACTAACAGTTACATTTTCAGGACAAGCTTTTGCAGTGTTCCATTCTTCTTGGTGCAAGCACAAAACACAAACTTTTATTGGTATTTTTAAATAATGATCATGCTTGCTGTGATGAAAAAAAAATCTAAATCCATCAACATACATAAAATCATTTGTGCTTTTTGTTTTGTTATTTTTAGTAAAAAAAACAAAAAGTAGTAGCAACATGTTTTATTGATACAGTAAAATATGTTTTTTTCAACACATAACAATAAATTATACAAAAAAACAAAACAAAACAAAAATGAAGAAAACAGTATACACTAAAAAGAAAAAAGAAAAACAACTCTGACTGTTTTGAGATACCTGCATTCACTTTTTCCCTTTAAAGTGGAGGTCCGCCCAACCAATGCAAAAATTAAAAGCCAGCAGCTACACATACTGCAGCTTATGGCTTTTAATCATAGGACACTTACCTGTCCTGGAGTCCAGTGATGTCAGCACCACAGCTGATGTTTCCATCAGCTGTTGGGTGCTGCCGCTGCCATTGCAGGTAAGGAAACCTGGCAGTGTAGCCTTATTACAACTTCACGCCAGGAACTCTACTGCACCTGAGTGAGGCTCTGCTCCTACTGGCCTGGTAGCAGGGGAAAGAGAGCCGAGTGGTGACGTCAACGGCCGTGGCCCCCAGAAGTGGGGACAGGATACCTGTCAAAGAGGTATCTGCTCTCCCTCCCCACCCCGAAAGGTGCAGAATGTGGCACTGGAGGCGGGGGGGGGGGGCAAATGAGTGGAAGTTCCACTTTTGGGTGCAACTCCGCTTTAAGAGCAATTCAATTTCTACTGTTTAATGAAATGCATGGGACTTTAATGGATCCTTTGGTGTGCTGAATTCCATCATCCAATCAAGTGAAGAAATTTTTTTTTTTCAAATTTCCTTGCATGTGGCTGTGTATTCTTGCAAAGTAAATTTTCACCACACTCGCTAAACTAAAGAAAAATTCCCTTGAAAGTGAGCAGCCTTTAGTAAATCAACCCCTTTAATATAGATGAGTGGCATATAGCAGAAGTTTTCCAGACATCACTTCAAGTTAAAATGGTTCTTAACGTTAGGCACAAAACACCATTCTGATGGTACAATACTTACTGCTGTTAGTTTAGCTGAGTCTAACCAAAATCTCTAAAGATTACATAAATTTGCATGCTTATTGTTTAAAAGAAGATATATTAACATGCATGATGATCATTTAGCAGTCACTTCCCTCTCTATAGTCCTGCCCTCATCATATGTCTCCTAGCTTTATTTGTTATGGTTGATGGATGATCTGCAGCTTAAGAATACCCTTAATGTATGCAATTTTATGGTTTAATTAATACATCAGGTAATAGTTCTAGTCTCAATTTTTTGTAGGACAGAGTGTCCAGTTAAACTTATAGTTAAAATGAGAAACATTTTTATTAGACATTATGTGCTCAGATATACTTGACTTATAAAATGATCAGATGGAGTGCTGACCTACTTTAACCAGTTTCTGACCAGATATACTGTGGTAGAATTGCTCTCCTGGGCGAAATCCCATACATATATGGCTTTGACCAGGAGAGCCACCAGAGGGCGCACCAGCCACGCGCGATCACATGCGGCAGCATGGGGTCTGTGTGTGTAAACTAGAGATGAGCTGAACACCCTCCTGTTCGGTTTGCAGCAGAGCATGCAAAAAATTCGGCGGAACACACGAACACCATTAAAGTCTTTGGGACACGAACATGAAAAATCTAAACTGCTCATTTTAAAGGCTTATATGCAAGTTATTGTCATAAAAAGTGTTTGGGGACCAGGGTCCTGCCCCAGGGGACATGTATCAATGCATACATTTTTTTTCAAAAACGGACGATTTTTCGGGAGCAGTGATATTTTTAATGCTTAAAGTGAAACAATAAAAATGAAATATTCCTTTAAATATTGTGCCTGGGGGTGTCTATAGTATGCCTGTAAAGTGGCAAATTTTTTCCCTGTTTAGAACAGTACCACAGCAAAATGACATTTCTAAAGGAAAAATTGTCATTTAAAACTGATTACGGCTGTAATGAATTGTCGGGTCTCGGCAATATAGATACAACTCATTGAAAAAAAGAGCATGGGATCCCCCTCAGTCCATTACCAGGCCCTTTGGGTCTGGTATGAATATTAAGGGGAACTTCGAACCAAAATTAAAAAAAAAAATTGTGTGGGGGTCCCCCTAAAATCCATACCAGGCCCTTCAGGTCTGATATGGAAATTAAGGGGAACCCTGCCCAAATTTTTTTTAAAAATACCGTAGGGGTCCCCCCATAATCCATACCAGACCGGTATTGAAATTAAGGGGAACCCTGCGCCAACATTTTTAAAAAAATGGTGTAGGGGTCCCCCCAAAATCCATACCAGACCCTTATCATGCAACCTGGCAGGCCACAGAAAAAGAGGGGGGATGAGAGGGTGCCCCCCTCCTGAACTGTACCAGGCTACATGCCCTCAACATGGGGAGGGTGCTTTGGGGTCTGACCCCAAAGTACCTTGTCCCCATGCTGATGGGGACAAGGGCCTCATTCCCACAACCCTTGCCCGGTGGTTGTGGGGGTATGCGGGTGGGGGGCTTACCAGAATCTGAAAGCCCCCTTCAACAAGGGTACCCCCAGATCCTGGCCTCCCGCCCTGTGTGAATTGGTATTGGAGTATTCAATTGTACCTCTACCATTTCATGGTGGAAAATCAACATAGTGTCAGACCCCAAAGCACCCTCCCCATGTTGAGGGCATGTGGCCTGGTACTGTTCGTCCCCCTCTTTTGCTGCAGCCTGCCAGGTTGTGGGTCTGGTATGGATTTTGGGGGGACCCCTACACCATTTTTTTTAAATTTGGTGCAGGGTTCCCCTTAATTTCCATATAAGACCTGAAGGGCCTGGTATGGATTTCAGAGGGACCCCATGCAATTTTTTTTTAATTTTGGTTCTGGGTTCCCCTTAATATTCATACCAGACCTAAAGGGCCTGGTAATGGACTGGGGGGATCCCATGCTCTTTTTTTCAATGAGTTTTATCTATATTGCCGAGACCCGACAATTCATTACAGCCGCAATCAATTTTAAATGGCAATTTTTCCTTTAGAAATGTAATTTTGCTGTGGTACTGTTCTAAACACGGGAAAAATGTGCCACTTTGCAGGCATACTATAGACACCCCCCAGGCATGATATTTAAAGGAATATTTCATTTTTACTGTTTCACTTTAAGCATTAAAAATATCACTGCTCCCGAAAAATCGTCCGTTTTTGAAAAAAAATTTATGCATTGATACATGTCCCCTGGGGCAGGACCCTGGTCCCCAAACACTTTTTATGACAATAACTTGCATATAAGCCTTTAAAATGAGCAGTTTAGATTTTTCATGTTCGTGTCCCAAAGCATTAAAAGCATTAAAAAAATCACTGCTCCCGAAAAAACAGCCGTTTTAAAAAAAATTTTTTGCATTGATACATGTCCTCTGGGGCAGGACCCGGGTCCCCAGACCCTTTTTTTGACAATAACTTGCATATAAGCCTTTAAAATTAGCACTTTTGATTTTTCATGTTCGAGTCCCATAGACCTTAACAGTGTTTCCGGTGGCTTTCGAATTTGCCAAGAACACCGCATATTGTTCGCTGTTCGGCGAACGACCGATGTTTGAGTCGAACTTACGTGTGACTCGAACATCGAGCTCATCCTTAGTGTAAACACACAATTCCCTGTGCTGTCAGAGGAGACAAGACAGATCGTGTGTTTCTACAAAGTAGAAACAGCGATCTGTCATCTCTCCTAGTTAGTCCCATCCCCCCACAGTTAGAACACACACATAGGGAACACAGTTAAGCCCCTGATCGCCCTCTAGTGTTAACCCCTTCCCTGCCAGTGACATTTACATGGTAATCGGTGCATATTTATAGCACTGATCGCTCTGTAAATGTCAATGGTCCCAAAAATGTGTCAAAAGTGTCCGACCTATCCACTGCAATGTCGCAATACCGCTAAAAATCGCAGATCACCGCCATTACTAGTAAAATAATAAATAAATAATAAAAACACCATATAAATGCCATAAATATTTCCCATAGTTTGTAGACACTATAACTTTTGCGTAAACCAATCAATATGCACTTATTGCGATGTTTTTTTACCAAAAATATGTAGAAGAATACATATCGATCTATACTGAGGAGAAAATGTGTTTTTTTTTTAAATCAGGATATTTACTATAGCAAAAAGTAAAAGATATTGTGTTTTTTTTTTCAAAATTGTCGCTCTTCTTTGTTTTTAGCACAAAAAATAAAAAACGCTGAGGTGATCAAATACCACCAAAAGAAAGCTCTATTTGTGAGAAAAAAAGGACATCATTTTTGTTTGGATACAACATCGCACGACTGCGCAATTGTTAGTTAAAGCGACGCAGTGCCGTATCGCAAAAAATGGCCTGGTCATTGAGCAGCCAAATCTTCCAGGGCTGAAGTGGTTAAAATTCTTCCCTGCATCCTTTAGCTGCTGAGATATTTTTCCAGCCTTTATCTTTGGCCGAGCCCTTGCCTTGCTCTTAGGTACATCAAATCCTTCTACTTATTAATGTAATTTACAGCTTAAACTTTAACCAATGGTATGATTAGATGCAGTTAATCTCATTTTGATGGAAATTAAGTTTGGGCACCTTCAGTGATAATGAATAGTCATATAGAATTATCTGTCAAGTTCACTGAATATGGCTGCTGAAGACCATGAAATCTAAACATTCTTTCAAGGACAAGAATTTTAGTAGTATGTTGATTTTCCACCATTTAAGTATGTGGTACAGAAAACAAATGTGACTTAACAATAAAATAAAGAAACTTTGGTAAATCACAACTGAGGCTACTATTGTACAGTAAAAAAACAAAAAATAAAAAAAAAATATATATATATATATATATATATATATATATATATATATATATATATATATATATATATATATATAAAGTAAATAAATAATAACCTAAGAACCCATGATGATAGAAAATTTATAATTGCATCAAACATTTTTTGCATTAATAATACACAGCATCAAAAGAAAAAAAAATCTCTTCTCTCTCTAATCTATGAGGACACATTAACAAACTTTTCCATGAAATAAATTCTTGTTGAAATGCATAGAACAAACACTGAGGGGGGATTTACTAAGATAGGAGCAGCCAGAAGTTGGAAGTTAATTATTATTAGAATTATACAGCATTTATTCAGCGCCGGCAGTTTATGCAGTGCTTTACAAAATAAGGGCAGACAGTACAATTACAATACAATTTAATACAATAGGAATCAGAGAGCCCTGCTTGTTAGAGCTTTCAATCCAGGAGACCTCCTCCCAGCCACGTACAAGTCCATGGGTTTCTTGGGACTGTAAATGATCCCTTAAAGACTGCTGCTGATGCTGAGTGCCAGGCTCCACCTCCATGCTGACACAATCCTCCTCTTCCTCCTCCCCCTCCTCATCCTCTTCCTTTGTGATCGGCAGGCACGCAGGAACACTTAATAAAGGGGGCCTTGAGAGATAAGGAAGTCCTTCTCTTCCTGCCTCTGTTCTGCCTCAAGTGCCCTGTCCATTATTCCACGCAGTGTGTGCTCCAACAGGTGGATAAGGGGGACAGTGTCACTGATGCATGCACTGTCACTGCTCACCATCCTCGTGGCCTCCTCAAATGGTGACAGGACAGTGCATGCATCCCTTATCATGGCCCACTGGTGTGGGGAAAAAAACAAGCTCCCCTGACCCTATCCTGGTGCCATAGTCGCACAGGTACTCATTGATGGCCCTCTGCTGCGTGTGCAGCTGCTGCAGCATGGCCAACATTGAGTTCCACCTGGTGGGCATGTCACAGATTAGGCAGTTCTTGGGCAGGTTAAATTCCTTTTGGAGGTCAGCTAGCCGAGCACTGGCATTATATGACCTGCGGAAATGCACACAGACTTTCCTGGCCTGCCTCAGGACATCCTGTAAGCCCGGGTACCTGCCCAAGAACCGCTGCACCACCAAGTTAAGGACATGAGCCAAACAGGGCACATGGGTCAGTTGTTGTTCCTGTTGGAGGGTAGAGAAGGTTGGTACCATTGTCGCAAACCACCATACCTGCCTTAAGCTGGCGTGGCGTCAACCACCTCTGATCCTGCCCCTGCAGAGCTGACAGAATCTCTGCCCCAGTGTGGCTCCTGTCCCCCAAGCACACCAGCTCAAGCACCGCATGGCATCTTTTGGCCTGCTTGCTTGCGTAGCCCCTTGAACGTCTACGGAGCACCGCTGGTTCTGAAGACAAATCAGCACAAGAAGAGGCCATGGAGGAAGAAGAAGAGGAGGGGGTGGAGGAGAGAGGTGTGGCAGAATCACCACTAGTAGTATTTTGGATGCATGGTGGCAGAACAACCACCAACACTACTGCACCCTGTCCTGCATCCTTCCCAGCTGCCAGAAGAGAGTCACCCAGTGCGCGGTGAAAGATAGGTAACGTCCCTGTCCATGCCTGCTGGACCATGAGTCAGCAGTAATATGCACCTTACCACTGACCGCTCTGTCCAGTGAGGCCAAGACATTGTCTTCCACATCCTGGTAGAGAGCCGGAATCGCCTTCCATGAGAAAAAGTGGCATTTGGGAACCTGCCACTGAGGAACAGCACATTCCACAAACTCACTGAAGGGGGCAGAGTCTACCAACTGAAAAGGCAGCAGTTGAAGTGCTAGCAATTTAGCCAAGCTAGCATTCAACCGCTGGGCATGTGGATGGCTGGGAGCGAACTTCTTTCGGCGGTGCAGCAGCTGGGGCAGGGAAAGTTGCCTGGTACAATCTGACGTCAGTGTACCGATAGCAGATTGCCCCCAAGTACTTGGCTGTGACACACCTAATTCTACACCTTCATTCCTCTCAGTGCAGGTCTCAGAGAGGACTAAAGGTATAGTGGGGTTGGAGATCCCAGCTGATGAGGAGCAAGGAGAGGTCCTCTTTGTTCTTTGGTGTGGATCTTTTAGGTATGCTTGCCAACAAACTGCATGGCAGGTCATTATACGTCTGGTTAAGCATGTGGTGCCCAAGCGGGAGATGTTTTGGCCACGAGAGATACGCTTAAGACATGTGTTGCAAATAGCAGCAGTGGGATCTGATGCACTCGTCTCAAAAAAGGCCCACACCAAAGAACTTTTACAATAACGTGCAGAGACAGCAGCGCCCCTCACATGTGGAGCTCTGCGGTGTGATGCAGTCGGTGTGCTGCTCTTAAGCTGGCCCCTGGAGGGCATCCTGCCTCATTGGTGATGTGCCTCCTCCTCCTCTCTCATATTAGGCACCCACGTGGAGTCAGTGACCTCATCATCCCCTCCCTCCACATCACTGGAGCAAAGCTGACAGTATGCTGCAGCTGGGGGAACATGACTGCCAGATTGCTGTCCTTCTTGGGCACCCCCTCTTTCTGGGCTCACGTTACTGCCTTCCTCTAGCTGGGTACCATCATCGGAGCCTTCAAAACGTTGGGCATCCTCCTGAAGCATGTACTCAACACTGTGGTCAAACAGTTCGGGGGACTCCTCAGGAGGACATGGTGGGGCTAGGGAAGGAGTGACTGATGCCATTGAGCCGAGGGAAGAGGCTGCCTTGGCAGTTACTTTGCCAGACAAAGTACCCTGAGCCTGGGTGAGAGAGGATGAGGAGGATGAGGACGGCTTGGTCATCCACTCTACCAAGTCTTCTGCATGTTGCGGCTCAACACGGCCAGCTGCCGAAAAAAAGGCCAAGCGTGTCCCACGGCCACGTGCTGATGAGGATGCACCGTCTCCACGACCAGCACTGTTGTCTCAAGACACAGAGCCTACTTGCCCTCTTTTATTGGCCTGTGACTGTCTGCCTCTCCTTTTTGGCCTGCAGGCATACTAATGGCCTGCAGTGAGATGTAGCTGCACAAAGCTGGGATGTATATATATACTGATACTGCAGCTAGCAGAATCAACTGCCTGTCTGTAGGATTATTGGTATGAGAACACCAGCAATTGTCTTCAGGTAGCTTTAGGTGCACACTGTGCAGAGGATGCAGTACACTAACTGTAAATACTGTAACTGCCTGCCTGTGGTATTAATAGGAGCAGAACAGCAGCAATTGTCTTCAGGTAGCTTTAGGTGCACACTGTGCAGAGGACACAGTACACTAACTGTAAATACTGTAGCTGCCTGCCTGTGGTATTAATAGGAGCAGAACAACAGCAGTTTTCTTCAGGTAACTTTAGGTGCACACTGTGCAGAGGACGCAGTACACTAACTGTAAATACTGTAGCTGCCTGCCTGTGGTATTAATAGGATCAGAAGAACACCACCAATTTTATTCAGGTAGCTTTAGGTGCACACTGTGCAGAGGACACAGTACACTAACTGTAAATACTGTAGCTGCCTGCCTGTGGTATTAATATAGAATCAGAAGAACACCACCAATTTTCTTAAGGTAGCTTTAGGTGCACACTGTGCAGAGGACGCACTACACTAACTTGTAAATACTGCAGCTGCCTGCAGTACTGTACTAATAGGATCAGAAGAACACCACTAATTTTCTTCAGGTAGCTTTAGGTGCACACTGCAGAGGACGCACTACACTAACTTGTAAATACTGCAGCTGTCTGTGGTACTGTACTAATAGGATCAGAAGAACTCCACTGATTTTTTTCAGGTAGCTTTAGGTGCACACTGTGCAGAGGACACAGTACACTAACTGTAAATACTGTAGCTGCCTGCCTGTAGTATTAATAGGAGCAGAACAACAGCAATTGTCTCCAGGTAGCTTTAGGTGCACACTGTGCAGAGGATGCACTACACTAACTGTAAATGCTGTAGCTGCCTGCCTGTGGTATTAATAGGATCAGAAGAACAACACAAATTTTCTTCAGGTAGCTTTAGGTGCACACTGTGCAGAGGACACAGTACACTAACTGTAAATACTGTAGCTGCCTGCCTGTGGTATTAATAGGATCAGAAGAACACCACAAATTTTCTTCAGGTAGCTTTAGGTGCACACTGTGCAGAGGACGCACTACACTAACTTGTAAATACTGCAGCTGCCTGCAGTACTGTACTAATAGGATCAGAAGAACACCACTAATTTTCTTCAGGTAGCTTTAGGTGCAGATTGTGCAGAGGACGCACTACACGAACTTGTAAATACTGCAGCTGTCTGTGGTACTGTACTAATAGGATCAGAATAACACCACTAATTTTCTTCAGGTAGCTTTAGGTGCACACTGTGCAGAAAACGCACTACACTAACTTGTAAATACTGCAGCTGCCTGCGGTACTGTACTAACAGGATCAGAAGAACACCACTAATTTTCTTCAGGTAGCTTTAGGTGCACACTGTGCAGAGGACGCACTACACTAACTGTAAATACTGTAGCTAATAAGACTAATAGGATCAGAAGAACACCAGCAATTTTCTTCAGGTAGCTGTCAATACTGTAAAAACACCTGCCTGCCTGTCAGTAGTAGGAAGAGAATAACAGGAACGGATCTAGCTAAACTGAATACAGTGTATATATATAAACACAACACCTAGGATGTATATATTTATACACAATACATTGTAAGTGCAGCTAACTGACTCGCCTGCCTACTCTATCTAACTTAAATCAAATGACACTGTCTCTCTGTCTATCTATCTCTCTCTCAACGTCGGAACACACTACACAGGGCCGCCGTGTAGGCGGCCTTATATAGTGTGGGGTGTGTACTAAACCCCCTGAGCCATAATTGGCCAAAGCCACCGTGGCTTTGGCCAATTACGGCTCTCTGTACAGACGGCGCTGTGATTGGCCAAGCATGCGGGTCATAGTGCAAGCTTGGCCAATCATCAGCCAGCAATGCACTGCGATGTCGCAGTGAATTATGGGCCATGACGCGCCACTCGAATTTGGCGCGAACGGCCCATATCATTCGTAATTCGGCGAACGACCGAACATGCGTTCGATTCGAACACGAAGCTCATCCATAATGCTGATTATCTTGCTCCAATATTTTGGGGTTGATTTACTAATGGCAAATAGACTGTTCACTTTGAAAGAGAATTTTCCCTTAGCGTAAAGAAAGTGGTGAAGCTCTACTGACTTCCATCATTCAATCATGCGCCAGAAATACTGACTTTTTCCCCCACAACCTATTATACATATATTTTGCACAAATAGATTTATAAAATCTGCTTTTATTATATTATTAAAAGAAAACATATAATAATGATTTACATCAATATATTCCCTCAAAGCACATTAAAAGGCAGTACAGTTCCGCATTTCTCATATTTGTGCAAGCGTTACAATTCCCCAGTTCTTAAAGCCCTATACAGAACTTTCACATGTATTATCTGCAGAAAATCATAAATGCAAGCTAGACATGTGAACATTCTGTATAGAATTAACCAGCTTAGAGTATTATTAAGTCAATTAGGCCAATGGGTCCCAAGGAAGTGGCTGGATGCGGTGAAATGCGTAGACCTTTTTGAAGAAAAAAAGATAAATGGGCTGGTGAATTGTAACACTCACAAAGATATGAGAAATGCTGATTTGTCTTTTATTGTGGATGCCCAACACAGTATAGTCCATGTATGGCTGATCTTAAGTTGTTTGATTATGGAAAAGAGGACATCCACAACCTATATTAAAAGTGTAAGGTTTGTAAAGGTCTTCACCAAAGTGATAAAAATCTTATTAAAATTGAATATTCAAATATGCAAGCAAATGGATAAAATGTAAACACCCTGCAGACAGCGTCCTGGTTATGATTCCACCAGAGAACCCCAGTGCTGAAAGGCAGATGCCATTGTTGTGTTCTATAGCTAATGAACATATAAGGATGATTTTCTGTGCAAGATAAATGTAAGATTTGCATATAGTTGTATTACATTGTAGATAAGAGTTTTCATGTCTATCTTTTTCTTTTGGTTTGCTTATAAACTCAGATTTAACAGGAAAAAGCAGAGACGTTCATATTGGGTCAGGCGTGCTACAGTGAAACAAAGTTGAGTTGTAAAATTCCCAGAGCTCAAAGATTTACCCATGAGGTATAACAACATTACCGAGCTTGGTAATTCCAAATGTTAGATGTAAGTGTTTTGACACATACAGCACAATGCATTTTATATAGTTCTGTCACTGCCTGCAGATTTGTTTGTTCCTGCCGGTGTTTTAGTAACCTTGGGATTCAGTACTGTGACTTTTGTCTGGCAGTGGTAGACACAATAAAGTTCTGCTATGTTCAGAGGGTATCTGTATACCACATATAATTTTATTTTAGTGTTTAAAAAGTATACTTTTATTCACCTAGTTTGGTCTGATTTTTTTATTGGCTTTAGAGGCCATAAACAAGCCTATAATATAATTTAGACGAAAGTGCTAATAGGAACGTAAAGCAGATATGCTTTCATATGATCGTTTTATTGGACCCAATTACTTTTTATAATGAAAATAATGTACTACTAATAAATATACATGTATAAGAATACCTGTAGACAGCAAATAAGCTCAGTCTAATTTGTAGAAATTATTGCTGTAGAAATGACTCTAACATTCTCCTAACCATCTATGCCAAAAGGATGGCCACCAGCACCACACTGACGAGTATCTAGTATTTCCTAGAAGTCATTGGGGTTGTTTTACAAAAGGAAAATAAAGACTAGCAAGCTAACTGAGTTTCTAGGTTATCAAAACTGATCAAAACAGCATGCCCATAGGTGTGCGCATGGGGTGTTCCGGGTGTGCCTGGGCACACCCTAATGTGTGCCCGAGATCTGTTGTAAAGTGCTGCCAGAGAGTGTATAGCGTGCTGCCTGTGAGAAAGTTTCACATTGAGCAGTCAGCAAGGAATGTAAGAGCCGCTCAGTGCGTGAAACTGTCATGTAATGTAACTGCTTGCAGAGACAAGCTGTCAAAACTTGGCGGTGATGTCGGGGGACCAAACAGCTATCAAACACAAGCCACCGGGATAGGGGCTGGGCAGGCCGCTCTGTGTATGTGGCTTTGCCCCCTTTCTATCAGCTATCAAACACCAGCCAACAGGATAAAGGCTGGGTGGGCTTCTCCGTGTATGTGTCTCTGCCCCCTTTTTTAAGCAGCCCAATCATTGGCTGGTGTTTTACACACGGAGCAGCCCGTCCAGCCCCTGTGTTTGTGTTTGATAGCTGTTTGGTCCCGCCCACCCCCGATATCACTGCCAAGTTTTGACAGCTCCCCTCTCTCTGCAAGCAGTTACATTACATGCCAGTTTCACGCACCGAGCGGCTTTTACAAGCCTTACTGACTGCTCAGTGTGAAACCCCCCTCTCCTAGATCAGTGCCAATCGGTGCAACCTATCAATGCCCATAAGTGTCACCTGTAAGTGCCCATCAGTGCCACCTGTCAGTGCGCATCAGTGCCACCTGTCAGTACCCATCAGTGCCATATGTCAGTGCCACCTGTCAGTGCCCATTAGTGCCACTTGTCAGTGCCAATCAGTGTGACCAGTCAGTGCCCATCAGTGCCACCTGTCAGTGCCAATCAGTGCCAACCAATGCCACCTATCAGTGCCAATCAGTGCCACCTATCAGTACCAATCAGTGTCAACTATCAGTGCCAATTAGTGCTGCCAATCAGTGCCAACCAGTTCCACCTATCAGTGCCAATCAGTGCTTCTAATTAGTGCTACCTATCAGTGCCCATCAGCGCTGCCCTTCAGTGCCACCTATCAGTGTCCATCAGTGTTGCCAATCAGTGTTTTCTATCAGTGCCTAACAGTGCTGCCAATCAGTGCCCATCAGTTCTGCCAATCATTGCCGCTTATCAGTGCCAACCAATGCCACCTATCAGTGCCAATCAGTGATGCCTATCAGTGCCAATCAGTGCTTCCAATCAGTGCTGCCTATCAGTGCTTCCAATCAGTGCCACCTATCCATGCCAATCAGTGCCCATCAGTGATGCCTATCAGTGTCGCCTATCAGTGCCCATCAGTGCTGCCAATTAGTATTGCCTATCAGTGCCAATCAGTGCCCATCAATACTGCCAATCAGTGTTGCCTATCAGTGCCCATCAGTACTGCCAATTAGTGCCCATCAGTGCTGCCAATCAGTGCCACTAAATGCTGCCAATCAGTTCCACCCATCAGTGCCCATCAGCGCTGCCAATCAGTGCCACTAAATGCTGCCAATCAGTGCCACCTATCAGTGCCAATCAGTGCTGCCTATCAGTGCCACCCATCAGTGCTGCCTATCAGTGCCAATCAGTGCTGCCAATTTGTGCCTTTCAGTGCCACCTATCAGTGCTACCAGCCAGTGCCCATCAGTGCTGCCAATCAGTGGCCATCAGTGTTGCCAATCAGTGCCACCTATCTGTGCCCATCAGTGCTGCCAATCAGTGCTGGCTATCAGTGCTGCCTATCAGTGCCCAGGAGTGCTGCCTATCAGTGCTGCCATGCAGTTCTCATTAGTAGGAACCAAAGAAGAGTGCACACTGCTCCAGGGAAATCTTCAGGTGCAGATGGATGACAGGTGCAGACCCCAGCTCACCACCGTCCAATGCGAATAAAATAAAGAAATGGTCGCACTCCGAACTTCCAAAAAGCTTGCTTGATGTACTTTTATTGTCACAAGTGTATCAGACAAACACAGGACAAGCAGTTGACATGGTTCACAACCACAACAAGCAAGCTATTGCTTGCGAAACATGTCAACTGCTTGCCC
This sequence comes from Lithobates clamitans, assembly GCA_037952925.1. Taxonomy (NCBI): domain Eukaryota; kingdom Metazoa; phylum Chordata; class Amphibia; order Anura; family Ranidae; genus Lithobates; species Lithobates clamitans. The sequence goes on from JBBGZY010000539.1 coordinate 6,092,086, forward strand.
TGTGTTTGTCTGATACACTTGTGACAATAAAGGTACATCAAGCAAGCTTTTTGGAAATTTGGAGTGCGACCATTTATTTATTCAGTTCCCATCAGTGCTGCCAATCAGTGCTGCCTATGAAAGCCCATCACTGCTGCCAATCAGTGCTGTCAATCAGTGCCCATCAGTGCTGCTTGTCAGTGCCCATCAGTGCACTGAGTGCAGGGATGGGGAGATGAACTCAGCAGACAGTCACATTGTCCTGGTGGGGGAAAACTGAAATCCATTGATGTTTATTAATGCCACATGCAAATCTTTAGTATAATAGGTAATCGCCACACTACAATTTACAATAAACTACTGGAGGTAAAAAAAAGTGTCAGTAAAAGGCCTGCCGCTAAGCACTGTTATGTGTTCCCACACCAAAAAAAAAAAAAGTGCAGCGCTAACTTACTGGTCAATAAATTAACAATAATGGTAGAACTCTCTAATGTAAAAAAATAGTGGGAATGGTGGAAACCCCACCTATAGATATTTGCTATACAGATTAACTTCAAGTGCAATAATTCCAGTGATTGGGATGTCATTTGTAATACACATCAAAATAAGAATAAGACATACATTTTTTTAAATTTAGCAGGGATGGTGGAAACCCCTCTACAGATAATTGCAATACAAATTAACTTCAAGTGCAACAACTTTTTAGTTTGGAGGTTCACACCATTATAGCACTTTGGAATTTCTATTTTTTATATTGTTACACTTAATTTTATATGTTTGAGTTACTATTATAGTGTGACTGTTTGTACTTGAAGTTAATTTTCCACCACCCTTGCTAAGTCCATGTCTTAATGGACCTTGCTTTGTGCAATGGTGCGCAGTCATGTTGGAACAGGAAGGGGTCATCCCTAAACTGTTCCCACAAAGTTGGGAGCTTGAAGTTGTCCAAAATGTCTTGGTATGCTGACACCTTAAGAGTTTCCTTCACTGGAATTAAGGGGCCAAGCCCAACCCCTGAAAAACAACACCACACCATAATCCCCCCTCCACCAAATGATTTGGACCAGTGCACAAAGCAAGGTCCATAAAGACATGGATGAGCAAGTATGGGGTGGAGGAACCTGACTTACCTGCACATTAAAGTGGAGAATGCGAGCCAGACCTTCTCATCCAACATAAGTGCCTGACCTCACAAAAGGCGCTTCTGGAAGAATGGTCAAACATTCCCATAGACACACTCATAAACCTTGTGGACAGCCTACCCAGAAGAGTTGAAGCTGTTATAGCTGCAAAGGGTGGGCCAACTCAATATTGAACGCTACGGACTAAGACTGGGATGCCATTAAAGTTCATGTGCATGTAAAGGTAGGCGTCCCAATACTTCTGGTAATTTAGTATATATATATATATATATATATATATATATATATATATATATATATATATATATATATATATATATATATATATATATTTAGTAATAAAATGGTGAATAAACAAATAAGACACTATGGGGTTGATTTATTAAAGGCAAATAGACTGTGCACTTTGCAAAGTGCAGTTGCACCCTGCAAGGGCAGTTTTTTCAGAGCTTTAAAAATGAGTAGAATCTCTGCTGAATTTTATTGTCCAATCGTGTGCAATCAATAATGTTGTTTTTTTTATTTGCCTTGCACATGATGGGGTATTATTGCAAAGTAAACCTCATTTACTAAGCTCTGGAGCAACTGCACTTGCAGAGTGCAACTGTGCTTTGCAAAGTGCACAGTCTATTTGACTTTAGTAACTCAACCTCAATATATACTCAAAATAAATCATTCTCAAGCAGCTCAGGGGCAATACTGGAAGCTAACGAGGTTTGAGTGTTTTTGCTCCTCATACAAGGCTAATGCACTTTTATGTGATTTTTTTATGTTATATATTGATTTTTAATAAATGTTTTTATGCAATGTAGGCCTTTCTTCTCTTTATATTCTGGATATTGCATCGTCCCAGGACCCACGCAGCGGTGAGCAGCAACCAACGTGTCTGGTAACACCAGGAGAGAGCAGTGGGAACTCATCTGCTTGATAGCGGCACTTTCTCCCCCTCCTGTCAGCACTCCAGCGGTACTGGTGTCCCTGACACATGAAGCACAGAGTCTGGCTTTCCACTTCCCGCCGACTGCTGCCTCCGCCTCCTCCTCCAGCCATACTCCACACGCTGGTGAGCAGGTCTTACATTTGGCTGCAGCACAGCAGGGACATTGGTGCCCCCCCCCCCCCATTGTGAGGGTTTTCCCCATACCCAGTTGCCGTCAGCTCCATGTTGCTCTGTGGTTCCCTGGTGACACCGTAAGCCTTTTACTTTTTATCACTCCCCATTCCTTCTTGCTTGACAACAGGATTGGATCTTATGACTATCATTGATTAGACTAGATGTATTTACGTTCCACAGCCTGCTGTGAGACTGCTTTTTCTACTAAGCCGTTAAGCGCTGGATTGTTTTGTTAAGTACTGTTTTACCCATATGCACCAGCTTTGGCTGTTGTCCAACTGCACTGGGTTCAGACCCCATGCTATTGACTGTGATCCCTTCTCTCCCACACATGGCCATGTTTTAGCACCGGTGACATTTGCTATCCATCCCTTATTACACAGCTGTAAACATTTCTGCCATGCAAAAGAAACAATACATTCAATGTACAGCAGTTTCAGCCAAATGTCCTAACCATTGCATTACTCATCAAAATGTAAGCGAGCTAGTGAGAAACACACCTTTCTACCCTGCCATCTACACGTATTGCCCTATTCAATAAATGGCCCAAATAACACAGTGCAAATTGTGGTAAAGTATAGTCATCATCAGAAATTACTTAAAGTCAAACCAGTGCAATGAGAATTTTTATTGGTTGCTATGGGTACTGCATTCTGCCCTTGAATTATGCCATCAAAAAAAATGTGGCAAACAATATAATGTCAAAAGAATATTACATTTGTTTACAGGAAAACATTAGCTATAAACCAGTAAGACATTTTTATCATCAAGATAACCTTAAAATAGTTACCATGGAATGTAAGGTCCACAATAATAACACATTAACCGCTTGCCTACCAGCCGCCGCAGTTTCACTGCGGCAGAATGGCACGGCTGGGCGAAACGACTTTACCTTACGTCGCTTCGCCTTTTGGCCACTAGGGACTTGGGAGGCCGGCAGCGAGTGCCCCAAGCCCATGCAAGTAAACACACAGATCCCGATTCTTTCTGGGGAGTAGAGACAGATCGTGTGTTCATACTATGTATGAACACCGATCTCTCTCTCCTCCTAGACAGTCCCATCCCCTCTACAGTTAGAAAACAGTGAGGGAACACAGTTAACCCCTTCATCGTCCCCTAGTGTTAACCCCTTCCCTGCCAGTGACATTTATACAGTAACCAGTGCATTTTTATAGCACTGATCGCTGTATAATGGTCAGTGGTCCCAAAAATGTGTCAAAAGTATCCGATATGTTCGCCGAATATCGCGGTCCCGATAAAAATCGCAGAAAAATGATAATAAAAATGCCATAAATCTATCCCCTATTTTTGTCGACACTATAACTTTTGTGCAAACCAATTAATATACGCTTATTGCGATTTTTTTTTACCAAAATGTAGAAGAATACATATCGGCCTAAACTGAGGAAAAAATTTGTTTTTTTGATTAAAAATGTGGGATATTTATTATAGCAAAAAGTAAAAGATATTGTGTTTTTTTTTTTCAAAATTGTCGCTCTTCTTATGTTTATAGTACAAAAAATAAAAATCGCAGAGGCGATCAAATACCACCAGAAGAAATCTCTATTTGTGGGAAAAAAAGGATGTCAATTTTGTTTGGGTACAGCGTCTCACGACCACTCAATTGTCAGTTAAAGTGACGCAGTGCCGTATCGCAAAAAATGGCCTGGTCATTGAGCATGGCCAAAAATGGCCTGGTCATTCTGGGGCTGAAGTGCTTAAAGTACATTAAAGTGGGCTTTTCAGTAACTTTACAAGTCAATATAAATAAATTCCTCATATAGCTCCATATACAGCAACAGTATAATTGAAAAACATACATTTTTTTTAAATTAAAAAGCAGTCCTTCAGCTCCAGCCCGATGGCTTTGCCTAGTCAGAGATGATATCATCAGTCTGCTACAGGTAGGAGGAAACCTTTCCTCGGTCTAAATTTCCAGAGTGATCACACTGTGACCGTAGCTTTGTAACTTTGTAGAAAGGTGAGAGGCTACAGCAAGGGGCTAATAGGTATCAGACGTGTAAACACAGCCAAAAAAATCACACAAACAACAGGATTTACATAATTGTGTCATCTTTAGGTTAAAAGTAAAAGTGGTAAAAGATGATGTTGTCCTTCTGAACAGAAAAAGCAGATAATGTCATTGCTGGGGGGGCTATGGTTTCTGTGAAAAGTAATACATACCTGTGTTCACTGTATACACTTACATTACATTAAAAAATTATCTAAAGCTAGGTGCATTTCAACCACTTCCTGACTGTGCTATAGCCAAAAGACAAAAACGGCTACATTCCAATTCTGAGAGGGCGTCCATTTAAGTCCTTGCAGAACTACACCCCCTATGTGCCCCTAGGGATACAGCTGATCACAGATCACAGTAAAGGGCCAATAACAGTGGCCCTTTACCATGTAATCAACTGTGACCAATCACAGCTGATCACATATAAACAAACTTGCCGGTTATCGGCATTCCTTTCCTTGTGCGCTGTAACATTTCTAACAGCACACATTTACACTGAAAATCAAGGCACTGATCATGAGCGCAGCCCCATTAGTGCCAATCAGAGCCCATGAGTGCAGCCTATCAGTGCCCACCAATAGTACCTATCAGTGCCCATCAGCGCTGGCTATCAGTGCCCATCAGTGTCACATATCAGTGCAGCCTCACTAGTGCCTCCTCATCAGTGCTGCCTGTCAGTGCCCATCTGTGCAACCTATCAGTACCCATTAGTGCAGCCTCATCAATGTACATCAGTGAAGGAGAACAACTACTTATTTGCAAAATTATATAACAGAAACTAAAACATTTTATTTCCCAAAATTTTCTGTCTTTTTTCACTTGTTTAGCAAAAAATAAAAAGACCAGTGGTGATTAAATACCACCAAAATAAAGTACTATGCGTCTCAAAAAAATGTCATATGGGTACAGTGTTGCACGTTGCTTATTTGTCATTCAAAGTGCGACAGAGATGAAAGCTGAAAATTGGCCTGGGCAGCAGTGAACGTGCCCAGTATTGAAATGGTTAATAAACCAACATAATAAATATTTCATCTTTCAAATACTCTTAGATTCTAAATAAGTGACATAACTAGCTGTTAGCACAAGCTCAGCCCATAGGAACCTCTTCTCACTAGCAAAGTCAAATTCACAAGCCTATAGTAATAAATAACACAATATTTGTTAAAACATAGTCTGTGCTTTTTTGGCATTATTTTATTTTTACACTTTTTTATACAAAATTTTCTCATTGCATTACCTTTGCAGAGTTAAAAAAAGCTTCAGATATATAAAAATAATATTCACACATACAAAAAATGCTCATTGTTGATAAGGCTCACATTCTTAGTTCTATGCTGTTAATGTGAGATTCACATCTTAATATATGTATATATCTCTTTCCTAATTTTCAAACCATGTAAATTAATTTTCTTTCTGGAACAATAACAAAAGGTATGCAAATAATTAACAGAGAAAAACCTGAAAACTCAACTTATATTAAAAATATTATTACTATTAGAAATTATTCTTCTCTTTCAATCCTACATGATGTATTGTTAGTGTATTGTTGGCTATTGCAGGACACCAGGTGGTGCTGTTGCATTCATTGAAAGGCGTGGAAGTTCAGGGCAGACGCTGAGATGCTGTAACAGCGTGGTACAGTGTGGGAGCTGCAGATGGTGACACCCCCCACTGAGACCGAGAGAAGTGGCAGGATATCTGAGGCCTGTGAGTAGCGGCAGGTGCAGGACATCAACTAGGAGGAGTGGAAGTGACTGGGGGTATTGACACCCAACTAAGACTGACAGAAAAGGTGGGCAGTAAATCAGCAGGATCGGAGACCGGGAGTGTCAGGCTGACCAGTAGTGGCGGCGGGTAAGTGAAACCGCAGACCTGGGGGGGGTGTCTGTGACTGAGTACCTGAGAGTAACTGAGTCCTGCTGAGTGACTGAATACCTGAGAGTATCTGGGTACTGCTGGGTGGCCTGAGTACCTGAGAGTAACTGAGTACGTCAGTACCCTTACTACCTAGGAGTAACTGGGAGTGCTAGTAGTACCTAGAAGTACGCTTACTACCTGAGAGTAACTAAGAGTGACGCAGGGTGCTGAGAGGGACACAGGGTGCTGTGAAGTGTAGTGGGGTGCTGAGAGTGTCGCGAGGTGCTGAGAGTGTCACGGGGTGCTGAGAAGTGACGTGGGGTGCTGAGAAGTGACGTGGGGTGCTGAGTGTGAGCAGGGTGCTGTGAAGTGTTGCAAGATGCTCTGAGGTGTCGCAGGGTGCTGTGAAGTGTCGCGGAGTATGGAGAGAGACACTGGGTGCTGTGAAGGAATGCAGGGTGCTGTGGAGTGACACCAGGTGCTGAGAGTGATGCGGGGTGCTGAGAGTGACGTGAGATGCTGAGAGTGACGTGAGATGCTGAAAGTGACGCGAGGTGCTGAAAGTGGCGCAAGGTGCTGAGAGTGGCACGGGGTGCTAAGTGTGGCGTGGGGTGCTGAGTGTGGTGTGGGGTACTGAGTGTGGCGCGGGGTGCTGAGAGTGATGCGGGGTGCTGAGAGGAGCTGTGAGGTAATTGGAGTAGTGGTAGCGCCGGGGGGACAGCAGAGTAGGGTACCAATAGCAAGTCCTTAATTGGTATCCCCACTAGAATAGAGGGTAAAATGCCCAACAGGATTGGTGATGCCACTCAGTGCACATCCTGCTCCATGTATGCTTTCCTTGATGAACCAATCAAGGGAGAATACTGCTGTGCGAGATGTCAGCTAGTTGTTTCTCTGAAAGCCCAGTTCCTGGATCTAGAAAACAAGGTGGCAACACTACGCAGCATCAACAACCTGGAAAGGAGTTTGGACATTACCCAGCAGGTGCTGGTGGGGGGCAGTGAAGGGAGGTTGGAGACATGGAGGCACAGGAGTCAGGGGTAGGTATCTGGGTGACAACTAGAAGGAGGGGTAGAGGGAAGAGCGCTAGGGAGGCCAGTCCTAAATTGGTACACCCTAACAAATTTGTCAAGTTGCAAGATGCTAGGGATATAAGCTCAGGGGTGGCAGTGCTGGAACAGGAGCCCTCCCCTAGCTGCCAGGAGAGTGACAGCTCCATTAAGGAGGAGGGCAAAGATACAGGAAAGGATAGACAGGTACTGGTAGTGGGGGACTCAATTATTAGGAGGACAGAGAGGGCAATCTGTCATAAAGCCCATGTTCGTCAAACATTATGTTGTTTACCGGGCCCTTAGGTTTGGCAGGTTGCGGAATGGGTGGACAGATTACTGGGTGTGGCTGGGGAGGACCCAACTGTCATGGTACTTGTTGGCACCAATGACAAAGTGATGGGGCGGGGGGGTGGAGTCCGTATGGGTGAAACTCCAAAGGGTGGAAGTAAGTGGGAAATTACTAGTGGGGGTATGTTACAGGCCCCCTAACCTGAGGGAAGAGGTGGAGTTGGATCTCCTTTTACAGTTAGAAATGGCAGCAAGACAGGGAAATGTCATCATAATGGGGGACTTCAATTATCCCGACATTGACTGGGCAGAAGGGACAGCTAACTCATTAAAGGCCTGCCATTTATTAAAAATTCTACAGGACAATTTCATGTCCCAATTGGCGGATTCCCCACCAACTAGGAGTAACGCATTGCTAGATCTTTTAATTACAAATAATACAGATCTGATTGCAGATGTGGAAATATGGGACAGCTTGGGAACTAGCGACCACAGTATTATTACATTCCTCATAAATCATAGGAAGGGGAGGCACGAGGGGAGTACAAGAACACTAAGGGGTTGATTTACTAAAGGCAACTAGACTGTGCACTTTGCAAAGTGCAGTTGCACTCTGCAGGTGCAATTGCTCCAGAGCTTAGTAAATGAGATAAAGCTTCACTTTGCAAAGAACACCCAATCACATACAAAGGAAAATAAAAAAAGCATGTTTGCTTGCACGTGATTGGATAATGGAAGTCAGCAGAGCTTCTGCTCATTTACTAAGCTCTGGAGCAACTGCTCTTGTAGAGTGCAACTGCACTTTGCAAAGTGCACAGTCAATTTGCCTTTAGTAAATCAACCCCTAAATTTCAAAAGAGCCAACTTCTAAATTGTGCTCAATGCTGCAGGATATTAGGTGGGACCAAATCCTTGAAACATTGAACACAGAGGAAAAATGGAAATGCTTTAGGAATATATTAAATACATTTATCACAGAGTGCATTCCAAGGGGTAATAAATATACAAGAACAAAGGTTAAACCTGGGTGGTGGAACCAAAACGTAAAATGTCTTATGAAGGACAAAAAAATGGCCTTTAAAAAGTACAAAGCAGAGTGGTCAGTGTCAGCGTTCCAACAATACAAGGTATGCAATGAGAGATGTAAGAACCCAATCAGGCCAGTAAAAAAGACTACGAGAGACACATAGCAGAAGAGAGTAAAAATAATTCCAATAAGTTTTTTAAATATATTAACAGTAAAAAGGTGAGGACAGGATACTGACAGGATTGGTACCAGCTGATTGGCGAAAAGCCCACGTGGTGCCAATATTCAAAAAAGGGCAGAGATCCATTCTAGGGAACTATAGGCCTGCAGTCTAATGTCGGTAGTTTGTAAACTATTTAAGGGGATAGTAAGGGACCATATCCAAGAATTTGCTGATGAAAACAGTATAATTAGCAGAAATCATCAAGGATTTACGAAGGGACACTCTTGCCAAACCAATATATCAACCTTGTACGAGGAAGTGAGCTGCCATCTGGACAAAGTTAGGCCGGGATGTGGTATATCTGGATTTTGCAAATACATTTGATACAGTCCCTCACAAATGCTTCATTTACAAGCTGAGGTTTGTAGGCATGAACCATGGGGTAGGTACCTGGATAGAAAACTGGCTACAGGGGCGTGTTCAAAGGGTTGTGCTAAATAACGTACACTCACAATGGTCTAGAGTGATTAGTGGGGTAACCCAAGGCTCTGTCCTGGGACCAATTCTGTTTAATTTATTTATTAATGATATAGAGGATGGGATAAACAGCTCAATCTCAGTGTTTACTGATGACACAAAAATATGCAGGGCAATAACAACACAGCAGGATATAGAAACTTTACAAGAGGACCTGAATAAATTATTGGAATGGGCTATTGCATTGCAAATTAATTTTAACATTGGTAAATGTAAGGTAATGTACTTGGGGGGTAAAAATATAAATGCAAGTTTCTCTTTAGGGGGAGAACCCATAGGCTTCCAGGATGGAGAAGGATCTAGGGGTCCTAGTAGAAGATAGACTGAGAAATAGCATGCAGTGCCAAGCAGCGGCTACCAAAGCCAGCAGAAAATTAGCATGCATTAAAAAATGAATTTACTCCAGAGATAAAATGATTATTCTGCCACTTTATAAAACTCTGGTTGTGCCACATCTCTGGTCACAAATCCTCAGAAAGGATGTGCTAGAATTGGAGAGAGTCCAGAGAAGGGCAATAATATGGGGACTTGAGCACCACAATTATAAGGAACAATGACTACAAGCGCTAAATTTGTTCTCCCTGGAGAAGAGAGGCTTGATTTGATATACAAATATCTCAACTTTGAGCCCAAAGTAAGTCCCAGGGAGTGTAAGAGGACACGGCGCCACACGATGAGACTGAAAGAGAAGCGGTTTACCCTTAAGCCGCGTAGCGGGTTTTGTACTGTCAGGGCGGTAAGGATGTGGAACTCTCTTCCAGAAATGGTGGTGTCGCCAGGAAGTATGAATAGTTTTAAAAGACTCTTGGACGTGCATCTTAGCGAAAACAATATAGGGGGATATGGGTAATGATTCTTCTACACACACACACCTACACAGGTTGAACTGGATGGACTGTTGTCTTTATTTAACCTTACAAACTTTGTAATCTGTCACTGCTGTAATTTTCTAAGATGGTCAAAAAACTCAATTGGAGGAATTTATAAACGGTCACATAGACACATTAGAATGCTTTCTGGGCGCAGCACCGAAAGCATCAGAACATGTACATGAATCTGTCCTTGTCTGCACTGAGAGTGGAGTGCGTTCTTACCATCACATGGCAGTGGGTGGATAAAAAAGTCACTATTCAGGCAAACAGCAGCTTTCAAATCCACCCACTGATGAGAACTGTCAATCAAAATGGGGAACTAGTCTCTCAGCTCCACCCATCCATTGACAAGTCATTTTCCAAATATGAGCATTACTATTTTCTTAACGTGTTAGTAGTAAGAACTACCTTAATTTGCCACATGTAACGATAATGTTGCCAACACTGGCACAGGCAATGCTTGCCTGAATTTGGTGCAAGTAGATCCTTAGTGAACTATCACCAAAAGTCTGTCGTTGGGGCTATTTTGAATTCCCCTGAATGATGCTTCCTTGTAATATGACAACCTAGAGAAGTATACACCACTGGTATACAGACCCCCCATATTTCACACATACTAATTGGTTTACTGCTTCTTTCAAAGATCTGTACTGAGATACAAGTCAAGTTTCAAAACATTTAAAAACATAAAACCTAAACCTGTATAAATAGGTAAGAAAAAGTTTGCTATGATTATATAGTTATATAGACGATTGAATAAAGACACCAGTCCATCCAGTTCAATGTGTGTTTGTGTGTTTATGTCACTACCATGAATGTCCCTGTACATTGTGTTCGCTAAGAAAAAGAACAAAACATTTTTTTTTTGTTACATTTATGTACACATTTTGCTAAAACCACCAACTGTGTAAGGGAGTTCCACATCCCTACTGCAACGTATATAATTCACTTACAGAAGAATGTATTTTTCCCAACAAAGCTGAAATTGCACTTTTAAGAGATTATGCCACATTGTCCACTCAGGGCTTACTTAAGGTTACTACCTGTTTCGCTGTTTCATGCATGACAGTGTTTGGGCCTGGTGATTGACAACTTAGGCCTGAGCACTGAATTCTTGAAGGAGGTCACATGCTGCCTTATACCAAGAAGAACAAGGTATGTTGCTAAAGGTCTTGTTTAACAATACTGCAGTATGTAGATAATCCAACAACCCTAGGGGCAAAGTTTTTTTTTTTGCAGTTTTGCTTCTCAAACTGTGTTGCAGAATTAGCATGTGGGGTGTTGTCAAAATATACATCCAAAGACTTTCTATTATATAACCACAGTTCCCCCTAGTTAAATATACAGAAAGATAATCTTAACAGGAGAATAATCCACTTACACCCAATGTAGGGTACAGGAACTGTTGTGGATGGTAGTTGAAGGGAACATGGATTTCATAGTGGGTAGCAGTATAGATTGAATCACCAGCACTTACCCAAGTATTCTTCTTTAAGGCTACATTCACACCTGAGCGTTTTCAGCTCATAAAACGCTTGTAAAATGCCCCAAAAAGCACCTGAAAAACGCCCAACAAGCAAAGTCCCATTCATTTCAATGGCACCTGTTCACATCTGAGCGTTTTGTCACCTGAAGCAAAACGCTTGAAGAATGCCCTAAGCTAAAAAAAGGACATGAGCTTCTTTGGGGCAGATTACAGGTGTTTTTCTGCCTTTTACATTGGTGACCTGAACAAAACGTGGAACCTGAACCCGGCCAAAATGTGGAAAAACGAGGTAAAAACGCAGTAAAAACGTGTGGCTTTGAAACGCTAAGGTGCGAATGCAGCCTAAATCACCTTTATTTTACAGACATGCCTGACACAAAAATAGCCTTGCCCACTCACCTTAGTCAGATGTGCCTGAAATGTTTAAGCAAGGTTGTCACTGTGCCCTGCCTATCTGTATAATAAAGATGATTTAGACTAGGAGCACACAGGTGAATTTAAGTAGAGCGATTGCACTATTAAAAGCACTAATAATTAATTACTGTTAGTGGAGATTGCTGTGCATAAATAACAAATGGCTCATTATGGAGTAAATAGCATATACAGTAGGAGCAATTAATCACACATTTTTGGAGCATTGTATGATTATTGGCCATTAATTGCTACTACCCTTACTCTATAGAGAGCCAATTGTTTAATTTTTGCCATATTTCATTTGATCCCTACTACTTGCAATTAATCCTTAGAGATTGTAGCACAGCAGTCACCTTAAAATTGTCAGTGTGCTTCTGCCAGTGTGCATACTACTGCAATGTGGTACTGAACATTTAGTGCATTGGTGTAATGGGGCAATATTTGCAGTAATCTGCACTGCAGTTCACTGTGATGAATATCATTACTGTACTTTGCCATGTGTTTCATTCCTAAAAAAAAGCTCAGGTGCTACTTTGACTATTTATTTTGAATGTGCTGCCCTTATGCAACAAACAATATGTAATGTAACACACACTGACATGTGTGCATTAACACACTGGAAAAGTCTGATCCCAATCTTAAGACCACTTTCACCCTGGGGCTGCCCGTGCGTTCGCTGTAAAGTGCCGCTCATTTCAGTGGCGCATAACCGCTGTTTAAGCAGCAATTTTCAGCCGCTAGCAGGGCGCTTTTAACCCCAAAAAGTTAAAAACTCCAGTGTTGCTTCGAAAGTGCTGCCCATTCGTTGCAATGGGCAGGGGTGTTTTGGGAGCGCTGTATACAGCCCCAAAGATGCTGCTTGTAGGACTTTTTCTAACGTCCCACAAGCGCACCACCCGGGTGTGAAAGCACCCATTGCAGAGAATGGGAGACAGTTTTCAGGCGCTTTACATGCGCTATTTTTAGTGCTAAAACGCCTGAAAACTGTCTCAGTGTGAAAGGGGTCTTAGTGAAATACTGGGGTGTGGCTAGTGATTATAATTATATATAATTATATAACTATATGATATACCTTTTTATATACCAAATTAGACTACTACCATTTACTCAACACTTTCTTTCTGTACTGTTTAAGCTGGTTTAAGAAACGACAGTATAGCAATATATATAAAACTGGGAAAAGCAAAATAAATTGTAGCCTGTATGAGAATTGCTTTTATTGTTTCTATATATATATTTTAATTTACAATATATTTCATGTTTTTACAGTTTTATTTGCCCTTAAAATAAATGTTTAATGTTTTTTTTTTTTGGTTGCAAGGTTTGCAGAATGTCAGCCAACTGATTTGCGGCATTCTGCCATTTATTTCAGCTATACTCTTTCAGTTTCAGATCCTCCAACAAGGGCCATTCCGGTATGTATGAAACACTACACTGTTGATCAACAATCTATCCTTATGGTTGTACACTTCTGACATTAAAGCATTTTTTTTTTTAATTTGTATATTTTTTTAACCAGGTTAAAGTGATATATTGCATTGGAATATTTAATATTTTCCTATGCAGCTAGAAAGTGGAGTTTCAGACTCCTCTTTACAAGTTTACCGGTATCTCTTTACCTCATAATGGAAATAGCCTATTTACAGAGTTCAGTAGTTCTAGCTGGTATTTACCTACACAAGTGAACAAATCAGGGAACTGACTTCTCCCCTACTCTCCCTCTGTAGGTTTCGATTGAAGTTTCAATCACCGGCAGTGTCTAAAAGGAAATGACTACTACTGCGCCGTCAGTTAAGAAAATCCATAATGACCTGGGAATCCTTTATTGTGCAAACATTTTTATTGTAAAACAAAGATTTTATATATACTGTATATTTATATTGTACTGCAATGTGGAGAGGCAGGGGAAATGTTACCGTGCCTACATCCTACAGATCTAGGAAGGTGAGGCCAAACCTACTTAGTAACAGTGACAGCCTCAACAGCGGCATACAACCCAGAGGCAGAGCACAACAGCTTCAATGAGAGGTCATTTTCCCTGTTATGGACTTTCTTTAAAGAAAGATAACAATAAATGGTCAACACTTGGGAAATGTAAGCAAGTTTTTTTATGGTGAACATTTAATTTTTAACATCTGTGGGGTTAATCATCTGTCTTTTTCAATTTCTGAATACAAATAAATGACTGTTTTTAATGTAGATACTACTGCATGTTAGCATTTTCAGAACTATTCTGCAATCTCTATTCAAGATGATTTATAGTTTCAATTTAGGGACATTAAATCAGTTAACAGACCTCCTGCTTGGTGGTAGCCCTTCACACCTGGCTCATTATTAAATTACTGACAGAACAGCAGGCCAGTTCAGTCAATCAGTTTGACAGATCTGCTTGGACCTCTAATAACTCCTTTTTTGCTACAGGGATACATTGATGCATTGTGATTATATCTGTAGATTTGATGGAAGAACCTGTGTTGGCTGGAGGGAAATGGAAAACATGGGCATATGAAAAAGCTGTTGAATGTTGTTTATTGACAAGGAAAAACATACAATTATCCGATATTGACAAATATAATTTGCAACATTTAATACTGTTCATTTTTTTCACCTGTACACCTACGTTTGATGATTGTAGCTGTTCCCAATGAAAGGAAAATTGAATGCATAAAAATGAAATTGAATGCATAAAAATGTATATAAAACAGTGCCCAAGTAATAAATAAACTCTTTATTATCATATATCACAGAAAAATAATAAATAACTGCGCAAACAATACACACGCACACACATTATATATATATATATATATATATATATATATATATATATATATATATATATATATATATATATATATATATATCTTATCTAAGTCAATTATGTAAACCAAAAGTTAAATAGACAATGTGCTACGGTATCTCAATAATGTTAAACCATCAAATCCGTGCAATATTTGTGAAGAAAGTCCAAAATAACCAAAGTTCTGCGCTGTGCCAAGTTAATAGCCTCCACTGTCCCCCTTAAATCTTGGCCCTCATTACAAAGGTTAAATGCACATATTTTATTATGCCACAATCCAACAAGGGTGCTTTACCATGGGCATAGAGATAGTAATCTTTGTAGGATTGGGGTGATCAGACTCAAGCGATAGGTACCTTTTCAATCAGTGTGTCGGTCCAAAACTGTATTTTTAAGGGTTTGGTAGCCCACTTTTATTTAAAAGAATGGAAAACATCACAAAAGACTTCAGTAGCCCATGCAGGGGGTTCCACCATTACTGTATCTTGCACAGTCAGAATATTTCAGCCTCCTGGCTTACTCTCTTGCCACACGGCTGCTTCAGGCCTCCAGCTTAGGCCATAGGTCTGCTCCTCAGACCAAAAGAGTTCCTTAGAGTCAAGCTCTCTTATAGATTACATCAGCTTCTTGCTGCTCTGTCACAAAATGCATCTGCCTCCTGCAGACATGCCCCATGCAGCCTCTGACTCCTGCAGAGGAATGGGAGTTCACATGACTCCCATGAACAGACCTCCTGTCTGTTGGGTGGGGCCCTGAGCCATAGTCAGGTCAAAACCGAATCTGGTCAAAACCAAAATCTGGCGTAAACCAGCAATCTTCCAAGTAGCACAAGGTCCCACTTCCACACCTTTCAATTGCACCCAATGCATAAAATACATCAGTGCAATGGCAAACCTTTGCTCATGTATTAATGTGTATAAAAATGGTTGTGTCAAAATGTAGTGTGTATGGGCCCTTAAAGCATTTTTTCATTACTAAAAAAATGTACATCTATATTTATCATGGTTATCATCCAAGAGATTATGAAGGTGAAGCAAATGAAAATTAATTATATATAATGAAACTCTTCCCCTTCAAAGGACTCCCATTGGAAGTTAAATTATTCTTCTGTAGCTATTAGAAACAAGTTGTACATTGAGAAGTACCTAAAAATAATCACACACATGTCAAATGATGAGGACACACACCTTCACAAGGATGTATGTGGTGTGTGATGCTGCTTCATTGGGCTGATTGGGCTGATTGGGCTTCATTGGGACTTATTTATAAAATCTCTAAAAAAGAAAATCCGTATTTTTGCCGTGCTGAGGCAAAACATCATTGAAAGGTAATAAAAAATAAAGAAAAAAAAAACTTAGCATTTTCCAATTTTGCTACTAGCTTGTATACACAAGAAAGTATTGCAAGGATGATTTGTATCAGCCCTGTCTTGCTAGTGTTTTGTTTTACCGAATGCTGTCTTTATTTATTTTATCAGAAAATAACCTCCTTCTAATTAACTGTTGGTTATCTGCATGGATAGTACTAGCATGTGGTGGCTGCCAAAGCTGATTGCAGCACTTAAATTGGTTGTAAAGGCATGACATTTTTTCTTTTTTTTTACCTTTTTCCTGCATTAAGGTAAAAAAAGCTCCTGTATTTGTTTAGCCCCCTCACTCCCCTTATACTTACCTGAAACCTAGATCCAGCGCTGTGCTCAAGTGCAGCAATGTTGCTCTCTTTTCCTCTCCCCTAAGGACTCAGTGAGAGCAGCAGGAGCTGTTGGTTCCTGCTGCTGTTAATCAAATTCTGTGAAGAGGGAGCGGGGGGCAGGGCTGATCCTTACTGTGTGTCAATGGCGGCATAAAGCCCAGTTCGGTAGCAAGCTGCCAGGTGTACCACTAAAGAAAGCGGCTCCTTTTAATGGCACACAGAGAAGAGGAGGAACCAAGAGCATCTCTGGGGGCCCCAGAAGAGGAGGTTCAGGGCCACTCTGTCACTACTTATAGTGGACCTTGCATCAAAATGCAAAGTCTGCTGAAAAAGCAGATCTCAACCTTCATGTTAAAATGCTACATGCAAAAAGAAAACATAAAAATTGACTTCCCTTTTACTCTTGCTTTAACCTGTAGTTTATAGGTGAAGGTAAAACAACATGCCTTCCAGTGAGATCCTGGGAACTTTGAGGACTCCAATTCTCCCAAAAATACCTCCTTGCAAGATTTGGAATTTTCACAACTACTGGGATCAGGGCCACTGTTAGAAATCATGGAGCCCAGTACAATCTACATGACTGGGTCCCCCCTTCCATACAGGGCCAGGTCCTGAGCTCAGCCACCCATCCCCCTGGCCTGCAGGCAGTGTATATCATGCACAAATTTGGGTGTGACATATCTGTATTAACAGTGGGAGAGGTTTAAAATTTGTACAGAGCACAGGGGTCAAAAGTATTAAACATATAGAGTGCAAGTATCAAGTGTATACAACTTACACAATGTGGGCGTCAGGAGTATGTAATGTAAAGAGTGCAGGGGTCAGTAGTTGGTAATATACATAGTTGAGGGGTAAGGATTGCAGGGGTCAAGAGCATGTAACATACAGAGTGCAAGGTTTAGGAGGGGTGAACACACAGGTAAAGGCTGCAGAGGCAGTGGAAAGGAATGTACTCATGCTACAGTGTGGCAAAAATTATCCCTTGGTGGCCAAATGTAAATTGCCACTGAATGGGGCTACCTTGAAACAATGTACATTGTGCACAGTAACAGAGTGGTGGTGCAAGTTTTTAGGGGTTAAATCAGGTGGGGAGGAAGTCTCACCATTTCTGAAATGCTTTAGGAAAAGCAATTTATTATAGATTCAGAAAGCTACACTACTCCAAAACTGCTGGACACTTCAGACGCTTTCAGACATGCACCCAGGGAGTGGTAAAAAAGGGCACATGAGCTGCTGTTTTACCATTACCATCCACTCACCCAAACCGTCAAAATACAGCTGGACAGGGATGTACACATGCTGTGGCCACGATGCTATGTTTTGCACCCACTGCATTTTTAACTCTGAGTTCAGAGTTTAACAAGTAGCAGGGCTTGTCAAACTTCAGTACCCCACTGAGGTCAATGGGGTACTGCTGTAACTATGTACAGAATTGACATTAGACCGGGATCTCTCTGGAAGGCCTTTGTTGGCATGTCGCCTTTGCGCCGCGATCAGAAGCTGGGGGTAAGTTAAGAGCACTTTTTCTCCTTGTGTAGGTTGTATCATGAGGCATTTTTATGTGGCAAAGCAGGACTTTATCTACTAAGTAATAAAGTGTTAGCCCACTCAAATGTGATGTTTCTGAATTTTTAGTAGATGCTGAAGAGAACATTTCTTACATCTCCTAGGTACTCTGTTGGTGAGATATCTTTGCTGAGTTCCTGAGTCTACACATTTGCTTTGTGCCATTTTAAGGAGTTCCTAAATTGTTGGATTTTTTATCTGTTTTATAGTACCAACAATGCAACAGGATCATCTGAAACAAGCAAGGGTGGGTGGTAACAACCAAAACCACTAGGTGGACAGAAGCAGAGTTAGGAATCATGGCAGAGGGGTCTTGCAGTTGCAGCATCCAAGACATATGGGAAGCCTGGACCTGATTCCAACAAGGCTAAACATAAAACCTAAAGCCCCGTACACATGATCAGACTTTCCGACAGGAAATGTTGGATTTCAGGCTGTTGGAGTAAAATCTGACCGTGTGTATGCTTCATCGGACAACTGTTGTCGGACTTTCGGCCAACAAATGTTGGCTAGCATGTCTTCAAATTTTCCGCCAACAGAAAATGTGTGTTGTCCGATTTTCTGATCGTGTGTACACAAGTCCGTCGGACAAAAGTCCAAAGTACAAACACACATGCTCGGAAGCAAGGACAAGCCAGAAGCGGTCGGTCTTGTAAACTAGCATTGGTAATGGAGATATCACATTTGTGACTTTGCAAATTATGAAATCTCAAAATACAGCGCACTTTCTCTTCTTCTTTAATGGGAAAATAATGAAGCTGCTTTGCCGATGAAACTGATAGAGTTATTGCAAACAAATTTTCAAAGGCTTTTTTTTTCTAGTAATATCAAGAAAAATATTATTATGTTTTTGTTTTTTTTTAATTTGGGCAAGTTACCACAACACCATTATCCTGTAGTTATTAAGATCAAATATACAAATGTTGGTGTCCCTTGTTAATTTTACATTGTATTTTTTTAACCACTTCAGCCCGGAAGATTTGGCTGCTGAATGACCGGGCTATTTTTTGCGATTCAGCACTGAGTCGATTTAACTGACAATTGCGCGGTCGGGCAATGCTGCACCCAAACAAAATTGATGTCCATTTTTTCCCACAAATAGAGCTTTCTTTTGGTGGTGTTAGATTCGCTCTGCGGTTTTTATTTTTTGCGCTATAAACAAAAAAAGAGCGATAATTTTGAAAAAAACACGATATTTTGTACTTTTTGCTATAATAAATATCCCCATTTTTTTTTTAGTGGTTAAATGTAACTGCCTACTCCCAACTCCCAAACTGTCTCTGACTCTGATTCTGCAACATGTCTGGTTGATGAACAGCCATTCAGAAACGAACTGAAAAGTGCTAAATGAAAAACGCGAAAAGAAAAGTGCGAATCAACACTAGAACAAACTTCTACTAACATGAAATTAGCAGAAGGAGTCCAAAGGGTGGTGCTAAAGAGCTGAAAAAACACGTAGTATGTCTAGTACATCACTATATTCGTAATTGTTGGCCAACATTTGTGTGACCATGTGTATGCAAGACAAGTTTGAGCCAACACCCTTCGGACAAAATTCCACTGTTTTGTTGGCCAACAATCCAATTGTGTGTACGAGGCATTAGGATTAAAAGTCCACATGTGATGAAATGGTATGAATCCCTGGTTAAATATCACCACCATCTGCCACCTTGAAAGTGTAATCTTTTATAGCACCACCACCACCAAAAGCAAAAATGCTTGCTTGCCAGCTTCCATTGACCTCGTGTTACAGGAGGTACTTGATCCTGTGCAGTAGAGCCACTCTGCCACTGTATAACGTTGTCATATGGTTAGCAAGTGGCTAAAGCCCTACTAATTGACTCTATTTGTTTGGGGAGGAGCTATTCTATGGACCATGTCAAGGAGGAGAGCAGCCATATAGCGGATATAAATTGTGAGCCCGTCACCTTTCTGGGAGTCACTGGAAGGCCTAGGGCCTAAAGATAGCAAAATAAAAAGTTCTTGGGGTTGAATGCACTGGAGAATGCAAAATCTGGTGCAGCTGTGCATGGTAGCCAATCAGTTTCTAACTTCAGCTTGTTCAATTAAGCTTTGACAAAAAACAAAAAACTGAAAGCTGATTGGTTTCTATGCACAGCTGTACTAGATTTTGCACTCCCCAGTTTTAGTAGATCAACCCCTTTGCAGTATTTTAAGGTGATCACCACAGCAGCCCCTCCTAAGTAGTATCAGTGGGAAATGGATACTTTACTAAGGACCAGTATCTGGGTGTTGTGACATCTTCTTTGGGACTTGTATTTTTCACTGTGGATCTCTAATGGGCTGTCAGTAACTAAATGACTGTGAGATGTCTTAAAGTGGAGGTCTGCCCACCCCACAAAAAATTTAAAGTTAGCAGTTACAAATACTGCAGCTGCTGACTTTTAATATATGAACACTTACCTGTCCAATGAGCCCGCAATGTTGGCACTGCAGCTGATTTTTGGGTCGGTTGTCGGTAGCAGCCGCCCCCATTGCCGGTAAGGGAACCCAGTAGTGAAGCCCTTGGGAAGTAAGCTGTACTTTCTAATTGGCTCAGTGGCAGAGGAAGGAGGAGGGGGGCCGAACTTTCAAGAGATTGCGCCGTGGCACCTGTTATCCCCTCCCCCCTGAAAGGTGCCAAATGTGGCACCGGGGGGTGGAGAAAACTAACTAGTGGAAGTTCCACTTTCGGGTGGAACTCTGCTTTAAGTACTGTATAGAAAAGTTCATACAAGCTATTGCAAACCTTGTTACTGATTTTGAATGCAAGACAAGGAGAGTGAGGAGGCGGGCAGGGTGGCAGGAGGTAGGAAGCCCAGTCAATACCAGAAGAATGTATTCTAAAGCGTAAAGCATTTAGGGCAAACCTGGTTGACCTAAAAGCTGGAGATAACTAGCTAAAATAAGGTTTACCTTTATGGCGGTGGTTGAAAATTCATCTTATGACGCCACAAGACAGGTGGCCTGGGCCCCTGTGTTCCGTGGGCCCCAGACATGCAGAATAGCCTTGATCCCTAAGCTTGAGCCATGAAAAATACAGGTCCCTGCAACTGAATGTGCTCCATGTGTGAAGAGGGCTCGGACTGGAAGCGGATCAGGAAGGTATAGCAAAGGGGATTTTGGACCCACCAACTGTGTATGTAATGCAGACAGATAAGGATATATTTAGCGCTGACTGACACAAGGACAGATTTGGAAATAGATGCTAGCAAACACTAAGGTAAATTCAACAACACCTCAAATATACAAAAAGAAACAAACAGTGCTGCACAAATATAAATGTCCATATAACGATGCAAAAAATGGAACAGATGAAGTAAGGAGATGAGACCACCGGTGAACACTCAAGACGACAGGGAATAAAACTATAGTGATTGCAATCCCTTCACCACACATGGATGGCCCCTCACCTGAAAAATTTGACCTGAAAACAGGTCACACAGCTTATACACCATACAATGGGTGGGACGGTCCAGATTGTAGTAGCCCTGTTTTCAACACTCATCGGGTTAGAAGGATATCACATATGCAAATAAAAATGGCAAATATAGTGCTCTCTGCATATACATTTATTGAATAAAAAGGATAAAAGATGCACTTACACAAACCGGCACTCAGATCTGAGTGCCGGCAGGACAGCGTGTAGTCGTGTCGAAAAAAATGGCTGGTGGGTCTGGAAATGGCTTAACAACCTGGCCCCTGGGTGACTCATGTTACTGTGGGTCACTAGCTGGAGGTTTGGACATGTGAAGCAGCTAGGGGAGACCTACATGTTACCTTTAATAAATCCTGGAACATCTATACCTTTTTTCAGTCTTCAAAAAGACTTATATACAAACAGATGTTTTCAATTAGTTATCTGCTGTTTAAACCTCTTCATCTAATAAGAGATAAGAGAACTAAGAAAGAGACTGACATAATTTTGCATATATATAGTGTGGTCAAGCAACTGGCAATTATTGAGGAGGTCCACTAGTCCGAAAGCTTTTTCTGCTCTCCTGGCAGTTACATCTTAGCAAACATTGTTTTTGATAGTATATTAACTTTTAAGAAATAGCTAAATGCACCACTAAAATCCACATGTATGATTTGTTTTGTATTCCAAATAATTTGAAATTCTGTTCAGTTAGTATTGTGATTTAGGTACCACTGCTAGACAGTAAAGCCAAACCCTCAACTTTTACAGTAACAGCAGAACAACCTGGTCAAGACCACCCCTGCCGTTCACTGACTACACAATAAGAGGGCGGCAGCACATTGACTGGTCAGCATTCTGTTTTCTGTCCCTGTCAGTATGTTCCCAGTAAGAACATGGGCACTGCAACAGAACCTGATTGCCTATTAGTGCTGGCTTTTCCTTTCCCAAAAGGGAAATGTGGGCACTTACAAAAGCTGTGTTTAAAATACATCTAGTGATTTCGAATGAGTAGACAACTTAGATTTTTTTTTTATATCCACCTGCAGCTTCGTTTAAAGGTATTGAAACCCAAGAACAAAAATGTTTTCATTTTGAAGCCTACCAGTCTTTAGATTTAGTGACTGCATTCATTTTTTTATAACAGGATAAGTAAAATTTCTTCAAGGACAGAAATCCTGGCAGAAATCTACTATCCATGTAACTTCCTGTGCATTGAGCTGAAATCTCCAACAATTTTATCAGCCTACCTATGTATCTACTGTGATCTACAAAATAATTAGCTTGAAAAAAATGTCTAATTCAGCCATCATATCTACAATTTTCTACAAAATGTAATAATTCTGGATCACAGTATTTTACCAGAATATAATAAGGCTTACGTACCTGATATTAGAAAAAATAAACCTTGAACAAACAAACACTCACAGCAAGTAACATGAAGATGTGCCCCAATTTACAGACATAAACCCTCATAGGAGTTATAGAACAATGATACAATGCCTATTATATTCAAATATCCCTAAGTATTTGTGTTATCTTATAAAACAGGCAAGCATTAGGAACTGTGTCTGCATATAAAACAACAATGACTTTTGAATATCTTGGTTCACTGACTTGAAAAAACAATGCAACAAGATCACGGTTGACATTTTGTTTTTAGACTGGCTTTTAATGTACTGCAATATATTCTAGTTTAAACAGAAAATACCTTCATATATGGCAACCTAATTTATGGATGTTCATTAAATTTAAATGGCTTTACCAACAGTCTTACATATCATATTTAAGGTGATATTTATAGGACCAGTAAACCTTCAAGTGTAAGTGTGGTCTCAAACAATGTCATCCAAACCTACCCCCCTTACCCTCCACAATGTAAATATAACACCATTTACAGAGTCAAAATTGATGCTCATCCAGAACCTGGTAGAACACAAGAGCAGGTTTTTTTTCTAAGGACCTATTCATCTTATCTGTTATTACACACCTGTTCCTGCCCAGGTCTATTCTTTTTAATTGGCACCACACAAAATTGCACTTTTGGCAAAGCGATTCACAACGACATGCAATAGGCTTAATTCACAAAGCTTTAACACCAGTCTAAGTCATTCTATATCTTGGCATGTGACTGTCATTTTCAAATATTCATTGGACTCAATAAGTGCATTGGGATGCCATTCAAAATAAAAGACAATGTATCATACAAAATCAGTGGCGGCTGGTGGTAAGTTTTTTGGGGGGCGGCAAACAGTGCACTCCCCAAGGTCGGTCCGGTCGGTCCACTTACCTCAACCATGGGGACAGCTTCCCCAGCTCTCCTCCGCAGACATCACGAGCGGGCATTTCCTTCCCCTTTGGCTTTCGATTCCTCCCTCCTCCTCGGTGGTCAATCAGAACGCTTCTCCTTTTGGCCAATCAGGAAACGCATCTCACACAAAACCCTGCCACTATAATTCATGAGCCCGGCATCCTGAAAGGGGCCGGGCACATGAATAGGGGGTGGCGGCAGCAATAGAAAGGTGAGACGGTGCCCTGCACCTTTCCATGAATAGGGGGTGGCGGCAGCAATAGAAAGGTGAGACGGTGCCCTGCACCTTTCCATCGGACAGGCCATCCCTGCACAGAATATTGTATGTTAACATGTAGTAACATGCGATAAGACACACATTTTACTGTGCATTACTGCAACACATATGTGTGAATGTAGAGTGAATAGCAAAAAACTTAAAGTCACGTGACCAGCCTATTCTCCAATCACATAGTTTCTCTGTAGTGTTATGCAGCATTAAGCACTATAATATACGTATAATGCAAGTTGCAGTGTGGAGTAATACTGCAGAGTCCATCAGACAGTGGATAGCAGTATCTGCTATAAATAGAGGTCACTGACTTTCTTCTGCAAGGAAAAAAGTAGCATTCAAGGGGATGCGGAAAATGGAAGCAGTATATCAGTTAGCTGCCTGTGATCTATGTTGTACCACACCGTGTCCAAACTACATGTATCATCATAAGTGCAATCACCATTACTGCCCTGGGTTTTGAAGAGGAGCTCTAATATTCAAATAATTAAGTGTTTTTGGGCATGTACACAGCAACTGTACACTGTTGTGAGTAACAAATCTTGTCAGATAACTATGTCAACCCTGTAGTCTTTGACATGACCTGGCCATTGAGGCACCACAGCTAAGACCACAAGAAGTATTCGTGAAGCAGGATGTTTTGGTACATCAGAAAATCAGCAAAATCAAATGTAAAAGGAAATCCGAGTTCACACTACAATGCTTTCATTTTGGCTTGAATTCTCTTGTATTTTAGATAAGCAATGCTCTTTTTCTGCTTATACCAAACAATAATACTGTTTTTGGCAGCTGGAAGACTAAATCTAAAGATGTTAAAAAGAAAAAAAAAAAGCTCTAGCGACAGATCTAGAGATAGATATGTAAAATAAAACAATTAAACATTAATATTTTAATGAATGTTTGAGTCAGTCTATAATTAATTATTTAAACAATGATGTGCAGCACATTATTAGTAATTCGGACTGTAATACATTTTTTAGGCCTTACTGGGGTTCTTTTATGTAAACCAACTATCTATCTATCTATCTATCTATCTATCTATCTATCTATCTATCTATCTATCTATCTATCTATCTATCTATCTATCTATCTATCTATCTATCTATCTATCTAGTTCTCATGCACCACAAAATCAAATACAGATGGGGTTTCCCATATGTAGTTTCTCTCTAACACCAAGGGAAAAAATATGTTTGCTACACCCCTAAGGATCTTCAGAACACCTTAGTGCATCTCAATCTGAATGCCTTAGATTAGTCCTCAGAGGGCGTATGCAGATGATCAGCCTCCTGCTCATCATTGAAACCATCTATAGATTCACCAGACCAGGGATGCCAAGGACCTAAAAAATGTAGACATTTCACCTCTCCATCCTCCATCCCAGCAACCCTAATTGACAGGATGCACACATTCCGGTCATTGCCTCATCTTGGAACTTAGTTTTTGAAAACACTGTAAGCCATACCAATGCTCTTGGCCACATGCCTCAGGCTGCTAAACTTTTGTTGCCCCCTTAGGGGTTAATTTTACAGTACTGTTGTTCATATTACTTTTTTGTTACCAGTTGTTTAGCTTCAGACAGTTATTTTTTGTGCCCCTCGTCTTTACCTTATCATATTCTGAGCTAGGACTTGCACCGCTACATAGAACTTTGTCCCATCTGACTCTATGTTTAGTTTGATATCTATTATTACCAGAGGGACATGAGATTGCATGATTTAATCTAATGTTATTAGGTTAAGTCTTCATTGCTGGGTCCATCCTCCTACTAGCCTTTCATTTTCTCACTGGCTGCTTGATTTACTCATAGCCATATCCATAGGTTCTATTTGATACAGTTTTTTGCCTTATGTTTTGCTATTTCTGATGATGTAAGTCAGTAGTTATCAACTCCTGTCCTCAGGACCCATTAACAGGACCGGTTTGCAAGATAACTGAAATACATCACAGGTGATATCAATCGCTGCACAGTGATTGCAGTATTCTAGTCTGCATCTCCCCAAGGTAATACTTAAAATCTGACCTGTTAATGGGTCCTGAGGACAATAGTTGAGAACCACTGACGTAAATGATCTCTGAAGCCTATTTTCTGGGTCTTGCTCTGAGCCCCTTTCCCTTACATTGGAATTGTTAGCTCATATTGGTTTTCATGTCCACCTTTTTGACTTCTTTTGACATCTCCTCTTTAAAACCTTGTCACATATGCTCCAGAAGCCCACATTAGGCTGGTGGTGTATATTATGGTTTTTCTTTTGCATGTTTATTGCCTGTATTCTCCTTAGTGACAGTCAATGCACTCCACTCTGATTCTCTTTCTAGGCACCAACATTAGAGTTCCAATGAAACAGAACACTTCAGCTGGGCTTAGCCACCAATGCCCAACAATGTTATGTAGAATGATGTTATTGGCTTTTCTATGGTCATCTTTATGTTCACCATTTTCCTCTCTCTTCTTCCTATCTGTTTTCTTTTTTTCCCCTACTCTATCCTTACCAGGGGTTCCTTGAGCATGAACTCTGATAGTAGTACTATTTATGCAAACTCCTGTCAACCCTGCAATGGCGCCTCTAAATATGCTAACACTTAATGTCAACGGTTTGAATTCACCCAACAAGAGAGTTAGAGCTTTCAGAACCTTTGCTTCCTTTAAGGCAGATGTTGTTTGCCTGCAAGAAATTCATTACACGATCCAGTCCACACCAAACATTTTTAACCCTCAGTACCCGCAAGTGTACCTAGCCTCAACCCAAACCAAGCACAGGGAGGCCCTCATTGCTTTTTATTGTAACTCCCCGTTTGTGCCACAGACAGAATTCAGGGATCTGGCGGGCCAATATATATTTCTAACTGGTTATATGCAGGATACACAAGTTACAGTGGTCTCCTATTATGCCCCCAATATGAATCCAATCCATTTTTTTCCCATCTACTCCAGGTCGTGGATTCCCATAGGCAAGACTAGGGATAAACCAAACACCCCCCGGCTCGGTTTGCATCCAGAACATGCAAACAGGCAAAAAATTTGTTCGAACACGCGAACCCCATTAAAGTCTATGGGACACGAACATGAATAATCAAAAGTGCTCATTTTAAAGGCTTATATGCAAGTTATTGTCATAAAAAGCTTTGTTTGGGGACCTGCCCCAGTTACATAAACGGGTGACCCCGCCCCTCTCTGAAAACATGGGGAATGCCACAGGGAAGTCCCGTGAAGTCCCTGTGCGTCAGAGGAGGGCGGGGTCACTGGGTGGCCCCGCCCTCCGTTATATAAGAATTGTCAGAAGAACCGAAGCGTCACATGGTGGAAGACTCCCACTGAGGCGGACAGAGCGGAGAAGAAGCCGGAGGAAGATGCAGGATGAGAAGAGTGGAGGAAGAAGAAGATGGAGAAGAAGAAGATGGAGGAAAAAGAAGATCACCGAAGGAAGACCAGAAGAAAGAATATGGAAGAAGAAGAAATTAATAAAGGACTTGTCAAAAACCGTCTCTTGTGTTTTTTAACCTTTTTGACACTTTTTTTTGTGAAATGGTAGGGGTACACTTGTACCCCATTACCAATTCACACAGGGGGAGCGGGATCTTGGGGTCCCCTTGTTAAAGGGGGCTTCCAGATTCCGATAAGCCCCCCACCCGCAGACCCCCACAACCACCGGGCAAGGGTTGTGGGGATGAGGCCCTTCTCCCCATCAACATGGGGACAAGGTGCTTTGGGGGGCTTGGTACAGTTCAGGAGGGGGGCCACTCTCTCTTCCCCCCCTCTTTTCCCTCAGATAAGGGTCTGGTATGGATTTTTAAGGGGGACCCCCACGCCATTTTTTAAAAAATTTTGGGGCGGGGTTCCCCTTAATATCCATACCAGACCTAAAGGGCCTGGTATGGAATTTATGGGGACCCCCACGCATTTTTTTCTTAAACTTTGGTTCGGGGTTCCCCTATGGGGAAATTCCATGCCGTTTTTATCAATGAACTTTTATGTGTATTGCCGGACCGACAATTCATTATAGCTGGCGCTAGCGATAATGGTTTTACATGACTTTTTTTCCTTTAGAAATGTCATTTTGCTGTCAGACTGTTCTAAACACGGAAACATGCGCCCCTTTGCAGGTATACTATAGACACCTCCCAGGTACCAAATTTAAAGGAATATTACATTTTTATTGTTTCACTTTAAGCATTATTAAAATCACTGCTCCCGAAAACACTGCCGTTTTTAAAACTTTTTTTTTAATTGATACATGTCCCCTGGGGCAGGACCCAGGTCCCCAAACACTTTTTATGACAATACCATGCATATAAGCCTTTAAAATTAGCACTTTTGATTTCTCCCATAGACTTTTAAAGGGTGTTGCCGCGAACACCCCAAATTGTTTGTTGTTCGGCAAACGGGTGAACAGCCAATGTTTGATTTGAACTCATGTTCGACCCGAACATAAAGCCCATCCCTAGGCAAGACACTTTAATAATAGGTAGGGATTCTAATAAGGTTCTGTACCCTTACCTTGACAAGTCTTATTAATCCACACCCTCTGGTCCCTCTAAATTGACTTCACTTTTGAAACACTGCTCCATAGTATACACATGGAGAGAGTGCAATCCTGACAATTGCCAATACACCTTTTACTCCCATCCCCATAAACCTTTTCCTAGGATAGACCACATTGTGGTCTCTATAGGCTCGGGCCCCAGCACTACTCCCTTCCTCTATTTCACCCACATCATGGACTGACCACTCTTCAGTTATCATGTCCCTGCCCTCACTGTTGTCTAAAGCTCAAGACCCCACTTGGGGTATCAATGGATCCCTTTTAGCTCATCACCCTTCCTACCGAATGGATATCCAAAAAGCCATTAAGGAATACCTCACCTTTAACACTACTCCTGATATTTTCCTAGTCACTCTTTGGGAGGCCCATTAAGCTGTTATATGTGGCTTGTGCATCCAAATGGCTTTCCAACATAAAAAGTAGAGACATCTACTACACCAAAAACTGAATGCTGACTTTCAAAACGGTCACATGACTTTCTGCACTGACCCTACACCAACTAATAAGCTCCTCCTAGATCAGGCATACTTAGAACTTGACTTGTTTTTGATGGAATCTGCCAAAAATTGTAGCTTGAAACAATAAATACTATACTTAAGTTAAAAAACATGACATATTTTTGGCTTTAACTCTTCACAAACTAGATCATACCCACAAACCAATTAAACTTTCCAGTATTGTCTTTACAAATAACCCCTACAGCGTACTTTATGAATTTCGAAGCATCTGTCTGAGCACTATGAAGATGGAGGAGACTTTGACTCTCTTTAGGCAGATTAGCTTTTTTCCCTGAGTTAAACTCCCCTCTCTCTCTGCTTCACAACAAGACACACTAGAAACCCCATTTCATCAGACAAAGTAGTCCACGCTATAAAATCTTGCAAACCTAATAAGTGACCAGGCCCCAGGGGCTTGATGGCCACTTACTACAAAAAGTACTAGTCCCTGATCTGACTAATGCATTCAATTCCCTACTTAAAAAAACTATTCACATTCTTTCTAACCTTAAAGTGTCATTAAACCCAAATCATTAAAAACTATCAATAAATGCTATATTACATGCTGTTCATACTCACTCAGTCACTATGGGATTAATTTTATGTATTCTGCAAAATTCCTTTTTGATCCTGCTGTTTTCTATCTCCTTCTTCAGTCCATGTTCACACAACAGTTGAGGATTTTGCAGAGTAGTGTTGGCAGCTAGTGTACATGCTCAGTTTTCAGTGTATTTTCTACCCTGAGCATTTTCTCCCTATCATATCTGAGCAGCCGATGTCACTATAGAGTTGGGATGAGCTTCGTGTTCGAGTCGAACCCATGTTCGACTCGAACATCGTCTGTTCGTCCGTTCGCCGAATTGCGAATGATATGGGCCGTTCGCGCCAAATTCGTGTGGCGCGTCACGGCCCATAATTCACTGTGGCATTGCAGTGCATTGCTGGCTGATGATTGGCCAAGCATGCACTATGACCTGCATGCTTGGCCAATCACAGCGCCGTCTGAACAGAGAGCCGTAATTGGCCAAAGCCAAGGAGGCTTTGGCCAATTATGGCTCTGGGGATTTAGTACACGCCCCACACTATATAAGGCCGCCTGCACGGCGGCCCTGTGTAGTGTGTGTTCCGGGGTTCATTGAGAGAGAGAGAGAGAGACAGACAGTGACATTTGATTTGAGTTAGATAGATTAGGCAGAACAGTCAGTCAGTTTGGCTGCACTTACAGTGTATTGTGTATATATATGCATCCCAGGTGTTGCATATATATATATATATATATATACACTGTATTCAGTTTAGCTAGATCCGTTCCTGTTATCTTCCTACTGACAGGCAGGCTTGTCTTTTTACAGTATTTTCAGCTACCTGAAGAAAATTGCTGGTGTTCTTTTGATCCTATTAGTACCACAGTCAGGCAGCTAGACTATTTACAGTTAGTGCAGTGCGTCCTGCTCACAGTGTTCAGCTAGATCCGTTCCTGTTATCTTCCTACTGACATGCAGGTTTGTCTTGTTACAGTATATACAGCTACCTGAAGAAAATTACTGGTGTTCTTTTGATCCTATTAGTACCACAGTCAGGCATCTAGACTATTTACAGTTAGTGCAGTGCGTCCTGCTCACAGTGTTCAGTTAGATCCGTTCCTGTTATCTACCTACTGACAGGCAGGCTTGTCTTGTTACAGTATATACAGCTACCTGAAGAAAATTACTGGTGTTCTTTTGATCCTATTAGTACCACAGTCAGGCAGCTAGACTATTTACAGTTAGTGCAGTGCGTCCTGCTGACAGTGTTCAGCTAAACCTACAAGTTAGTGGGGTGCGTCCTGCTCACAGTGTTCAGCTAAACCTACAAGTTAGTGTGGTGCGTCCACCTCACAGTGTTCAGCTAAACCTACAAGTTAGTGGGGTGCGTCCTGCTCACAGTGTTCAGCTAAACCTACAAGTTTGTGAGGTGCGTCCTGCTCACAGTGTTCAGCCAAACCTACAAGTTAGTGGGGTGCGTCCTGCTCACAGTGTTCAGCAAAACCTACAATTTGGTGTAGTGAGACCTCTGCACAGTGTTCATCTAAAGCTACAAGTTAGTGCAGTGCGTCCTGCTCACAGTGTTCAGCTAGATCCGTTCCTGTTATCTTCTTACTGACAGGCAGGCTTGTCTTGTTACAGTATTTACAGCTACCTGAATAAAATTGCTGGTGTTCTTTTGATCCTATTAGTACCACAGTCAGGCAACTAGACTATTTACAGTTAGTGCAGTGCGTCCTGCTCACAGTGTTCAGCTAAACCTACAAGTTGGTGTAGTGAGACCTCTGCACAGTGTTCAATTAAAGCTACAAGTTAGTGCAGTGCGTCCTGCTCACAGTGTTCAGCTAAAACTACAAGTTAGTGCTGTGCGTCCTGCTCATAGTGTTCAGCTAAAACTACAAGTTAGTGTGGTGTGTCCACCTCACAGTGTTCAGCTAAACCTACAAGTTATTTTTTTGCGAGCTCTGCACAGTGTTCACCTAAAGCTACCTGTAGAAGGTTGGTGGTGTTTTCCTGATCCTATCACTACCGCAGGCAGCTAAAAAAGCTACAAGTTAGTTTTTTGCGAGCTCTGCACAGTGTTCAGCTAAAGCTACCTGTAGAAGGTTGGTGGTGTTCTCATACTACAGGCAGGCAGTTGATTTTGCTAGCTGCAGTATCAGTACATATATATATATATATATATATATATATATATATATATATATATATATATATTTATATATATATCCCAGCTTAGTGCAGCTACAGGCCATTAGTATGTCTGGAAGGCCAAGAAGGAGAGGCAGACAGTCACAAGCCAATAAGAGAGGGCAAGCAGGCTCTGTGTCTAGTGCTGGTCGTGGAGACGGTGCATCCTCATCAGCACGTGGCCATGGGGCACGCTTGGGCATTTTTTCGGCAGCTGGCCGTGTTGAGCCGCAACATGCGGGAGACTTGGTCGAGTGGATGACCAAGCCGTCCTCATCCTCCTCATCCTCTCTCACCCATGCCCAGGGTACTTTGTCTGGCAAAGCAGCGGCCTCTTCCCTCGGCTCAATGTCATCAGTGACTCCTTCCCTAGCCCCACCATGTCCTCCTGAGGAGTCCCTCAAATTGTTTGACCACAGTGTTGGGTACATGCTCCAGGAGGATGCCCAGCATTTGGAAGGCTCTGATGATGATACTGAGCTTGATGAAGTCAGTAACATGAGCACGGACAGAGGGGGTGCCCAAGAAGGACAGGAATCTGGCAGTCATGCTCCCCCTGCTGCAGCATACTGCCAGGTTTGCTCCAGTGATGAGGAGGGAGGGGATGATGAGGTCACTGACTCAACGTGGGTGCCTGATAGGAGAGAGAAGGAGGAGGCGGCACATCACCAACGACGCAGGATGCCCTCCAGGGGCCAGCCTAAGGGCAGCACATTGACTGCATCACACCCCAAAGCTCCACATGTGCAGGGCACTGCAGTCTCTGCGCATTATTCAAAAAGTTCTTTGGTGTGGGCCTTTTTTGAGACGAGTGCATCAGATCGCACCCCTGCTATTTGCAACATATGTCTCAAGCGTATCTCGCGTGGCCAAAACATCTCCCGCTTGGTTACCACATGCTTGACCAGACATATGTTGACCTGCCATGCAGTTCGTTGGCAAGCGTATCTAAAAGACCCACACCAAAGAACAAAGAGGACCTCTCCTTGCTCCTCATCAGCTGAGATTTCCAACCCCACTATACCTTCAGTCCTCTCTGAGACCTGCACTGAGAGGAATGAAGGTGTAGAATTAGGTGTGTCACAGCCAAGTACTTGTGGGCAATCTGCTTTTGGTACACCGACGTCAGATTGTACCAGGCAAATTTCCCTGCCCCAGCTGCTGCACCGCCGAAAGAAGTTTGCTCCCAGCCATCCACATGCCCAGCGGTTGAATGCTAGCTTGGCTAAATTGCTAGCACTTCAACTGCTGCCTTTTCAGTTGGTAGACTCTGCCCCCTTCCGTGAGTTTGTGGAATGTGCGGTTCCTCAGTGGCAGGTACCCAAACGCCACTTTTTCTCATGGAAGGAGATTCCGGCTCTCTACCGGCATGTGGAAGGCAATGTCCATGCCTCGCTGGACAGGGCGGTCAGCGGTAAGGTGCATATTACCGCTGACTCATGGTCCAGCAGGCATGGACAGGGACGTTACCTAAGTTTCACGGCCCATTGGG
The DNA here is from genome assembly GCA_037952925.1 of Lithobates clamitans. Lineage (NCBI taxonomy): Eukaryota > Metazoa > Chordata > Amphibia > Anura > Ranidae > Lithobates > Lithobates clamitans. The sequence goes on from JBBGZY010000539.1 coordinate 6,125,342, forward strand.
TGACTCTGCTGGCAGCTGGGAAGGATGCAGGACAAGGTGCAGTAGTGTTGGAGGTTGTTCCGCCACCACGCCTCCAAAATGCTAATGATTGTGACACACCTCTCTCCTCCACCCTCTCCTCTTCTTCTTCCTCCATGGCCTCTTCCTGTGCTTTGTCCTCGGAACCAGCGGTGCTCCGTAGCCGTTCAAGGGGCTACGCAAGTACGCAGGCCAAAAGATGCCATGTGGTGCTTGAGCTGGTGTGCTTGGGGGACAGGAGCCACACTGGGGCAGAGGTTCTGTCAGCTCTGCAGGGGCAGGTTCAGAGGTGGTTGACGCCATGCCAACTTAAGGCAGGAATGGTGGTTTGCGACAATGGCACCAACCTCCTCTCTGCCCTCCGACAGGGACAAATGACCCATGTGCCCTGTTTGGCTCAAGTCCTTAACTTGGTGGTGCAGCGGTTCTTGGGCAGGTACCTGGGCTTACAGGATGTCCTGAGGCAGGCCAGGAAAGTCTGTGTGCATTTCCGCCGGTCATATAATGCCAGTGCTCCGCTGACGGACCTCCAAAAGGAGTTTAACCTGCCCAAGAACCGCCTAATCTGTGACATGCCCACCAGGTGGAACTCAACGTTGGCCATGCTGCAGCGGCTGCACACGCAGCAGAGGGCCATCAATGAGTACCTGTGCGACTATGGCACCAGGACAGGGTCAGGGGAGCTTGTTTTTTTTTCCCCACACCAGTGGGCCATGATCAGGGATGCATGCACTGTCCTGTCACCACTTGAGGAGGCCACGAGGATGGTGAGCAGTGACAGTGCATGCATCAGTGACACTGTCCCCCTTGTCCACCTGTTGGAGCACACGCTGCATGGAATAATGGGCAGGGCACTTGAGGCAGAACAGAGGCAGGAAGAGGAGGACTTCCTTAACTCTCAAGGCCCCCTTTATCCAGACAGTGTTCCTGCGTGCTCGCCGATCACACAGGAAGAGGACGAGGAGGAGGAGGAAGATTGTGTCAGTATGGAGGTGGAGCCTGGCACTCAGCATCAGCAGCAGTCTTCAAGGGATCAGTCCCAAGAAACACATGGACTTGTACGTGGCTGGGAGGAGGTGGCTGCGGACCATGTCGTCCTTAGTGACCCAGAGGACTCCGGGCTGAATGCCTCAGCAAACCTACGCTGCATGGCCTCCCTGATCCTGCAAAGCCTGCGTAAGGATCCTCGTATTCGTGGTATCAAGGAGAAGGACCAATACTGGCTGGCAACCCTCCTTGATCCACGTTACAAGGGTAAGGTTGCGGACCTTATCTTGCCATCGCAGAGGGAGCAGAGAGGAGGAGGAGGCCTTGCAGAAGGCCTTGCAGAAAGGTCTGTGCAATGCGTTCCCAGAGACTGGGAGGTTACAAACTCCTGTTTCTGGGCAACGTGTTGCTGAGGCTTCGGTCAGTCAAAGAAGGAGCGGTGGAGAAGGCGGCCGTCTGACCGATGCGTTCAGACAATTTTTTGGTCCGCAGCCCCAAGGTATGATCGGTTCCAGCAACCATCGCCAGCGTCTGTTTTACATGGTGCAGGAATACCTAGGGGCAAGATCAGACTTGGACACCTTTCCCACCGAAAATCCTCTGGGTTACTGGGTCTTGAGGATGGATCACTGGCCAGAGCTTGCACAGTATGCAATTGAGCTACTGTCCTGCATCCAGCGTTCTTTCGGAACGCACATTCAGTGCTGCTGGAGGCGTGGTAACCGATCACAGGGTGCGTCTGTCCACCGACTTGGTCGATCGACTGACCTTCATAAAAATGAATCAGTCTTGAATCACCACCAGCTACCAAGCACCTGATGCTGATGTAACCGAATAATTTTTTTTGAAATCTCAGATTCCTTCAAAGACTGCCTATGCTGATGCTGAGTGACTATCCCTGAGTAATTATCCTCTTCCTCCTCAATCATCACGCTGATAGCTTGTAAGAACATTTTTGGTTCTGGGCACCACCATCAGTGCCTAAGGCACAACTTTTCAGCCCCTGTTTAACAGGGGCGTGTAATTACAATTTTTGATGCAATACTTTGCAGCAGGGCTCGTTCCTGCGTTCTAACTAGAGTGTCTGTGAGGGGTTGCAGTGTTGTGGCACCAGTGCCTAAGGCCCAATTTTTCTGCCCCTGTTTAACAGGGGCGTGTAATTACAGTTTTTGATGCAATACTTTGCAGCAGGGCTCGTTCCAACTAGAGTGTCTGTGAGGGGTTGCAGTGTTGTGGCACCAGCATCAGTGCCTAAGGCCCAATTTTTCTGCTCCTGTTTAACAGGGGCGTGTAATTACAATTTTTGATGCAATACTTTGCAGCAGGGCTCGTTCCTGTCTTCCAGCTCTATATATTACAAAGGCATTTAACATGGTATCCTGTGCATGCCTCCAATATATTCTATGACACTGGGGGTTTGGCCCTCATTTTCTACATGGGGTGACCTCTCTTTATAACCAGCTGAAAGCCTACGTAAGGTACGCTGGCTAATGGTCTGATTTATTTCGGGCAGGGGAGTTCTCTTTCTCTCTTCGTTTTTGCTCTGGCCATCTAATCCTTGGCACAGTTGATTCACTCAGATTCAAATGTTAAGAGAGTTGAAATGAGGGGATACCAATATAAACCCAGCCTTTTCGAGCATGACAGACTTCTTTTTTGACTTCCCCACTTTTCTCCACACCTAATTTCCTTCACGTACTGGACAGCTTTGCCAGTAAATATGCCTCTTCTCCCCCCAAAAAATTCTATACCTTTTCCATGTCTTACCCTGCGAAACCTCAGCTCCCCAAGCATGCCTCAGAGATACCTAAATTGTGAGGTGGCCTAGGTCTTCCCAATTTTTCAAAATGTTATTATGCAGTGCAAGTGGTACAGCTTATGAACTATCATTCAATACATGAAACCCCCCTCTGGGTGGCCCTAGAGGCTGATGACTGTGACCTTCTGTTGGTGGTGAACCTGCTGTGGTTGCGCCCACCAGACCAGAAACAAATCTGTAATCCAATTCTAAAACATTCTCTCACTCTGTGGAATAGACCTTAAAGCCCCTCTCGGCTTGAAGACCAAAGGTGGAAATGCTGGACACCGTAACCCAGCCACTATATAGAAAGGTGAAGATATGGCTTCAGCTTGCACTCCTCTGGCTTTCCTCCTCTGACACATTTGGTCCACTTATGGGGCTTAACCATAGTTTAATGGGGCTTAATCCTCGCCTATGGAACTTAATCATAACCCTAACCTCCACAGGCTTATATCAAACCTTTAAACCAATGTAGTAATTTCTTAAAAACCCCTTGTTCTAACTACCTCAAGCTTCCTCACTGTCTTTTCATGCATCAGTGCCTGCAAAATTGATCAGGTTTCACAAATTGACCACCACATCAGCCTTCAAGTCATTCCCAGTCTTACAGGAATCAAAATTCTGAAATTTTCAAGTACTTGCAGATTAAACATTTTTATTCTTCATATATTAGGACAGGTTCACCTTTAGACCAGATGTTTCAGTTTGCAGGTGTGACCCACGTTTATACCTATAATTCATAGACAAACCTGATTCCAAGCCCCCCACCTATACTCACCTATGAGAATGCGACTGGCTAGACTTTGACTGGCTAGATATATATGGACCACAACTAAATCCTCGGCACAAAATATTGGTGCTTGGAAACAAATTATAAAGTTAAAACCCATTGGTATTGTGTTCCTACCAGAATCACAAACTATGTCCTGAATTACCCCTCCACTTGCTTTTGAGAATGTGGAGTTTTGGATGCCTATTTACATACATGGTGGTTCTGCCCCATACCAACATGCTTCTGGACAGATATATTTCACATTCTCTCCACACTGTTCTTCACTACACTACCCTCAGAACCCTTTAAAGCACTATTGAATTTTTACCCTCCAGATCTGTCACAAACACTTTGCTTTTATACGTAACCACAGCTGCAATGCACAGTATAGTGAAGGACTGGAAATCTAACTCTCTAAAAATAGTGGAAACTCATAATAGGGTCACCTAGGCCATGATACATACTAAAAATGAAGTGGTCCTTCAAGAGAAGATTATGAAGTATACAAATCTATGGCAGCTTTGAGTGAACAGCTACTTACCCCCACATTTTGATGCTTCTTTACTCCTCCCTTAACAACTTTCCATGTACTTCCACTTAGTCACCTTTCTTTTACAGCTCTGAACCAGATTTCTAAGGGTCCCCTGGAAAATCCCCTTCCCTCCCGCATTCCTCCTTTCCCCTTTTCATTCCAATACTGTTAGTTAGAGTCATGATATACTGGTTCATAATGAACATCGGGCTTACTTTGGCTTCTTTAATACATTGTCTGTTCAATGTTTTCTTTTGACCTTCTATGATAACCCCCACTCTCATGTCTATCATTTTGCAATATTGTAATTGTATCATCATTTCTGACATCTATTGTTTTGCAATATTGTAGTTGTATCATCTGATATCATCTTACTATGGTCTCATGTACTCCAAGAAACCTTTTTTTAGTGTCAAAATCAATAGAAATATTGAACAAGAAAAAAAAGAAAATTTTGTTTTTTAAAGATTTTATTACAATTTGGTTATACTTGTTATTCTGTTTAAGTATCTAAGCAACTAAAAGTTAAACTTGACTCGTTAGTTGGCCATAAGTAACATGACAACGAACTCTGCCAACTCTAAAGAAAGAAAGTATGAATATTTAAATGTTTTCATTTCACTTACCTCTGCTGTGTTAGATTTGCATTTACTTTAATAAAGAAGACATGGGTTGCATCAAAAATATCAGTTATTTCTAATTGAATCCTCTTATGGGGAACACAAACCATCTGTTATATTAAGTAGACAGCAAGTTTTGCTTATGAATTGTCTAAGCTTGAAGAAGTATTTACTTATAGTAGAATAGTTTATTTCCTACCAGAGTTGCAGTCACAGAACTTAACCACTTAGCTCCCTTTGTTGCTTAGAAAAGCTATAGTATTTTTTGTGAATGGCACAGTAGAGCTGAAACACACTTAAACACTGCCGTGTATCTATACTGTTTACATTGTGTCATGACAAATGAGCCACTGCCTACATTTAGATATTTGTATTTTTGTTACAGTTATTTTCCAGAAGATGCCCAGTTATGTGTAAATTTACGCAATTAAGTATTGTATTCTTAAAGCAAAACTGTAGCCTTATTGTTTATACATTTATTTATTATAAATTGCTAGGAAAAGTGTTTGTAGGTTGCAAAGGTTTCTTCCCAAACACTGTATCTGTAAGACCCTTCAACCTCCTTTATGTTCTTGCTTTTATCTGTTCTAGCTGCGTAGCTAAAACTGGTTCATAGATGGATCGAAATTTAGTTGGATCAGCAGGGACCAGCTGAATTTCGATCCATTTATTAGCAGGCTGGTTGTACAGAAGTCGATGTCACACATGGGCATGACTGCCCATGTACACAAAGTCAGACCCATAAAGACATGGTTTGAGAAGCTTGCTGTTGAGGAACTTGTATATCCTACATAGAGTCCTGACGTCAACGTTAATGAACCCCTTGGGGATGAACTAGGGTGCCAATTGCAGGTCAGTTCTTCTTATCCAACATCAATACCTGACATTACAGATGTTTTTTGACTGAAAGAGTGAAAGGATGTGGGAAGGCTACATTATATTAATGCCAATAGTTTTGAAAGGAGATGTCAAACAGGCTCATATAGGTCATATAGGTCACAGAGCCACAAAATGTACATTACATAATCTTTACATACTATACCAGTAACTTGAAGAAGATGAACAAAGAAACTTTTCAAATAAAACCCTGGAACTAAGAATTGTGTAATACATGTCCACCATGCTTATAGTTTAGATTTTTTAGAATTTTAGATGTATATTTAGTATATGTATATTTTCAGAGGCCAGAAGAAAAATTGAAGATAACACATGTTTGTTATGTAAGCATTTAGACACATTTAGCAGTAAGGTGGATTTTATGGCTGACTGCCTTGCAAAACGATGCCAGAACATTCCCTTCCATATGATGGCAGAGAGATGTAATGGCCTTATGTGAAAAGTAGTAGCGACTAGGAACCTGTCATTGTGGTACAGCACATTGTGCGAATTCACGGAAAGGGGCAGAATCCACCAGGCTAAAGGGCAGAAGTTGGAGAGCCAACAGCTTTGACAAGCTTGCATTTAGATGCTGGGAATGTGGGTGGCAGGGACTCTATTTTTTAAGTGGGTAAGGAGGAGGAGTAGGAGGGACAGATTTGTACCCCTTTTGTGTAGCTTTTAGGTACTGTTTTTTTTTAATTTTTACAGATAAAAAATCTTACATACTTTGCAAAACAATTTGCAAGTCATTCAAAAAATGCAAAACATTCACAAAGTACACATAAATACATAGAAAAAACATATAGGTATACACAAATGGATCTATCCTCTAACATACACTTAAATACAGAAATGAATCTATACCATAGCATATACTCTTAATTCTCCTGGGCCATCTAAATAACAAACAAGAAAATAGAGAAAAAGAGAAGCATGGGAGCAGGCCCATTCCCCTATCCCTACCCCTAAAAAAAAATCATATATATATATATATATATATATATATATATATATATATATATATATATATATATAGACACATACACATATATATATACACATACATATACATACATCTTTATGTTAAAAACATTACCCCAAATCTATACCCCCTCTTGCCCGTGTCTATTTATCTTTACTTTTGAGGGGAGGAGAGATTCCCATCTCTCTGTCCCCATTACTATCCTCCTTCAAATTGTGAAAAAAAAAAGGAGGGAGAGGGAGTTTCCCTCCTTAACTATCCCCTTTCTTATATCTTTATGTGAACTACATTACCCCGATATAAACAAATCTATACCCCTCATACTCATGTCTATTTATCTTGCTTTTGAGGGGAAGAGAGGAGAAATTCTCATCTCTCTATCCCCATTACTATCCTCCTTCAAATTGTGCAAAGAGAGGGGAAAAAAAGGGGGGGGGGATCATATTCTCCTCTCCTTCATGAGGAGGGGGGGCACGGAGGGGGGGCATCAGGGGACAGGCCCCTAGGCACTCCCTTCGTTCCCCATAGTTCCCAAATAAATGTGTAAATTCTAGCCATTTCTTCCAAGTATCCTGAAATCTTGTTTCTGCGTCCCTTTGTAAGCATATTAATTCTTCCATTATCCTCGTTCTATCTATTTCTCTAGACCAATCCTTTATCATTGGTATTTCCTTTGTTTTCCAATGTTTCGGGATTAGTGCTTTCACTGCATTCAGCAGAAATGGACTAAGTGCTGCTCTATACTTCTTCCTAGAATCCCCAATCGCATGGAACAAGCATTTCCAGGGGTCTAATTCTATTTCCGTCCCGTGAATCTTTTTAATTAAATCCAATACTTCCACCTAGTATGGCTGGATCAAACTAACTACACTGCCACCATATATGAGCATGGGTTCCTTCCTTCCCACATTCCCTCCAACATAAAGGTGATAGGTCATGATTCAATTTATGCATTTTAGATGGAACGTATTACCACTTAGTCAATAGTTTATAATTAATTTTTTTCTTTCTTAATCCTTGTGTCCGTTGAGGTGGAGTGGACATAGTCCATAACTTTTCCTTTGAGCATCTCCGATACTGATTGGTTCAGTTCTATTTCCAACCTCCCCAAGGGACACATTAACCCATCGTCCATAGAAGTTATCAGCATCCTATATATTCTAGAGATGCCCTCTCTGCTTATCCCCCCTTGGTCATCTAATCTTTCCCATGGATTTAACCTACTAGTCGAGTGAAGGTTTTGGAAGGGATTCTATGAAGTGTTGGAGCTGTCTGTATCTCCAGCCATCCCATGGTGTTGTACCATATTTTTCTTGTAACTCCGCTAATGAACAAACAGAGTTTGCTTTTAGGAGTCTCTTAATCTCAATCAGTCCAAGTGGGTCCATTTTAAATACAATTTATTATCTTTCCCTGGGGGAAAATAATTATTTCCCGTCAAGGGCATCAAGGGGCTATTGTATTGCCCTGTCGTACCCTTGAATACCAAATACCATGTTCTTAATGTTTCTGTTGTAAATGGGGCTTTTAGGTGCTCTTGTCAATGGGCTGAGTGGTTGGACGTTAAATACCTTGTTAGGCATGTGGTACCCAAATGGTTGGTGTTTTTGCCACGTTTGATGTCCCTGAGACACAGTTTGCAGGTAGCAACAGTGCAATCTCCTGCAGATGTGCTGAAAAAGGCCTAGACAGCTGAGCTTTGGGGAGTGGGCTGGGAGATAACAGCTGCAGAATGTGATGGAATAGGGTGGCTTTTCTCTACCATTTGATGTTGGCCTCCTTGGGGTTGTGCCGACTCACCTTCAGTTTCCTCCTCTGCTCTATCTGGCACCCAAGTCGCACCAGTGACCTCATCATAATCATCATCTCCATCTCCTCCATCTTCATCATTACCACTGGAGACAACTTGGCAATACACTGTGGCTTGGGGAACATGAATGCCAATTTGTCTACCAGTGTTCCTCCCTCTTTCTTGGCTCATGTTCCTGTCATCCTCAACCGCAGAACCAACATTTGAATCCAGTAATGGCTGAGCATCATCAAGGGGCAAGTGACTGATGCTGTGGTCAAATAACTCAGCTGACTCCTTAATGGCTGATGTTGGGGCTATGGCAGGAATAGATGTGGAAAAGGAGGCAGGTTTATCCACTCTGGCAACTGCAGGGACTGCACACTTGTCTCTGCTTGCGTAAAAGAGAATGAGGATGATGAGGACGGTTTAGTAAGCCAGTTTACCACCTCCTCTGCATGCTGTGGCTGGATAGCACAGGCAAACTCACTAAACAGAGGAAATGATGACCAACACGTCCATCTTTGCCTGTGGACACATTTGTTGCTGGCCCCCTTACAGTGCCAAGGGAACGTTTGCCTCTCCTTGTTGTCCTCTCAGACATTTTTGGGATGGATGCTTATAAGCAAATGTAAAGAAGAAGTTGAAATCTGTACGTAGATGCACTTTAATCAATGTAAAGTGGTGTTTGGTGCACTTTAATTTGAGTACTCAAACTACACAGACACACTCCATGGATACACTATAATATACTGCAATATATTGCTCCAAACGTACAGTGATACACAGAACTGTATGGTGTTAAACTGGCAGTAATGCACACAAAACGATATGTGGTTAAACTGGCAGTAACAAACGCAAAACTATATGGCATTAAAAGTCAGTAATGCACACAGAAGTAAATGGCGTTAAACTGGCAGTAACACACAAAACTATATGGTGTTAAACTGGCAGTAATGCACACCGAACTATATGGCGTTAAACTGGCAGTAATGCACACAAAACTATATGGCGTTAAACTGGCAGTAATGCAAACAGAACTATATGGCGTTAAACTGGCAATAATGCACACAAAACTATATGGCGTTAAACTGGCAGTAATGCACACAGAACTATATGGCATTAAACTGGCAGTAACACACAAAACTATATGGCGTTAAACTGGCAGTAACGCTCACAGAAGTAAATGGCATTATACTGGCAGTAAAGCACAAAACTATATGGTGTTAAACTGGCAGTAACGCACGCAAAACTGTATGGCGTTAAACTGGCAGTAACGCACGCAAAACTATATGGCTTTAAACAGGCAGTATCGCACGCAAAACGATATGGCGTTAAACTGGCAGTAATGCACGCAAAACTATATGGCGTTAAACTGGCAGTAATGCGCACAGAAGTAAATGGTGTTAAACTGGCAGTAACGCAATTAAATAGACGGGTTCAACTACATTCACGCTATCTGAATTGTCCCTACTCTAGCTATACACTAATGTCAAAATTACTGACACTGTCTCACTACACAACACTGAAACTATATGAGCTGTCCCTACTCCACACTAATGTATGTATGAATGACACGGTCTCACTACACTGCAGTGAAGCTATCTTAGCTGTCCCTACTCTAGCTGCACACTATGCAAAGCTAAATGATGGTCCTCCTCACTACACTCACACTATCCCTAGACTGACACTAAACTAATATTCTACACTGAGAATTGAAACAAAAAAGCACAGTATAGCACACTAACTGATAGCACTGAACAGAGCCCTGTTCTATCTCTATCCACGCCGAAACACACTGAAAATGGCTGCCATTGAAAGAATACTTTATACCATGAGCCATGAATGGATAAAGTCATGATGACAGTGTCTAATCATGACTCTGACAGTGCTCTGTGCCCTGATTGGCTGAAGCTTTTACTGCTTCAGCCAATCAGGGCTTGCAATGCACTGTTCAGCACTGCAATGCATGGTGGTCGGTTTGGGGGGCCGAAAAAAATGGTCTACCCGTTTGTTCAGCTGTTCATCGAACGTCCGAACAGCTACAGTTCAGCCTGAACTTATGCTCGGGCCGAACCATTCGCCCATCCCTCCTGACAACAAGGACTTCCACCGCATGCTATATGAAGCCTGAGCAGAATACAGCAGAATACGGGGCTCACATTACTGACCCTAACCTCTTCTGGGAAGCAAGTAAAGCCTTCTTAGGGGGATGAATTATATCATACATTACTCAATTTAAAAGACACTCTCGGCAACAGTACATGCAAGCCAGTGAAGCTCTACACTCAGAACACGAAAACCTAATGCTGAACCACACCCCTGTTGATGTACAAGCCTGACAACAGGCCAAACGTAGTTTTGATCTATGGGCAGAACAGCATGAAGCAGCTAAGAGGTTTTACTCTACCCTACATTTTCACAGATTTGGCAACAAGGCGGGCAAACAATTGCCTAAGCTATGCTCGGGTCCACATTTCTGCCTTAAAAAATCCTATGGGCTCCCTTGTTACCTCACCAGCAGAAATCAGTAAACTACTCGCTGACTATTACACGACCCTATACTCTAAGGACCTGACAGATCAGACCACAGTGGAGGCCTTAATTGCTAAGGTTCGCCTACCTAGACTCGATTCCACCCACTTAGGAGCACACAATGCTGCCATGTCCTTAGCAGACATCCAGCTGACTATTAAATCTCTAGCCTCAGCCAAAGCCCCAGGCCCAGATGGATATATGGGCGAATTCTATAAATTGACAAAAGATTTTATCCCTGACACTCTGAAACATGTATTCACCGCTATATGGGATGATGGCCCTTGTCTCCCTACGGGTACACAAGCACACATCAGACTAATATCCAAAAAAGGACCCCCTACACCCGGGTTCCTATTGCCCAATCTCTCTGATCAATGTGGATGTTAAAATTCTCTGTAAAATACAAAGCCTCATGCTAAGCTCCTATACTCCCCTCTTTACTCCACCCAGCCCAATCTGGTTTTGTCCCAGGGCGATCCGCCACATTAAACATCCGTAAGGTTCTGCTGGTGCTGGAATATGCCAAAACGCACCCTGACCAAGATGTTGCCATCATTTCACTCGATGCCGAAAAGGCATTCGATAACATCAGTTTTTCGTGGCTATTTAGAGTAATGGACGTATTTGGTTTTTCGGGCCCAATTATGCATTTTCTACAGCAAATGTTCACTTCCACCACGATTCACCTCGTCACTCCTGATTTTATTTCAGACACAATCCCTCTGACAAAGGGAATGAGAAAGGAATGTCCCCTCTCCCCCCTACTTTTTAATATAGCAATTGAGCCTCTATCCAGGATACTCAAGTCGCCAGCCGGAGTCAGTGGTATCGCTATGGGCAACCAAACCTTCCGATCTGCCCTATTCGCAGACGACATATTACTATTCTCTACCAACCCTCTCTCAGACTTTGACAAACTACAGGAAGTTTTTGAGGCCTTTCGACTCAGCTCTGGCTTTAGAATTAATTTTGACAAAAGCGAGGTTTTAGCACTTTACTCCAGGCATCTGCTAAATGGAGGTTACCATCCCCGTTTACAGTAGCAGCACAGCACTTCACCTATATGGGTATCCATATAGGCCGATAACCTTCCTCTCTATATGGTCTTAACTACCCACCTCTAATAAATAAAATTTTGAAGGATTTGGAAGCTTGGGCAAACCTCTCCCTCTCGCTCTTGGGGAGATGTCACCTCTTCAAAATGGTTCAATTTGCACGAATACTCTATCCGATGCGGACCATACCTCTCTGACTAAAGCACTCTGATGTGCAGAAAATCCACAAGGCACTGTCTGCATTTATATGGTCCCACAAAAAACAAACATAGTGCTACAAAAATGATGTCTCCCTAAGTCTGAGGGTGGTGCAGGCTTGCCCAATATACATTTTTATAACCTCTCATGTCTGCTTAGAGAAGGTCTCGATTGGTTGTCTAGGTACTCTAATATTATGCTCGAGGGCACTCTGGTCTCTCCACATGCCCTTCCAGCTATCCTCCATTCAAATCTTAGAGCTCTATCACCCCGCCTTAAATCAAGCGTCCTTATCAAAGACACGATCATTGCGTGGAGAGACGTGCAGAGATTGCTGGGGCTACCCTCGAGAATATCCTGCTATTTAACCATTCAAGGTAACCCTATGTTCCTCCATGCCATCGTGCATAAAGCCTTTGACCAATGGCACACTCGTGGCCTCACCAAAATAACCTTCCTGTATCATGACAAATCTGGCGAGTTCAAGTCCTTCCAAGCCCTCTCACAAGAATTCTCCTTGTCATCATCGCATATATTCCATTATCATCAAATAATTAGACTATTTATGATCTTGTTATGGTCCTCAGGCTGATCCCCTTAAAAAATCCTTCATTGATGTAGTGCTCCAAAGAGATGATTATTATTATAAATTTCCAGTCTTTACTCCTACCTTATTACACACAAATTCAATAAATACCATCTTGCTCTGTTCCAGAAGCGGTCTACTATTTTCAACGCCAAGGACCTCCTGGAAAAGATTCCAGAGGGATATCAATACATTAATAAACTTCCAATCTCAGAGATGTGGCGTGAAACCCAATTTAAAATCATCTACAGGGCTTACTAGCTGTTTCGCATCAATGTGGTAAACCTTACTCAAGCGCAATGTCTTTGGTGCTCGCTTTCGCATCCTACACTTCTCCACCGCCCCTGGGAATGCCCAACCATCACTACATACTGGGATTCTGTGCTAGACTAAATCTTCAAAATCAACAAGGCTCGGCTACCCAATAATCCTCTATTGTGCCTATTCAGATGTGAACCATCAACTCCCTCATCATTGTCAACAGGAGAGCCTAACTTTGCACAATGGACTCATATTTGTCTCATAGTGGCTCATAGGATGATCTTGTCCCACTGGATTAAATCAACGCCACCCAGCCTCCTGGTTATGAAACAAGCGATACTATCACTCTTTAACCTTGAGAGGCTGGACACCATCGTACTGCACTTTCGCTCTACTCCACATTTTTTTGCCAGATGGCATAGGTATATGGAGGCTATGTTTATCCAAAAGGAACTGCTGGATCTGATACATCCATTTTGCTTCACAGATTGGTACCTCAAACGAGACCTCATCAACTCCCTAGGTAAACTTAAAGTCTCCAACTTATCTGATCCTTCCATTTCCTTGCCATCCTAGAACATCACACCTTCATGAAGCTCCCTAATGACCCCAGGCAGAGGCGGCTCTAGGCTTTGTGAGGCCCTAGGCAAATCTAAGACACGAGGCCCCATTCACATCCATAATGGGGAAAAATAATTCAAGCGATAAAAATTAACTGTATAAATTGCATATATTAAGAGTTTTAAATTCTATGAACTATGAATTCACTGTTTATAGAATTTTCTCTTACCAATTCTTCTTTAATCAAATATATATATTACATATATATTATACGCATATGTATCCATGGGACTTGTAGTTTTAAAACAGCTGGAGGGCCGCCTGTTTGAGACCCCTAATTTACATGAAGATCACATGATACAAGAGACGATCAGAGACTGCAGACATGATACAGGAGATGATCAGAGATTACAGACATGGTACAGGAGATGGTCAGAGACTGCAGACATGATACAAGAGACGATCAGAGACTGCAGACATGATACAAGAGACGATCAGAGACTGCAGACATGATACAAGAGATGGTCAGAGACTGCAGACATAATACAGGAGATGATCAGAGACTGCAGACATGATACAGGAGACGGTCAGAGACTGCAGACATGATACAAGAGATGGTCAGAGACTGCAGACATGGTACAAGAGATGGTCAGAGACTGTGCTGACATACTACAGGAGATGATCAGAGTCTGCAGACATGATACAGGAGATGGTCAGAGACTGCAGACATGATACAGGAGATGGTCAGAGACTGCAGACATGATACAGGAGACGGTCAGAGACTGCAGACATGATACAAGAGACGGTCAGAGACTGCAGACATGATACAAGAGATGGTCAGAGACTGCAGACATGGTACAAGAGATGGTCAGAGACTGTGCTGACATACTACAGGAGATGGTCAGAGACAGCAGACATGATACAGGAGATGGTCAGAAACTGCAGACGTGATACGGGAGATGGTCAGAGACTGTGCAGACATGATACAGGAGATGGCCAGAGACTGCAGAGATGATACAAGAGATGGTCAGAGGCTGCAGACATTATACAAAGATCAGTGGTGGCTGGTGCTCACAATTCTTGGGGAGGGGGTGCAAACAAACTGAAAAATTCTAAAAAAAAAAACCATCAATTGCAGCCACTGTGCCAATCAAATGCAGCCACTGTGACCATCAAACGCAGCCACTGTGACCATAAATGCAGCCACTGTGACCATCAAATGCAGCCACTGTGACCATACATGCAGCCACTGTGTCCATCAAATGCAACCACTGTGCCCATGAAGTGCACCCACTGTGCCCATCATATGCAGCCTCTGTTCCATCAAGTGCACCCACTGTGCCATCAAATGCAGCCACTGTGCCCATAAAATGCAGCCACTGTTCCCTCAAGTGCAGCCACTGTGCCCATCAAAAGCAGCCACTGTGCCCATCAAAAGCAGCCACTGTGCCCATCAAATGCAGCCACTGTGCCCATGAAGTGCAGCCACTGTGCCCATGAAGTGCAACCACTGTGCCACCAATTGCAGCCACTGTGCCCATCAAATGGATGCCACCCCATTTGTGGCAGACAGCATCTGTTTTGGGGAGGATATGTGCTAGGGGGGCTTTGGGAGGGGAGAAGATATGTTCTGGGGGGGATAGAGCTGGAATGGATCGGGGGAATGGATGGAGCCAGAATGGGATTGGGGGATGGATAGAGCTTGGATGGGATCGGGGTGGTAGATGGAGCTGGGAAAGGATTGGGGGATGGATGGAGCCAGGATGGGATAGAGGGGATGGAGGGAGCTGGAATGGAATGGGGGGGATGGAGGGAGCCGGGATGGGATCGGGGGATAGATGGAGCCAGGATGGGATCGGGGGATGGATGGAGCTGGGATGGTTTGGGGGGATGGATGGAGCCAGGATGGGTTGGGGGAATGGATGGGATCAGGGGAATGGATGGAGCTAGGATTGGATGGGGGGGTGGATGGAGCCGGGATGGGATCAGGGGGAATGGATGGAGCCGGAATGGAATTGAGGGAATAGATGGAGCCGGGATGGGATCGGGAGGATGGATGGAGTCAGGATTGGATTGAGGTGGGGTGGATGAAGCTGGGATGATATGGGGGTGGATGGAGTTGGGATGGTATGGGGGATGGGAATTATATTGGATCAGGGGGGATGGATGGAGCCGGGATGGGATTGGGGTGAATGGAGCTGGGATGGTATGGGGGATGGATGGAGCTGGGATTGGATCGGGGGGATGGATGGAGCCGGGATGGGATGAATGGAGCCGGGATGGGATTGGGGTGGATGGAGCCGGGATGATATGGGGGGATGGATGGAGCTGGTATGGGTTCGGGGGGATGGATGGAGCCGGGATGGGATTAGGGTGGGGTGGATGGACCCGGGATGGTATGGGGGGATGGATGGAGCTGGGATTGGATCGGGGGGATGGATGGACCATGGGATTGGGGTGGGATGGATGGAGCTGCGATGAGATTGGTGTGGGGTAGGTGTAGCCAGGATTGGATCGGGGGATGGATGGAGCTGGGATTGGATCGGGGGATGGATGGGATTGGGGTGGGATGGATGGAGCCGGGATGGTATGGGGGTGGGGTGGATGGAGCCGGGATGGTATGGGGGGATGGATGGAGCCGGGATTGGGGTGGGGTGGATGGAGCCAGGATGGTATGGGGGATGAATGGATATCCTCTCCCCAGAATCACTCCAAGTGAACTCTTTGCTTGTTCCCCCTCCCTCGCCCTCCTCTTCATGCCCTCCCCGCCGCCAAGATTCACTTTTAGATGACACAGACCACATACCAGCGCGCCTCTCGGTACAGTGTTGTGACTCCTTCCCTCCTTCCCTCTGTGCACAGGAAAATATCACAGCACAGGAGGAGGAGGAGGGGAGGGTTCAGTTCACTCCGCAGTGCACTGTGTGTGTCAGGCAGCTGTGGAGAGATGCCGGCTGCAATGCACAGTGGAGTGGAGCTTGCAGCGTGCGGGCGCGGAGACACCCCGCACAAGCCGCGGGCATTGCGGGAATCTGATTTGCTGGGACCCTGGATCGAGAATGCAGGGCGGTCCCGGCGAATCATCAAGGTTGCGGTATGGGCAAATTAGGCGGCCGCGAGGCCCCTTTGGGGGCGAGGCCTAAGGCGACCACCTAATTTGCCAAATTAGAGAGCCGCCTCTGACCCCAGGTCCTTTCTCTAGGGAAAGGCAGCCAATGTTTAATATTTCATTATGCTTTGACATGTTAAGCCATATCATTGTTTACGGGTAAATATATCTCCCCTGTTACCTCTCCCGTCCCTTCTCCCTGCTTCCCTTCCCTCACCTAAAATCCAATTTTTACCCCCCTTTTTCTTTTGTTCATGATTATGGATCAGGGCTACTGCGCTCTATGTTATGCACCTGCATCTCTTCTTGTAACTGAGCAAATTTCAATATGTATTTAAAAAAAAAAAATCCCTCACTGACATCTGTAACTGCACGCACTGTGGAAAAACATCATTCTCAAGGTTCACAAGAAAAGCATTGAGGTTTTTCAGGTTGTGTAATTCAGCACAGAGATGTATGCCTAGCCACTTCAGCCCTGGAAGGATTTACCCCCTTCCTGACCAGAGCACTTTTTACAATTTGGCACTGCGTCGCTTTAACTGCTAATTGCGCGGTCATGCAATTCTGTATCCTTTTGTTCCCACAAATAGAGCTTTCTTGGTATTTGATCACCTCTGCGGTTTTTATTTTTTGCACTATAAACGGAAAAAGACCGAAAATTTTGAAAAAAAAACAATATTTTCTAGTTTTTGTTATAAAAAAATACAATAAACTCAATTTTAGTCATAAATTTAGTCCAAAATGTATTCAGCCACATGTCTTTGGTAGAAAAAAATGTCAATAAGCATATATTTATTGGTTTGCGCAAAAGTGATAGCATCAACAAACTAGGGTACATTTTCTGGAATTTACACAGCTTTTAGTTTACGACTGCATATCTCATTTCTTGAGGTGCTAAAATGGCAGGGCAGTACAAACCCCCCCCAAATGACCCCATTTTGGAAAGTAGACACCCCAAGGAAATTGCTGAGAGGCATGTTGAGCCCATTAAATATTAATTTGTTTTGTCCCAAGTGATTGAATAATGACAAAAAAAAAAATTACAAAAAGTTGTCACTAAATGATATATTGCTCACACGGGCCATGGGCATATGTGGAATTGCACCCCAAAATACATTTAGCTGCTTCTCCGGAGTATGGGGATACCACATGTGTGGCACTTTTTGGAGCCTAGCCGCGAACGGGGCCCCGAAAACCAAGCACCACCTTCAGGATTTATAAGGGCGTACATTTTTTATTTCACTCTTCACTACCTATCACAGTTTGGAAGGCCATAAAATGCCAGGACAGTTCAGGAGAAGCAACAGAATGTATTTTGGGATATAATTTCACATATTCCCATGGCATGTTTGAGCAATATATCATTTAGGGACAACTTTGTGCAAAAAAAAAAAAATTGTCTTTTTCCCGCAACTTGTGTCACAATATACAATATTCCATGGACTTGACATGCCTCTCAGCAAATAGCTTGGGGTGTCTACTTTGAACTGTCCTGGCATTTTATGCAGAACATTTAGAAGCTTATGTCACACATCACCCACTCTTCTAACCACTTGAAGACAAAGCCCTTTCTGACACTATTTGTTTACATGAAAAAATAATTTTTTTTGCAAGAAAATTACTTTGAACTCCCAAACATTATTTTTTTTTTTTTAAAGCAAAGGCCCTACAGATTAAAATGGTGGGTGTTTAATTTTTTTCACACAGTATTTGCGCAACGATTTTTCAAACGCATTTTTTGGGAAAGAAAAAACACTTTTTTTAATTTTAATGCACTAAAACACACTATATTGCCCAAATGTTTGATGAGATAAAAAAGATGATTTTAGGCCGAGTACATGGATACCAAACATGACATGCTTTAAAATTGCGCACAAACATGCAGTGGCCACAAACTACATACATTTTTAAAAGCCTTTAAAAGCCTTTACAGGTTACCACTTTAGATTTGCAGAGGAGGTCTACTGCTAAAATTACTGCCCTTGATCTGACCTTCGTGGTGATACCTCACATGCATGGTGCAATTGCTGTTTACATTTGACGCCAGACCAACGCTTGTGTTCACCTTTGCATGAGAGCAGGGGGGAACCGGGGTGCTTTTTTTTTTTTTTTTATTATTTTTTTGCTTTTTCATCTTATTTTTAAACTGTTCCTTTTTTTATCATTTTTATTGTTATGTCAGGGAATGTAAATATCCCCTATGATAGCAATAGGTAGTGACAAGTACTCTTTTTTGAAAAAACTGGGGTCTGTTAGACCCTAGATCTCTCCTCTGCCCTCAAAGCATCTGACCACACCAAGATCAGTGTGATAAAATGCTTTCCCAATCTCCCAATGGCGCTGTTTACATTCGTGCAAATCTAAGTCATGAAATGCTCGTAGCTTCCGGTTTCTTAGGCCATAGAGATGATTGGATCCATTCTGGTCTCTGATCAGCTCTATGGTCAGCTGGAGGAATCACCGGCTGCATTCTCAGGTTCCCTGTTGGGACAGGAGAGCCAGAGAAAAACATGGAAGATGGTGGGAGGGGGGACATTCCCTCCCACTGCTTGTAAAAGCTGTCTAGAGGCTAATTAGCTGCTAGGATTGCTTTTACGTGAAAGTCGACAGCTGGATGAAAAGAATGATACCAAGATGATACCTAAACCTGCAGGCATCATTCTGGTATAACCACTCAAAGTCCAGTAACATACCAGTACGTTGCTGGTCCTTGTTGGGCATATATTGTAATCTTTTTTTTCATGCAGCCTGTGGGCTGAACAAAAAAAGAGATTGATTGGTGGGTATGCCCACCATTAGAATACCTCCCTTCATCCACACACTTCTAATGATGGGCATACATGCACCATTTATATATGCCGAAGCATGGGGGCATCCGCCCCAAAAGTTAGGAGCAAATCGCTCATCCGCCCCTGCTGCCCCCATGCTTCGGCATATATCACCTCCGCTGGAGTCACGGTTTTATATATCGTGGGAGCAAACGCTGTTGCTGTCAAGATAAATAAATCCGCGCTGCAGCTGAATGGCGTACCTGAAGACAAAAAAATGGTTAACAATAAAACACAGTAAACAGTAAAGTATAAATAATTGCATACCTGAAAAGCAAACATGATAAAACATAATAACAATAAAACATTGCATAATAGAATACAGTAAAAAAAAGAGCAGAACAATAGAGAGAGAATAGAGAGAGAGAGAGAGAACAATAAAACAACAACTATTTTTGTTTTTTTTATTTTATATATTTTTTTGTGTTTTTTTTTTTTTTACACTTTTTTTGTAACTATAACTTTTTTAACTGTAACCGGTTCCAGGTTCGGGTCTCTCAAAATGCGATGGCATCTTGGGAGACCCTGTGAAATTGTGCCTAGTCTGTGCAATGCTGTACCCCACGCTAATACTCAACTAGTGTATGGTAGCGTTCAAAACATTCACCAATGCAAAGACCAGGATTGTAAGGACAGGAGGGACAATAATAGCGCGTGTCACGCCTATATCCGCGCTTGCTGCAGACACAACATCTTTTTTGGGGGGGTTCGTTAGGTAGGTGTACTCGGGAGGACATAACGTAAATGCCTCTCATGCAGCTGACTGCATTTGGTTGGGGATGTGAATGGGGGAAGTACGGGTGCTGCAGAAGTGGTGGGTTCCCAATTAGGATTGGCAAATGCAGCAGGAAGGGCACTATGGGCATGACGGGCCTGTGTTTGTCTTCTTCTTGGTGGCAGCGGGACACTACTTGTGCTTGCCACCTCACCAGCTTGAACTGCAGTTATGGGACTCACCACATCACCAAGTGTTACTGCAGTGCTGGTTTGACTATGACCGGAGTGTACTAGGCCGCTGGTGCTTGCCAGTTCACCAAAACACTACCAAAAAAACTGTTAGTGATCGCAGGGATCAGGCCTGACTCTGTGAACACTGCAGTTATGTGTTTAGTGTTTTGTAAGTGACAGTGATGAATCGATACTGCACTTGGGTGGGCTGGGCTGGGCCGGGTGGAGGGGCAAGACGCAGATGCTAGCAGGTATCTGGGCTGATCCCGCTAACACTGCATTTTTGGGAACCCTAAACTGCTGGGGACCCTAGTACAGATCTGATCGGATCAGATATTGATCCGTTCAGATACTATACCACTAAGGGAGGTGTACGGTGTGTGCGTGCGTGGGTGTTAGCGCTACTGGCACTAAACTGACACTGCCTGGGGCTGGTGCTTGCCAGTTCACTTAACGGCTCCAAAAAAACTGTTAATGATCGCAGGGATCAGGCCTGACTCTGTGAACGCTGCAGTTATGCATTTAGTGTTTTGTAAGTGACAGTGATCGATCGATACAGCACTTGGGTGGGCTGGGCTGGACCGGGCGGAGGGGCAAAACGCAGATGCTAGCAGGTATCTGGGCTGATCCCGCTAACACTGCATTTTTGGGAACCCTAAACTGCTGGGGACGCTAGTATATATCTGATCGGATCAGATATTGATCCGGTCAGATACTATACCACTAAGGGAGGTGTATGCTGCCTGCATGGGTGTTAGCGGTACTGGCACTAACCTGACGCTGCCTGGGGTGACGCAGACCCTATCTGACCCTAAAACCTAATTTATATCACCGCCAGGCGATCAGGGGGCTAAACCTTTATTAGGTAATGAACGGCGGGTGCCCTGACACTATAAAAAATAAACTAACTAACCAGCGTCACCCGTAACATTTATACGGTGATCACTGGTGAAAGAGTTAACTAGGGGGCAATCAAGGGGTTTATTAGATAGTATATGGGGGTCCCTGGCGCTATAAAATGCTGACAGCGAACCTATATATTTACCTCCCTAACTAGCGTCACCAGTGACACTAATACAGCGATCAGAAAAACGATCGCTTAGTGACACTGGTGACGGGGGGTGATCCAGGGGTTAAACCTTTATTAGGGGGGTTAGGGGGTACCCTAGACCTAAAGAGGGCTAACACTAACTTCCCTACCACTTCTAACTGTAACAAACTGACACCAATGCAGTAATCAGAAAAAAAAACTGCTTGGTGTCACTGTGACAGGGGGTTGGGGTGATTAGGGGGTGATCAGGGGGTGATGGGGGGTGTAAAGTGTGCCTGGTGTGTTTTACTGTATGTGTGTGTGTTGTGCACTTACTCAGATGTCTTCTCACCTCTGCGCCGGAACGGAAAATACCAAGCCGAGGAGAGATGACATCACTTCCTCTGCTTCCTTCCTTCCTCTGTTTACTATACAGCAGCAGAGGAAGATTCTCATTCGTTGGGAGCGATAGCGAGGGGGTGGCCACAAATGAGTGGTCTCCCCCTCAGCCTGGATCACTCCCCTAACGATGCCAATCGCCTTGGGCACACGCGGGAGGCAGATCACGTACCAGGTACGTGATTTTGCTGCCCGTGCCATTCTGCCGCAGTATATCTGCGTTAGGCGGTCGGCAAGTGGCTAGGTTAATTCCCCCTGGAGGTAGACCAATGCTCCAAAGCTCATTGTGTCTTCCTGGCACTTTAAACTGCATGTAAGGATAAGGTAAGGAGCCGGCAACTCGTTCTCCCAATAAAAGTACCTTATTGATAAAGGGTACAGTGTGCAAGTTACAGCAGGTTACATGTTTTTGTAATAAACCTTATTCATAGCCAACTTGTGTATATTGGCACTCAGCTCCCCTCTTCCAGAACACCTGCTCTGTATTTACATTGAACATTAAAGGCTGGAAGGCAGCCAAGTCACTGCTTGGATGGGTAGCAAAGCAAATTGAGCTAGTCAGACAATGAGTTTAAGATTTAGCTGTTACACATTGAGGTTTTACTCAATTCACAGTTATGGTCATCAGAGGATCTCTTATAGGTGTTATATGATAGTTTTAGGGCCAATGCATGACGATGTAATCAAGCTTGCTACTAGCCTCAGAAAATGTAGTTACATAATTGGGAACCTTCATTGATATCATATAAGGCAATATACTGCATTAGTTTGTAAATGCATTTTTGTGATTGTGTTTGTATGCCGGGGGATGGGCATAGTCACACAAATCTTATGTACTTCTGCTGAGGATACTCATTTGAGTATGAATTTTTCAACAGTACAATAACAGAGTTTATTAAAGGCTTGTTTTAAAGCTTGTTTAGTGCTTGTTAATAGAATGCATATGAATGTCTATAACCTGGCTAAACCACATACTAGTAATATATATGTATATATATTCTGGTAATTCTTGTCATACCCCTCAGGTATACCCATAAATATTTAATTTTTTAGCAAGATAATGCTGAACATTTTGACAACAGGTATACCAAGACAAAAACTTAACACTAATAATACAAAGGACTGTCCCACTAGGTCATCTGATTTGTCCCCAGTTGAACATAAGTTATACCTAGCTAAGTCAGTTGATGGAGGCTTGGAATAATATAGCTCAAGAAGCCATCAAACATTACAAACAGATTAAGGGAAGACCAGCGACTATTGTGTATGATTTAATGTAGACATTGTGGCCTTAGGTGCAAACAACAGAATGAACTTTAGATAGTTATGGCTGTACCTCGAAACATAACATTTATTACAGTGTTAAAAAAAGTTATTTGAACAATGGGAGTGGAAAACTGTTCTAAGGAATAACAATTCTTTGTGTGACAGTTTTAAAGATGCCATCTCTTTCATATAGCTAGTTCTCTGGATATATTGCGAGCAGCTGATGAAAAAGAAGGTTGCCATGTGGTCAAATAACATCAGTCATCTATTATTCTCAACATAATACTGTACAGCTGCAAGGAAACTTCGATCATGCACATGACAGCAGCTCAACTTCGAAGTCACAATCATCAAACCTCTTTATCACTGCACTTCCAAACCATCTTGCACAGGAATGACCTTCAGGTCATTTAATTCCAAGTCAGATGCCATACAGTAATGTATGATGTATAGGTTTTTCCTACAGGAAAAATTAAATTGATATCCAAAGTCTGTGAAATATCATTCATGTGCCAATCTCTGGCAACAGAAATGTATGCTGCATCTAAAGCTGTGAATTTCTTTTTCTTTCTCTTTCTCTTTCTCTTTCTCTCTTTCTTTCTTTCTTTCTTTCTTTCTTTCTTTCTTTCTTTCTTTCTTTCTTTCTTTCTTTCTTTCTTTCTTTCTTTCTTTCTTTCTTTTTCTTTCTTTCTTATGCCCATGAGTTTCCTTACTGGAATCTTCTCCCCGTAATTCCAGGTGCCAATATTTGCCCATCTAGATTGGTCAGTGCAGAATGACATAACTCCCATGCATGTGCAGGAGTTCAATCATCCCAGCACACAATGCTGGAATGTATACCGAGCTTCGCATGCACAAGACTACCCAATCCCTACCAACTAGTGAGGAGTTGAACATACCTGGGTTTGGTTCAACCACAGTTCAGTGAAAATCAGATAAGTTTGTATACAAAATCCTAAACTCGATGAAATCAATAGGAATTAAATCAGTACAATCATTAATAGCAAAAAGCAATAGCAATAGCATCAATAGTCATGTACTAAACAGATACATTTTGGCCAGGAGCTGGGACTTTATTAATACCTAACCCCTTGCCGACCAGCGCACGATGATATACGTTGGCCCAGTGGCATGGCTGGGCAAATGGTCGTAAGGGTATTTCCCTTTTAAGATGCGGCATTGTGGGCACGCGTGCACCTGCCGCGTTCTCTGTGACCGCTAGGTGCCCGGCGATCATGTCACGGAGCGGAAGAATGGGGAGATGCCTATGTAAACAAGGCATTTCCTCATTCTGCCTAGTGACATGACAGAGATCACTGTTCCCTGTCATTGGGAGCAGTGATCGCTGTTATGTGAGTAGTAGCCCATCCCCTCACAATTAGAATCACTCCCTAGGACACACTTAACCCCTTGATCACCCCCTAGTGTTTAACCCCCTTCCCTGCCAGTGTAATTTACACAGTAATCAGTGCATTTTTATAGCACTGATCGCTGTATAAATGACAATGGTCCCAAAATAGTGTCAAAAGTGTCCGATGTGTCCGCCATAATGTCGCAGTCACAATAAAAATCGCAGATCACCACCATGACTAATAAAGAAAAAATAATAATAAAAATGCCATAAAACTATCCCCTATTTTGTAGACGCTATAACTTTTGCGCAAACCAATCAATATACACTTGTGATTTTTTTACCAAAAATATGTAGAAGAATACATATCGGCCTAAACTGAGGAAAAAAAAAAATTTTTATATATTTTTGGGGGATATTTATTATAGCAAAAATTAAAAAATATTGCTTTTTTTTTCAAAATTGTCGCTTTTTTTTGTTTATAGCGCAAAAAATAAAAACCGCAGAGGTGATCAAATACCACCAAAAGAAAGCTCTATTTGTGGGGAAAAAAGGATATCAGTTTTAAAAAAATTACATTCAGTTTTTGATAAGTTCTTATAAAAATAAATGTTCCACAATATAAATCTGTTATCAATCACACCATTCATGATTAATAATGTTCATGGAAAGAAATATGTAAATATATAGTAAAATGAAAATGGTTGCACCTTTAACCAGTTCCCGCCCATCCACATTACATTCACTGAGGGCGGGCGGCACAGGCAGTCTAGATCGGGTAAATGTACATACCGTGCTGTCAATGGCTACAATAGGATTTTGTCAGCAGCTCCAGCTATGATCTGTGGCTGAGACCTGCTGATCAGCTGTAGCCAATGGGTATACAAACACACAGGGCTCTATACACAGATCAGCTATCTGGCTGTTTCTTCTCCTTGCAGAATATATTACAATACTTACACTTGTTAAGCACACAGTTAACCTTTTGATTGTCCCTAGATGTTAACCCCTGCCCAACCAGTGCCATTAATCCAGTATACAGAATTATATCTGATCACTGTATTAGTGTCACTATTGATGTCAGTGTCATTTAATCAGTTAGTGTACCTCCCAGTGAGGGTCTGTTAGCTCCAGATTGCTCACCACACTATCACAGTCTCAATATAAGTCACCATCATTACCATTATAGTGTTATAGCTGCATAAATTTCAGTATATATACCATTGTTTATAGATGCTATCACTTTCACACAAACTGATTAATATACACTTATTGGGATTTTTTTCTTTTCCCTAAATTTAGGAAGAAATTTGATTTTTTTTTTTATTGGATATGTTTTATTACAGAAAGTAGAAAATATATATATTTAAAAAAAAAAAGTCAGTCTTTTTTCATCTACATAATACCAATGAAAAATCCTAGTGTTGATTAACCGCTTCAATACAGAGCATTTTCACCCCCTTCCAGCCCAGGCCAATTTTCAGTTTTCAGCGCTGTCACATTTTGAATGAAAATTGCGTGGCCATGCAACACTGTACCCAAATGAAATTTTTATATTTTTTTCCCCCACAAATAGAGCTTTCTTTTGGTGGTATTTGATCACCTCTGCGGTTTTTATTTCTTGCGCTATAAACGAAAGAAGAGTGACAAGTTTGAAAAAACACAATATTTTTTACTTTCTGTTATAATAAATATCCCAATTTTTAAAAAACAAAAAACGATATTTTTCCTCAGTTTAGGCCATTGTGTATTCTTCTACATATTTTTGGTTAAAAAAAATCGCAATAAGTGTATATTGATTGATTGCGCAAAAAGTTATAGCATCTACAAAATAGGGGATAGATTTATGGCATTTTTATTTTTTTTACTAGTAATGGCGGCGACTGTGACATTGTGGCGGACATATCGGACACTTTTGACAGTATTTTTGGACCATTCACATTTATACAGTGATCAGTGCAATAAAAATGCACTGATTACTGTATAAATGTCACTGGCAGGGCAGGGGTTACCTGTGTTACCTAGGGAATGATTCTAACTGTAGGGGGAGGGGACTCACAAGGGGAGGAGACCGATCAGTGTGCCTCTGTACTGGGAATACACGATCGGTCTTCTCTCCCCTGACAGGATGTGGATCTGTGTGTTACACACACAGATCCACATCCCTGTTCTGTTACCGGAAATTGTGGGTGCCAGACGGACATCACGGGTGCCCAGTGGACATCGCGGCCGCCAGGCTCACGCATCAGCTTCCGCGTGACGCGGCGCACGCATGCCCCATAGACAGCCGGGAAGCAGAGGACGTCATATGACGCCCGACCGGGATGGGAGATCCTTCCTGTGGATGTCATTTGACTATGGGAGGGGAAGCAAGTGGTTAAATACTACCTAAAATAATGTCCATTTATGTGAAAAAATAAATATAATATAATACAAAAATATATATAAATCTCATTTGCGTACAGTGTTGCAGTAATTGCCAGTTAAAGTAGCGCAGTGCTGAATAGCAAAAAATGCTGTGGTCATGAAGGGAGTAAAACCTTTCCGGTGGTCAAGTGGTTAAAGGGACCTAAAAAGCAAACATTAGCATATAGCTATGCATATAAATTTGGGTTGAATTACTAAAAGATTTAGGATTCTTCACGCAAAAAATCATCTCAGTATTCACCTTAATTACGCAATTATGTGAAAAGCATCTGCACATAATTGATTATTCAAAGAAAAGAAACAGGAAATGGCTTTTCACGTGATTAAATTAAATAAGTAAATATTAGCACACATTTTTTTAGTAAAAATTCTCATCAAAATTATTTTGGACATGGTTATTGCCATTACAAAGTTCTGGCTATACTATTTCTACTATAGATCATGATTAATAAAATGTATCCACTGATTTTATGGGAATCTGACATTACCATTCAAAATGCAGTTGCTCCCCTCCTAATAAATTGTTTTATTTGACTAAATTTCTTTGTGTGTGGAACACAACTTTGGCCACCTGTTTGCCTACTAGGCAACATTTAACATTTAATTTGTAATAAAAGCATGCTGTATCTCTGGGCACTGCAATCTGTTTCGTTATTTCACTACGGCTGCTCTCTTATGGGTAACCTGTTTTTTTTGTTCCTTTTCTTAATAAGGAAATTCTTTTTTTGCTAGGAACAGTTAAAAAAAGTGAGCTTTTGC
This sequence comes from Lithobates clamitans, assembly GCA_037952925.1. Lineage (NCBI taxonomy): Eukaryota > Metazoa > Chordata > Amphibia > Anura > Ranidae > Lithobates > Lithobates clamitans. Next base: position 6,153,038 of record JBBGZY010000539.1, read on the forward strand.
TTGCAGTTAAATTATCACTGCATGCCTCTTTCTGTTTTTGACTACTTCTCTATTAGGTTCATGTTTCAAAAGTTTTTGAAAGCTGCCCATAGCAGCCAGAATCCATCTGTCAATAAGTGCAGGTTAGAAAAAAAAGGAAACATGTGAGTGGTTCCTCCAGACCAGGGGTCTTCAAACTACGGCCCTCCAGTTGTTCAGGAACTACAATTCCCATCATGCCTAGTCATGTCTGTGAATGTCAGTGTTTTACAATGCCTCATGGGATGTGTAGTTCCATAACAGCTGGAGGGACGTAGTTTGAGGATCCCTGCTCCAGACGATGCAATGTTTGATATCAGAAGGATAAGGTCATGTGACTTTGTTTTTTATTAATTGGCTTAGTGCACAGATGTGGCATATCTTGAAGGCAATCAAGAAAAAAAAAAAAAACAGATCATTAAAAGATGCCATAGAGTGGCAAACATTTACTAAGAATGATGGGCAGTGAGTGATCTGTTCTTCCTTGCTGCGATCTTCTCCCAACCTGCTCAATGAACAGGTGTAGGATGAAAAATATACTCCCTTTTCCCATAGAAAGAAAAATGAATGATGATCGTCATGCAGAAATTTCCCAACTTGTCACAAAATCTCAGCTTGTGATGAGTGTCTTTTTCTTCAGGAATAATTGGTACCATCCTATAGTTAGCCCCTGCACAGTGTGACCACTGAAAGTGTTGCTCGAGTCTATTTCATCTGGTAACAAGGATTGGGATTTGTAAATAATCAATTACGATGTATTGTTAAATAAATATTTCAGGGCAAGTTAACAAGGAACTCTAATATGCAAATAACCAATTAAAGCAGCTTTTAAAGCGTAATTCTGGGTTTCTGAAAAGTCCCCCAATATGTAGTTATTTCTATTAATTACATAAACAATCTTAAAAATGTTTCTTAAGCCTGTCAAATCACTCACAAAGTCTACTAGCTATCATGATTTGCTGCTGTTCCCAGTTTAAATGGCATTATTATTTTTTGGGTGGGAAAAAGAAGATAGATATGTAGATGACCTCTCAGTAGAGTTCAGAACAATTACTATGATTATATCATAAGCATAACAGTCAAAAATAATTTACTAAACTATAGTAGTTAGAGGAAAGCTGAATTTGTATTTTTTTTTTTAGGTTAACTAAAAAAATTAGTTTTTGTTTTAAACTGTCATCATTATTGCTGACAACTGACAACACATGTAATTTATTAAAATGCAGTTTTTCAAAAGCATCAGCTTGTGATTTTTCCCTAAATAATCACACAAAATCTGAAAAACAAAAATGTCCCCTCCCTAGATTTTTTCAATGATTGCCTTATTAGACATTTCATAAATGGTTCTATCAAATCAACAGCTAAACTATTTCCTCATTCATATTATAGCTCCACAAGACCAGTAAGACAATTCTGGAACTGGAAAAATGTTTCTGGAACTGGAAAAATCAGTTCCCAGGTTGGGCAAAACTCCCACTAGTGCAGACCCAATATACTAGCAGGTAACTTCCATGGCAGCTATTATGACATCACATGTTCCCACAGTCTGCAATGTAGTGAACGTGAACAATCATGCAGACTGGGTGCCCCAAAAGGCTGTGGGAGAGGGCAAAGCAGTCATGTTGTTCAGAATTCTTAAGTCAGCCATGACATTTTGTAACAATAGGAGACATATAACAGCAGGGTTCACATTTTTAGCTGCATTCCAAACTCCCTTATCTGTACTTTATTAGGATTTTCAGAATTAAACACAATCCACATGTTAAGCTGGCCATACATTATACAATATTCTTATTCAATTTCCTTTAGATTTACCTTCAGCTATATAGTGCAAGTGCCTACCTGCCTGCATACAAATTGAAAGTGTTTAGATTTGACCTCATATATGGTTTTGGTAAATGTACAAGAAAATTGTATAATGCATGACCAATAGTTTCACACTAATAGCCATAATAAACCTTCAGTCTAAGCCTTAGTAATTGCGTAAAAGCCTTGAGTAAAAAGCAAGCAGATATCCTCTTAGCTAACCCCCCTTAATACATAGTTTAGCTGGAGTAGGTAGAGATTAAAAATTACTGTATATCTTTTCTTGTCAAAACTTCAGTGTATTTTATCATTTCTGAGAAAATAACAGTAAAGCCATTATAAGGACATGTTAACCTGCATCATTTACTGTTTATCAGCAGCATTTTATGCCCAAACACCACTATACTAAGGGGTATAGGAAGTTTATTAGGCCAATCATCTCTCTTATGCCCCGTACACACGGTCGGATTTTCCGACGGAAAATGTGTGATAGGACCTTGTTGTCGGAAATTCCGACCGTGTGTAGGCTCCATCACACATTTTCCATCGGATTTACCGACACACAAAGTTTGAGAGCAGGATATAAAATTTTCCAACAACAAAATCCGTTGTCGGAAATTCCGATCGTGTGTACACAAATCCGATGGACAAAGTGCCACGCATGCTCAGAATAAATAAAGAGATGAAAGCTATTGGCCACTGCCCCGTTTATAGTCCCGACGTACGTGTTTTACGTCACCGCGTTCAGAACGATCGGATTTTCCGACAACTTTGTGTGACCGTGTGTATGCAAGACAAGTTTGAGCCAACATCCGTCAGAAAAAATCCTAGGATTTTGTTGTCGGAATGTCCGAACAAAGTCCGACCGTGTGTACGGGGCATTAGGTGAAATGGCAATTTCATACCCATTACCCATCATATTTGTGGTCATTCAAAAGGTAATTTCAAGCTGGGCAATCAATTAAACTTTATCAGACTGTAACCTGTAGATGTTTCAAGATATTAATACCTAAAGAAAACTGTATCTGTGGGAAGGCAGCTACATGGTCATAAACATGGTGACACCCCAGCGGCCATTCCTCAGACTTTCATAATCTTTTTACCATCAAAACAAGGAACATCAGTCAAGAGCTATGAGGGCCCACTGATTCATCTTATGCTCATTGATTTGATTCTGCTGAACCAGGATGTTGTTAAGCATTTTCACCCTTAATTATTTTGTATTTTTGTCTCTTTATTAGTTTATAATACTCTTTGTATGAAAAAAAAGTGTTAATATTGTCTCTCATGCACTAACACAAAACTTAACCACTTCAATACAGGGCACTTATACCTCCTAGATATAAAAGGAAAAAAAGGGACGCCCCAGCCTTGTGCATTATGCTTAGGATATGTATTTTTTTAAAGTGATAAAAAAGAAAACTACTCACAAGCAACTGTAGAATTCTTATACTGTTACATATCTTTGGTACAAATAACCCAAATTAGTGCATATTATTTAGTTTGTGTGAAAGTTATAGAGTCTACAAGCTATGGTGCAAATCATTGAAAATTGATCACACCTGATCACACCTGATGTACTGAGGGAATATCTCATTTCTTGAGGCCCTGGCATTTCTGGGCAGTATAAATACCCCACAAATGGCCTCTTTTTGGAAAGTAGACAGTCCGAGGTATTTAGTAAGAGGCATGGTGAGTGTTTTGAAGTTGTAATTTTTTCCCACAATTCTTAGGAAAGTAAAGAATTTTTTTTTACACAAAATTGTCATATTAACAAGTTATTTCTCACACATGGCATAGGCACCCCAAAATATATTCTGCTACTTGTCCTAAGTATGGCGATACCACATATGTGAGACTTTTACACAGCCTGGCCACATACAGGGGCCCATCATGCAGGGAGCATCGTCAGGCGTTCTAGGAGCATAAATTACACATAATAATTTCCTGACTACCTATTACACCTTTGAAGGCCCTGGAGCACCAGGACAGTGGAAATACCCACAAAATTACCCAATTTTGAAAGGCAAACACCCCAACGTATATTCTAAGAGGCATAATGAGTCTTTTGAACATGTCATTTTTTCCACAAGTTTTTAAAAAAATGTGGAAAGTAAATGAAATTTTTTTTTTTACACAAAGTTGTCAATTTATAAAATATTTCTACAATATAGCATGTACATAGTAACAATTACACACCAAAATACCTTTTTCTACTCCTCCTGAGTAAGGCAATACCACATGTGTGAGACTTTTACACAGCCTAGCCCCATAAAGAGGCACAACATCCAAGTAGCACCATCAGGTGTTCTAGGAGCATAAATTACAAATATAATTTCCTGACTACCTATCACATCTGTGAAGGCCCTGAAGTATGTAAAACACCCCAAAAAAATTACCCCACAAGACAGGTACTTGGGTACTCTGATGGGCTGCAGATAGGTATTCGGTTACCTGGAGACAGGTACTTGGGTACTCTGATGGGCTGCAGATAGGTATTCGGTTACCTGGAGACAGGTACTTGGGTACTCTAATGGGCCTGAGACAGGTACTTGGGTACTCTGATGGGCTTGAGACAGGTGCTTGGGTACTCTGATGGGCTTCAGATGTGTACTCTGATGGGCTGGAGACAGGTACTCAGGTACTCTGATGGGCTTGAGACAGGTACTCTGGTACTCTGATGGGCTGCAGATAGTAGACATGTGCAAATTGTTTCGTAACTAATCGAAATTCGAATGAATTTAGCATCTTCTTTTTGAAGAAAAAAATTATGAATTTCAACTAATATGAAATAAATTTTAATGAAAATAATGAATTAATTTGGCATGATTCGTTAATTCATTAACCACTTGCCGTCCGCCGCATGTACATATACATCTGCAGAATGGCATGGACAGGCAAATGGGCGTACAGGTACGTCCCTTTAAATTTTCTGTCGTGTGGTCGCATGAGCGCCGCCTGCAGCGTGCGCACGACCCCACCGAAAGCTCCTTGAGTGTGATCGTATGTCCCGCAGACTCAATGTCCGCGGGGATACCTGCGATTGTCTCATGGAGAGGAACACTGATCACCGCTCCCGATTACAGGGAGCTGTGATCAGTGTCAGTGTCACTAGGCAGAACGGGGAAATGCTTGTTAACATCAGCATTTCCCCGTTCTGCCTAGTGACACTGACACTGATCACAGCTCCCTGTAATCGGGAGCGGTGATCAGTGTTGTGTCACACGTAGCCCATCCCCCCCAGTTAGAACACATCCCTAGGACACACTTAACCCCTGCAGCGCCCCCTCCTGGTTAAACCCTTCACTGCCAGTCACATTTACGCAGTAATCAATGCATTTTTAATCACATTGATCGCTGTATAAATGAGAATGGTCCCAAAATAGCACCAAAAGTGTCCGATCTGTCTGCCATAATGTCGCAGTCACAATAAAAATCGCTGATCGCCGCCATTACTAGTAGTAAAAAAAAAGATTAATAAAAATGCCACAAAACTATCTCCTATTTTGTAGATGCTATAACTTTTGCGCAAACCAATCAATAAACGCTTATTGTGATTTTTTTTACCAAAAATATATAGAAGAATATGTATCGACCTGAGGAACTGAGGAAAAAAACGTTTTTTATATATTTTTTGGGGATATTTATTATAGCAAAAAGTAAAAAATATTGCTTTTTTTTCAAAATTGTCGCTCTTCTTTTGTTTATAGCACAAAAAATAAAAACTGCAGAGGTGATCAAATACCACCAAAAGAAACCTCTATTTGTGGGGAAAAAAGGATGTCAATTTTGTTTGGGAGCCACGTCGCACGACTGCGCAATTGTCAATTAAAGCGATGCAGTGCCGAATTGAAAAAAGTGCTCTGGTCTTTGGCCAGCCAAATGGTCCGGGGCTTAAGTAGTTAAAGGTCTAAGGAAACAGCAGGTTGACTTATGCTGTGTACACATGAGCGGATTTCTCATCGGAAAAAGATATGACGGCTTTTCCGACGGGATTCTGCTCAAGTTTGCCTTGCATACACGCGGTCATGCAAAAGTTCGCTGAAATTACGACCATCAAGAACGCGGTGACATACAACACTACAACGACCTGAGAAAATGAAGTTCAATGCTTCCGAGCATGCGTCGAATTGTTTCCGAGCATGCGTAGGGATTTTGCATGTCGGAATTGCCACATTACCACGATCGCATTTTCGGATAGGAACTTTTCCCGACCAAAAAAATGAGAGCATGCTCTCAATCTTTTGCTGGCTGGAATTCCGCCAGCAAAAGACCGATGGAGCATACACATGGTCACATTTTCCGACGAAAAACTCTCATTGGTCTTTTGCGGGCCGAAATTCTGGTCGTGTGTACGCGGCATAAGAGTAAATCTTACAGCTCAATCAGCTGATTCATTTTGTGCTGGAGGTTGGATTAATAATACTGGCAAATTGCATTCCTGAGAACTGAGTGAGAAGGGTGTTGTATTTCAGCAGAGGAGACGAGTTTTGAGAAGCAACAGAAGAGATATTGTGTGTGTATGTGTGCTAATGGATTCAAGCTCTAAACATCAGGTTCCTCCTGGTACCAGCAGCAGTGACACAGCACAACCACTTTCAACCACTATCAAAGTGCTTTCCTGAGAAGGGTGTTGTATTGCATTTGAGCAAAGGAGACAAGTTTTGATAAGTAGCAGAAGAGACATTGTCATTGTGTGTCAATAGATTCAATAAACAAACGACTTTCAGATTTACGATTCGTTATCACATATATATATATATATATATATATATATATATATATATATATATATATATAATAATTGTATACATTTTTACTTTGTTTATTACTTTGCTTCACAATTATGTTATATGATCTAATGAATAGCTATTCATCAAAAGTGGCAGGTATTGTGACAGTATTGGGATAGCTGCAAATGCAAAAGGAGTGGCAAGGGATTGCTGGAATGATGAGTATATGGGGTGGGGCTTTCTGTATAGCCACTACTATTGACACCTCTATCAGTTATTTTCTGTCCTCTACATATACCAATTTGATATATGCGGCATATTCCATGATTAACATGGTTATCATACTGTATAATTGATAAACGAATACTGGACTTTATGGAACATTATGTTTGCAGATCATGTCTAATCTCAATTGGACCACAGATGACCATATTGCTGACCAGTGCATACAGTAGAGTATATTGTAGGTATCTTTTATGAAACAAGATTTAAAGCTTTGATCAATCAGGGATTTAAAAACATCTGCCACTACATTCTTCAGAGTTTTTTTTATTATAGTCTTGTACAGATACCTTTAGATCTTCTGTAACCTAAATGACTCACTCAGACTCCCTTTCTCAGATGACATTTTTTTTCCTTTAAGGCTGTTCTGTCTGGGAAACTGACCACAGTTTCATTGTATGACCATCAAAAATATTCCTTCCACAAGTTTTAGCTGCAATCTTCAGCTAACATGTTTTACTTTTATTACAAAAAGACAGAAATATTCCTGCACCGTGGATTAGAAGCAAGACATTATTTTGACAGTTGTACCCATTTTATGTGGAAATTACAAGAATACTGGCATAGTGTTCTCATTCCTCTGCAAAATTTCTGCTGATGGTAGTGATTTCCGACGCACTTTACTCTGCCAAAACTGATCTCACTTAGTAATTCCCAGGGACACTATGTAGAGAAAGATACTACTGCCTTATAATGAAAATAAGAAAGAATTACTTATTTTTTCACAGATACAGTGGAATTAGACTCCCTTCATCTTTAATGCAAGACAGATAAATATGTGCCTACAATGACAAATGTTGCAATATTCACAACTGAAACATGCATATAACATATATACATTAAATTTTTTTTATAAGAAACAAATGATTGCAGATGGCACACTTTTGTGATAAACCCTGTTCATTGTCATGGGGCAAAGAAGAATTTAGTTTAGTGTGTCTAATTCCTAATGTTTTCTGGTCCTCATACTTTTGTATATATATATATATATATATATATATATATATATATATATAAATGGGTAATCAACTAACTAGCTATGCTTACTAGGTCGAAATTCCCCCAGGGCAGTGTCCAGCCCCCCATGCAATTTGTTTCACAATTCCAACACTGAATTTTAGTAATGTTTGCTGAACCCGCCTTGAACCAAACCCAGGTATCGTCATTACTAGAAATTCTTTAAAATTATTTCACATTTCATTTTTCTCACATTTTTGTTTCTTACAGCCCCTTAAAAAATTTCTATCACCAGAGGACAACTCATAAATAAATAAGAAAGTATAAAAGAAAGGAACCTAACCAAGAAATTAACAGAAGCCAGTAAAATTGTGCAGGTACTTTACGACCTATGGACGCGCATGTTCTGTAGTCCCATGCAGCAGTTCTTTTTCTTTCTTGCACACATACAACTATAGAGCTTTTTCTGACTTCTTCTTTAGCACAGGCCCCAGCACGTGCTCGATATGTATGTTTTAGGTTTCCCTATTCCACAGGTCACTGGGCACAAAGAAACAGGGGCACTGATTATCTAGTGAGCTGATTATGTAGCACTTAAGCTGGGTATACATGAGCTGAAAATTGTCTGAAAACTTTCACGTGTATGCTGAAAGCCTGAGCCAGCCACTCCTGCACCCTCCACAGCCCAGCGCAGAGAGGGGGGGGGGGACAGAGCAGACAGCGGTGACTGATAGGCATTAGCTCTTTGCTCAGTGCAGTGGAGAGAACTGAGTGATCACCTAGCATCCACAAATCGAAACTTCTTTGTTAAAGACTGTTTCTTAAGACATTAAGGATTTGAACACATTTAATTTCAAATGTTTTGCTTATATCCAATCTTATACATTGAGTAAGCCTGAGGATCCAGTCAAAAAGGACATAATGTTAATAACGGTTATCACCGGTACTTGAGAACAAACCACCTAGAAGAGATTGGCCCTATATGAATTTTGGTGCTGGGTCTTGCCTATGTAGCTTTGATTGTCTCACTGAAATGCTGCACTTTTATGCATCATGTAGTATTATTTTTTTTTTGTTCTACAAAACATTATTATTAAAAATTTAAAGAATTTTACCGACTTTTTAAGGCATTTATTCAAAGAAGAGTTTTTTACACTGATGACTGCAATTTGCAGATTAACTGAGAGTTAAACATGCTAGTAAGTGAAAGGCAAAGGTGTGAATAACAGTCTTGACTTCCTCATCACACTTTTTCAAAAGTGCTAAACATGAAATAGATTGATAAAGCAAAATTGTGTTACAACGGAAATTCAGTTTTACTTCCTTTGGGGTACTTTTTTCATGTCTATGTATGGGAACCCCTTGGAACTAACTGGTTTTCTACAGTAATTTGCCATAAAATGTGATCTGATCCTTAACTAAGTCACAAGAATAGTCAAATGCAATGTGCTTAAGCTGATAACACACAAACAATTATAATTTCTCATGTCTCTATTGAACACATCCATTAAATATTCACAGTGCTGGAGGGAAAAGTAAGCGAACCCTTGGAGTTAATAGCTGGTCAAAAATCCTTTGCAGCAATGACTTCAAGCAAGTACTTTTGATCTGCTCTGAATCAAACCTGCACACTATTCAGAAGGAATTTTTGACCATTCCTCTTTACCAAACCACTTCAGCTCGTACACATTTGTAGGATGTCTGGTGTTTAGGACTCTCTTGAGGTCATTCTACAGCATCTCTATGGGGTTTAGGTCTGGGCTCTGATTGGGCCACTCCAAAAGATGCATTTTCTTTGTCTGAAGCTAGTTTGTGAAGTATTTACTTCAATGCTTATGGTCATTGTACTGCTGCAACACTCAACTTCTACTAAGCTTCAGCTGTCATAGAGCACTATGACATTATCCCGTAGGATATATTGGAATCCTTGGAATTAATTTTTCCATCGATGATGGCAAGTGGTACAGGTCCTGAGGCAGCGAAGCAAGCCCAAATCATAATGTTCCCTCCACCATACTTCACCACTGGGATGATGTTTTGATGTTAGTAAACCATGCCCTTTGTGCTCCATACATAGTGCTGATTATTCTTCCCACACAATTAAACTTTTGTGACATCAGTCCATAAAACATTTTCCCAGCAGCGCTGCAGTTTGCCAAAGTTCTCCTTGGCAATCTTCAGGCAAGCAGCTTAGGGAGCAGCAGCTTCCTCCATGGTGTTCTGTCATACACACCCTGCCTGTTTAAAGACTTACATATGGTAGACTCATGAACATGGATGTTTGCCAGCTCCAGCAGTGTCTTCAAGCTTGTAGGTGTTACTTTTGGGTTGCTCTTCACTTTATTGAGGATTATGCATTGTGCCGTGAGAGACATCTTGGCTGGGCACAGACTTCTAGGAAGAGTAGCCACAAACGGTCGACTGATAGATGCCTAAACACTTTAAGATTTCTTTGTATCCTTTTCCAGCCTATTGAATGTATGTCCTCAGATAGCTCCTATCTTGGTTCACATCAGCTGATACTTTCTATAATTAGAAATCTTAAACTGTATGCGTTGGGAATCAGCAGCAGAGATGGCCAGATTTCCGAGGCTACACTTAGAAACTGAGATGAAACTATATATATATATATATATATATATATATATATATATATATATATATATATATATATGTGAGGAGTGTACTCAATTTTGTGAGATACTGTATATATTAAAATGAAATTATTAATAGTAAAATAAAAGACATTCAAACACCAGAAAATAGTGAGCATAAAGATATAAGTGAACAGTTAACCAAATGACAAAATACCTAACCATCTAACTATCATACAATATACACAACATTTACAAGATGAGGAACATAGGTCACAGGAAATACCAGAGATGGAAGAGGGGGGGCTGGGATCATGTACAAGGCAAGCATAAATAAGGCAGCAGGGTGCAGGGTACAGGATGCAGGATCAGGAGCAGGATAAAAGGCAAGCAGCATCTGACTTGGCACAGCAAAGCAAAATTGACACGAAGAGTACTAGCAGAGGAGAGACTAAATACCCTTCTAGCAACCAGCATCAGGTGGGGACCGATTACCTGGCTGCTGGGTTCCACATGCTGGTGAACACAACATGGTGGAACTACAACTTTCCGCTGTGGAAAGCACAATGCCACCAGCAGGTAACCCAGATCCTGACAGTCTGAGTTTCTTTTTTCAATCAAAGTAGCTCTAAACCACACCTCCAAACTCATTTCATCAATTGGACTTCAGGAAGTTGATTTACTAAAACTGGAGAGTTCAAAATCTGTACAGCCGTGCATGGTAGCCAATCAGTGTCTAACTTCAGCTTGTTCAATTAAGCTTTGACAAGAAAAAAACATGGAAGCTGGTTGGTTTCTATGCAGACCTACACCATATTTTGCACTCTCCAGTTTTAGTAAATCAACCATCAGATGTGAAAACTAGTGACTTTAATTAGCTTTTATTGAAGTAATTAGTCTATGGATTTACTTACTTTTTCCTCTAGCGCTGTAAATGTTTAGTGGGTGTTTTGTTTAATGGGTGGTTTGTGTTATATAAGCTTAAGCATACATGTTTGTCTATTCTTGTGACTTAGATGAAAATCAGATAATATTTAATGTCAGATTAGTGCATAAAAACAGTTAATTTCAAAGGGTAGACATACTTTTTCTTGCCTCTTTACATACAGTATAGACAGAATTTCTTTATATGTCTCTAGAAAAATGGTTGTGATTATCCTACCTGTCAATGATTGCACACATGTCAATACTGATGTTTGCAAAGCTCCCTTGCTTTCCCCGCTCTATGGCATGAAGGTCAACCAACTGGTTATCCACGTGGATGAGCTGCATGCACCCTTGAAAGAAGTTTTCAAACAAAGGGCGATCAGTATTGTTCGTCTTGGAATAGAAACCTAAAGGAAAACAAATTTTTAAAAGATTAAGATATATTGTATATGTATAATAATCATAAATATTTACTGTATATGTATAATCACATTGATAACAGAAACAAGATTTTAATGACAGAGTATTGAATTTTGGTTACATGTTAATCCAGTTGTGTAAACAATTACTATGTCATTTGCAACATTCTGTTCATCCTTCTTCATAATCATAAGTATAAAATAGTAATCAAAGCAAGAGAAAGGTAAAGAATTTGTTCTATTTAGCAAGCTATATATTTATTTCTTTTAACAATAAATACTGACAACAAATGGTTACATTTTGCCTGCGAAAAAAAGTGGTAAGTGCACTCAGTAAATCTAGCAATATTAATCAAACACAGAAAAGGTCAAGATCAGAAAAAACTGAAAAAAATCATTATATTATCAGTTATATTATAGTGTTTATAACATGTGTACACAAAACAAACCTGCATTATACCAATATTTTTTGGGGTTATAAAATATGCATTTCTTCGAGGCTAAGATGTATTGCATTGTATGCTTTGCTTATTATGTGTTTTGTTAAATGTTTACATTTTTAAAATATCTGGTATGATGCTAGTAAACAGTTTCATTACCCAAAAATTGACTTTCTTTCTGATACTCTTAAGCTGGCCATACACTATATAACTTTCTTATTCAATTTTCATTAGATTTACCTTCAATTGTGTAGTGTAAGGGCCTGACTGAGTGCATACAAATTAAAAGTGTTTAGGTTTAACCTTGTATTATATGGTTTTGGTAAATCTAAAGGAAAGTTGTATGAGAAAATTGTATAATGTAATGCCAGCCTTAGGCATTGTTTGATTGACTTTGGCCTTGTGGAAAATGCACCTTGCTTTTGACATCAGTTTGAGACGCTTCTGAGATCATTTAGAAATTATTGATGGATGAATTTGCCTTGCAATTGACCTACATATGACCTGCATTTGACCTGCTTAAAACTGTTTATTTATTCCTATAGATTTATATGGGGAGAAAAGCGGTTTTGTAAGCAAACTTATTGGCACAAGCCTTTAAGCATGTCATGCTTTTATGTCTGAATATGGCACGTGAGTTCATTGTGCACGAGTAATTACAGCTGTAATAGCACACACATGAGCATTAGGAGCATAATGTGTCTTCACTGTGAGCCTTTGCCCTGTATGACTATCCAATTATGTATAAGGAAAAATAAAAAAAAATATTTTTGCAAACAAATATTTGGTTGATTAAAAGGAACACCACCTTACATTATTTATTAAGCTCAATGAACATTCACTTTGCAAAGTGAACACTCACTTAGTCAAGTAAACAGCCTCTGCCCCTTTAACAGATCAGTCCTCATAATGTTCTTGTTTAGATTTTACCTGACTGCCCTGACTTCAGGCCTCCCTTAAAAAGAGTAATCTACTAATGGAAGCATTCAGGAGAACAAGAACACAAGTCACCATCCGGACTAAAACCCTTTTGCTTATTTTCAGTGGATGTTAAGAACATGTGCTTAGCTTTCAGTTTAAGTCCATGCTGTGGGGCCATTTTAGGATAGTATTGGGAGCAAGATGTTATAAGATACGTAGATTTCAAGAAATATGTTCACCATTAGTATATTTTACAAGTTGCACCATATCTAGGATGTAACAAGTTATATGATCCAATACCCCCTCACATCCTCCTTCATGACAGAGGGTAGGGATTCCTGTCCCCTGCAGCTGCTGTCACATTTAGGCCCCTTTCACACGAGGTGGACTCCGTTTCTACGGAGCCCGCATCGGTCCGCCAGCGCAGTGGGAGATCAGTCTGTTGATCTCCGCTAAGCTGGCGGATGACAGGTCCCTCTCTGCTCATTGAGCGGGGAGGGGCTTGTCATTCGCCGCTGCCGCCTATGGAGGGATTGGATAAAAACGGACAGCATGTCTGTTTTCATCAGAACTCACCCGATCCGATCTGCCAGCGACGGACCTGGACGTAGAGCCATCCGTCTGCTTTTAGCGGATCGGACGGGGTCGGATGTCAGCGGACATCTCTCCACTGACATCCGACGCTCCATAGACTAACATGGAACTCCCGTTCAGGTCCACCGTCAAAACTGACAGGTGGACCTGAATGGTCCGATCGTGTGAAAGGGGCCTTAGAGGCAAATATATATTTACTGTTTTACAAAATAACAAGGAAAAATAATGATAAGGCCACTTCAAGGTAAAGAAAAGGTCATGAACTTAAATTGCAATCATAACAAGCATATTACACAATTGAGAGCAATAAAAAAACAAAAAGGTGATGGTTGTGGCAAATAATTCACATATAGTTTGACATGTTAGCAAAATGTGGTAAAATAAGTAATGCCAAGACTTACATTTATAGGAGGTGAGGTGGCACAATAAATAAAGAGGAAAAAGGGAGAAGAAAAAGAGGAAAAGAAAGAGAGGAGTGATGGTCTAAAGAGAGGGAAAAAGAACAGGAGAGAACTGGAGAGAATCTCAGGGACTGAAATAATAATTTTTAAAAAAGGGCTATCCACCAGAAGATAGCACTGAAGCCAACTGTTGGGGGAGGCTTGAAAGGTTCTGAATGAGTCTCTATGTCATCCTATTCAAGGACTGGGAGGATGGGTCACTGAACCACCATCAGATGATAAAAAAGCTACTGTCACATTTAAAATCTATGCAGCTATGTGGGGCTCCACCTGCACAGCAACAAGTTTTTTTTGCAGATATATTATAGTTTTTAATAGAATATGAGTATACGGATCAGCACCCTCTTATTCCATTGACCCTTCCTCGAGCTTCCTAACTAAAAGCCCATATGGAGGTATGGTAAAAAGCTGGAGGACATGTCTGCAGGAGCCTGACATTGCACCCGCGATCCACTGATCGTGGGCGCAATGCTTTGCAGGATCCTGTGGAAAAAAACATATTAAATGCGTTTTTTTCCTGTAAAAATATGTTTATTATTTTTTCTTTAAAGGTAAACTTAGCCCCTTTTGCTGCCACCACTCTTTGCCAGTAAAAGAGTTTAATCCACAGGAGGCTTTATAGATTGTAATATTTAGATACAAGGAGGTTTGGGTTTAGTGACTTATTTTATGCATAAGGACCTAAGGGCCACAAGTTACACCCTAATAGATAAAAAAAGACCAATCTTAGACTTTGATAAACTTTTTTGTTTCCTTAAGACCAATAATATAGTAAACAAGAGCCTTGACCTCAAAAATGCTAATGTTTGATTACTTTTATAAAACCAAATTAACCTAAATTACTTAATACACAGCCTAAACGCTGAACAGTAATGAAACACTATCGGGAAGAAATGTACTGTATAATGAGCATCGCAGAGTTACTGTCACTAACACCCAGCTGTGAGATGATGCCAGTAATTGTCCATTTCCTTTACTGTGTACAAATATGTCAAAGCCACATTGCTTGAATAATCAACAGAAAAGTTAAATGTGAAAATAGCAAATGCTTTGGATCAGTGGTATCTATCTATCTATCTATCTATCTATCTATCTATCTATCTATCTATCTATCTATCTATCTATCTATCTATCTATCTATCTATCTATCTATCTATCTATCTATCTATCTATCTATCTATCTATCTATCTATCTATCTATCTATCTATCTATCTATCTATCTATCTATCTGGTCTGTATTATTTTCCTAAAATTGCATGCATGTTGCTTACAGTTTTCCTGTTCACAATCAAAGATGAAAGCATTGTAATGGAGCAGTGTTCCAGAATCCTGACATCTCTGCAAGATTTGCAAGGCAACTTTATGTAGGAAGCCTTAGTTATTGAAGTGTCATTATTCTGAAGAGACACACTGCTATGTATTCGGGAAATCAATGTGCCTTCTAGATGATTTAGTCCCTGACCATCTGGCAGGTAACTGAAGAGCAGATAGTTTTTCAGGATAGCTATTTTTCATATCTACAAAGTTAAGCAACAGTAACGGACAGTGGCTCATTGGTAAAGCAACACACTTAGTAAACATTTTAAATATTCAACCATTTGCTTTCTGTTTCCCGTGAACCTGCCAGTAGTCTTTTAAAAGATTAGGTGGTTGGTTCAGTAAAATGAATTTAAACTTGAGCCACATTTCATTTTTTTAGTAAACAGGTAGAAAGAAACATCATTGATAAAAATGACCTTATAAAACGCAATTTTAACCATCCATGAATTGAAATGTATCACTGAAAATGTAAATACCATTATAAATATGGTATTTTACGAATATTTGCAGTAAATAAAAAAGCTTCTGCAAATTATAGACCAGAAAATCTTTCGGCTGTCTATACAATCCATAGCTCCCAACTGTAACTTTTTTATTAATAAATTCCCTCTGTCCCTCTTTCCTCCTTAAGTTGTCCCTCTTTTTTGTCAGATGTATAGACCTCTATATAAAACTGTTCTCTTTAAAGTGATTATAAATTATTATTTTTTATATAAAATAAAAAGATGTCATACTTACCTGGTATTCTGCAGAGCAGTCCTCTACCTCCTTTTCTGGAGTCTGTACTGAGGGAGCACCTGTGTGACCACACTCATGAGCCAGGCTGTGTCAGTCAAAAGACACACATAGCACTGGTAAGCCATGCCCCCACTACCTCCTCACAGGAGTTTGACTGACAGCTGCAGCATCCTATCACTCTCCTTGCTGCCTGTGTCTCCTGTGAGAGCAGGAAGAAAAGTAGTGGAAAAGATGCATCTGGGACAGCATTGGATCAGTGAGAGGAGTCAGGTAAGTGTTTAGGGATGGGGGTGTGGAAAAACAGATAGTGGGGTGTTTTTTACCTTAATGTATGCACTTAATAACCACTTTAACTATCAAAAGTGTTAAACTACACTAAATCTTTTCAATACCAGTCGGCCTCTGTACTGGGTGCCTCCAAGCCAGATCCTCCTTAGACTTCCTACCCCGCTTCAGGGGTCTCTGGAAATAGGTCCCCAAGCTGCAGCTGGAGCTGGGACCGAAATGGATTTGTTGTATTCTGTAGTTAACAGCCTAGAGGGCCTGAGCCCTCATGCTGAGGTTTCCCCCATCGGAACAAGGGCCCTTCTGTTCCAGTCCCCAGAATATTTATGCACACCTAAGCCCTCTGCTGGCCACTCTTCCTTTTAGGGGTTGGCTGAGGCTGCATGCATATGCAGGTAAGGGTCTGCCTCCCTCACCCACTAAATTCTGGGACCTACCATAGTCCAGGGGGAAGCAGCAGAGCCTGCAAGCAGCAGAACCCAGAATAGCCAAAAGCACTTGAACACTGCTCATCTGCTGCAGTGGAGACAAAAACTAAATTTACCTCAATTCTAGCAACTTAGCTAGGAGGGTACTACAATAGTTTATGTTTTCATTAGTTAATGTTTCTTGTTAAAAAAAAAAAACAGTTCCAGCTTTCCAGCTTATCTTGACTGAGTTTTCAACGTAAGCAAATATTTTATTTTATGCCAGAGATGTATTTCCTTCAACACTGTCAGGACCACAACACACTTTTCTAGGTCCACATGAAAAAATGCCCCTTGCTGTGAGAAAATGTCAATTGACCTTGCACCAGATAACTTTTAAATGCAAAACTGTGTAGTCTTGGCATCCAAGCTTCGAAAAAAAAAAAAACTCTGCTTATGAAAGGGTTAAAGAGCAATCCCAGTGACAAGCAAAATAAATAAGTGAACTGCTAATGTGATCTCAAAACTGTGCTAAAAACAAAGTAATTAATTTACTGAAGAACTTCACTTTTATCTTAAGGTGGTCACATGTGTTGATTTAATCATTCAATTGATTGTTCAATGTAAATAAAATGATCACATTTGAATACGAATCTTACACTGCAGACCCACCATTCTATTGTTTTAGAGAGCTTTTAACTGATTTTAACAAAGGCAAGTGGATTGACTGTGGCTGAATGTTATTGATCGTTCTGGATCGATCAAGTAAATATATGTGTGTTTGTCAGACAACCAATCATAATATCAATCAATTCAATTATCATTTTTTTCAATCCATATCATGTGTGGTTTGTTGTTTGATATTTTAATTGATAATGATTTGCCTGGTCATAATTGCTATGCATCACAAAGCTATATAGCTATGTGTGTTAATATACAGATCACATACAAAGAAAGGCTGGAAATCTGATGTACAGGAGAGGAAGAGGGGGTAAGGATTAAAAAGAATTCACAGTTAGGCTTGGTTCACACTGGAACCAGCTGCGGATAGCACAGGAACACTGTGCTTCCCCATTCTCTGGTTCAGGGCCGAATCAGGGCCAAATCTTTGCCTGAATTCGGCCCTGAAACTGAGCCAAAGATGCAACGTGTCTGTGCAGTGCACTCCGCAGCCACCCCAGAAATATGTGAAACGGCTCCATAGAGAGCCGGTCACATTCTCCTGCTATGCGAATTGGATGCAGGGAAACCCGCATCCAATTCGCATAGGTGTGAACCCAGATTTAGTGAAAGTTCCTCACAATAAAACATTGCTGCTCCTGACCCTGACATTCATAAATTACCACAATTTCTTTCCATTTTCTGTTGTAAGTGGAAGGGATCAACAATGTAAACGGTAGTAGGTTTAAATTTGTGATCGGTCATCACAGTAATCATATGCTACATAGCCGCTTGGATTGGCTCGGTACACTGTGTCTGGGAACTATGCCATCTAAAGACAGCACATTCAATAACCCGCGCAATGGCTACCTTAGGGTGCATTATCCAGTGGGTAAAAAAAGTCCATCATTTTACTATTGATAGAGATACCATGGTAGAAGAGTGGTTAATCTGATCTCTACAGAAGGTATTACAGACAGGATTTACAATACCCCCATGGACTTTTTTTTGCAGGCTAAGTTGTGTAACTTACTCTCTCCCCCTTCCTAATGTACCACCTATCATATTTAAACTTCCAACACAGATTTCTGATTAGTAGCTGAGAAAAGCTTCTTAGTACTGGCACTTGGATACACCAGAATTGCTGTATGTAAAAGATACCAGCCTACAGTAGGTGTATTGGAGAATGCCTATAATATATCAAGCAAAAATAGTTTCAAGATTACTGACAACTGATCACTGACAGAAGACAGTAGATAGGACTGCTGCACAACAACTAGGCAGATAAAAATATTAAAGTAGTAGGTAGGCTTTGTCCTCTTTATTCATTTCAAAGATTTCTTTTATGGTTGATTTAGAGTAGGCAAAATGTGATTGGGTACTTTATAGGGAATATCTAGAAATTGTAATTGCAATTGACCTTGATATGTTACTGTGCTTGGACAATTCTTATACTCAAAGCTGTACATCTGCTGCGTAGGATCACCTAACACACTGCTACCTTTTGTATTGTATCACAAATGTGGGAGTACTAATGTGGTGAAATATCATCTTCAAACTGCAAGTGAGCCTGTGTGTCTGTGTATGCTCTGCCTGCTTGCACCTGTCAGATCTAATTCCTGTGTAGCTCTAACTTGCACCAGCACTGGACTGATGTGGAATATACAGTTTGTTATTGGGAAGTGTCAGGTCTCACACTACAGACAGAGGCCATGCATTAACTTGTGCAAAGCCATACTGTATGCCTCATATTTCAACAAAAGCTAGAACTGCTGACATCAGAATGTCAATATTTTCTCTACTATAGGCTGTGTGTACAGGGCAACAAATGGCATCACAAAACTACATGATCAATGTACATCTTATGCAGGTGAAAAACACAAGGTGCGGGCAGGAAGGTTTAAAGAACTGTGTATATGTGTTTTTTTGGGGGGTTTTTTGCTTCTGACTAAACAAACAATTTAAATGCAATGCTTGACTGGATCTGATTTGATTAATTTGATTTGGATTTTATGGAACTGGGCTATGTTTGTTTTGTTATTACAAAAATTGACATTTCTCTGCTCACTGCTATACACATAATGTCACACACCAGGCAATGTAAATGTGTTTTTATTATTTTAGTATTAAGCTTTCAGTATGTCTATATTTTATCAAGTCAGATTGATAAAAGTTGTGGTATTATCACCTTTTGGAAAAACTACTAAACTAAGTGATAACAAATCTGACATTATTTATTAGTGCTAGGCATTAGTGTGAAAATATTTCCCTTGGGTCACAAATCATTGCTTTTATGCCGGTTTCTTAGTTGTCTAGATATTTCAAAACAATTAGGTTTTTGCATGTTTTATGCTTTGTAAAATTCTAATGTAATAACTCAATTATAGCTGTGGGGTTCTCCCTCTACTTTCCAAATTATTTTGTACTATATTAAGATACAATGTTGGGACAAGGTTATCCAGGGTGCAGGGTGAAGATTCCAAACTGCCCCCACTGCACCAAAATTATGCTGCAAAAAAAACATGTTGTGTTTGCAGCATGTGGCAAAATAGCGCCAGTGGTTATGGAACACTGCAAGTTCTAAAAGACCTATAAATCTAAGACCCCTAGGAAAATAGGAACAAAAGTTTACACTACCATGGAAGTAATTACCAGATTACAGGCTATATTCAAAGATAACAAGAATCAAGCTGGCACAGACAGAGTAACAGTCTCAACACTTGAGCTTGTGGCCTTATTTCATCTCAGAAACATTAGGCCCCTTTCACACTGGGCCACTTTGCAGGCACTACAGTGCTAAAAATAGCGCCTGCAAAGTGCCCTGAAACAGCTGCTGCTGTGTCTCCAGGGTGAAAGCCCGAGGACTTTCACACTGGAGCGGTGCGCTTGCAGGATGGAAAAAAAACTCCTGCAAGCAGCATCTTTGGAGCGGTGAAGGAGCAGTGTATTCACCGCTCCTAAACCGCTCCTGCCCATTGAAATCAATGGGGCAGCGTGGCTATACCGCCAGCAAAGCGCCGCTGCAGCAGCGCTTTGCGGGCGGTTTTAGCCCTTTTTCGGCTGCTAGCGGGGGGTTAAAACTGCCCAGCTAGTGGCCGAATAGCACCGCTAAAACGACGGTAAAGCACCGCTAAAAAAGCGGCGTTTTACCGCCAACGCTCCCACCGCCCCAGTGTGACATAGATAGATTTAGACATGCATCAAACTCTCCCTTATCTCTGAAACACGATCCATATTCAGATCACGCTCCAGAGGCTACTGACAGGAGGTGAGGAAGGGATGTGATGCCTTCTCACCTCCAGTTTTAACCCTATTGTTGCTGACAAGCATGCATTGCATACATTTGTGGGTGTTTGTAGCACTTCGCCGTTTAATTGTATGTGTATTGTTTGGCGGGCTTGCTGTCTACTGATTGCTACATGTCAACTCAACTATGCCACAGGCACAAAGCATCCACATCCGCTGCCTATTGCAGCTTAAGAGGGGCGATTGGCGGCAGGCAAAAACACAGCTCAACCGCAAATATTTGACGCCCCCCCCACAAGCCGCAATCTAAACAAAGCCTAACAAGTGTTTAACACAGGGATATAGAATATGAAGAATATAGAAAGAATATAGAAATGAGGACACTTTAATGATGAACCCCACCTGTGTTAGCCAGACATACAGCAGCTCAATGACAGTCAAAATTATTACTGTGCAGTTAATTTACTAAATAGATAGTCCTAAAAATAATTAAACTGCTGCAAATGTTTCTTTTTATTCAATTATGAATGCCACAGTATATTTTTTACGTATTGCCTGTATTTTTATAGTACTGACATACTGCTCATATCTGTCTAGAGTACACTGAACTATTCACTTGGCCCTGGAGCAAAAGAGGTTACAATCACAAAACAGTCATATAGACCCAAAAAAGTAATATAGACACAACACAGTCAAATAGTATGCACAGTAGGGCTAGTTGGACTAGCACCTGTGACTGTACCCATGGATTGTGAAAGAAAATCAATACAGACAGAACAGAAAAACTCTGGTGAAAACTGAGCTCAGGACCGCAATGCTACAACACCACATTACTATGTCATTGCTTATAATAAAAAAATCCATGGTATACATTGGGCATGCTTTAGCCTCCAAGATCTATATGTCTAAGCATGCCATAAAAGTGCCTAGACCCCAAGATAGGTGATTCTTGCTTGCCAAAGCACTACAAGTACCAGCAAACAGATACAATAAAGTGTGCAGCAGTCTAGAAGGGCCTCCAGTTGTTTTAACTAGCTCAGCTCAGTTCAGACCTCATCCTCAAAGCATGGGAATGATGGCAACTTCTTTTTTTAGAACTCTGATTAGGTAAATGACACATAAACAAGGGGGCAGAAAGCGCTGCCCCCCCCCTTCACTTCTACCTTCACTCTCCAGTGGGAGGCCACACTGAAAAGAAGATCTGCTCTCAGCAGATGCTCCCTGTTCCTGCTCTCTTCCACCCACAGTAGGCTACTAGAACCCTCTCTCCAGCAGCTATTGTGACCTTTGCTTTCCCTAACAGGAGTGACACTGTCGTCACCCCAGTCAATCAGGCAGCTAGAGGCCAGAACACAAACATGTTCCCAGCAGGTGCGATTCTCCACTTAAAATCACTGTGGCCAGGGCAGCTGCCCCTGCTGCCCCCTTTCAGGTAAATATAATCATAAAAGCCCATGAATCTATAGCTGGTTTGTAGGGACAGGTGTTCTACTCTTTCCTAAGTTAATCTTCTCTTTCCCCTTAACTAGAGCCATATATGAAATACAGTTTATAAGCATTTACAGACTTGCAAGGAAAATTCAAAGATTTTCAGATTATATTTATGAGGTTACCAACATTTCGATGGGTCGAAGCCCACCTTTATCATAGTAAACCGTATATATGATGATGGTATACTGAATGCATGGAAAAAATTATCCCTGTGTCCCTACTCACTAGAATTTACTGTTTTGAAGTGTGTTAGTGTAGTTTTTTTTTTTTTTTTTTTTAGCAGATGCAAAATAATGTTGAATGTGAAATAATTGAATTGTGAAATGACTTTATTGGATTGCAATTACAAGTGCAATAACAGCTAAAAAGATGCTGCACAAGCATCTGTAACAATTTAATTTCCTTTTATTGGCTGCATCTATCTATACTTTATTGAAATAATCTCTATGATATAGTAGACCCATTTGAGGCTATTGGCCTCTAAAAGGCTAGAGGTCAAGAAAATATATATTGATAAAACAAAGACAGCAATAAAAGTCAAACGCCAAATAAAAGACAATTTTGTCATGTCTTGGCTTTTTGTCAGATTAATCATACATATTCTGCTTTTTCCTTAAAAAAAATACTTTAAAGCACCAATAGAATCAATGCACAATGAAAGAGAAATTCACCAGCTGGTAATGTCTCCTTTTCTCAGAAGTTTCTTCAAGCTGAAATGTAGAAAATTGCCCTTTTGTACGCTAAATTAAATGGTAAATGCTTAAAGGCTAATTGCATATCATGGAGTATAAAGGAAAGTATGCCTGACAGCAATACATGTTGAAAGAAAAGGATTGTTGAGATTAAGCTCTTTCAGCATCCTTATTTGTTTGAACTATAAGGCATTTGGGTCTTAAGGTTAAAGTACGGAAAGTTGTGATATTGCAGCCCTGGGTAATGTCTCTGGAAAAGGAGGCAGCACAATTGCTTCCCAGGGATATATTTAATGTATTTCTTGTATTTGTCAATCAATCTACTCATCCAGCTTGCACAGTTCACAAAATAATCTCTCAGAAAAACAGCAGCAACAGGTACATTTGCTTCTCAGTGTTGTTGCAGGGTATGCTACTTACTGGTTTAAGATAGAGATAGAAATCTTAGTTACAGAATATAACATTTAGTGAAATGGACTAAATAACTAATGAGGCCAAAAGAGTGGGGTTACCAAATATTATCATCAAAGTCATCATCATTTTCCAGACCTTTTATCCATGTGGAGGTCATGGGCGCATTGAGCTGATTAGACTGACTATCTTTCCTTTACCTGACTATGGTTTATAGTCTCAATGGAGTTTTTCAGGATTCAACCAATCAACATGCATATATTTCACAACACCTTTTATTATAAAGGCACTGTTTTTCTACTTCCAGTTGCTCTTAGATCCTTGGATTTCTCACCCTTACACTTACAGCTAGCTTGGATAATGAATTACAGTACTTCATTTGTGCTCATATTCATAAAAGTGCTCTATATTTAGCAATATTCTGTAACAGTAGTATGAATTAATCCCAAACCATGGATGTAATCTTTTGATTCGTCATGTTTTATTTTGTTTTGTATTTGTGATAAGTAAACCACCAGAATCTGTATATGAATCCAGTAATATATCACTATACATAATTCATACTAAATGCATTATTTATCCATTTAATAATTTATATTTAATGAACACAATCTAATAAAATTATGCACAACAAACCAATTGGTGGTGAAGTTAAAGAAAACATAATAGCATGCATTGCCACTAACTTATCTGTTAGTTTTTTTTTCAAAACACATACTGGACTTTTTTTTAAAATAATAACAGTTAACACAGACAAGTAATTCAAGTTATCGGAGACAGCTAAAATGCCCAAGTGCATCCATGCTGATAAGCCACATTGAGCATTGAGCCAAACAGCTCAATTCCGATTAGTGCTGGAGCTTTTGGACTGGAGCTGTTTTAGGGGGACCCTTCTAAAAAAGAACTTACCCAATGGTGAAAGGTCTGCAGATTGGTGTCAGTTTAATAGCTGGTTACCCTTATAGGGTCTCCTAGTTGCCCTGGAGGAGGTATTTTTTGCATGTTTTCCTTGTAACATTTCTCACTAAAACCGAGATGCTGGCAAATATTGTTACAGTAAATGTTAAATGTTTTAGAGCTGGTTCACACCTGAATTACGCTGGAATGCAGTCGACATTCCTGCGCAATTTCAGTGCAATTCAGTGAGGTGCAATTTTTAGCCCATTCATTTGAATGGGCTGAAATTACACTAGACCACACTAGAAGTAGTGCATGCACTACTTTTCAAAAACACACTGCATTCAATTGCATGATACATCAGTGGAGATCTGGTGCAGGCACTGCATTTGCAATCTGTGCTTGGAGTGTCATTAGAATTATATCGACACCCACAGCAGAACACACACTCACACAAAACGGTGCGTTTTGAACACGGTGTGGGAAACGTGCATGGAACGCAAGTTTCCTGCACCGCATTTTGGTGTGAATGAGCCCTAAATATGCATTTATTGTATGACCAGCTGAGACCTTCATCTACAGCAAGCCATCAGCCTCTGAATGTAACACCAGGATTACAGGAACTATTATAAATAAAAAAAGCTTCTACCCCACCTTGAATTCCAAATCTATTCTGCAGTAGTATTTGTCAAAAGCCCAGTACACACATACTAATGCCCCGTACTTACGGTCGGATTTTCCGATGGAAAATGTCCGATCGGAGCGCGTTGTCGGACATTTTCCATCGGATTTTCCGACACACAAAGTTTGAGAGCAGGCTATAAAATTTTCCGACAACAAAATCTGATTGCGTCAATTCCGACCATGTGTGGCCATTTCCGACGCACAAAGTGCCACGCATGCTCAGAAGAAATTCGGAGACGGAACAGCTCGGTCTGGTAAAATTAGCGTTTGGAATGGATACAGCACTTTCGTCATGCTGCAATGTCAAAAATAGTTTAATGCAGCGCAATCTCTTCTTCTTTATAATGTGAGAAGAATGAAGTCGTTTTGCTGCTCATATTCACACAGACTTCTCACAAACGTATTTCTTTATTACTTATTGGGATTCCCTCAATATATTTAGATTTCTCACATCAGACCAAATATTTTTTGGGTTGTCTTTAAATATTTTTTCTTTTTTTCAAGGCTGTTTTTGTATTTGTTTGGTGGTTTGTATTTTTTTCAAGGCTGATTTTTTATTTTTTGTGGTTTGTATTTTTAAAAAGTCTGATGTTTTTTTTTTTTTTTGTGTTTTACTCCATAATATTTTTGTGTGTATTTTGTGTGTCAAGTTACCACAACACCATTGATATCTTGTATTATTGAATCTCAAGGAGATTGTTTGATGTTGGTGTCTCTTGTTAATTTCACATTATATATTTGAAATGTACCTGCCTCCTCACAAACAAACTGTCCTTTTAAAAGGAAAAGACACATAGGCAAGTATAATTGTAAAAAAAATCCTTTATTAAGGGCTCACAACTAAACAAAGAGGGAGGCAAATCTGGAGAAACAGCTGAAATGGGTGAAGCCTTTGGCCCCCAGGGCACACATCAACTATTTTCTTGCAAAATTGGTGGCCTGAGGAGTCCATATCTAAGGGAGTGCAGTCTGGTCCAGAAGTCCCAGAGATCATGAAAGCAGCAGATGACATCTGTGTCCCCAGGCTGTGGTCATACAAGAGCCTGCATCTTTGGCCAGACCAGAATGAACCCATGGCCATCACTCTCTGGTCTTCCTTGCACGCTTCCTTCCATGCTGTGGCTGTGGTGGTGGAGTTGTGGCAGCAGGAGGAGGAGGAGGGGCCAACTCACTCAGATGGGTATTGGGTGTTAGTTCCACACTCACCCTCTTACTTAGGACTTTATACAGAAGGTTTTTTATTCATCAATCACACACAATTTTCACCTCCTGACTGTTGCAAATTGAATGTTAACAAATATAACAGACTATCCTTCTGAGCCCACCATTTTTCAGTCTTGTCCAAAATATTTTTGCCCACTACTGTCTATTGATATGTAAAACACTTTTTTCAATCAGCAATTAGTGCTCAATAATAACATCTAGTAAACATCATTTATTTATTGACCAGAAATCTGTAGAACAATGCTATACCTGGCTCCAGCTGGGCTCCTCCACTTCTTCCTGGCTGGAAGTCCCAGGTTGGACATCGAAAGCCTCAGCTGGGGTGGAAGATAGGGTGGAAGGAAGAGTGGAAGGAAGAGTAGAGAGGGATTCCTGACTTCAGTGTGGTCTGACAGAAATCGCAGTCTCTCATAGTACCACAGCCTGGGGACATAAATGTCATCTGCTGCAGCTCCGGACCTCTGGGAATCTGTGACCTTCTTGCGCTCCCTTAGATAAGTGCTCCTCAGGCCACCAATTTTGGCTTTTAAATAGGGAATGGTTGCTGTGGGGACCACTGGCTTCACCAACTCCAGCAGTTTCTCCAGCGCTGTCTGCCTCTTTTGTTTATTATTGTAATGTGGATGTCTCACCTGCCACAGACAGGGCAGCTCCCTGTATTTGTCTATGAACAGGGGGAGGAAGTTGTGGTCATTGAAGCCATCCATTTTATCTGCAAGACACAACACAAGACAAACCCTAATGTCAGCCTAAAGTCTACTAAACTTGTGCAAATACAGGCCTCAATCTAGAAGCAGTATAGGCCCAATGTAAAAATCTTACCTTCGCTATCACGATCGGCGCCTCCGTTACTTCTTCCTCCGCTCACAGATCGTACGTACTACGCACGTGTGTTACGCTTTATAGACACTGGGCATGCGTGAAACTCCGCCCACCCCTGACGTTCTTTCTAGTCTCTTCCCCGCCCCTTCTCATTCGCCGCAGTGGGGGAAGAGCACATGATGGAGACACAGCAGGTGTCTGATAATTACACCAACGAGGAGGAAGAAAGCCCGGAGCCAGAAATGTCCCGATCCAGAAGGAGACGATTTAAGGCATCAAATATGTCCTTTGGGGAGATGTTGGAGATGGTGGACATCCTGAAGAAGGCCGACTATGACCGAAAGTATGGACCTTACCCCAACCCCAATGTCAGAAAGGCCAAGATAATGGCGAAAGTAGTCAAGAGTCTGCACCGGAATTTTGGGGTACAACGATCGAAAGATCAGCTCAGGAAGCGGTGGCTAGACCTCAAATTAAGAGAATACGAGCAGTACAGAAAGATCTGGAGAGTGCTGCAAAAAAGTAAGTAGTTGTGCTGTGTTCCTATTCTTTTTATGTTTATTACGTTCGTGCTGCCCCATGTGCTTTTCTTAACTGTTATCCAGTTTAAAATGGCAACTTTCATGTTCATGGGCACATTATTCGTTCGTATCAAACATAGTTCATTTGGCCATATGCAATTGCCATAATTTTTTGGGGCCTACTTGTGTGAAAAGAATTGGGTTGTGTAGATGTGTTTGTTACTAGAATGAAATGCAAACTAGAATCTGTGTAAGGAGAGGATACTCAGCAGTTTACACATCTGGATGCTGGAGCACTAATGTGGGACACAAGAACACCCTTTTTATTAGGGGGTCCCACACAGGTGCTCCAGTGTATACTATAGGGGGGTCTCCATCTGTGAAGCTTTTACAAGACAGGTAAAGTATTGAAGCTTGACAAAGGACAATAAAAATGCTACATCTTGGAACTCTGTCAAAACAGACAATTGTACCCCACTTCCAAGCAATGTTTCATATTCCTATTTCTGCTATGAAATATCTGTGTGCTAAGTGTACCTATTTTTTGTACATAGGGGATAAAAGACTCGGAGGACACCCCTCATCCGAGGAGACCACAGACCCCCCACTTCTGGAAGAAGGTGAAATCCCCCAAAGCCAAGCAGAGCAGGAGGAGGAGGACGTGGTGGAAATTGTCACCACAACAGGTAAGTGTCTGCGACCACAGGCTCAGGTAAGAGATGGATGCCGGCAGATTTATAATACATGGTGTTTTTTTTGTTTTCTCTCTTTTTAGGTGATCGTGATGTTGTGGATCCTGATCCTTTCACCTCTGAAAGTGCCCAGATCCTGATCGGGGAGATCATGGGGTGTAATGTTGCATTAGAAAACATCAAGAAAAACATCAATGATGTTCTTCAAAAAAATAAGAACATCATTGATGTTTTAGGGCGAGTTTAAAAGCCCTCCAAACCCCTTTGTTTTTTGGTGTGCTTCAATTTTTGAGAATTTTTTTTCAAATATTAGAAAAGCCAAATTTTGAAGAGGCACACAGTGTGTCAATATGTGCTATCTGCCATCACGGGAGATCAATGGGCGTGTTTTGGGGTGCAACCCCTTCCTCAATAATAAAGTAACTGTGAGGAAAGGGTTGCACCCCCAAAACACGTCCCTTGATCCCCCATGATGGCAGGTAGCACATGTTGACATTCTTAAAATTGTGTGCATCTTCAAAATTTGGCTTTTCCTGGGGTGACTTCACCCCATCTGCTGAACGCAATATTAAACTCAGTTTGTAAATACTCATACTCAAGTTCTACCAAATGTGAACTTTGTAAGTTCAAGATTTGTGTCTTTCTTGTTGGTTTTGAAAATGCCTGTTTGATCTAAAATGGACATTTCTAATTTTTCTAATGTGACCCCAAAAATTGTTATACAACAAACATGTTGGTTTGTTTTAAAAACCTTTTCTAAATGCACATGTGATTGTGCTGGTATTAAAAAGATTGTTAATCAAGATTGTGTGGATTATTGTCTCAATGCTACAAAACTTTTGTTGTGCTGTAATGGGTGATTTCTGTGACAATGGGGGTTATTTCCTGAAGGAAAATCCACTTTGCACTACAAGTGCAGTTTCAGTGCAGTTTCAAGTGCACTTGTAGTGCAAAGTGTCTTTGCCTTTAGGAAATAACACCCAATAGTGCTTTGTAAGGTTACACAATCACGCCAATTTAAGGACTCACCCCATTTCTCTCAGGGTCAGCTAAAACAAACACAAGCAGGAAATGTCACCAAACCTTGATTTTTTTTTTTTAATTTTAAAAATGTTTTACACATTGTCTGGCATATTGATGGCCCCCCTACCCGCAAATAATTCAAGGTATCTTAGCCGGACATCACGGGCACTCAGGGGGGCAAGCCAGGACGGCCACTTTCAAGCGCCGTCAGGGTTGGTTCATTAGAAATTCCGGCCTCAGGCCCAACTGAGCCAGCATAGTTGGCAGAATGTTTCTGTAAAAAGTTGTGTAGAACACAGCACGCCAGGATAATGTGATTCAGTTTGTATTCCGCCATATGTATGGGTGTAAGAAATAGGCGGAACCGGCTGGCCATGATTCCAAATGTGTTCTCCACCACTCTTCTGGCTCTGGACAACCGGTAATTAAAAACCCTCTGGTCCGGGGTGAGGGTCCTCATCGGGAATAGCCGCATAAGATGGTCCCCCAGCGCAAACGCTTCATCCGCAATGAAGACGAATGGGAGTCCTTCCACATTGTCTTCTGGAGGTGGCAAGTCCAAGCTACCATTCTGGAGATGCCTGTAAAACTCTGTCTGGGCGATGACTCCACCATCTGGCCATTCTTCCCCATGTCCACATACAGGAACTCATAAGTAGCCGACACCACCGCCAACATCACAATACTATTGAACCCCTTGTAGTTGTAATAGTACGACCCCGAGTTGGGTGGTGGAATGATGTGGACGTGTTTCCCATCAATTGCCCCTCCACAGTTAGGAAAGTCCCACCGCTGGGCAAAGTGGGAGGCCACAGTCTGCTATTCCTGTGACGTGGAAGGAAACGGTGGAGTCAAAACAAAAATCAAAAATTAGTCATTTTGCACATAAACAGGGAAAGCAGATTAGACACAAACATTCTTGGCCAACATCAAGCTAACATTTTTATGAGGGAATTTTTTAAGACCAAAGTATAAGGTACACCTATCAGATCCCCCCCCCCCCCCTCATGGGCCATTTATAACATTATAGGGGGGGGACTCTTGGACAGGTAACTCTCTTGACTTCATTGAGAGATGAATGCCTAAATAATGAGTATTACTTTGGCCAGCCCCTCCTTAGTTACACTATTGGCAGCCCACTGGATAGGTAAGAAGTGTCATAATACAAAGATATAAATACACATTGTACACATTTGGATATTCTGCTATTACCTATCAAGATAATAATAGAATACAAAAACTTTAAACAGTACCATTTGAAAGTATACAGGCAGGCCCTTGCACTACATGCTTTGGGGAATTCATCCATAAATCTGACCACTAAAGAGATGGGTATAGTGTGTATGGGTTTGGCAAAGTCAGCAGATAGATGATTGAGGATAGATAGAGAATTGGTATCAGCTGACTTAGCAGTTGGGGGGAGGGAGGGTTCCAAATGATTTGGGGACACCAAAAAAAAGCCTCTGGCACTCTGCCTGAATTTAAAGCACAAATCCCATTTCTAAACATTTTAGGGGGTGTTTGGGGTAAAGCACTACTATGGAGCTGATAAAATACATTGTTAAGTGAATACACGAGGTGAATATAGGGCAGGAGACCATGCTGGGGAGGTAAGTGAAGGCAAATATGCATGAAGGACAAAAAAAATAATTACATAAAAATCCAGCATGCATGAGGGCAAAGGGGACATTTACAGCATATTACAATCATGGTAATTAGGGAATGAGGAAAGAAATACAATATATTATCAAACATTATATACAATAAAATGTTATGTTAAAGAATAAATCTTACCTTAATATACTCCTTCTGCAGGACCTGAATGATGGCAGAACAGGTCTCTGGGATAATGATCCTCAGAGCCTGGGGGGAGATGCCTGTCGAGAACTTCAAGTCCTGCAGGCTTCTCCCCGTCGCCAAGTACCGCAGGGTGGCGACCAGCCTCTGCTCCAGAGTGATGGCTTGCCTCATGCAGGTATCCTGCCTGCTGATATAGGGGGTCAGCAAAGCCAACAAACGGTGAAATACGGGGTCCGTCATCCGGAGAAAGTTCCTGAAATCGTCAGGATTATTCTCACGGATCTCACGGAGCAAAGGCATGTGACAGAACTGGTCAAGCTGAAGCAACCAATTCTTGGTCCATGAACTCCTCCCAACCCTATTCATGGACTGGGCTTGTGTCAAGGTAAGGACCCCAATACCAAGCCCCCGCACAGCACAAACTCTACGAGGAGTACGTATACGCAACATGGCTAGAAAACGGTCGGCTGCTCAGAACGGAGTAACAGAACGCACTGAAGAACAGCAAGGCCTGTGAAGAGCGACCTGAAAAACAGTAACGAACGAACAAGAACAAAATGACAAGTCAAGGGTACTCACTGCACGCACTGAAGACCAGATACAAACCCACAAGCACAAACTGAACAACAGAAAACAATCTGAAAACCACGAGTCTGAAAAAGCATGAATCGTCTCTCACCAAACTTTTACTAACACGAGATTAGCAAAAGGAGCCCAAAGGGTGCCACGCTTGGTTCTGAACCGCCCTTTTATAGTCTCGTCGTACGTGGTGTACGTGACCGCGTTCTTGGCGATCAGAAATTCTGACAACTTTGTGCGACCGTGTGTACGCAAAACAAGTTTGAGCCAACATCCGTCGGAAAAAATCCTAGGATTTTGTTGTCGGAATGTCCAATCAATGTCCGACCGTGTGTACGGGGCATAAGTGTTTGCTGGTACATCAGGAGCTTTTATCAAGTGTTTTTGCTGGAAACCTGGTGTTCATTGGTTGAAAAAAAAAACTGAAGGTGGTTACCCAGCTTTAGGAACCAGTTCACGGGTATTTTCACATTTCTTAATTGCTCCAGATTAAAACATGTAAAGCCAGGGCAGCCATCAGAAATTGTGGGGCCCCTTATACAGCTTTAGGCCTGCCCCCCTGAGCCTGACCACCAACATTCCCCAGGGTCCCGCCCACTAGCCATCCCACCAAGTTCTTTAGTGCCTCAGCCCCCCTCACACCTGTACGCTCTCAGCCCCCCTCACACCTGTATGCTCTCAGCCCCCCTCACACCTGTATGCTCTCAGCCCCCCCTCACACCTGTACGCTCTCAGCCCCCTCACACCTGTACGCTCTCAGCCCCCCCACACCTGTATGCTTTCAGCCCCCTCACACCTGTACGCTCTCATCCCCCCCCTCACATCTGTATGCTTTCATTAAAAACAGACAGCAATTAATTTCTATGGGCAAACAGATATAAACAGATGATCATTCAATTACAACATGTACATCCACATCAATTCAGGTTAATTTTTTAAACATAACAATACCCATCCAGGTCCATTGAAATTTACTGGAATGGATGTAAATGGATGTAAACGGACAATGGTTTGTTTTTGCATCCATTTTTTGCATTGGTTGTTAGAAGCCACCAACCTCTGCAGTCTTAACAACCAGTGACTCACCCCTGCTGTGAGTAGCAAGGATGAGTCATTGGTTGTTAAGGAACCAGCACCCACCGGCATCCTAAGAACCATGACTGATCCCTGCTGTCAGTGGGGTATTCCTCTGTTGATGGAAAAATAAAAGCAAAAGAGCCAACGTGTTCCCTCACAGACAGTGATCTGTGTGTGGAAGAGCTGCAACTGTTTATTGTGTGCACAAAGCATCAGTTAGGCCTCAATTAGCCCTTACATTCCCCTATTTAACCTTTATTTTTTAATTAGCATATTCATTTCAGTAGATCACACTGTATAAGCCCTATATAACAGTTTCAATTCCTGTTTGCTCCTTAATGTGGGGGGGGGGTGTCAGAGAACAATCTGCAGAAGAACTGGCATATCTGTCAATGGCCAGCTGAATATCATGGAATAGCCAACCGAAATTCGCCAATGCTAATGTGCATGTGCACATGGGCAAGGACAGTCAAGATATTATATTCACACTGGTGAATATATATTCGCCAGTGCACATTCGCGTACACTATGTGTGACAGACTCTGGCGCCCAGTGGCCTATTTATGACCAGCAGCAGCTACCACTAGTTGCTGGATGATCTTCAGCTTCCCTATGTGTTCCTGAGTTCTTGGTCCTGCTATTATTGGATTTTCTGTTACCGACCCGGCTTACCTTTGACCTGTCTATCTCCATTTCTGACTTTGAACCTTGGCTTGTTCCAGTGCTTCTTCTGCTTCTGCCTGTTGATCTGTGTATGACCCTGGCTTACTCCTGACTCTGCTTGCTGCCTTACTCCTGTCTTATCCTCTGTGCATGACTTCTGGCCTGGCTCCTAGCTCTCCCTGCTGCTAAGTGCACCCTGCTTGTCAGCCGCTATCCAGCGGACATTTCCTCATTATCTCAGCCTGTCACAGATGGCAACCCCTGCTTCTCTTAGCATAGAACTCCCTGTTACCACCTTCAGCGGCGCTCTGCACTTAGCCGCAAGGGAAGCCCTCTCAACACTTTGGCCTCCGACCAGGTATGTGACAGGGGATTTCCATATTAAACCCTTGTTATTCACTATTAACCCCTTTCTTACCCCATCTTTATATAATGCATATATACAGTATCTCACAAAAGTAAGTACACCCCTCACATTTTTGTAAATATTTTATTATATCTTTTCATATGACAACACTAAAAAAATTACACTTGCTACAATGTAAATTAGAAAGTGTACAGATTGTATAACAGTGTAAATTTGCTGTCCCCTCAAAATAACTCAACACACAGCCATTAATGTCTAAACCACTGGCAACAAAAGTGAGTACACCTCTAACTGCAAAATTTCAAATTGGGCCCAAAGTGTCAATATTTTATGTGGCCACCATTATTTTCCAGCACTGCCTTAACCCTCTTGGGCATGGAGTTCACCAGAGCTTCACAGGTTTCCTCTGGAGTCTTATTTCACTCCTCCATGACGACATCACAGAGCTGGTGGAAGTTAGAGACCTTGCGCTACTCCACCTTCCGTTTGAGGATGCCCCACAAATGCTCAATAGAGTTTAGGTCTGAAGACACGCTTGGTCAGTCCATCACCTTTACCCTCTTTAGCAAGGCAGTGGTTGTCTTGGAGGTGTAGTTGGGGTTGTTATCATGTTGGAATACTGCCCTGCGGCCCAGTCTCCTAAGGGAGGGGATCATGCTCTGCTTCAGTATGTCACAGTACGTGTTGGCATTCATGGTTCCCTCAATGAACTGTAGCTCCCCAGTGCCGGCAGCACTTATGCAGCCCCAGACCATGACACTCCCAAGACCATGCTTGACTGCAGACAAAACACAATTGTGTTTGTACGCCTTACCTGGTTGTCACCACACATGTTTGATGCCATCTGAACCAAATAAGTTTTTCTTGGTCTCATCAGACCACAGGACATGGTTCCAGTAATCCATGTCCTCGGTCTGCTTGTGTTCAGCAAACTGTTTTCAGGCTTTCTTGTGCATCAACTTTAGAAGAGACTTCCTTCTGGGATGACAGCCATGCAGACCAATGTGATGCAATCTGGGTCATATGATCTGAGCACTGACAGGCTGACCCCCCACCCCTTCAACCTCTGCACCAATGCTGGCAGCACTCATACGTCTATTTCCCAAAGACAACCTCTGGATATGATGCTGAGCTTGTGTACTCAACTTCATTGGTCGACCATGGCGAGGCCTGTTCTGAGTGGAACCTGTCCTGTTAAACTGCTGTATGGTCTCGGCCACCGTGCTGCAGCTCATTTTCAGGGTCTTGAAAATCTTCTTATAGCCTAGGCCATCGTGATGTAGAGCAACAATTTCTTTTTTTCAGATCCCAAGAGAATTCTTTGTCATGAGGTGCCACGATGAACTTTCAGTGACCAGTATGAGAGCGTGAGAGCGATAACACCAAATTTAACACACCTGCTCCCCATTCACACCTGAGACCTTGTAACACTAACAAGTCACATGACACTGGGGGTGGCTAATTGGGCCCAATTTGGACATTTTCACTTAGGGGTGTACTCATTTTTGTTGCCAGCTGTTTAGACATTAATGGCTGTGTGTTGAGTTATTTTGAGGGGACAGCAAATTTACAGTGTTATACAAGCTGTACACTCACTACTTTACATTGTTGCAAAGTGTCATTTCTTCAGTGTTGTCAAGTGAAAAGATATAATAAAATATTTACAAAAATGTGAGGGGTGTACTCACTTTTGTGTGATACTGTATATAGTGTATATATAGGCATACCCCACATTTAAGTACACAATGGGGTTTATCTACTAAAGCTGGAAAGTGCAAAATCAGGCTCACTTCTGCATAGAAACCAATGAGCTTCTAACCCCAGCTTGTTCAATTAAGCTTTGGTAATAAAACCACCTGGAAGCCCATTGGTTTCTATGCAGAAGTGAGCCTGATTTTGCACTTTCCAGCTTTAGTAAATAAACCCTATTGTGTACTTAAAAGTGGGGTATGTATCATAAGCAATTACAAAGTTATAGTCTCATGAATAGATACATAGCGGAAGTATGAAACTATGGTCTGGTCCATAGGGGGTAAACAAGTGTGAGAGCTGAAGTGGTTAAGGACAAACATAACTTTCTTTAATTATATTGTCCTGCAAAAAATATTTTTCATGCTATACGTAGATAAAAAAAAAATTACACTAAAATTATGATTCATATACAAAGCATTGCAAGCTATTTACAATTTAAATAAAGTGTTTTTTTTTTCAGTTGTGCACTTTTTTAATGTGACACTGGTCTTATCAGTTCCATTGTGTGTCTTGCTATGGCGGCACCCGAGCTGAACCGCAGCGACCTATGTCCATGCAGACAAGGAGCCATGGCCTGGCTCCGTCGCTCTCTTTTCATTGGCTCACTGACTTTAATTGACAGCAGTGGGAGCCAATGGCGCTTCACTGCTGTCTCAGGCAATGAGGAGGGAGAGTCCCGGGCACCCGAGTCTCTTGTGCAACATCGCTGGATCAAGAGGGGGCTCAGGAAAGTATTAGGGGGCTGCTGCTTGTGCAGAAGGCTTTTTAGTGCATGGAATGCAATAAGATAAAAGAAAAACTCTGCCTTTACAACCACTTTATTGCTGGAATAATAAATAAACATCCCTGGACTTATAAGCAATATTGCTAAGGTGTAGCTACTTATTTATACAGTATGAAAGGTCCAGTATAATTAAATGCTGTATCTATAAATATCAATGAATTGGGAAAAATGTCTATATGGCTTTGGGTATGTTTTTAGTATGTTTTATGACCCCTTTTTAGAAAGTAGTCATTGCAAGGTATTAAATAAGTAGCATGGTGAGTTTTTTTAAGTTGTATTTTTTTCCCACAATTCTTTGCAAAATGAAGATTTTTTTTACAAAAGTGTCATATTATCAGGTTAAAGTTAAAATGACGCTGTTCGGCTTAACAAACAAATGAACTTCCAGTCTTGGCCATGACCAGAAGTGACGGCAGCCGTCTCCTCCCAACGTGTTGCATCACTGATCACGTGACCTAATCAAGGGTATGAAGTCACGTGATCAGTGACACAACACTTCGGGAGGAGCCTGGAGTCATCACTTCCTTTTGTAGCCGAGACCGAGTGTTTCTTTGCTTGTAAGCTGAACAGTGTCATATTAACTGTAAGTTGCTACTTTGTTGAAATAAATTATTTTTAAATACTACACCATGGAGACCTCTTCTTGTTGCATGTAAACTGCTGTACTAGGGGAATGAGGAATTTAAACTACCAGTGGAAGCCATCTATCTGGCTTGGTGTCCCTGGAAAAAGGATTGCATCACTGTGGAATTTGGAGCCACATACAGAGGCTTGACTTAACCTGTAGGGGTCTCTGTCCAAGGTGAGGGGCTGGGGCAGACCACTAGTGCACTTCGGAAGGTGGAAGCATCTGGATGAATTGGATTTTCTTGCACAAGCACTTTATTTATTATGAACTTAATTAGGCATGTTCATCACATCGATTCACAGTATTGTCACTTTTATATTATTGCACTTTATTACGCATGAAGGAGTGTTTATTATTATTGATATTTGCACTTTATTGTCATTATTTGTTAGTCAATATTATTGCACTTTATGAAGGATTATTTATGTTGTATTTATATACATTTCATTAATTTTGATTTAGCGCCACATTACTTATATAATGTTACCAAAATGTTTTCCCTTTTCAACACTTACTAACAAGATGGTAAAATATCTATCCTTAAAATGTTATATTTGTTATCTCAATGATATTCAAAATGAAATGTTTTCCATAGTACAGAAGTGACTCAAAATATGTTACATGTTCAAAACAATGAACTACCCACCATCTGTAAACCCAGTACTTAAATGTACAACAAATCCTTTTACATATATGTTGCTTAAAAAAATTGAATACTGCTACCAAAGCTACTTCTTAGGATTTCAAGATCTGATAATGCCTGATAATGATGATGATAATAATAATTTACATTTACAGCATATTATACAAAGCTCCACAGGACTTTTTTTAAAGCTTAACTCTACCTTTAAGGTTTGTAGGCAACCATTCTCCCAGTGCTGTGACTCCTATCACTTTGTACAATGGAAATGCATTACCATTGCAGAATAAAGCTAAAATATCTTGTTATCATGTCTAAATGGGTCAAATATGAAGAAATGCCACAAGTGATTGGCCGTGTCTACAGTGAACACTGCTAGACTCTGCATCCCTGAGCACTGCCATTCCTCATGCACTCCAACGATGAGGGAATAGCTTAAAAGACTAAATAAATTTGAGGAAATGGAAGAGCTTACGCATATCTCCTGAGACCATCTCATCAAATTTGTCCTCACTTGGTCCTGCTGGACATATTTTAAAATGACTGAGCAATACAAAGTGTATTTCTAATCCAATAACTTTTTGTAGGTGTTAGATCTTTTGTATGTTCACCCATAAATACTTGTAGATGACATCTCCCCTCCTCCTGTGGGATGGGGGACTGCGGAGGGGTGTCACCAGCCCTCACAAACAATGTTACTGCTACAAACGTCCCCGCTAAGCTATTGTGTTCTGACAGGGGGACTCCCCCCCCGTAGAAGACACTGATGAGTGCCAGTGATAGGAGGCTGGTTTTCCAGCATGCTCGTTCAACAGAAGCCAGTCCTGGGGCTAGCTTCTGTTGGACAGGGAGCTGTTTCTTTTCCCCCTTTTTTTATTTTGTATACCTACTTTCTCTCCTTGCTGCATCTTTTTTAACTTTCTGTTCTTCAACTCTCCCTTCCTACCACTCTAACCCTATATGGGTCTTATACTTAGCTTAAGCCATTACTTTAGACCCCTTTCACACTGAGGCACTTTGCAGGCGCTATAGCGTTAAAAATAGCACCTGCAAAGCGCCCTGAAAAAGCAGCTCCATTCACTCCAGTGTGTTAGCCTGAGGGTTTTCACACTGGAGCGGTGCACTGGCAGGGCATCAGAAAAAGTCCTGCCAGCAGCTTCTTTGGAGCGCATTGGGGGCAGTGAACTCACCGCTCCTAAAGCGCTCCTGCCCATTGAAAACAATGGGGCAGTGCTGCTATACCGCCAGCAAAGCACCACTGCAGCGGCGTTTTGCGGGCGGAATTAACCCCTTTTCGTCCGCTAGCGGGGGTTACAACCGCCCCGCTAGTGGCCAAATAGCGGCGCTAAAGCGACGTTAAATCGGCGCTAAAAATAGTGTCGCTTTACTGCTGACGCCTGGGCGGCTCAGTGTGAAAGGGGTCTTAGGGCAAAACTTTACCCATAGTGGTCTGAACTCTGGCAACTGAGATTGATATGCAATTCTGTGAGGTCTACTTATTGCATTGCCCACTATATACCATGACTGCATTTTCTGTAAACTCAGAAATGTGATTATTCTCTTGTCTGTACACAATTTTCTTTCTTGCTGTGACATCAATAAAGAATGACAAAAAGTAAGAAGACATGGTTTTGATCTGTAGCTTGGTCTACATGCACCAGAATGGAAATGCAAGCCCATATTGCAGAAAATGAGTAAACCAAATATTAAAATTAACGTGAATTCAAAGCCAAAACTTTTTTTTTTAAAGTTTTGGATAAAGTAAGAAAAGAATAAGTTCCGTGTCAACCATTTATGCAGTCTGCGTCAGTTTGAAGTGATTTCCCTTTGTGTTCTGTCCCAAACACAACAGGACATACTTTGGAAGAGGAAATACCATCTTAGACAGCTGTCACCACAACCAGTGTCCCTGTTGCAATATTTTCTCAGCTCCAATTTCTGTGAAAATTTACATTGTTGAATTTTCAATCATATTCTGTTTCAGGGCAAATATAGAGGGTCAATTTCCTCAGAGTGAACACAGAAATAAAAGCCTTATGCCCTGTACACACGGTCGGATTTTCCGACGGAAACTGTGTGATAGGACCTTGTTGTCGGGAAATGCGACCGTGTGTGGGCTCCATCACACATTTTCCTTCGGAATTTCTGACACACAAAGTTTGAGAGCAGGCTATAAAATTTTCCGACAACAAAATCCGTTGTCGGAAATTCTGATCATGTGTACACAAATCCGACGCACAAAGTGCCACGCATGCACAGAATGACCCGACGTACGTGTTTTACGTCACCACGTTCAGAACGATCGGATTTTCCGCCAACTTTGTGTGACCGTGTGTATGCAAGACAAGTTTGAGCCAACATCCGTCGGAAAAAATCCATGGATTTTGTTGTTGGAAGGTCCGATCAATGTCCGACCGTGTGTACGGGGCATAACAATGGTTCTAACACTTCCTGTATGCATTCAAAACTAGAGGAAAAAATGCTTTATACTGATTATATAGTCTGATTCTGCATAGGATTAGATGCAGATTATTGAAAAAGGCTTGTTTTGCATTGTGACTGTGGAATAGTCCATTGATACAAACTAATGAGGGTAGACCACAGGAGTCTCTATTAAATCTACTGGTAGTCAGCTGAAACTGAATAACAGTTTGTGCAAAATTGACCAATAACAGATCTCATAATCCAAAGGTAATTGCAGAAACAAAAAACAAAAAACCCTACCACAAAATCTGAATATTATCTACTGTACAGAAAGACACCTTAAATCAGTTCCTGTTCATATAAAGAGCTTGTCAATTAAAAGCTTAATATAATTTTAGTAGTCCCATGTGATAATAACCTATTTTCAATTTTCTTTTTCAGAAACAAAACTAAACATGTTTATTTTCAGAGATTTAGTTATAAAAAAAGGATAGGTACAGTACCTTGCAGTTTGATAGCATGTATATATTTTGCCTGAATCACAAATACCTGTCTAGTATATAAATGTCACATTACATGTATGTTTAAATATTGAGTTGCTTTTAGTAAGATTATTTAATGTACATCAAGATGTGGCTGCATCGTTATAAGAGACA
Source organism: Lithobates clamitans (assembly GCA_037952925.1). Classification (NCBI taxonomy): domain Eukaryota; kingdom Metazoa; phylum Chordata; class Amphibia; order Anura; family Ranidae; genus Lithobates; species Lithobates clamitans. The sequence goes on from JBBGZY010000539.1 coordinate 6,193,674, forward strand.
TTAAAGGGCAAAATATTTGAGAGTCACAAAAAAAGACAATTTTCTGCAAAATGAATTAAAATTTATTTTTAATTTAATTTAATAACGGTAGGAAGGAATTAAATGGGGATTTTGCCATGTCTGGGGGGGGGGGGGGGAATGATGTAATTGCTTACTCATTTCCAACCCAGAAGCAAAGGTTAGGATACTCAACAAAGACTTCACAAATATTGTGACTAGGACACCACTTCTCCAGGAGTGTTGAGGGTCCACTATTATTGGTGACTTTGTAGATGTACAGTATATGTGATTGGAAGAATACTTATATTGGGGGGCATTTTAAGTGCTTTTGAGAACATTTAATTTTGAACTATAATTCAGGGTCCAGGTGATTGAATTTGCATAGGTAAAAGGTAATAGTGATAGTTAAAAAGTAAACTTACAAATGTATCTATTGGTATTTTCCTTATCCACATCTATCTCTGATGTAGAAAAAACTATGGAAAAGTAAAGAAAAAAGGAATAAAGAACACACATACAAAACAGGGGGTATTTTACATTATTCATTGGTATATATTAGCATCCAATGACTGATGCATCCCCCAAGGCTAAAAACGAACTTGCAATGTTTTGATTGATCCTGGCCAACAGCTTAAACTATGTAAATTCTCATTTACAATTTAAGATGTATTGTGTTTTTGTCTATTCTTTTTCCGGCCTTGGAAAACCGCAGCATCTCAATTTTCCATTGCATAGTTAAGAAATTATCTATCAGTGTCTGCTACTGCAAGACAAATACAGTCCACCAGGCAGCCATGTTGACATTAACTTCCAAGTTGTCAAGAGATTACAAATTAACAATGTGTAGTACGGGGACTGAATTAGCTTCCATTTCTTTGCATTATCACCTTTCACAGTAAATTCATGAATATAAATACTGCATGAAGATTTGACCTGTCTTTTTTTGCCCTACAATTTATTTTTCTGCAGAAACATTACTAACACAAATCAGTCTGATATTAAGATCATATATATTGCTAGGAATGTATTGTTTCAGTCTATGATGTCCACATTCTCAAAGACTGAAAAGAGAGAAGCTTGTGTTTCTATCTGAGAAATATGTCTCATAGATCATAAGACTATTTGTTAATCTTGTGACTCCTCTCACATCTCAAAGATGCCTAGCAATACAAGTCCAAGTATTGAAATTCACAAAGTTTGTAGTGTCTTGGCATCTCAAAACATGCCAGGGAATTAAAGTGCAAGAGCAGCAAAAATAATTTTTTGCGTAGATTGGGGAAGGATTCAATATTTTGGGTTTTTACTGCTATCTGTGGCCTTGATGTCTCGGAGATGTCCTCCCTTTCCTGTGCTGGTGACAATGCTTTATATAGAGGAAGTAGGGCAAATCTCCTACAGTAACACAGGCAGAAAAAAAAAGTTATTGTAAAGTAGAATGCTTAAGCTTCCATAAGCTTTTTATTGCTATCTTTGTCCCTTTTCCCCCCACTTTCTGTCTGGCAAACCTGTTTTCAAAAGAACAGTTAAAACCTTATGAAGGGGAAAATCCTTCCTAACTCTCTTAGACAAGTAACCTCTGATGCCCATCTGAACTTATTTTCAGGTTAGACACTATATAGTCAACAACCCCCCAAAAACAAATTTCATGAGACACCTATTACCCTTTTAAAAGATTTGTACCTCAGACACTCCACTTTGTCACACCATAACTATACAAACTGTTGGGTAAACTTTCTACCAAAGATCCTTACTTTCAGGTCAAAGACTGTATAGTCAACAACCTCCAAAAATGAAATTTCCCAAGACAACTATTGCCCTATGAAAAGAAATGTACCTCAGACATCATTTTTAATCCTACCGATGATACTATCAGCATGAAATTTTGCATGTTTCTTCCAGGCACTTAAGTTTCCTCCTACACTCCAAATAAATGTTGGTAGGTTACCTGGCTCCTGTCAAAGTTGGTCTTGCTATGTGTATTTACTGTATGTATATGAAGTTCTAAGCTCTTTTATTCTAAGTGCTGTGTAAAATTGTTGAAGTGTAACCCTAATTTCTTGGATCTAAAAACTAATGCAGACAAGCTCATTGCAACTGACTATAGATGATCTTCTTATCAATTGTTCTGCAACATTTAACAGTTAAGTTTTTGCACTTTTGTCATTACTGTATTTCTGTACAATTTTGTGTAACACAGTGCTAAGCTTTTTTGTCACTTTTCTGTACCATATCTAATTGTGCTTGAAAAACACTCCTTAAAAAAATTGGAATAATCATAACATCACATTCTTACATGTAGTGGTTGCATACATTGTCATTATTCAGACTATGGACATAAACAAAAAGATAGAAAGTTTTTGATCTTGCAATGCAATGTTCTTCTCATTTTCTTCTCAAATGACTGATAAGCTGCTATATATAATGCATTATTATTATTTTTCTCCATACTGTCACTAGTCAGTGTCCCTGATAACCACCACACCAATTATATGATGCCACCGCACTACACTGGTGACAGTACAAAAAAAAGTAAACATTTGTAAAAAAACATTAACATACCTTCATTTTCAAAAAAATTGTAACGAACAATTACAACTTCAAAAAAATCACCATGCCTCTTACTAAATAACTTAGACTGTCTACTTTTCAAAAAGGGGTCGTTTGTGGAAAATGTGTACTACCCTGGCATTTTAGGGACTGAGGAAATAATATAGGCCGTCAGTACATCAGAATTAATCCATTTTTTGATATGTATACCATAGTTTGTGGACTCTATAACTTTCCTACAGACCAAATAATATACACTGATTTGGGTTATTTTCAACAAAGAAATGTAGAAGTATACATTTTGGCCTAAAAGATTATTTATTTGCAAACAGAAACAAAGAAAAATGTGGGCCTTTTTTCAAAATTTTTGGTCATTTTTCATTTATTTAGCAAAAAATAAAAAACCCAGTGGTGATTAATTACTTAAGGACCTGGCTTATTTTTCAAACTTGTTCTTTATATGTTAAAAACAGTTTTGTTTGCTAGAAAATTATTTAGAACCCCCAAACATTATATATATTTTTTTCTAACACCCTAGAGAATAAAATGGCGGTCGTTGCAATACTTTTTGTCACACCGTTTTTATGCAGCGGCCTTACAAGCGCAATTTTTTTTGGAAAAAATACGCTTTTTTGAATTAAAAAATACCAAGGCAGTAAAGTTAGCCCAATTTTTTAATAAAAAATGTGAAAGATGATGTTCAGTAAATTGATACCCAGCATGTCACGCTTCAACGTTGAGCCCGCTCATGGAATGGCAACAAACTTTTACCCTTAAAAATCTCCATAGTCTATGTCTAAATCTCCAAATTCTACAGGTTGCATGTTTTGAGTTACAGAGGAGGTCCAGGGCTAAAATGATTGCTCTTACTCTAGCGATTGCGGTGATATCTCACATATGTTGGTTTGAACACCGTTTTCATATGCGAGCGCTACTCACGTATGTGTTCGTTTCTGCACGTGAGCTCATCGGGACGGGGCACGTTTAAAAACATATTTATTATTTTCTTATTAATTTTACCTCTTATTTTTTATTTTTACGATGTTCTTTTAAAAAAAATTGCGCCACTTTTATTCCTATTACAAGGAATGTAAACATCCCTTGTAATAGAAAAAAAGCATGACAGGACCTCTTAAATATGAGATCTGGGGTCAAAAAGACCTCAGATCTCATATTTACCTTAAAATGCAATAAAAAAAATGTCATTTGAAAAAACATAAATAAAAAAATGTAGCTTTAAGAGCTATGAGCGGAAGTGACGTTTTGACATTGCCTCCTCCCTGCAATGGTATGGAGCTGGGTAGGGGCCATCTTCCCCTCACTCAGCTCCATACCACAGAGGGGAGAGGATGCGATCACCTCAGCCGCTGCCGGCGGCTCCGGTAAGCGGCTGAGGGTACCGGAACACGGCAGGCGGGTCTGGGGCCCCTCTCCCGCCACCAATAAAACTTATCTTGCGAATCCACCAAAGAGACCACTTCTATCTGAAAGCGGACCGCCCGCTGAAGAAGAGGATACCGGGGTTATGGCAGCTAGCTGCTGCCATAACAACGATGTTCCTTTTCAAAGTGCTGACGTATAATGATGGCGGGCAGTCCATAAGTGGTTAAATACCACCAAAAGAAAGCTCTATTTGTGTTAAAAAAATGATGAAAATTTCATATGAGTACGATGTTGCATGACTGCGCAATTGTCAATCAAAGCGTGACAGCGCTGAAAGCTGAAAATTGACCTGGGCAGGAAGGGCATAAACATTTCCAGAATTGAGGTGGTTAAAGAAACCTACAAAACTAGTTACATATTGTATTTTGGCTCTGCTCATTTTACTTTCCTGTCTTTGGAACAAAGTCACAAGGGCCTCATAAATATAGTCGTAACTAACATCTATCTTAGTTCTTTTCAAATTGGTAGAAGGTTTAAAAAGTGTGTTAGTAATTCTGTTCTACACTGGTGTCTCTCTTTTTTACCTATTCAATAGTGTTTTAACCATGCAATGAATCAAAGCTTTCAAAAGTAATTTTCATAAAACTAAATATACTCAGAAAGTATAACAAAGAATATTTCTCTCCTCTATTCCTTAAGAATCGTTTCTTGTAAGGGTGAAAGGTTCTGGCAGGTTTGCCTAGGAGACCTGTATTTATTGTTGTTTCTTCAATGACTAGTCTGAAAAAATGCAGCAATGGTGCATCATTTCAAGAACCTGGGTAATAATTCTCAGTGAGTATACCATATATCCCTGTACACTGGCTGGGTAAAAGCATTCTTGCTGCTTTTTACATTTGCTCAGTGAATTGATACTGCAGCTATTTGTATTGTCAGAGCTGATGTCTAAAGAAAAATACACATAAAAATCTGCTATACACGTGTCAAAGTGTAAATTGGTCATAGTTGTTTAGTCCTATTTGCACTGCAAATTCTGCATTTCATGACAAGTGAAAGTTAATATTACGAGAAAAAAAAAAAAAACAAATTGCATGAAAGCAAAAAAAATTAAAGGTGAAAGAAAAAAAAAAACAAATATGTAAAAGACTCAACAGAAAATGGCTAAAGGGAGAAGGGTAGGATGGAGTTAATTATAGCAGTTTACGGTTAACTAAGGATTAAATGGGAAAACATTTACCATTTAAGAGATTAAATGGGAAAACATACAGGCAGTCCCTAAGTTACAAACATCGGACTTACAAACGACTTATACTTACAAATGGAGGGAGATAACAGGAAGTGTGAGGAAATCTACCATTTTCTCTCCATTTTATCATCAACCTTGTTTCCATGACAACATTTTCAAAACCCAATTGTCACAGGGACAGAAAGTGAGGTGAAATCTTCTGAACAGGGGCACAGACAGCAAAACAAACATTACAGTGGTTTTAACTCTTCCCTATGCTATTCAAAAGATGTAAAAATTATTGTTTTGGCTGGAGCTACGCTTAAAAAAATTTACCTGTTCCAACTTACATATAAAATCCATTTAAGAACAAATCTACAGAACCTATCTTGTTTTTAACCCGGGGACTGCCTGTACATTAACCACTTCCCACCCAGCTTATAACAAATGGACAGCTGGGCGGGCCTCTTGTCGATCCCATTGGACGTCATATGAAGACCCCCAAGAACGTACCCTACACACGGCCATGGGGCCGTACAGCAGCGTGATCTGTCACTGGCTGCGTCCACTGGACACAGCCAATGACAGATCAGTGTGCCAGCTCACTGCCGGTACCATGTGACCACTGTGACCAATCACAGCAGGTCATATGACAGTTGTAAACAATGGATGGCTTCCTTTCATGCCATCCATTGTATACAATTGTGTTGCGAGCTGAGGTCAGTGTGATCACAGTGTGATGCCAATCACAGACCATCTGTGCCATGTGATTAGCTCTGGATAATTACAGCTAATCAAAAAAAAAAAAAAAACAGAATGAATCTGTGTCATTTAGTAAAATGTTTGCTTATAGCAATCTAATGCACTGCCATAAGCAATCACAATGTGTAAATAAAAAAAAATTCTGATCACCTCCCCCGAGTAGTACAATGTTATTGTGCTTTGGTCACAGTGTGCTAAAAGAAATCATAAAAAAATTTTAAAAATTGCAATAAAAACAAAAATGCTTACTTTTTTTTCCCCGTATTGTCACCAGTCAGTGTCCCTGATCACCACCATACCAGTTATATGATAACACTGTACTGCACTGGTGACAGTATATGAAAAAAAAGTGACAATTTCCTTTTTAATTTCTTACATTTCCAAACATTTGCCAAAAAATTACAACTTCAAAAAACTTGCCATGCCTCTTAGTAAATACTTTGGACTGTCTATTTTCCAAAAAGGGGTCATTTGAGGGGTATTTGTACTGTCCTGTCATTTTTGGGCCTCAAGACATTAGTACATCAGGATTGGTCAGTTTTCAGATATACACCATAGTTTGGGGACTTTGGGGATAACTTTCCTGCACACTAAATAATACAGTATATACTGATTTGGGTTATTTTCACTAAATAAATGTGGTGGAATACACGTTGACCTAAATTTATGAAGAACAATTATTTATTTGCAAAATTTTATAACAGAAATTAAGATTTTTTTTTAACATTTTCAGTCTTTTTTTATTTATTTAGCAACAAGTAAAAAAACGCAGTGGTGATTAAATACCCCCAAAAGAAAAATCTAGTTGTGTGAACAAAATGATGAAAAATTAGTCTGGGTACAGTGTTTCATGACCGTGCAATTGTCATTCAAAGTGCAACAGCGATAAAGCTGAATATTGGCCTGGGCAAGAAGGGGTAAAAGTGCCCGGTATTGAAGTGGTTAAAAAATATTTTTCATTTTTTTAGAAAAATATTGAGGGTTCCAGTACTCCGGTATTTTGCTTTTGTGTGTAGATTTTGCCAGATCCTACAGTAGCTAGAGCCAGCTATATTTGTAATTATTGTTTTGCAAACCAAAAGAAGGGTGATGATTTATTATATTTAATGGTTCCAAGCATTTTTTATTATTATACAGATTAAGGTGGAAATGAAGATTTGCTATGGAACATTTTGCCAAGAATCCCTGGAATGTGTGTGTGCCAAGGTACTCATGTGCCTCTAAAGCAGTGGTTCTCAACTCTTGTCCTCAGGAACCACTAACAGGCGAGGTTTGCAAGATAACTGAAATACATCGTAGGTGATATAATTTTCTGCTCAGTGATTGTAGTATTTTAGTCTGCATCTCCCAAAGGTAATACTTAAAATTTGGCCTGTTATTGTGTCCTGAGGACAGGAGTTGAGAACCACTGCTCCAAAGGCTAGTTAGGAGATTTAGAATGAGTTTTGGGGATGTTCACTGTTTTTTCTGGAGGCTCTAACATTAGAAAGTAAAAACTCTGGCTCTACCAAGATAACACAGCATGGTAATTCATTAACTGATAAAAACAATCAGCTGTAGTGTGACCACAGGTATTGCTGATTATTCCTTTGCCCTATGCCTGCCTTTTTTTGGGTACAGCCTACAGAGTAAATTTCCTCTTTAATAGCATAAATGTAAACTATATACTTTTTTAAATACCTTAATACCTCTTGTTGTAGTCTACAGAAGCCAAACATGATAAATAGTAATGCACATTGGTACAAAAGCCAAATGTGTCCAGTTGTTTACATTTTTCAACTCTACCTAAAGGAGTATAACGTATTTATTATAATTGTAAGGAATCTATTTTTTTTGTTATTCACAGTATAGTAAACTGCACAATTATTTTCTTCACATTTCAAACTTTAAAAATAAAGTTACACAGTGGGAATTAGTCAGTAATGAGATGCGTGGGAAATGACAGAAAGCGATTTTGCTCTAGTGACAAATTGTATGAGGAGATTATAGCAAAGTGCTAGTGAGATGCACTCACAGACCCTTTACTAGGGAAGTTCTATATGTCAGCTTAGAAAGTAATTACTGGGAAGATAGTTCTGAGCTGATTCAATCTTAGATGCATTGAAATAACACATGTACAAATATCCATAAAACAGAAAGACATTAAAATGATTATTTATTGTTGAAGAACCTATTTTTCAAACATAATGACCATCATGTAGCAAACAGCTCAGACCAAAGGGTAAGGAAAATGCGTTGTATATCATTTATACTCATGACATGTTCTTCTAACCTCAATTGATAAAATTATATTGGCAGTGAATAAGAACATTTTTTTTCTAGCATTGTGCCAATGTTCTCTGATGCCTGATGTGTATGTGACAGCGCTGTACCCATAGAAGTGAAAGTTAGTTCAGTTGAATCTATTGTATAAAGTGAATTTTCCTTCAAAGAAACAGATGTCTGGTTGCAATATAGTATAGATGGACCATGTTCTTGTCTTTGGCTGCTACCTCTCTGATAACAACACAGGAAGCACTCATCAGACTGTAAATTCTTGGTATTGTATTAAGGAGTTCCTGGTACAAACGTTTATGAAGGACTTTTTAAAACATTTAATGTCTGAAAGCATCAAATACAGCCAATGCATTTTTTGTAAAAAAAGAAATCTCCATTTCTTCAAGGCTTTAACAGGTGACGTTAATAAAATCGCTACAGAATTTACTAGGGGACCTACAGTATGTTAATGCTAGATGAAGACTAACATTCCATGATGGCACTAAAGGCAACTGGCTGATATATAAAATTAGTGTTCTTGAGTATAGATATGCTTGAGGGTAATTTTTTGACAATTACAAATTGATGTTATTGCCTTTGTTAGCATGTGAATGGGACTATTTTTGTATTTGTACTACTTGTACTGGATTCACTACAGTTGGTGATCTTACTTTGCAAACTCCACCTGTTCCATGTCAGCTGGTCTTGGCAAAAACATACAAAACATGTAATACCATTGGGTTTGTGTTTTGAAACTGGTACATAGACTGTAGCTTAAAAAAAAATCAATTATCTCTGATTTTGATCTTCATGCTACCCTCTTTGTCATGCACAGTATCTTATAATAAGTGAGTACACCCCTCACATTTTTGTAAATATTTTATTATATCTATTCATGTGACAACACTGAAGAAATTACACTTTGCTACAATGTAAAGTAGTAAGTGTATAGCGTGTATAACAGTGAAAATTTTCTGTCCCCTCAACATAACTCAACGCACATCCATTAATGTATAAACCGCTGGCAACAAAAGTGAGTACACACCTAAGTGAAAATTTCCAAATTGGGCCTAAAGTGTCAATATTTTGTGTGGCAACCATTATTGTCCTGCACTGACTTAACCCTCTTAGGCATGACGTTCACCAGAGCTTCACAGGTTGCCACTGGAGTCCTTTTCCACTCCTCCATGATGACATCACGAAGCTGGTGGATGTTAGAGACCTTGCGCTCCTCCAGTTTGAGGATGCCCCACAGATGCTCAATAGGGTTTAGGTCTGGAGTCATGCTTGGCCAGTCCATCACCTTTACCCTTAGCTTCTTTAGCAAGGCAGTGGTCATCTTGGAGGTGTGTTTGGGGTCGTTATGTTGGAATACTGCCCTGCGGCCCAGTCTCCACAGGGAGGTTATCGTGCTCTGCTTCAGTATGTCACAGTAAATGATAGCATTCATGGTTCCCTCAATGAACTATAGCTCCCCAGTGCAGCACTCATGCAGCCCCAGACCATGACACTCCCACCACCATGCTTGACTGTAGGCAAGACACACTTGTCTTTGTACTCCTCACCTGGTTGCCATCACACACGCTTGACACCATCTGAACCAAATACATTTATTTTGGCCTCATCAGACCACTGGACATGGTTCCAGTAATCCATGTGCTTAGTCTGCTTGTCTTTAGCAAACTGTTTGGGGGATTTCTTGTGCATCCTCTTTAGAAGAGACTTCCTTCTGGGACGACAGCCATGCAGACCAATTTGATGCAGTGTGCGGCGTATGGTCTGAGTACTGACAGCCTGACCCCCCCCACCCCTTCAACATCTGCAGCAATGCTGGCAGCACTCATACGTCTATTTCCCAAAGAAAACCTCTGGATATGATGCTGAGCATGTGTACTCAACTCCTTTGGTCGACCATGGCGAGGCCTGTTCTGAGTGGAACCTGTCCAGTTAAACCGCTGTATGGTATTGGCCACCATGCTATAGCTCAGTTTCAGGGACTTGGCAATCTTCTTACAGCCTAGGCCATCTTTATGTAGAGCAACAATTCTTTTTTTTCAGATCCTCAGAGAGTTCTTTGCCATGAGGTGCCATGTTGAACTTCCAGTGACCAGTATGAGAGAGTGAGAGTGATAACACCAAATTTAACACACCTGCTACCCATTCACATCTGAGACCTTGTAACACTAACAAGTCACATGACACGGGGAGGGAAAATGGCTAATTGGGCCCAATTTGGATATTTTCATTTAGGGGTGTAGTCACTTTTGATTCCAGCAGTTTAGACATTAATGGCTGTGTGTTGAGTTATTTTGAGGGGACAGCAAATTTACACTGTTATACAAGCTGTACACTCACTACTTTACATTGTAGCAAAGTGTCATTTCTTCAGTGTTGTCACATTAAAAGATATAATAAAATATTTACAAAAATGTAAGGGGTGTATCTCACTTTTGTGAGATACTGTACATGTCTGCAATAGACTCAAGCTTTCAACTTGTATCTGTTCTCCATTATCAGCAATCTTAATAAAAAAGGGAAGATTTTGAAACCTTAGTTGCAATATTAGCATAATCAGGTGCAGGATATAAGGGATAAAAATTGAGCAGATAAAGTACAATTATGGGTAGAAATCATGGCACAGGCTTTGGGTATATCTTTTTTTAAATGCATGCATTTAGTTATTTATTTTTTAAAAAAAGTATTGAAATGCAATTAGCATAACCACTTCAGCCCCGGAAGATTTGGCTGCTCAATGACCAGAGCATTTTTTGTGATACTGCACTGCGTCGCTTTAACTGACAATTGTCGTGCGATGATGTACCCAAATAAAATTGATGTCCTTTTTTTCCACAAATAGAGTCTTCTTTTGGTGGTATTTGAGCATCTCTGCTGTTTTTATTTTTTGCGCTATAAAAAAAAAGAGCACCAATTTTGAAAAAAACACAATATTTTGTACTTTTTGCTATAATAAATATCCCCATTTTTTTTAAAAAAAAAGCTAATTTTTTTCTCAGTTTAGGCCGATATGTATTCTACATGTTTTTGGTAATAAAAATCGCAATAAGCATATATTAATTGGTTTGCACAAAAGTTATAGCATCTACAAAATAGGGGATAGATTTATGGCATTTTTATTATTATAATTTTTTTACTAGTAATGGCGGCAATCTGTGATTTTTATCATGACTGTGACATTATGGCGGACACATCGGACACTTTTGACACATTTTTGGGACGATTGACAATTATACAGCGATCAGTGCTATAAAAATGCACTGATTATTGTATAAATGTCACTGGCAGGGAAGGGGTTAAAGCTAGGGGGCGATCAAGGGGTTAACTGTGTTCCCTGACTGTGTGTTCTAACTGTAGGGGGAGGGGACTGACTAGAAGGGATGATAGATCGTGGTTCCTAGCTATTAGGAACTCATGGTCTGTCTCTCCTCACAGAACAGAACAAGGATTTGTGTGTTTCCCTGTTCTGCCTCTCGTGCCCTCGATCGCTTGTGTCTGGCGGTCATGGTGACCATCGGCCACGAGCGTCACCACCCCCGCAGTGCAGCGGGCATGCGCTTGCTATCTTTCTTAAAGGAGCCAATGTATAGCTACGATGGCTCGCGGGAACATGCCGACCTGCCGCAGTATAATGATGGCGGCTGGTTGGTAAGCGGATAAATACCGAGATCTGTCTTGATTTCAGCCACCTGTAATCCCCTGTACAGCAGCACTTGGAAGGTACTCCCTCAGAGACAGGGCCATTTGAAGGAATTTGGGGGCCCCAAGCAAAATGGACATGGAGGCCCCCAAACCCCCCTGCACGCACGCACGTAAAGCCTACAGGAATCACAGCATAGCGATACAGTTTACATTTCTTTTTAACCCCCCTCCCTACCGCGTACTGAGCAGCAGGAGATTCAGTTTTCTGTTCCTGGTTGGCCGGACTGAAAGGAAGTGAGCACTCAGTGTGTGCACTTCCTCTCAGTCTGACCGGGAACAAGAAACTGAATTTCCTGAGTCCTTTACCAAGCGGACTGCAGGAGGAAGGAAGAGGAGCTCGGTCACGCTACAGGCTGAAGCTTATAGGAAGTGGCGACCGCTGGGGCCCCAAGCAATTGCTTGTTTTGCCTGTCCTGTCGCGACAGGCCTGCTCAGAGAGGGCAGTACCTGAGGGCAATCAGACATGCGTAGACAAAGAGCATGCTCACAGAAGGAGCTAACATAAAGACAACCTAATAAATCTGTTGTTGCCCCTTCACTGTACAATCACAGACTCAGAGCAGAGAGGTAATCTATCTGTGTGACTTAACTGCAGCAGAGAAAAGTCATGTCACCAAACTTGGTGTTCTGTGTGTAGCAGTATGTAAATTTTATGACTGGATGGACATAAATACCAATTCTCTGGCAGATAATACACATCTCATTTATGTATGTAACTGTTTGCCTACAATTTAGATTTAAAGCTTGCATTCTTTGAGAAGAAAATATTTTTTCACATATTTTTTAAACCTTTCAGCAGAATTTTATTTTCAGCTTTACCGTTTATAAAAAAATTATTAGTATATTACTACAGGTCCTCTAAATTAGTCTTGTGTCAGTCCTGAAGATGTAAATGTATAGTCAGCAACTTTTTAAGATAACTGATATAAGATCTGATGGAAACACTACAGAATGTATAAATGCAATGAAATCTTACATGATGCAAAAGAACAAGCTCAGCAAATGGCAGGAAAAAAAAACAGAAATGCTCTGTTAAAATTAATTTGCATCAATGTTCCCTTATGTTTAAGATGCCTTACAGGCAGAATTTTCTAAAAGTCGATCTCACTTGTTATAGGAAAGAACAATGCATAAAATAGACACCACTAATTTAAAGGTGTATTTCACTTCACGCAAGAAAATAGAAGACAGCTGTGTGTGTATGTATGCTTCAGAGGGGTGTAGTTGGGGTTAATATTAGTGCCAATGCTACATTTTTTAAAATTTATTTCAGGTACTTATAAAGTGCCGTCAATTTAGGCAGCGCTTTACATATACATTGTACATTCACATCAGTCCCTACCCTCAAGGAGCTTACACTCTAAGATCCCTAACACACATTCATACTAGGGACAATTTAGACAGGATCCAACTAACCTACCAGCATGTCTTTGAAGTGTGGGAGGAAACCGGAGTACCCGGAGGAAATCCATGCAGGCACAGGGAGAACATGCAAACTCCAGGCAGGTAGTGGCATGGTTGGGATTCGAACCAGCAACCCTTCTTACTGCTAGGTGAGAGTGCTATCCACTACACCACTGTGCTGCCCACGTTTCTCTTTTAACCATCTGTTCAAAGACATATCCAAGGTTTCCAAGGTCCTGAGAGCTGCTTGATGTGGCTCAGCTTTTTCTTCAATCTGACCCAGCTCCAAGGCTGCACTAGAACGTATTGGGAAGAACCATGGCCTATGGCGCTATCCTTATGATAAATCTAAAAGGTGCTGCTGCTGACCAAAACATGCAGCTCTGAATGCTGCTTTATGAAACGTCTTCTTTTGCCATTTTAAGGAACATAAATCTATTGACAAAAAAAGTATGTTTGCCAGGTTTTCATGCACATTCATGCTCTTCTTTTAAAGTGGTACTAAACCCAGGACCCTGCATTCACTATATCTGGTCTCCCACAGTACACAGAACAGGGAAATGCAATAGTTTTATTAAGTCTCGTGACTTCTATTGGTGTCTGGTTAAAGCTTATAGGAGGAGTTTTCATTCTCCCATGATTGTCCTATGAGGATGCAGCACCCCTGACTGGCCCTGTGCTGATCACATGCACCCTCCCAAGAAAGAAAAAAAAAAAACTCTCCAGCAATACACATCAAACTGAGCATGTGCAGCTTGTCCCCTAGTCTCTGTACTGGAGATGGTTTGAGGACGGTGGAAGAAATAGGGAATCAGAGGAGACAGCCTTTTTACACAATGCAGAGGATTAACCTATTAAGTTCCACAGTGAGTATAACAAGCATGCTTTACTGCATATAAAGTAAATGCCCCCATGAAGTCACGTGATGTGACAATACATGTCGGGATTGGAGCAATGGGTATCACCTGGACTGGATGGAAGTGTACAAGCTCGGCACTCGTGGAATGCTGCAAATTTTGAACTTTTAAAAAGTGAGTGTATCTCTGTTTTTTGCAACAATAAATATATGTTTTTACTGGATTACGCTATGGGCATATCTCTTCCCTATTTTTAACTTCCGCATATCGAGCCTACTAGTGAAGGAAGCCTCACACAATAGCAAGAGGGACTCTCTGGAGACTGTTGCTGATGATCTGTTTATGCTGTAACCTTATGGCAGTAACGTGAGGGGTTTGCACACGCAATTTGAGAAATATATATATATATACCTTTTAGACTGTCATAATTATTTTTCCGGATCACATTTAGATTGTTAGATTATTTCAAAACCGCTTGGATTGCACTTGTATATTCTATACTCAGCTGTGCACTTTGGACTTTGTTTCCCCTGTTTATTATTTATCATGCATATGTTTTGAAGATCACTATATGTTTTTTGAGTCATTTTTCATGGCCACGGTTTATTAGTGACATTTATATCATAATATTTAGTTTTTTTCTTATTGCACCTATAGTATACTGATATTTACACAGTGCTGCACTATTATTTATTCACTTTACTGCATATACCCACTGATTTTACTGTTGTGGGTTTAGTAACACTTTAAATGTACAGACAGCAGTAATAGGTCCTTAACCTGATATTATAAACTGCAATGTCCATTATCCACTGTACATACTATTCATACAGCAATAAATAATGTCCATGAATAATCAAATAAAAATAATAAATGAACACATAAATAAACACATGACAAACTGATCTTTAGTTTGCATAGCAGGTAGTTCCAGATTCATGTCTTGGATGAGGCTCCCTGTACATCACTCCAAAACCCCTCAAACCTGGAGCATTTTCATATGCAAATTACAGCCACTTTATGTGGGTGCTGACTCTTGTATATGCCTTCCACAAGAAAAGCTTTATTCTTGGTTATTTAGTCTATTAATCATAGTGATGGGCCAGTAGTATGAAGCATTATCCAAAAAAGGAAGGGTCAGAGCCAGCAACCGTGTAAGGTGTTTACTATTTGCGTATAAGAACTGGTTTCCAGCACTGGCAAACACTCTTCTACTTAATGAGTCTCACCATGGATCTATCACTGTAATGAGTGACCACACAAACCAACAACACATTTTTGCCTTACTGTAGCTAAAAAAAATCAAGAATCTTTGTGTTAAAAAATGTTATATTACAGCAGGATTTTTTTTTTTGTAATATAGTAACAGGGCTTTTTCACCGAGATCATTTTGACTGGCTGGCTCAGCAATCATGTGCTCAAGACCAATGCTGATAGACTTTTTTGGGATACAGCTGTCCAGTGGCATCAGATCACAAGCTTCAAGTACTCACTTGAAAGCCCAAAGCTCAGAAAGAACTGCCTTATACATTTATTTGAGCTCTAGGCTATTAGTATATTTTTCAGAACTTAAAGGGGTTGTAAACCCTCATCTTTTTTTTAAATAAAAATAACAAACATGCCTATATTTAATTGCTCTGTGCAATCGTTTTGCACAGAGCAACCCCGATCCTCTTCTTCTGGGGTGCCCTGCTGGGGCGCTCCAGGCTCCTCCTCTTTCCACTTTCCCTGGGGGCATCCATATGGGCTTGCTACCGAGTTCCGCTGCTGTGTTCATTGACACAGACAGCGGGATTCGGGCCTGCTCCCTGCCTCCGTGTCACTGGATTTGATTGACAGCAGCCAGAGTCAATGGCTCCTGCTGCTATCAATCTGTCCAATGAGGAGAGAGACTGCTGCACTCGTGCACATCTCTGGATCGGATTGGGTTCAGGTAAGAAAAAGGGGAGGTCTGGGGGAGCTGCAGCACAGAATGCACTAGGGTGAAAAACCTTGAGGCTTTACAACCACTTTAAATGTGTCATAGGCAATAATAATTTAAAAAACAGACTCAATCGCATCCAACATTGAACACTGAGTTGACTAAGCCTTTAAACGTATACCTTGACAGAAATGGAAATCAGCTTTGGCTGCTTTTGATTGCTGTTCAAATGAAAATATAGTGTAATACTGAGTTTTTTAAGTAAAAGAGAAACTTGCACTCAGCCAGCAAGGCTAACTTTGCTAGTGAACCAGAGAATAAAGAAACTTTCAATTTATGAAAAAATAGTTTACATGCTCGATATTAGGCCAAGCAAAGCTCTTTTATAAACCTGTACATTTCAGCCATGTTTTATTAGAGTACCGACCCTTTCTTTACTGCTTTGTTAACAACCTCTTTTATGATCAAGTGCTAAAAGACGTTTTACTACTCACTAAAGCTTGTGTTTAACTTATGTGGCTCCCATTATGTCAATTTTAATAAAACTAGTCATCAGTGATAACACTGTTTTATTACATACATGTAATTGAAAACAATAACTATACTATGTAGATAAAAAGTCCAATTTTGGAATATTCTTACATCATTTTTGTGATGCACTTGCAGAATAAGTTAGTCAACATCCCTAAATGGCAATGTTAAGACACTGTTAAGAAGGCAATGACTTTAATTGTTAAAGTGTTACTAAACCCAGGAACCTGCATTCGCTACATCTGGTCTCCCACAGTACACAGAACATGGAAATGCAATTATTTTAGTAAATACAAGCTAATAAATACCTTTTCTCATCAGCAGTATATAGCAGCCTTGTGACTTCTATCACACATGTCTGGACAGTGCTCATTGGGCCTGTGCTGATCACATGCACCCTCCCAAGAAAAAAAAAACTCTCTAGTAATACACATCAAACTGAGCATGAGCAGCCCTTCCACTGGCTCTGTAAATATCAGGTGATTTTTTTTTTTGAGACAGTGGAAGAAGAGGAGGATCAGCGAGACATGATCAAACAGCCTTTATACAAAATGCAAATGATTAACCCCTTAGGCTCCACAGCCACTATAACAAGCATGCTTTACTACATATACACACTGATTTTACTGTTGTGGGTTTAGTAACATTTAAAAAAAAAAATCTACCTAGTTCCTTTTATACATCTGTAAAGTTGAATTGTGCTCAGGCTACTACTTAGTCCCTTACTTACTTACTATAGCCCTGCAAGTAGTAAATACGTTTTTAAACATGCCCTCGCTGACCTCTGTAGCTTTATACAATGTGGCATAATTCATCCTCAAATTTTACAGCAAAACTATTTTATGATGAGTGATGAGATCCAACTTGAACAATTTAACTGTTTTTCTTATGAGCTTTGAAGTTCATTTCTCCACAGTACTTTTAGCTACAAAGGTTAGTGTAGGGGTGTTTTAAAATGTGTACTATTGGTTAAAAATATATACAAATATTTGCATTTCTATAGCATGGCCAGGGTTCTCGGTTAAATGATGGCCAAGTTTTGGCTATGTTTTACATTTTTTTACTGGCAAGGTGTGTATAAATCATTAAAAACAACATATGCTAATTATTCAACAATGATACTAATAAGCATGTATAACTTCTGTAACCTGCTCAGAGTTCATAACTATGCTACATGTTTCAAGGACCTTTTTTGCTCTGTTTGCATCAGAACTGTTGTTCAACCCCAATCCATTTGGAATGGAAGAGCAGCATGATTCAGCTTAAAAGAAGACCAACAAAATAGACAGAAGGAGGTTAGATTCAGCTTCGAAGGTACTGTCTCATAGATCTCGGAAAGTGCACTACCATGTGCTTAAACGGCATCTGATATACATTCAGTCAGATAACTGTCCACTTGCTTTATGGTACTGTGATAGACTGTGCTAAATATCTATTGCTCTACTAAATAACTCCAATACTAAATGCCTACTAGTGGCTCTGTTATAAGGAAGAAGATGACTGGCTTTCAGACTCTTGGTAAATAAAGTGAGCTGACTGGAAAGTGTTTTATTTTTGTTTGCTCTAAGGATATTAAAGCAACAGTACATTAATACATTTATCCCTCATTCACACTGGTGCGATTTGTCATGCAATTTGACAGTTCCAAGTCACACCCCATTGTTGGCAATGGAAGCATTCAAATTGCCAAGACTCATTTCGCAGTGACTATAAAAAGGGTTACGTTTTTCTGATTTCATTGCAACTTGCATAGTCTTCTGTTAAACAAAGTTACAAGCTGCAATGAAATTGAAGATGCAAATCGCACTGACTTTGCTATTGCGCTGAAGTAGTGCTATTTCAAAGCTGCACCAGTGTGAATCAGGGCTTAATTTTCCCAAGAGTTTTGGAAAAACATTTCTGCAGTGTAGCAATGCTGGGCCACAACAAAGATCACTGTGAGCTCACTCAGCAGAACTGTAAAAACTTATTTGCTAGTTTGTTAGTCAGAAAAGCAACAACAATCACCCTCATGGAAGTGTTATGCAGGTGCTCTAATTTAAAAATGTGATAATCTAAAAAATGTGTTGTGTGTAAACATTCTCCTTCCTTTTCAGTAAGCTGCCAACACTGAATAAAGTTCTACATCATTTGAAAAATCTGTAATAGTGTTTTACTGGAAAGCTGGGGTGTCAATAGAATTATGAGAGTACTGTATCTGCTAACCTGCTAAGACTTCAACTATGAGTGCCCTACACTTTTCTGAAGGTTGTGTCCTTTGGATTATCCAAAATTATCTTAGAAACATTAATATTGAAATGTATTTATTTAACCAAGGATTCAGCCTTGGGAGCATGCCCAGAGTCCTACATTTAAAAAACTCTTACATGATAGATTCAGGCATATGGTGCTTAGCCAAAAATGCCTAGTTTATATAGAACTAGTGCCCACTGCCCAGACTATAGACAATAAAGTATTATCATATTCCTAGCAAGCAGTAGCATGTCCTATTTAGTAAGTCATTTTCCATAAACGTCAAATATCGAAAACTCTATAGTGGGGTTTCATTTGGCTTCTAACAGAAAAAGAACATCTTCTGTGTGTTTACACTAAAGTGGTAGTAAACCCTCAAAGACAAAATATATACTGTATGTAAAAACATAAGTTACATATGCATCATATTGCTGTTGTGTTTTTATGTGCATTATTACTTTTCAGCAGCATCTGTCATCCAAATTTTGCCTACTCTACTTCCCCCTATAGAATTGTTCTGCTGCAATTAGGGTCTCCCTGGAACTCCAGTGTAAGCATTCTAATAACAAGCACAGGTAGCACTGAAGTGCTTTCTTTAGGTCACTCCCCTGCTCCGCTCTTTAGGCCAGTGATTGACAGCAGCTCCATTCCAGCTACCCACTTAGGCCTTTATTTTAAGTCACTCCCCTGTTTCTCCTACCAGCTCAGTAACTGAAAGAAACTCTGTTCCAGCTACCCTCCTGAGCAAGCAACACGACTGTGTATAGGAACAGTGTGCACTCTCCAACTGGAGGCTCCTGGAAGCACAGTGGAAAGACAAACAAAACATCTGGACACTGCTTAATCAAATAGGAGGTGTTTGGGGCAAAGTGGTGCAGAATTACTATAGTGAAGCTAGGAGGAATATATTTTTCTAATGAGCTTAATTCTTCTTTAAAGGGTTGGCAGGCTGCCAAGAATCTATAGCAATAGAGAGTCATTTGAAAAAAAAGATGTAAGTGCCTCTGTTGTGAATTTTGAAGATGCATTTCTCAACAATGCCTATAGCTACATGGGTCAATTCAGTTTAGTCAGGCTGTTGTATTTACTGAATGTTATTCAGTAATGCATGATAAGTACTTCCTAAACAAAGGAGAAAGTGTAATACCATCACATAAAAGATTACAACTCGTCTACTATGCACTGTGAGGCCTGATGGAAGCTTCTACTCTAGCTATCCACAAATTGTTCCTCTGTTTAGAAAGACTTTGACTGCTAACATTTAGGAGTATTATCAAAACCTTCCCATAGATAGTGCTAGATGTGTTGCCTACAGATGCCCTTATAGAACAGCATGTTGTTGACTTCACTGCATCTTTTTGAATGAAAATACAATCCTTAGTGCATTATTTTACATTCAGTAAGGCACACCAGTATGTATTTCATAATAATAAACTTTTATTTTATATATACTGCCTTTAAAGGTAGATTCTCAGAGCACTTTACAAAGAAAACACAATACACAGGATAAAACAAAGGAAAAAAGGGACAATTACATAAATACTTAAAAAAGGTTTTAGATTTGATTTGAATGCGTTTATAGAAGATGACTCTCTGATGTTCTTTCTAAATTTCAGAGTTTTGGAGCATAGCAGGAGAAAGCTCTGTTTCCCATTGAGTGTAAGTGAGTAGGGGGGACACACAGAAGACCAGAATTTGGCAAGCAAAGGTTACGGGGGGGGGTAATTTGATAAAAGTTCAGACAGATAATGGGGTGCAAAGCCATGAAAAGCCTCATAGTAAGAGAATCCTAAAGTCTATGCGAATCCTGATGGGTAGCCAGAGCAAGAACTCCAGGATAGGGGTAATATGGTCACTTGTACCAGACCTAGTGATGATTCTGGATGCAAAATTTTGTGCATATTGTAGTCGATAGTGGATTTAGGTACACCAGTGAGTAGAGAATTGCAGTAGTCATCAGAACACAAATGAATAGATCAGCTTTTCAGCTACAGTGTATAATAGCATAGGATGCAGCCAAGCAATGTTTCATGTGTGTAAAAAAAGTGTAAAAAAGATGTTCTGACAGCATTTTGTACACGTGGATAAAAGGCATCAAATATCACCCCTCGATTTTTCAATTTAGACTGAAGCTCAAGGACATTGCCATCAATAGGCTACCAGGACTGGCCTTACATAATTGATGGGGGTGTCAATAAGCATGACCTCAGTTTTGTCACAGTTTAATTGAAGGACATTGTGGACCATCCAAGCTTTTATATCACAAATACAGTTAGATAGGGGGGAAGCAGCCAAAAAAGTGTCATCAGCTTAGAAGCGATAACTGAGCCCATGTGATCTAAGCAGTTGGCCAAGTGGAAATATGTAAAAGTTAAAAGGTAAGGAACCCAAGACTGAGCCCTGAGGAACACCCAACGTGACTGATCATACTATTTTGAAGATCATACTAAACCGGTGCTAAGGGAGTCAATTATGATATTTAGAATAAAGGGGCAGAGAGAACTAAAACAGGACTTGAATAAATGGGTGGGTATAGGATCCAGTATGCAGATGGAAGTTTTCATATTAGAGGCTAATCAGAGATGCAAAGTTAAGTAGAGAGAAGTTGGAGAGAGAAGAACCAGTAAAACGTAGTGTGTCAGGAAGGGATGTGGAAGAAATGCGTGGTGTGGTAAGAATTTGAAATGTCTTATTTTGTAAATTTTTGACGAGAAAAAAAATCTAAAAATGTATTACAGAGCTTTGTTGAGGCTGGCAATGATGAGGGACAGCAAGGTTTTAATAATCTATAAATGATGCAGAAGAGTTATCTAGGGTTTAAATGACTTGGGAGAAATAGTCTGATCTAGCAGTCTCAATTTGACACACAAATTATCCTTCCAAACCTAATAATAAACAGTCAGGCCAGAACGGGACCACCTATGCTCAAGGCTCCGTGAGACTGCCTTCATTGATCACAGGTGGTCGTTTTTAATGGGGCAAAGTGTCCAGGGAAAATGAAAGCTCATGATTAAGGGCATCTATTTTGTCAACAAGGGTGTCAGAGAAGAAGATGCGAGATAGGGAGTAAGTAACAGAATTTGTAAATTTGGACTGCTTAATAGAACCCCAGGTGTGATAATTTACAGATGGAGACAGGGAGGTGTTAGAAACAAATAATTGTATATTGAAAAGAATAGCTAAGTGGTCAGACAGTTCAAAGTCAAGGGAAGAGCAGTCAGAGACAAAAGAGCCATTAGCACTGATAAGGTCCAGGGTGTATCCGTTGATATGCACGGGGGTGCAAACAAATTGAGGTAGGTCAAAGCATCCCAACAAAGCCAAAAAATCTTTAGCTGAACTGGAAGACTCTGAGTCAGTGTCTATATTAAAATCCTCAAGGGTATAGATTATCCTAAAACCAAGGCATACAAATGAAAGAAAATCAGCAAATTCACCTACGAAAGCTCTTCAAGACTTGGGTGGTTGATAAACAGTAGCAATAACGGAGTGAGGAACACAGACCTTGAGAACAAGGCATTCAAAAGAAAAGAAGGAGGTGCATTTACAGGGTATAAATTGTAGAGCAGGGGTCTTCAAGCTATGGCCCTCCAGTTGTTCAGGAACTACAATTCCCATCATGTATAGTCATGTCTGTGAATGTCAGTATTTTACAATGCCTCATGGGATGTGTAGTTCTGTAACAGCTGGAGGGCCGTATTTTGAGGATCCCTGCTGTAGAGCAAGCTGTAAATAATAAGTATGCCCCCATATTTGCCTGAGGGGGGTCAAACAATCTGTACCCTGCAGGGGTGAGTTGGTTGAAAACCAACCATTTTAGACATGCAAATTCATAATGTTATAGTGTATCTAAACTTGAAATGTAACATATTGCAGCTCACCACTTTTACCTAGTTATCCTGTGAATATCACACTTTCTGTCCTTAGGTGGCTACATTCAGCCCTTCACTGTATCTATGAAAGGAAGCAATGGTTGCCATCCCTGCTGGACTTAAAGTAATTGCAAATGATCATTACCTTGTAAAAATAAATGCCAATGTAAATAGAAATTAAAGGCAAAACATTTGTGTATAAATATAAAAAAAATAAATCCTTTTTTTTTTTTAAAGTGATCACATTCCCTCTGTTCTTAGCTGCATAAGAGCTGGGGTAGGAGAAACAACAGAACACTCATCTTTCCAGCAAAAGGCTGTGGAGGGTGGGGGGTGTCAAGACAAGTCTAATAATAATTGGAGAGCACACTGAGTTCCCAGCATAGCTAGAAAGCTGATCATGGTGTGTTTAGTGTGGTCAGTTTTTAATAGGAAAGCAGAGGGACTGGCAGGAACACATGGGATTTCACACAAAGGAAGCAATACAAAGAGAATAGGATATTTTTTATACAAGTACATAGTATAAAAGGCACATATCAGGAATAGGAAATGTTGGGGTAACAAACACTTTAAAAAATGTCTGCCTTTGTTTATCTCCATTACACTAATGACAAGGGTACTGTGTTTCTAGCAAGGTCAACAGGTATTTCTGTCTGTTGAAAATGTCCTAGAAAAAAAAAATAATGCAGCCACAACACCTAAGGACTGGCGAGCCCTAATATATTAAATCTATGTATATGGGTTTTGTTGTGCTTTAACCACTTTAAGACCACCCATCGTCGTTTGATGGCGGCAGAATGGCACTGCAGAGCAAATCGCCATAGCTGTACGGCGCTCGCGCCCACGGCTAGAGGGCGTACGCATGCGCCCCCGCAGAGCCCATGGCGATCGGATTAGTTTCAGAACTGATCAGTCTTCAGGTCCAGGCCAATAATTTCTGTCCTGAAGTTGCTGATTGGTTCTGGCAAATGAAATGCCTCCTCTGCCTGTGTAAGTGTAAACACAGGCAGGGGAAGTGATGTCATCTCCCCTCATGGAACTCTTTTCCATTCCAGAGAGAGGAGAGAGGACTAACAGTGAGTTGTACAACACTACACTAACACCAGTACACATAGGTACACTTGTGACCCCCCGATCTACCCCCAGATAACACCTTCACTCCCTATCACAGTGTCACCAAGTGCAGTTTTCAGATTTTTTCCTGATCACTGTACTGGTGTCATTTGTGACACTAATCAGCGTTAGGGCAGTTAGTAATAGGCCCAGGTACCCCCAACCCCCCCTAATAAGGATTTAACCCCTTGATCACTCCCCCAGTTTACCCTTTCATCCCATGTCAATAGTGTCACTAATATAGTGTACAGACCTTTTTTCTGGTCACTGTATTTAGTGTCACGGGTGACACTAGTTAGCCAGTGATGCTAGTTAGCCAGTTATCTAGTTACTGTCACTGTCAAGTTTTTATAGCGTCAGGGTACCAGCCATATATTGCTGAATAAAGGTTTAATCCCCTGATCGCCCACCCAGTACAAATTTTAGCGTCAGGGTCAGCGTCAGCCCCAGGGAGAGTCAGATTACTGCCAGTAGCGCTAACACCCACGCACACACCATACTCCCTTACTAGTATAGTGTCTGAACGGATCGATATCTTTGCTCTGATCAGATCTATACTAGTGTCCCCAGTAGTTTAGGGTTCCCAAAAAAAAGTGCAACATCAGCGGGATCAGCCCAGATATCTGCTAGCACCTGCACTTTGCCCCTCTGCCCAGCCTAGCCTAGCCCACCAAAGTGCAGTATCAATGGATCACTGTCACTTACAAAACACAACACACATAACTGCAGCGTTCGCAGAGTCAGGCCTGATCCCTGCGAACGCTAATGCCTCGTACACACGATCACACATTCCGACAACAAAATCCATCAGATTTTTTTCAGACGGATGTTGGCTCAAACTTGTCTTGCTTACACACGGTCACACAAAGTTGGTTGGAAATTCCGAACATCAAGAACGTGGTGACATACGACGAGCCGAGAAAAATTAAGTTCAATACCAGTGCGGCTCTTCTGCTTGATTCTGAGCATGCGTGGCACTTTGTCTACACAGGATCGGAATTTACGTGAACAGATTGTGTTGTCGGAAAATTTTAGATCCAGCTCTCAAACTTTGTGTGTCGGAGATTCAGATGGAAAAAGTCCAATGGAGCCTACACACGGTCAAAATTTCTGACAACAAGCTCTGATCACACATTTTCCGTCAGAAAGTCAGATCATGTGTACAGGGCATAACAGGTTTTTTTGGTAGAGTTTGAAGCAGTCGCTGACAATCGGGTGCTCTTTTTTCCTGTGAGTTTCACTAGTTGTACCAGTAAATCTAGAGGCCACAATGTCCAATCGAAAGTACACTAGTGAAGAGGCCTACACGTTTCTGAGCATGACAGATGAGAGTGAAGAGAAAATCACCCATCTGTCAGATTCAGGCTCAGAATACGAACAGGTAGACAGCTGCGGCACCCTGACAGATAGCTCTGACGAGAGAGTAATGGTCCCTGCCAAGGTCAGGCGTACCCTACCCCGTTCTTCTGCTGTTGTTGAGGTGCAAGAACCACAGGGCTCTCGTATGGAGCAGAGAGCCATTACTAGTGCCACTCATACTTCTGATGAACTGGCAAGAACCAGTGGCCTAGTACATCCTGGTCGTACAACCAGCACTGCAGTAACACTTGGTGATGTGGCGAGTCCCATAAGTGCAGTTTAAGCTGGTGCGGTGGCTAGCACAAATAATGTCCCTCAGCCACCAAGAAGACAAACACAAGCCCGCCAAGCTCATCGTGCCCTTCCCGCAGGATTTGCCAATCCAAATTGGGAGCCCACCACTTCTGCAGTGCCCGTACTTCCGCCCATTCACTGGCCAACCCGGAATTCAGGAGGAAACAGTTTTTTTTATGTCACTTGATTTTTATTCGCTGTTCTTCACAGAAGATCTCTATAGATCTATTGTGGACCAAAGCAATTTGTATGCTGGTCAAATCATCGCTGCTAATCCCCAGTTGACCCTTGCCAGAGATTGAAAACCTATTATGCTTTCTGAATTTAAAACCTTTCTGGGCACATACCTCCTTATGGACATAGTTTAAAAAAGTGAGTTACGGTCATATTGGTGCACTGACCCAATTCATCATATGCCTGTGTTCGTTGCATCCATGGCCAGGACACAATATGAGCAGATCCTGCGGTTCATGCATTTTAATGACAATGAACTCTGTCGTCCTCAGGGTGACCCTGAATTTGATCGGCTCTACAAAATTCGGCCCCTCGTAAACCACTTCAACCAACAGTTTGCAGCCTAGTTTACTCCCAATCAAGTTGTCTGCGTTGATGAGTCCCAGATTACATTTTCTGGCCGCTTGTCTATTTAACAGTATCTTCCCAGCAAGCGTGCCAGATTTGGGGTCAACATGTATAAGCTCTGTGACAGGCCAACAGGCTATACATTTATTTTTTTGGTTTATGAGGGAAAAGATAGTCACGTGGAGCCCAAGAACTGCTCAAACTACATGGGAGCGCTGGTAAGATTGTGTGGGACTTGGTGTCACCCTTATTTGGAAAGGGGTACTACTTGTATGTGGACAATTATTACACGAGCGTGCCACTTTTTTGTCACTTGTTTGATCACGGAATTGGCGCATGTGGCACCCTGCGATCTAATCGCCGGGGCTTACCCCAGCGGCTTGTAGATTTCCATCTTAGGCTGGGGGAGAGAGCCTGCTTGACGTGTAATAATTTTCTCGCAGTGAAGTGGAGGGATAATCGGAATGTTTTTGTTCTGTCCTCCCTTCACGCAGATACAACGGTCCAAATTCTAACGGCGACTGGTGTTGTGGAGAAACCCCTCTGTGTCCATGAATACAACCAGTTGTTGGCGCCGTACCTAATTACCCGTAAGGCCAGACGCTGGTACAAAAAAAGTGTCTGTATACCTATTTCAATTAGCTCTGCTGAACGCTTATGTGCTATACAAGGCGTCAGGATAAACTGGATCCTTCCTTAAATTCCAGGAAGGGATCATCGCAGCTCTTTTGTTTCCAGATGGTGCTGTACACCAACTTCCCAAAGCAAATGCAGTGAGCCGGCTGCATGAGAGGCACTTCCCAGAAGTCCTCCGTGCTACCTCAAGCCAAAGAACACCCCAAAAAGATGTCATGTCTGTAGGAAGCATGGATACAGGCGTGACACCTGCTTTTATTGTCCCTCTTGTCCTACCCAACCTGGTCTCTGCATCGGTGAATCTTTCCAATGCTACCACCCACTAGTTGAGTATAAGCATAGGGTACAGCACTGCACAGTCATAGGACACACTTTCACAAGGTTTCCTAAGATGTGATCACATTTTTAGAGACCCGAACCTGGAACCTTTACAGTTACAGTTACAAAAAAAGTGTAAAAAAAAATATATATATATATAAAATAAAAAAGCCAAAAATAGTAGTTGTTTTATTGTTCTTCTCTCTCTCTCTATTCTCTCTCTATTGTTCTCTCTCTATTGTTCTGCTCCGTTTCACTGTATTTTATAACTGCAATGTTTTAATGTTACTATGTTTTATCATATTTACTTTGCATGTATGTAATTCTTTTATACTTTACTGTTTCCTGTGTTTTATTGTTAACCATTATTTTCTTTGTAGGTACACCATTCAGCTGCAGCACTGATTTATTTAACTTGACAGCAACAGGGTATGCTCTCACGATACGGAAATCAGCGACTCCAGCGCTGTAGGAGGTGATTTCACCACCACAGTTAAAAAAAAGAGCATATATGCTGAAGCATAGGGGCAGGGGTAGAAGGGCTATTTGCTCTTAACATTAGGGGCGGATTGCCCCCATGGTTCGCATTTTTTTTATTGCAATCTGTGGCTAAAAAATATAAGTTGTTTTATTGAGTTAATGTTTTATTGTTACCATTGTTTGCTTTTCAGGCACGCCATTCAGCTACAGCACTGATTTATTTAACTTGACAGCAACAGGGTATGCTCTCACGATACGTAAATCAGTGACTCCAGCGATGTAGGAGGTGATTTCACCACCACAGTTAAAAAAAATGGTGCATGTATGCCCATTATTAGAGGGTGGATGCAGGACGGTATTCTAATGGTCGGCATACCCACTGATCAATCTCTTTTTTTCATTTAGCCCACAGGCTGCATGAAAAAAAAAGAACATTACAATATATGCCCAACAAGGACCAGCAATGTACTGGTATGTTGCTGGACTTTGAGTGGTTATAATAGAATAATGCCTGCAGGTTTAGGTATCATCTTGGTATCGTTCTTTTCAGCCAGCGGTCGGCTTTCATGTAAAAGCAATCCTAGCGATTAATTAGCGCTAGACTGCTTTTACAAACAGTGGGAAGGAAGTCCCCACTCTCCCATCATCTTCCATGGTTTTCTTGGGCTCTCTTGTCCCACCGGGGAACCTGATAATGCATCTGATGGTTCTGCCAGCTGACCATAGAGCTGATCCGAGACCAGAATGGCTCCAATCATCTCTATGGCCTAAGAAACCAGAAGCTACAAGCATTTTATGACTTTGGTTACGCCAGATATAAACAGTGCCATTGGGAAAGCATCTTATCAAAGCAATCTTGGTGTGGTCATATGCTTTGAGGGAAGAGGAAAGATCTAGAGATATAGAGTTTAAAAGAGAACTATAAAAGCCTTCTCGCTACTATAGTGTGTTGCAAAAAACAAGATATAAATAATTGAAATATGTGTCCAACTTGTAAATGTATCAATAAAGTGCAATGTGTATGCTGTCCGCAGCAAGATCTAATAGTGTCACAAACACATATAAAACAAGTATATAAACAATGATCTCTCGCGACAGTGAATAATTGCTACGTAAATCATATAAAATATATAAACCAAAAGTGGATGTGAACCAGTGAATTAATTAATAAATAAAAAATCATTAATGATAAATATAAAAAAAAATGATGGGACAAAGAAAAGATGATGGTAATTAATAAAGAAAGTTCATATAGCAAGTCCTCTTCTTATTGGGTAGTCAGCTCAATTGGGTCAGTCCCAGAATGTGGTGATGTTGTATATATAATAGCCCACAAAGTAAATAATGAAGAGGACTCATATCCAAAAATCCACAAATGTGCTCACAGAATTCTCACCTCCAATCCATGGATAATCAGCAATAAAGTAGTTGGACGCTTCTCTGCTGTGTGGGTTGGTAACCACCAGGGTGTGCTCCGTCAACGTGTAGCTGATATCTTGAATCCAAATCTACACACCTGCAAGACACATGGGACATACATTACTCTTGGGGAACAGGGTGCAACTGAAACTTCTTTTCAGTTGCACCTTGTTCCCCCAGAGTAATGTATGTCCCATGTGTCTTGCAGGTGTGTAGATTTGGATACAAGATATCAGCTACACGGTGACGGAGCACACCCTGGTGGTTACCAACCCACACAGCAGAGAAGCGTCCAACTACTTTAATGCTGATTATCTATGGATTGGAGGTGAGAGTTCTGTGAGCACGTTTGTGGATTTTTGATATCACTCCTCTTCATTATTTACTTTGTGGGCTATTATGTATACAACATCACCACATTCTGGGACTGACCCTATTGAGCTGATTACCCAATAAGAAGAGGACTTGCTATATGAACTTTCTTTATTAATTACCATCATCTTTTCTTTGTCCCATCATTTTGTTTTATATTTATCATTAATGATTTTTTAGTTATTATTTAATTTTTCACTGGTTCACATCCACTTTTGGTTTATATATTTTATATTGTATATGATTTACGTAGCAATTATTCACTGTTGCGCCTGATCACTGATTATATAGAGTCTAATAGACCCCAATTTTTTTTTAAAGAGTACCTGTCACTACCTATTGCAATCATATGGGATATTTACATTCTCTGTGATAACAATAAAAATGATACAAAAGAAAATGAAAGTAACAGTGTAAAAATAAAATAAAAAAGCAAAATAAATAATAATAAATTAAAAAAAACACCCCTGCTCTCCCGTACTTGTGCACAAAGGAGAACACAAGCGTCGGTCTCGTGTCATATGTAAACAGCAATTGCACCAAGCATGTGAGGTATCACCGCAAACGTCAGATCAAGGGCAGTAATTCCAGCAGAAGACTTCCTCTGTAAATCTAAAGTGGTCACCTGTAAAGGCTTTTAAAGGCTTTTAAAAACGTAAGTAGTTTGTCACCGCTGCACGGTTGTGCGCAATTTTAAAGCATGTCATGTTTGGTATCTATGTACTCGGTATAAGATCATCTTTTATATATTACCAAACATTTGGGCAATATAGTGTGTTTTAGTGCATTAAAATTAAAAAAGTGCTTTTTTTCCCAAAAAATTGCGTTTGAAAGATCGCTGCGCAAATACTTGTGAAAAAAATTTGCAACACCCACCATTTTAATCTCTAGGGCCTTTGCTTTAAAAAAATATAATGTTTGGGGGTTCAAACATATAGAGACCCAGACCTGGAACCTCTAGCAAAAAAAAATATTTTTTTTATGTAAACAAAAAGGTGTCAGAAAAGTCTTTGTTTCAAGTGGTTAGAAGAGTGGGTGATGTATGGCATAAGCTTCTAATGTTGTGCATAAAATACCAGGACAGTTCAAAATCCCCCCAAATGGCCCCCTTTCTGGAAAGTAGACACCCCAAGCTATTTGCCGAGAGGCATGTTGAATCCATGGAATATTTTATATTTTGCCACAAGTTTCGGAAAAATTACAATAATTTTTTTTTTCACAAAGTTGTCACTAAATGATATATTGCTCAAACATGCCATGGACATATGTGAAATTACGCCCCAAAATACATTATGCTTCTCCCGAGTACGGGGAAAATGGCAGATCTCATGCCACCATCCTAGAGGGAGCAAAAATAAAAATGCACCACTTAGAAGAGATGCTGTGGAAGAACCCCCTGTCAGCATTTCCAAATAGTGACTCCCCTCTCATACTCCGAACCTCAAGTTACTGAAAGTAGCAATAGCAATGGCTCCCTCAGCTATGCTGTTATCTTGATTTTCCATCAATACTGGACAGACCTTGCTGCTAGCAGAAGTCGCGGGCAGCCTCTAAACCAAATGATCACACATTACTTGGGATCCAGGGAGGACACAGAGACCCATGGACTATTAAATATCCAAGATAGACCATTGCCTGAAGCTCTCCCAGCATGTGCTGGAACTTCTGTGTTGCCCTGCAGCCAGTGTGCTGTCTGAGAGACCACAATGCTTGTCCCCTGACATTGTTTCACTTTCAGAATAAATAATCAGTCCTTGACCAGCATTGATTACAAAACACCCAAAGCTGATGCTACCAACTACAATTTTCCTTGTAATCTGGCCCCCACAAAAAAGGACTTTGTACAATGACTCGTTCCCGCCACCACTGCTGGCCTGCCACCAATACCAACTCCTGCTACTCCTCCTGGTCTACCATCATTATTAGCTCCTGTCACAACTGCTAGCCTGACACCATTATTACCAACTCCAGCCACCTCTGTTGGCCTGTCACTTTTACCAACTACCACCATCTCTCTTGAACTGCAATCATTACCAGCTCACCACTGCCACCACTGCCACAATTACCAGGTCCTGGCACTTTTGTTGACCTGCCACCATCACCAGCTCCTGCAACTCCTCCCTCTGAAACCATTACCGGCTTCTATCACCTCTGATGTCCTGAAACCATGAACAGCTCCTGCCACAATTGTCAGATCCTCCATCCTCTGTTGGCCTGCCACCATTACCAGCTCCTTCCACTTCTCCCGGCCTGCATCCATTAACAGATCTTGCAGCCTCTCCTGGTCTTTCATCATTACCATCTCCTGTGGCCTTTCAGGCTGCATTCACACTTCATTCTGATGAATCGCGGGCAGATTTGCCACGATTCTGCCCACAATTTGAAAGCGCCGATGTATGAATGACAAATCGAGGGACTCGCATTGTAGATGCCATTCATTTGAATGAAACCTAAAATCACGGTGCTGGTCTGCTGCAATTGTTGCGTGATAAATCGTGCTGCAATCGCAGCAACCCACATCGTTGGAAGCATGTCACCCAAAAGTAGCTCCTGAACTTTTTTGGATGACATGCTTTCCGTGAAGTGGTTTGCCGCGATTGCAGTGCGCTTTATCACATGACAATCGCAGCAGACCCGCACCGCCATTTTAGGTGTAATTCAAATGAATGGCATCTCAAATGCTAGTCCCGCAATTTGTCATTCACACATTGGCGCTTTCAAATCGCAGGCAGAGTCGCGGCAAATCTGCCCGCAATTCAAAACGCTGAAGTGTGAATGCAGCCTCAAGTACTATTCCTGTTCTCATCCCCTGCAAAGGTGACCATGCCATTCACCAAATATTCACTGCAGGAAAATCTTCCTGAAGCGTGTATTTTTCATTACAGTGATTTATTCACTTGCAGAGAATCTTTGGTAAATTTCATGGTCACTGCTTTATAAATATGCCTCCTGCAGGTATTTGTTACCTCTCAGAGTAATCGTGGTACTCTCCCTGACAATGCCTTCATCTTTGAAGTGCAGTCGCTGTAGATATGAGGGGGACATGCAAGGAAAATAAAAAGACAGCATTTTGCTTGTACATAATTGGATGATAGAAATCATCAGAACTTCCCGTCATTTCAGATCTCAAATCTACAGTGACTGCACTTCTAAATGCACTTCCAAGTGCACTGCTAAGTGGATTTGCCTTTAGTAAATCAACCCCATAGTCATTTAAATCCTGGTGCCTTTGTAATTATTGCTTTTGTTCACAAATATCTGGCACAGATCAGCTCCTGCTGCAGCATCTCACCTTGCTACAAAGTTACAAGTTACAGTATGATCACTGGGGGGGGGGGGGAGAAGAGAATGGAATGTGTTCCTGCTTCCAGCAGAATCATGACATAATCTCTACCTAGGACAAGTCATTTGACTGGACCTCATGACCTGCTTTTTATCATATAAGCCAGTGTTTTTCAACTCCAGTCCTCGAGGCGCCCCAACAGGTCATGTTTTCAGGATTTCCATTGATTTGCACAGGTGATTTGATCAGTTTCACTGCCTTAGTAATTACCACAGCCGTTTCATCTGAGGGAAATCCTGAAAACATGACCCGTTGGGGCGCCTTGAGGACTGGAGTTGAGAAACACTGATATAAGCTACAGATCTTGAAAATGAATACGTTGCTGAGTAATATGACATTGTAGGATTTTATTCATTCCAAATTTTAATGCTACCAAAAGGTCCACTTTAAGACAGCACATTTCTTGAGAGCCATTTCCAGAATGGTTTTAATGTTTACATCCTTTTTTTTCTGTAAACAGAAACTTGTTTTTCCTCCCACTGCTATGATTTTGAAATATGACTGGTTATAAAAAAAACAATAGCAGAGAGTTCTGATAAACACTACAATTAGATTTCACAGCAGTACACAGGGAAAAGAGAATACATTTTATGAAAGTATAGACTCATGCCTTTAAGGTAAAGGGAGAGCAGGGTTATTGATGATGCTTGGTCCAGTAGAGAGTGGAAAACAAAATGCTGCCTGAGTGAAACCCTGTGGATTTTGTTGAATCAGCCATCGTAGATCAGAAAGCACTATAAACACGTTTATGTTCTACCACATTCAAATTACCTGCAGCAATGACTTGTCGTTATCCTCAATGTGCTGTTACCTTCTGCAGTCAGATGCTGGAAGATGTTAATGAAATCACCTGCTTTAATAAGTATAGGTTTCTTCCTAGTAGGATGTCAATTCAAACCAAATGTGCTATCCAGATCATGTAACGTTCTGTTATGCTCAGCTTACTGCATCCACTTTGCAGCTGTTCTGTATAAAATACTTTTGGCTTCTTCCCCAGATTGAGGAAATTTAAAGTCTGTATTTTATTTCCCTTAAGGTTATCCGGACGCAGAGAGGCAGGGAGGTTGCGTATGTCCCATCTGACTATCTAGCCTAGCTACAGTATGCTTCCAGGAAGGTCTTGAACCAAAGGATTTATTGTATTTCAGCTTTTATTAAAAATTGAATGTCAGCAGGGATTTTTTGGGTCCTTCAAAGAGGTATTGCAGCTAATTTTGGCGGTGGCAGCAAGTCCCCTGCTTTTTTATTCTGAAACATTGAACAAACCTGTCTGAGGTTACAATTATTTATCTAGAGAATCTGAACTTTCCTCTCATAGCATATCTAATTCCCCAAAAAAGTTTTAAAAAAGTTTATACATCTACATACAGCTTAGAAGAAACAAAAAAGATGATAATACCTGACTAGGACTAAAAAAAACACCCCAAGTCTGTCTGATAATTATAATTTTATAAATATAAATATAAATATATATATACACAGTGGGTACGGAAAGTATCCAGACCCCCTTAAATTTGTCACTCGTTGTTATATTGCAGCCGTTTGCTAAAATCATTTTAGTTCATTTTTTTCCTCATTAATGTACACATAGCACCCCATATTGACAGAAAAACACAGAATTGTTGACATTTTTGCAGATTTATTTAAAAAAAAAAAACTAAAATATAACACATGGTCCTAAGTATTCAGACCCTTTGCTGTGACACTCATATATTTAACTCAGGTGCTATCCATTTCTTCTGATCATCTTTGAGATGGTTCTACACCTTCATTTGAGTCCAGCTGTGTTTGATTATACTGATTGGAATTGATTAGGAAAGCCACACACCTGTCTATATAAGACCTTACAGCTCACAGTGCATGTCAGAGCAAATGAGAATCATGAGGTCAATGGAACTACCTGAAGAGCTCAGAGACAGAATTGTGGCAAGGCACAGATCTGGCCAAGGTTACAAAAAAAAATTCTGCTGCACTTAAGGTTCCTAAGAGCACAGTGGCCTCCATAATCCTTAAATGCAAGACATGTGGGATGACCAGAACCCTTCCTAGAGCTGGCCATCCGGCCAAACTGAGCTATCGGGGGAGAAGAGCCTTGGTGAGAGAGGTAAAGAAGAACGCAAAGATCACTGTGGCTGAGCTCCAGAGATGCAGTCGGGAGATGGGAGAAAGATGTAGAAAGTCAACCATCACTGCAGCTCTCCACCAGTCGGGGCTTTATGGCAGAGTGGCCCGACGGAAGCCTCTCCTCAGTGCAAGACACATGAAAGCCCGCATGGAGTTTGATAAAAAACACCTGAAGGACTCCAAGATGGTGAGAAATAAGATTCTCTGGTCTGATGAGACCAAGATAAAACTTTTTAGCCTTAATTCTAAGCGGTATGTGTGGAAAAAAGAGTCCCAACAGTGAAGCATGGTGGTGGCAGCATCATGCTGTGGGTTTTTTTTTTCAGCTGCAGGGACAGGACGACTGGTTGCAATCGAGGGAAAGATGAATGCAGCCAAGTACAGAGATATCCTGGACGAAAACCTTCTCCAGAGTGCTCAGGACCTCAGACTGGGCTGAAGGTTTACCTTCCAACAAGACAATGACCCTAAGCACACAGCTAAAATAACGAAGAAATGGCTTTACAACAACGCCATGACTGTTCTTGAATGGCCCAGCCAGAGCCCTGACTTGAACCCAATTGAGCATCTCTGGAGAGACCTAAAAATGGCTGTCCACCAACACTTACCATCCAACCTGACAGAACTGGAGAGGATCTGCAAGGAGGAATGGCAGAGGATCCCCAAATCCAGGTGTGAAAAACTGGTTGCATCTTTCCCAAAAAGACTCATGGCTGTATTAGATCAAAAGGGTGCTTCTACTAAATACCGAGCAAAGGGTCTGAATACTTAGGATCATGTGATATTTCAGTTTTTCTTTTTTAATAAATCTGCAAAAATGTCAACAATTCTGTAATTTTATGTCAATATGGGGTGCTGTGTGTACAATAATGAGGAAAAAAATGAATTTAAATGATTTTAGCAATTGGCTGCAATATAACAAAGAGTGAAAAATTTAAGGGGGTCTGAATACTTTCCGTCCCCACTGTATATATATGCCAATTACAGACATGCCAATGATATATGCTAATTGCATAAACCATAAAGAAAACAAAAGTATATAAGCACTTGGGCAATTAAAATCAAACAACCACAGACAACCATACTCCTTCCTTCCTTTTCCTCCATTGATAACAGTTCTGTCATTGATGATACTGCCTGTACCATATTCTGTGAATATGGGAGCCTAATTCATCACAGGATTCTCTCTTCCAGTTACAAATGTAATCAATGAAGGAAGAGGAAGAAGGGAACGTGTCCCCACTGGACCATATGTACTGCTGTTCTGCGTGAAGGTGAATACCCAAAGCTAACCATTGCAGCAGGGAAGTTCAGAGAGGACTGGCATCCCAGCAGTGAATATTTCTCCAAAATCCAGCTGCCTGCACAATGTGGGACTTGCTGCATTACAGGTAAGTGATGTAAATTAAAGCTGTAGGGATTTTTTTTAGATAATTATTAACTTTAAAACAAATGTAAATTGTAGCAGAAGCACAACACTGATTCATGTTTCAGAATGGATTAATATTGTTAATCTCAATAGAGCCATATTTACAAGTAATGTGTGTCTCTATGTGCCACCACCGAAAGCATGTTAATCTTTGTCAATTTGCTATTTTTCAAAAGCTACTTAAGATCCATTATTTAGGCTTCAAATTTCAAATTGAGCTACAGACTACCACCCCCTCGTCTCTTCTGCAGGACATGGGGAGGGGGCAGTTCTGTAGTCCTCAGACATAGCTTAAAACAATATAAATGATAAGAGTGAAACACAACAGATAGTACACAAAGTTTTTCAGCTCCTAAGATTTATGGCAGGATCAGAAGGTATTTTTGCACGTATCGAACAAATATAACAATACACTTGCACCATACCTACGCCAGCTCACTCACCCTGTGCTGACAGGTGGAGACGACGGCGGCTTCCCCCCTCACTCCCCAGTGTCCCGTCTCCATCGGTTGGGCTTCCCATGCATCTCCATGGCCGTACGTTTCCTCTTCTTTTCTCCTCATATGTCAATAGGATGGCTTCTCCTTTCGGCCAATCAGGAAACTGGTCTCACAACTGGCTTCCTGATTGGCCAAGAGGTAAATCAGTGTGATAATAGCAAATATTCATTCGCTATTTTTACACAACTGGGTGGACTCAGAGAGCAGTGCTCTGCGCCCCAAGCCTACCCTTTTTTGAAGCCTATTAGAGCCTCTAGCTCTAATCACGTGCTTAAAAAAAAAACACCCCCATTGGAATCCATGCATCCGGCTCCCCAGATATGTAGATTAGGGGGCCGGATGCATTGACAGGCCCATGCGCCCCTAATGGACAGGCCGCCACTGCCTATAACACTGGATTAACATTACTGGTCCCAGCTAACGGTTTTAATTATTGGTCCTAGCTAACTGTTTTATTACATTTGCTGCTGTATAGAACCTTCAAAATGTTCAAATTCTGCAAATTACAGTTGTCAATTTTTATCTTTTTATACGTTGTCATGCTTATGGTGCTATCGTGCTTTCTCAAGTCTTGTAATTGCATACATTGTATTTGAAGCTTTTCTAAAATAAAAATAAAGATATTGAACAGGAAAAAAACTGCATACCATCTATGTCACCATAATCTACATCCAGGAATACAAAAGCTATAATGCAAAGATGCCTCTTTTTTGGTGGCAAGGAAGATGATTTTAGAGTTTGCTTAGGGCTGCAAATAAGGTAGAATCCTCCCTCTTTGTGACATGAAAGGGCCAAAAGATCTTTAAACTCATTATCTCAACTGTATTTCAATGACATCTCTTAAACATAATGTGTCTATCATATACAGTAGAATGTGTTCACTAAAATGAACCAAAATACCAGGCTGTTCTTTATGAATTATACTTCATTCCTGATCGCTGATCTTTTGATTACTGAAAGAAATGTTAGAAATGCTATAAAAAAATGGATATAGCTGATCACATCTATATTTCCTATGTGTGTTTATAAAGACTGTATGTGCCTATCTATCTTTCAGCACCAAGTAGAAATATTTTATGTATGAAAGGAATTTTAGCGCATAGGAAACAATGAAATCCACCTTTATGACAAATTGTTTAGAGTTGTATATTTTTTGTAGCTTTTTGGTAAGCCACCTAAAAAATCACAGGGATGCAACTTACTCTTATCTATTTATTGTTAAAAGCTTAACTCTGGGCAAAAAAGAATATTGGGGCCTTAGCATTACCATAATATACAGTATCTCTAATGCTGTGCTGCATCATTCCTGAAAACTGAGAGATTCATGCATGCTCTGCAATGATATAAGCACTGAACTTCCACCTCTACAACTGACAATCGGGGCTACAGCACAGTGATCAGGTCCCCCATTGATAAAACATCTTGAATTATTTTAAAGGAAAAAAAATGAAAAATGTTCTGAGATTGGACAAGGGGAGCATGAATTTATTGATCTCACCTTGTCCTAATATTATAGGAAAACCATTACATTCTAGTAGATATGGATGATATGCCAATAGACATCAGGATGATATGTACCAATTGTTTCATGGGGCATGTGGATGAAAAAAATACCAGACACAAGAAAGTATGTCTTGTGTAGGGATGAGCCGAACCAGAACTTGCGAACAGGCAAAAAATTTGTTAGAACACGCAAACACCATTAAAGTCTATGGGACACGAACATGAATAATCAAAAGTGCTCATTTTAAAGGCTTATATGCAAGTTATTGTCATAAAAAGTGTTTGGGGACCTGGGTCCTGCCGGTTTTAAATGACTTTTTTCCTTTGAAATGTCATTCTGCTGTCAGACTGTTCTAAACACGGGAAACATGCGCCCCTTTACAGGCATACTATAGACACCCCTTAGGTACAAAATTTAAAGGGATATTACACTTTTATTGTTTCACTTTAAGCATTATTAAAATCACTGCTCCCGAAAAAACGTCTGTTTTTAAAACTTTTTTTTGCACTGATCCTTGTCCCCTGGGGCAGGACCCAGGTCCCCAAACACTTTTTATGACAATACCATGCATATAAGCCTTTAAAATTAGCACTTTTGATTTCTCCTATAGACTTTTAAAGGGTGTTCCGCGGCTTTCGAATTTGCCGCGAATACCCCAAATTGTTCGCTGTTCAGCAAACTGGCGAACAGCCGATGTTTGAGTCGAACATGAGTTTGACTCGAACACAAAGCTCATCCCTAGTCTTGTGGCAGCCACAAGCCAGTGTGTCTACACAATATGTCTACCTAAATGTCTTAAGCACATGCAGGGGAATTCAGTAAGTCCTAGAGTTATCTGATGGTATGACCCTTTAAAATGGCCTGCACCAGATTCAAAAATCCCGACCATCCATTTCGGTACCTTTACTGACACGTGTGGCAGATTAAGGTAGTGCAACTATTACTTCACCAAATTCAAAAATAATTACCTCCAGTTCATAGGTGACAAAACTGGAGGTAAATAAAACCAGCTTTAAGTTGGCATACATGGGCAGAGACAGACAGAGTATAAAATAATTAAAGAGGACGAAAGTTAACAAGAGATTGGTCAAGGAGGAATAATCTGGTATATCAAAAATAATTGAAAAACTTTATTGGAAAATACAAGATCTAAAAACTACGCCTCCAACAATGCAAATATTAAAATTTGACAACGTTGTCACCACAGACAGGCAGCTGCAACAGACACACATCCATCCCCACACATACACCTAGATCTCGATGTACAAGATAATTGGCAAAGCAGTTCGTTTAAAGGGATAGGAGATATTCCCCCAGTCCATAATGGCAGTTCTGCTAGGGAA
Source organism: Lithobates clamitans (assembly GCA_037952925.1). NCBI lineage: Eukaryota > Metazoa > Chordata > Amphibia > Anura > Ranidae > Lithobates > Lithobates clamitans. Next base: position 6,233,197 of record JBBGZY010000539.1, read on the forward strand.
ACCAATGTAGAATCCAGACCGTAGAAACCGGAGCTGAACACAGGCAATGCTGGAATAGGTGTGGATAGGATCCTGCCCCAATGCCAGGGATAGTAAAAGAGCTGAATCAGACCCTCAGTCTAGTAATGTACATTTCCATGCTGTGTGTGGTAAACCATATTCTCAGTATTAGAAGGGACATAGCAGAGCCAGGGCGTGTGCAGTAATGGAGATATGAATAAAGCTATGATGCCCTCAAGTGGCCAGAAAGTATATTATGCCCTCCTATCTATCTCCAATAGGGAAAAATCATATTACAAGTCATATTTGCCATTAGCAAGACTTAAAACGTATCCGGCTATATACAGATCGCTTTTACAGTGTAGGACATTGCAGCCACTTTTTTTTAATAAAGAACTTGTCAAAAACGTGTGTTTTTATTAACTTTTTACACTTTTTTGCTGAATGTGAAGGGGTACTATGTACCCCTTCTCATTCACATGGGGGGCTGGAATCTGGGGGCCCCCTTGTTAAAGGGAGCATCCAGATTCTGATAAGCCTCCCCTCACAGACCCCCACAACCACTGGCCAGGGTTGTGGGGAAGAGGCCCTTGTTCCCATGAAAATGTGGACAAGGTGCATTGGGGAGGCCTAGCACCCCCTGCCCAAAACCCCCCCCATGTTGAGTGCATGTGGACCTATATGGTTCAAAACGGGGGGGGGCACTCACTCATCACCCCCCTTTCCTGGCCTGCCAGGCTGCATGCTCAGATAAGGGTCTTGTATGGATTTTGGGGGGACCCAATGACATTTAAAAAAAAATCTGGCATGGGAGTTTCCTTTAAAATCCATACCAGACCCTTGGTATGGATTTGGGGGGGCGCCATTGTATTTTCTAAATTTTAGCATGGGGTTCCTCTTAAAATCTACACCAGACCCAAAGGGCCTGGTATGGATTGAGGGGACCCCCACGCCATTTTTTTATTTATTTTTATTGCTGGCAATGTTTTTTTTACATTCAGCTGTCAGTGGGGAACCCCGCTGACAGCTGATGTCTCATCCATTGTTAAGGACGCGGTGGCCGGCCTCCCAGTCAAACTCCTTAAGAAACCAGTTGTTTACTGATTGTTAAGGATGCTGACGGCCTCTGCTTCAAAAAAAAGAAAACTCTGCTAAGTGCTAGCAGAGTTTAGGAGAGCTTAATAGCATTTAGGAGCTATCAATATTTTTTCTGCCAAAAGGCTGCTGCTCCAGAATGTTCCTCTCCTGCCAAAAACTGCTGATAAAAGCCAATATGTGCATGAACACATAGGATAACATGCAGGGGAGTTTAGAGGCAGTTAAAAAAATGTCTGATGCCCAAAACAGCAGCTGTAAAACTGCCCAGTGTACATGAGGCCTAACTCCTTGATTTCATTTTTTGCATTTATTTTAAGGACATACAGTAGAACACATCTGTTTGGTGCACTGTTTAACTGTGCTTAAAAACAGTTGCAGCTGTCACCAATATGGCTTTGCTTATAAGCCATGCTGACATCAAGTCATACCGGGGACAATGCTGGTTGGTTCCAAGTCATTAGTAGATGCCCAAAGCTGGCAGTGACAGGTGGCTATTAAAGCTAGGAGCATGCAGAGCTGTGTGCTCCTAGGAAACTTAGATTACTGTTCCCTTTGCACAAGACATTGGCAGTGTCAATCCACAAATTGTAGATAGGAAGAGGTCAGGAAAGGTGTTTACTTGAAATTGTTGTTTGTTTTATAGATATTCTGAGGTAAAGTTAGTTGGGTAAACCCAGGAATACTAAATAAAAGAAGAAAGAAGCAAACAAAAAAAAGAACACAGAAAAGAACAAAAAACAGCAGGAGAGGGAAGGCACATCAAGTTTAAAGTGTTATAAAGAAGAGGAGAATTTATACAGAATTTACGAGAAAAAAAAAATTAAAAGGTAAGCAGCATAAAGTGTAATGTTAATGAGCACATGTATGAAATATGTGTAACTCCTCTAAGTAAAATACAATGCAATCTTTTCTTGAATGCACTGCTTTTTATAATCATATTTCTATGATGCTATTTTGTCATCCTGTGGATACTAGTTCTACCATATGTTGTGATGTGTTGTGCAATACTTTGCATTGCACTGCATATATTAAAGATAATACTAAGATGTACTAAGATGTACCATATTTTTTGTTCCATAACATGCACTTTTTTCCCCCAAAAAATGGGGAGAAATGTCGGTGCGTGTATCTGAGGCTGAGAGCTGGGGAGCAGTGGGTTGTGGATTGCAATGGCAGTGTCCTCCGCTGCCTGAGGTGAGCTGGTGATACAGTGTGGGAGGTGTGGGTTGGCATGGTATCCACCGACCAGTCACCTGAGCTGGTATGAGAAGAGACTGAAGGGGTGTTTGTGTCTGCCCTGTCACCCTAAGCTGATCTTAGAAGGGGGAAGGTTGCTGTGGCCACCACCACCACCCAGGTATAGTGTAGCTGAGATCATTTGATAGGGGGGGTGGTACTGATGTGTGCCCACCACCCACCTATAGTAGTATTAGTAGTAGTAGTATAATATTATTTTGTTTTTGTTTTTTTTTAAGTTATAGTACACCATTTGGTTCAAAATATATATTTTTTTCCTCTTCTAAAACCTAGGTGCATCTTATGGTCAGGTGTGTCTTATGGTCAGGTGTGTCTTATGGAGCGAAAAATACGGTACTTGGACAGCCTCTTAAGATGCTTAAATGAACCTTGTGGACACTTGCCAATAAAAATGCTTAAGTTTGAAATTACAATGTGCATTCAAAGGCAAACTGCCAGATCAGTTTTAAAGAAACAAGATCAAAATGAATTTTCTCAATGACCAGGCATAAATCCAATTATTCTACAATAAAGTACAGACATTTAAAAAGGTGTCTTTGAATTTAAGTGTAAATGTGAGCAATGTATTGGCTATTTAGAAGAGTGACAGAAGCTTAAGAATTGCTGTGTAAATTATGTAAAGATGTTATTCTGCATAGGTGTGAACTGTGGAAGAAAATGTAAATGAATTAGTGTAATTTGTGCTTTATATAGGGTTTTTCTGTGAATTTGAATTTCTTAATAAAGCAATATTAGACTATAATTTGTATTCTTTGCCATGTAAAATCCTATGGTATTAATTTAAGTAGAGCTATGGCGCACACAGCCTAGCTTAGAAGTGAGCCCACAGGTCGCCCAACCATAGTGGGCAGTTTCTTTATGGTGGCACACTGAGAAGGGCCACTCTGTGCAATATCAGAGCAGGTAAGTATAACATGTTTATTATTTTACAAAAAAAGAGAGCACTTACAGTTTTCCCTCAGTCCCCCTGAAAAGTCCCATAAATACCTATAGATCCTGTAAGTGAAATCCATATAATGAAGCTTTATGTCTTGGTGTGGCAACAATTCTGCACTTTTCTTGAATTTATAGCAGTGTTGTCACTTTCATGTAGACTCTGTCTGTACTGCAGTGGAATGAAAAACTATAATGGGGGGTGTGGCTATCTGCATACTCAGTACTGATTTACAAGCCATTAGTTTGTCAATCAGCATTTGACCACACCTAGTACTGACCACTGTTTTCTAAATTGATAGTCTGTTACCAAAAACCTTTCGCTGCTGGCTGCAGTGTCTGAAAGTGAGGGAGGGAGTGTTTGAAACACAAATGAAGGTGGATTTGGCTCAGTCAAAGAAGGTAAAGAAAGTTTGCCTTGTTTATATAACAGGATTGATAATCAGTCAAATGATCAAACAGGGAGTAACTGCAAAAATATAAAAAGATTTCACTCACAAAGATAAACTGATATGGGCAGGTGAACTGTCTTCTTGTTACAGCTAGTGTCTGCTGGCAGAAGGTCCAGGAACAATGGATGGAGCTATTACCACTGTGATAGGCAGGGCCATGGGTAAATATAACTGTGGAGGCTTTACTGGGCAGGCCTGCATGCAGCTGGATGTCTGCTTGGAGGAGCAGAGATGTGTGGGTCCAAGGGATCGTAGCCGGGCAAGATGGCAGGCAGGAGAAAGCCACAGCCTGGAGCCGTAGCCAGGCTGGAATGCAAGCTGGCGTGGGATCTGTGGACAAAAGAACGTTGGGTGGCATCATGCCATGGGCAGCAACATATTTCAAACCAGAAAGAAGGAAAGATACACTTAGATGGCAGCACCTTCTTTTTGCTTTATATTTACAGTTTACAGAGGCATCCCATACCCTCATTGAAGAAGAGCTACAGCCATTTACAGTATATAGTGGGTTTCTCTTAACCTTTTTGATCCCACACACTGGCGTTAAGGCATATCTGGGTTATATACCCACTCTTTCTTTGCGCTACAGGACTTTTTATACTTTAGTAATTGTAACTTGCAGTTTACTAAACATGAGCAAAGTTAGAATTATTAATGCAAAACAGGTTCAGAATAGCAAAGAGCCTGCATACACTGCAAAATAATCCACATAGATTATGAAAGCTGCACACACATTTATTCTTAATAGCAATGTTTTTGTGTCTGTCAGGGTAATCTCATAAATCCTCATAAACAGGGAGTCCATCCCTTTCAGTGAAATCCCTATATGTACCAGAGCTACTTTGGTAACACAGGTGAACAGCTGGAGGGATCCAAGGGGGCAACCCCACTGGAACTAGAGTACTCTCGTATCAATTGGGATCAATCCCCACATTAGCTGGGTCTTCCATAGAAGCTGCATGCAATTAATCTCCTGCCTGGTTGCCCACACACTAGTTCTGTCAGTGGCCGGCCCCTCACCTATCTGCAGATCATTTGCCCAGCTACCTTCACGTGTGGCCTCGAACAACTGTTTTAGTGTTGGGTGCTACACAGTTTTTTTTTTGTACTGATGCATTGTGTCATTCACAGAAATAGTGTTTAAATATTGTGTGTAATTACATGTCTTATGTATTTGGCGTAATCATAATATATGAAGCACTACATTTGCTGTTAGATTATACATTGAAAAGATAAGTCCTCTTTCTACAGAGAAGGAAATGATAATCAGTTGCTTGCAGGGATTTTCCAACATGTATTGCTTAGTTATTGCAACTCATGCTTGAATTATTCACATCACTAACCACACTGCATCATAGGTAAACTAATCTGCAAGAAATAGTATCGCATTGTGGTTGATTGGTAAAAGCCCTGTGACGGTTTGTATTTGAAGGTGGCTGCCGTAGGAATACACAGGTTGGTAAACTGATTTGTAATATCAAAAAAAGCTAATCAAATGCTCATTTGTACACATTCAATAAACTTCACTAATACCTTTTCAAAAGGAGAGAATCAATGTGCACTGATATGCATGCCGGTAGCAATAGGCTTTGTAGATTTATATTTTAACTACAGCTAGTTCTAGACCTAAATTTGTCTTGATATGATCTTCCTGTATTCCCTGTACACCAGTGATTAACCACTTGCCAACCGTATAACATACATATAAGGCAGCAAGGAGACTCTCCTGCGCCAGATCATGTACTAGGTAACCTTGCAACCCAGCTGTGCTGTGATTATACACAGCAGGTGCTGACCAGTGGGTCAATGGATTACCGCCAGTGCCCACTGATTGCTGGAAATTCACACAGGACAGAGCCCTGCATATGTAAACAAGGCAGAGCTCTGTCCTGTCAGAGGGAAAGTAATGGATTTTCTTTCCCCGCAAAGCAAGTTTCCTGAAAACCCTGAGGAAGCCACCCGACCAGTGATGGAACGCGTCAGGAGGAGCCAGTGATGTCACTTCCAGGTGTCTCAGAGACACGGAGGTTTTCCATGGAGAAGCTATTATTGCTGATCCTTATATACATGCTGTATCCAATATCTTCTATATGTGAGTGCATTACATTATTCCTTACACAATATGGAAATGTCAGTGTGTAACGCATTGGTGGACTAACAAGACCAGCATCCATTTAGGCATGGTTGACCATTTAGGTCACTTTACACATATGACACATAGTTAGGCACACATTCAACCCCTTGATTACCCTAGATGTTATCCCCTCCCTGCCAGTGTGATTAGTTTAGTGTCCTTAGTGACATCAGTGGCAGTAAGTCAGTTCCCCCCAGCATCAGTTAGTGTCAGATTTCCCACCGCACTATCACAGTCCCATTATATGTCGATGATAAATGCCATTAGTAGCATAAAAAAAAACAATATATATACCATAGTTTGTAAGCGCTATAACTTTCACGCAAACCAATCAATATGCACTTTTTGTGATTTTTCTTTTATCAAAGACATGTAGCAGAATGCATTTTAACAAAAGTGTATAAAGAAATTAGATTTAAAAAAAATATGTGATATGGATATGTTTTGTAGCAGAAAGTACATTTTTTCTAAATGTATGTTCTTTTCTGTTTATATCGCAAAAAAAAAAAAACTGAATTGGTGATCAAATACCACCAAAAGAAAGCTCTGTTTCTTTAAAAAAAAAAAAAATTTTGTTTGGGTATAGGATTGCATGACCATGCAATTACCAGTTAAAATAGAGCAGTGCTAAATACTGTAGCAAAAAATTACCTGGTCACAAAGGGGGTAAAATCTTCCAGAGTTCAGGTGGTTAACGTTGCCCCATTGGTAAAATCTTCCCCACCGAATGATATGTTTATTTATTTATTTGTTTTTGCTTTAGTACATCAGCTCCAGGACAACTTCATTTGTTTGACAATTAGCCTAACATATGGTGCTATTACTGTTTTTTAACATTCCGCTTCCATTGACTTCACTGAAGTTTGGATTGGACCCACAAACTTCAGTAATGTTTACAGAACCTTCTCTGAACTGAACATGCTCAGCTCATCCCTATTCTTGTCTAAGCTGTATGGCTGCTTCAGTAGAGGTCAATAATCTAACTGATCAAGTGCCTGAATCACAGAACTGGCTGCACAGAATTACAAATCATTTGACAGTTTCCAGAAAAATGTATTTCAACTGTGTACTAAATCGATGGGTTTTAAGCACAGGTAAACATTTACTGTGCCTTTATAAGTAAAATATTATTTTAACTTTTTGATTGTTTTTTTTGCTCAGTATTGCTGAACCCCTGCAGCCTCTTCCTGTCTCGATGCATGCAATCCAGTGCTGACTCCACATCATTACTTAGACCAGTCCCTGGTAGTAACCATAACAGTGGAATCATGCCTGTGCAGCCTGTGCAGTGAGAGTTGTCATGGGTGGTTGTAGTCTGCAACATACTGCATGTGACAGGATGAAAATGTGGAAAATGAATTGGGAGATAGGTGTTATCCAATACCAGAAAGTGTCTGAACCAGATCCTTTATTGATTGGCTATCACGGGGTCACATGATTGGGAGCCCACCAGCCAACAGTCATCAGCCATCTTTCACACCTCAGTCTCTGTGCTGAGAGTATTCAGTGAGCAAAATCTAAGCACAGAACACATCAGCCACCCAATGATGTATATGTGCTGCATGTGGGCGTCATAACCCATTCCTTTTCATTTACATGTACACTATATTGTCAAAAGTATTGGGATGTCTGCCTTTAAACGCATATGAACTTTAATGGCATCCCAGTCTTCAATATTGAGTTGGCCCACCCTTTGCAGCTACAACAGATTCAACTCCTCTGGGAAGGCTGCCCACAAGGTTTAGGAGTGTGTCTATGGGAATGTCTGACCATTTTTCCAGAAGAGCATTTGTGAGGTCAGGCACTGATGTTGGATGAGACGGCCTGGCTCACAGAACCCCATAGAACACTTTAGGGATGAATTAGAGCAGAGACTGCAAGCCAGGCCTTCTCGTCCACATCAGTGCCTGACCTCACAAATTCGCTTCTAGAAGAATGGTCAAACATTCCCATAGAGACACTCCTAAACCTTGTGGACAGCCTTCCCAGAATAATTGAAGCTGTTATAGCTGCAAAGGGTGGGCCAACCTGAACTTGTGCATGTAAAGGCAGGTGTTCCAATATTTTTGTAATATAGTGTATGTGTTAGATGGTCGAAAAGAGGTTAATGAAAGCTGAAGATTAAAAATAAACACTTTTGAAATTACATCAACATGTTAAAGCTCATATACGATTTTAGAAACTGGGTTTAGGCATACTGTGTTAACCAGTTTTTCCTGTGTTCCTTTTCTAACGAGTCAAAATTTTGTTTAAGCCTGCCAAGCAATTTTTTCCCCTGATGGATCTGTGTGATTTCCACATTGCCCACTGGCACAGCACAGACATAAGTAGGTTTGTAAGTACTCCGTCTAATCTTATCACTATTCATTTTCTTATCAGCATGTAATTTTCATCTAGCCAATTCTAATTTCTGTTTTGTGTTGTGCAGCTACAGGTGTTTTCCTTTTCAATTATATACATTAGTTCATCTCTGTCTTGCCGAAGCTCTTTATCAAACAATCACTTAATTATATACTGTACTTTCTTGTGGACCAGGCCCCCCAGGATTCTCTTTAGAAATGAGTGTAGATTTTTTTTTTTTTAGTTTCAGCTTGTTGGGAAGAAAAAGCGTGATGAATAGCCTTAATGTATCATTTAATTGGTAGCCTCTTAAAATATTCATGTGGTAGAACCTCTTCACAGTGATGAAGTTTGGTATTAGAGAGATGCCTTCCCCCGGGGCTTGCGCTCTCTTTACGCTAGAATTTAACACCCATTTCTCCAATGCATACATAATGGGGACATTTAAATGATGGATGTTTACATATAAAAGGGAGGCATTTATAATCAATCCTCTGGGAGGATATTGGACAGCTGTACCAAAGCATTCAATCTATGCACTAGATGAACATTTTAGTAATTGAGGGGGTATATGAGTAAACTTCCTGAACATACAGCAAGTGATGTGATAGACAAGGACAAATGTCATCTAAAATACCACAGAACAGAGGTATCAGGATGGAATAAAGGAGAAGAAAAAACATGAGAACTGCAACAGAAAAAGCAAACTTAGATTATTTTTAATTACATACAGTAATTACAAGTTCTACAATATTATAACATGTCTGAATATAATAATAAAAAAAAAAAACTAATAAGTGCTTTTTTGTTGTTAATCGGCTGTTATGGACCAATCAGTACATCAAAAAGAAAAAGCAGTTTATATTTGCATGTTGTTGTATTAGTAGACTTACATAGCCAATTCTGAACGTATTAAAACCAGTAAATCAAAAATAAATATCCACATGTGCTTTGAAACCTACAAATGTCAATCTCTGTCAGTACACTCCCCCTTCCCAACTGCCCTTCTTAGTTTAAAATTTTGACTTATTAACTCTAGGCAAGCAGGCAGGTAAGAACTACATACCAAACATTGTGGTTGGACACCATGGCTTGTGATTTAAAGCTGAACTCCAAGAATTTAGCCAATCTGTAATATGTGCTATCATAATATGAGTTAAGTCCAACAAGATGCATGCCACCTTGAGAACTTATCTCTTTCATTTAGAAATTACAGTTTTACAAGGCTCCTGGAGCACAGCTATTGCTACACTCCATGAGCTTTGGCAGGAGAGAAACTGTTCTTTAACAGCAGCAGCCTCTGGGCCCACCCCTCTTCTCTACTTCCCATTCACAGAAGCCTTTGTATTTTATGAATGGGTTCACATAACACAAAGGGCTCTGTAGAGATAAGCAGAACACCCCTCCGGTACGGTTTGCACCAGAACTTGCAAACAGGCAAAAAATTAGTACGAACATGCAAACACCGTAAAAGTCTATGAGACACGAATGTGAAACATCAAAAGTATTTGGGGACCCAGATCCTGCCACAGGGGACATGTATCAATGCAGAAAAAAAGTTTTAAAAACGGACGTTTTTTCAGTAGCAGTAATTTTAATAATGCTTAAAGTGAAATGAAAATTAAATATTCGTTTAAATATCGTGCCTGGGGGGTGTGCTTAGTATGCCTGTAAAGTAGCACATTTTTCCCGTGTTTAGAACAATACCACAGCAAAATGACATTTCTAAAGGAAAAATGTAATTTAAAACTATTCGCGGCTGTATTGTATTGTCGGGTTCCGGCAATATATATAATAATCATTAAAAAAAGTCATGGGTCCCCCCAGTCCATTACCAGGCCCTTTGGGTCTGGTATGGACATTAAGGGGAACCCCACACCCATCGGGATCATCCCTAGTGCTCTGTGATTGGGCAGAAGGAGGAGATCGGCGATCACAGTGACTGTATGTGACTCTGCAGCTGCTGGAGCTGAGACCAGAAAGTGCAGCATCAGAGCACTGGAAGTATAGTGATAGCTCTACTCCTTGTGCTCTGATAAAATGTCAATTGTAAATTAAAGAGGTTAGTCCACAAGGTGGCTGTGAAAGAGGTGTGGGATGAACAGAACATAAGCAAAGAGCAGATGTGATTACAAGGTTCTTTATTGAGAGATTGGGCCGAAAGAGAGCCAGGAGGCTGAATATTGTTCATTTTCATATTGATGGTTGAAACCCCCTGTGTGGGAAGCTGGTTGTTTGTGAACTTTCTTTCTGTTTTAATAAAAGTGGGAAGAAAAAGCCCTGAAAAGGAATATCTGGCATGGGCTAAACTCACTGGCAAGCACTACATATGAGCTAATCAACCCCCAAGTTACCACATTAGTAATTCAAATTCAGCGAATATCTTAGCCCCAAATTGTCAGTGCTGAGGTGTCTAGCTCTATCCTGGAACACGATACAATAACTTTTGTGATACCTGCTGAGTGGAGCCTCATCTTATACCCCTTTTGCGGACACAGGAAATCACAGGCAAAGTTGTGCAGCTATGATGACTTTGTTCCACACTCCCTCTGCCATTTTTAAATGGCACTGCAGAAAAACTAAACAATTTTGGGGACCTTTTGGGGCCTCATGGAAGAGGTAATTTTTCGAAAATGTTTGGTCTTTTTTCCTTTATATCGTAAAGAAAAAAAACAAACAAACAAAAAGAAACAGTGGTTTTTAAATACTACCAAAATCTATTTGTCAAAAAATGTATATTGTTCCTTTGAGTACAATATTACATGGCAAAGTAATTGTCGCTCAAACAATCAAAGCACTGAAAACCAAAAATGGCCTTGTAATTAAGGGGTGTATGCAAACTAGCACTCAAGATATCAAAATGTCCTGCTCATTTTGAGTCTGTTGGAACTCTGTACAAGTGGAACTGGTCTAAGTGTGAGTTAAAACCAGAGTTTAAAACAGGAGGTTGTAACAGGGGTCATAGTACCTGTGTAGTGTGAGTACCTGAGTGTTGTCTGAGTAGTGTGTGTGGATCGTTAGTACCTGTGTATTGTGTACTGTATACTTGTGTATTGTGAGTGCACGTAGGTCTTCGAGTGGTCTGCGAGTGCACGTTGGTCTGCGAGTGGTCTGCGAGTGCACGTAGGTCTGTGAGTGCACGTAGTTCTGCGAGTGGTCTGCGGGTGCACGTAGGTCTGCGAGTGCACGTAGTTCTGCGAGTGGTCTGCGAGTGCACGTAGGTCTGTGAGTGGTCTGCGAGTGCACGTAGGTCTGCGAGTTCACTTAAGTCTGCAAGTGTCCTGCGAGTGCACGTAGTTCTGCAAATGCACGTAGGTCTGCAGGTGCACGTAGTTCTGTAAGTGGTCTGCGAGTGCACGTAGGTCTGTGAGTGCACGGAGTTCTGCGAATGCACGTAGGTCTGTGAGTGGTGTGCAAGTGCACGTAGGCCTGCGAGTGCATGTAGGTCTGTGAGTGGTCTGCGAGTGCACGTAGGTCTGCGAGTATACGTAGGTCTCCGAGTGGTCTACCAGTGCACGTAGTTTTTCGAGTGTACGTAGGTCTGCGAGTGCACGTAGATCTGCGAGTGCATGTAGGTCTGCGAGTGCATGTAGGTCTGCGAGTGGTCTGCGAGTGCACATAGTTCTGTGAGTGCACGTAGGTTTGCGAGTGCACGTAGGTCTGCGAGTGTCCTGCGAGTGCACGTAGGTCTGCGAGTGCATGTAGTTCTGTGAGTGCACGTAGTTCTGCGAGTGCACGTAGCTCTACGAGTGCACGTAGGTCTGTGAGTGCACGTAGGTCTGCGAGTGCACGTAGGTCTGCAAGTGGTCTGCGAGTGCACGTAGGTCTGCGAGTGCATATAGTTCTGCGAGTGGTCTGCGAGTGCACGTAGTTCTGCGAGTGGTCTGCGAGTGCACATAGTTCTGCGAGTGTTCTGTGAGTGCACGTAGGATTGCGAGTGCACGTAGGTCTGCGAGTGTCCTGCGAGTGCACGTAGTTCTGCGAGTGCACGTTGTTCTGCGAGTGGTCTGTGAGTGCAAGTAGGTCTGCGAGTGCATGTAGGTCTGCGAGTGCACACAGTTCTGTGAGTGTTCTGCGAGTGTTCTGCGAGTGCACAAGGGTCTGTGAGTGCACATAGGTCTGCGAGTGGTCTGTGAGTGCACGTAGGTCTGCGAGTGGTCTGCGAGTGCACGTAGGTCTGTGAGTGTTCTGCGAGTGCACGTAGTTCTGTGACTGTTCTGCGAGTGCATGTAGGTCTGCAAGTGCACGTAGTTGTGCGAGTGTTCTGCGAGTGCACGTAGGTCTGCGAGTGTTCTGCGAGTGCACATAGGTTTTTGAGTACCTGTGCATTGTCTTGTTGAGTACCTGTGTATTGCCTTGAGCATTAGTGTCAGGAAGCTAGTTGTTAGGTAATTTGGACAGAGTATAATCCCCAATCCTCATTAAATTTAATAGGTACGATGCCCAGCGGGTGTGGTGAGGCAACTCTTTGTACATCTTGCGGCATGTATTCGTTCCTTGATCATCCAATCGAGGGCGAATACTGCTGTGCAAAATTTAAGCACATTGTTTCCCTGGAAGCCCAGGTTCTGAATCTGGGGAAGCAACTGTCAGCACTGAGAAGTCCCTCCATACTAAAGGAGAGCCAGGAACACACATGGCAGGTGCCGGCAGGGGCCAGCACAGAGGCAGGTGGAGACAAAGAGGTGCAGGCACTAGCAAAGAGTAGATGGATGAGATGACATCACTAAGGGATCTAGGGAGGAGATGGAATCCTTATGGGTAGAGCTCCAAAGGGATGAAGCTAAGGGGAAAATAATACTGGGAGTATGCTATTCCGCCCCGAGGGAGGAAGTGGAGACAGATGTCCTATCACAATTTGGATTAGCAGCAAGGATGGGAAGTGTTATCATAATGGCGGATTTTAATTATCCAGACATAGACTGGGCGGAGGGAACCATGCATTTATTTAAGGCTCGCCAGTTCCTTAATGTCTTGCAGGACAATTTTATGGGTCAGATGGTAGATGCACCAACTAGAAATTAAGCATTACTGGATCTACTGTTCTACTGATGACAACAATACAGACCTGATCACGGATGTGGAAATACGGGGCAATTTAGGTAACAGCGATCACAGGTCAATTAGTTTCAGTATAAATCACACAAATAGTAAACATAAAGGAAATTCAAAGACACTGAATTTCAAAAGAGCCAACTTCCCTAAACTACAAACCTTGCTAAAAGGCATAAATTGTGATAAAATATTAGGAACAAAGAACATGGAGGAGGACGCTCCCGTAGACGTCCTAACGACGAAACGCGTAGGGCGTGGCCTAATTTGTGCTTCCCAAACATCACCTCCTGTACCAGCGCTGAAGGATATTTATGACGGTTCTGACGTTTTTACCATTTCGCTTGATTTTTACTGTAAAAGTGTGAGTACCCTTTCATTTTGTGTAATAAAACCTTTTTAAAGCAATTTTACGCTATGGGCACTCCCTCTCTCTTTATATATGACATACCACGATCCTGAGCCCGCCAGCGATCGCTGTACAGTGGCGATAAAACTGTAACCGCCTACTACCCCCGCAGGGGTGAAGTGATCTGGTGAGTGGCTGCACTTTCAGAGCAAAGAGATATTATAAGTGAAGGATTATCACCACAGCACAAGAATATGGCACAAGAGACTTACTAAAGAATTTTGAAGCACGTTTGCACCTTATCTTGTCACTGTTGCCTTTTGGATTGCACCAGCACATTTGCACTTTATCCTATTATTGTAATTTTTTCCTTAGGAACAGACTTCCTACACCCCCTCCCCACTTCCCTATCTCACCCTCCTCTCCCCCCCCCCCCCCTTTCTTCCCCCATTAGCAATATCACATATGTAAGCATTTAAGTTATGTATCACCTATGATGGCATAATATTGCAGCAGAATATTTAATTGACTCATGCACGGTATACTTGGGAATCCATATTGTATTTAATATTTGATATATGCACGGTGCACCTAAGAATTTATTTTAATCCAGTAACCTATATGGAGGTAGGAAACTAAATAGGAACAGCGCCAAACCCTTCTACCATTTTTAATATATCTCAGCTGTCCCCATTTTAGGGTGACTGCTTGTTGGGAGGCAGCAGTTCCAAACCATACCAATTAAGTCTTTATGTTCATTGCGCGGGTTCACCATCCCTTTACATGGAGGAGAGATGAGTTTGCTTTAAGAGCATATTAAATAAGGGCATTAGCCAATGCATCCCATTGGGTAATAAATTTAAAAGAGTGAACAAAAGTCCTGGATGGCTTAACTCCAGTGTAAAAATGCATATAAAAGCAAAGGAGAAGGCCTTCAAAAAATACAAGGTTGAGGGATTATCATCAGCATTCAGACTTTATAAAGAATGCAACAAGAAATGTAAGGGTGCAATTAGGATGGCTAAGATAGAACCTGAAAGACACATAGCGGAGGAGAGCAAAAAAAATCCCAAGAAATTCTTTAAGTATGTAAACATTAAAAAATGGAGGACAGACCATATTGGCCCCATAAAGAATGAGGAAGGACATCTGGTTACAAAGGATGGGGAGATGGCGAAGGTATTGAATTTATTCTTCTCCTCAGTCTTCACAAGGGAATCTGGGGGGCTTCAGTAACCAAAACTGCAGTGTTTATCCTCATGACACATCACAGGAAGCGCCTCCATGGTTAACAGAGGACAGAATTAAAATTAGACTTGAGAAACTTAACATTAATAAATCACTGGGACCAGATGGCTTGCATCCGAGGGTACTTAGGGAATTCAGTCAAGTGATTGCCAGACCATGTTCCTAATTTTTACAGTCTACTGACTGGAATGGTACCAGCTGATTGGAGAAAAGCCAATGTAGCACCAATATTTAAAAAGGGCCCAAAATACATCCCTGGGAATTACAAACCAGTTAGCCTAACATCAATAGTATGTAAACTCTTGGAGGTGATGATAAGGGACTATATACAAGATTTTAGTAATGAGAATGGTATCATTAGTAGGGATGAGCTTCGTGTTCGAGTCGAACCCATGTTCGACTCGAACATCGGCTGTTCGACCGTCCGTCGAATTGCGAACGATATGGGCCGTTCGCGCCAAATTCGTGTGGCGCGTCACGGCCCATAATTCACTGCGGCATCGCAGTGCATTGCTGGCTGATGATTGGCCAAGCATGCACTATGACCCGCATGCTTGGCCAATCACAGCGCCGTCAGTAGAGAGAGCTGTAATTGGCCAAAGCCAGGGTGGCTTTGGCCAATTATGGCTCAGGGATTTAGTACACACCCCACACTATATAAGGCCGCCTGCACGGCGGCCCTGTGTAGTGTGTGTTCCGGTGTGCTGAGCGATAGAGAGAGAGAGAGACAGTGTCATTTGATTTGAGTTAGATAGATTAGGCAGAACAGTCAGTCAGTTAGCTGCACTTACAGTGTATTGTGTATATATATGCATCCCAGGTGTTGCATATATATATATACACTGTATTCAGTTTAGCTAGATCCGTTCCTGTTATCTTCTATCTAGACTATTTACATTCAGTGCAGTGTGTCCTGCTCACAGTGTTCAGCTAGATCCGTTCCTGCTATTTACATTCAGTACAATGCTTCCTGCTCACAGTGTTCAGCTAGATCCGTTCCTGCTATTTACATTCAGTGCAGTGCGTGCTGCTCACAGTGTTCAGCTAGATCCGTTCCTGCTATTTACATTCAGTGCAGTGCGTCCTGCTCACAGTGTTCAGCTAGATCCGTTCCTGCTATTTACATTCAGTGCAGTGCGTGCTGCTCACAGTGTTCAGCTAGATCCGTTCCTGCTATTTACATTCAGTGCAGTGCGTCCTGCTCACAGTGTTCAGCTAGATCCGTTCCTGCTATTTACATTCAGTGCAGTGCGTCCTGCTCACAGTGTTCAGCTAGATCCGTTCCTGGTATTTACATTTAGTGCAGTGCGTCCTGCTCACAGTGTTCAGCTAGATCCGTTCCTGCTATTTACATTCAGTGCAGTGCGTCCTGCTCACAGTGTTCAGCTAGATCCGTTCCTGCTATTTACATTCAGTGCAGTGCGTGCTGCTCACAGTGTTCAGCTAGATCCGTTCCTGCTATTTACATTCAGTGCAGTGCGTCCTGCTCACAGTGTTCAGCTAGATCCGTTCCTGCTATATACATTTAGTGCAGTACGTCCTGCTCACAGTGTTCAGCTAGATCCGTTCCTGTTATCTTCCTACTGACAGGCAGGCTTGTCTGGTTACAGTATATAAAGCTACCTGAAGAAAATTACAGGTGTTCTTTTTGATCCTATTAGTACCACGGTCAGGCAGCTAGACTATTTACATTTAGTACAGTGTGTCCTGCTCACAGTGTTCAGCTAGATCCGTTCCTGTTATTTACATTCAGTGCAGTGCGTCCTGCTCACAGTGTTCAGCTAGATCCGTTCCTGCTATTTACATTCAGTGCAGTGCGTCCTGCTCACAGTGTTTAGCTACATCCGTTCCTGCTGTTTACATTCAGTGCAGTGCGTCCTGCTCACAGTGTTCAGCTAGATCCGTTCCTGCTATTTACATTCAGTGCAGTGCGTCCTGCTCACAGTGTTCAGCTAGATCCGTTCCTGCTATTAACATTCAGTGCAGTGCGTCCTGCTCACAGTGTTCAGCTAGATCCGTTCCTGCTATTTACATTCAGTGCAGTGCGTCCTGCTCACAGTGTTCAGCTAGATCCGTTCCTGGTATTTACATTTAGTGCAGTGCGTCCTGCTCACAGTGTTCAGCTAGATCCGTTCCTGCTATTTACATTCAGTGCAGTGCGTCCTGCTCACAGTGTTCAGCTAGATCCGTTCCTGCTATTTACATTCAGTGCAGTGCGTGCTGCTCACAGTGTTCAGCTAGATCCGTTCCTGCTATTTACATTCAGTGCAGTGCGTCCTGCTCACAGTGTTCAGCTAGATCCGTTCCTGCTATTTACATTCAGTGCAGTGCGTCCTGCTCACAGTGTTTAGCTACATCCGTTCCTGCTGTTTACATTCAGTGCAGTGCGTCCTGCTCACAGTATTCAGCTAGATCCGTTCCTGCTATTTACATTCAGTGCAGTGCGTCCTGCTCACAGTGTTCAGCTAGATCCGTTCCTGCTATTTACATTCAGTGCAGTGCGTCCTGCTCACAGTGTTTAGCTACATCCGTTCCTGCTGTTTACATTCAGTGCAGTGCGTCCTGCTCACAGTATTCAGCTAGATCCGTTCCTGCTATTTACATTCAGTGCAGTGCGTCCTGCTCACAGTGTTCAGCTAGATCCGTTCCTGCTATTTACATTCAGTGCAGTGCGTCCTGCTCACAGTGTTCAGCTAGATCCGTTCCTGCTATATACATTTAGTGCAGTACGTCCTGCTCACAGTGTTCAGCTAGATCCGTTCCTGTTATCTTCCTACTGACAGGCAGGCTTGTCTGGTTACAGTATATAAAGCTACCTGAAGAAAATTACAGGTGTTCTTTTTGATCCTATTAGTACCACGGTCAGGCAGCTAGACTATTTACATTTAGTACAGTGTGTCCTGCTCACAGTGTTCAGCTAGATCCGTTCCTGTTATTTACATTCAGTGCAGTGCGTCCTGCTCACAGTGTTCAGCTAGATCCGTTCCTGCTATTTACATTCAGTGCAGTGCGTCCTGCTCACAGTGTTTAGCTACATCCGTTCCTGCTGTTTACATTCAGTGCAGTGCGTCCTGCTCACAGTGTTCAGCTAGATCCGTTCCTGCTATTTACATTCAGTGCAGTGCGTCCTGCTCACAGTGTTCAGCTAGATCCGTTCCTGCTATTTACATTCAGTGCAGTGCGTCCTGCTCACAGTGTTCAGCTAGATCCGTTCCTGCTATATACATTTAGTGCAGTACGTCCTGCTCACAGTGTTCAGCTAGATCCGTTCCTGTTATCTTCCTACTGACAGGCAGGCTTGTCTGGTTACAGTATATAAAGCTACCTGAAGAAAATTACAGGTGTTCTTTTTGATCCTATTAGTACCACGGTCAGGCAGCTAGACTATTTACATTTAGTACAGTGTGTCCTGCTCACAGTGTTCAGCTAGATCCGTTCCTGTTATTTACATTCAGTGCAGTGCGTCCTGCTCACAGTGTTCAGCTAGATCCGTTCCTGCTATTTACATTCAGTGCAGTGCGTCCTGCTCACAGTGTTTAGCTACATCCGTTCCTGCTGTTTACATTCAGTGCAGTGCGTCCTGCTCACAGTGTTCAGCTAGATCCGTTCCTGCTATTTACATTCAGTGCAGTGCGTCCTGCTCACAGTGTTCAGCTAGATCCGTTCCTGCTATTTACATTCAGTGCAGTGCGTCCTGCTCACAGTGTTCAGCTAGATCCGTTCCTGCTATATACATTTAGTGCAGTACGTCCTGCTCACAGTGTTCAGCTAGATCCGTTCCTGTTATCTTCCTACTGACAGGCAGGCTTGTCTGGTTACAGTATATAAAGCTACCTGAAGAAAATTACAGGTGTTCTATCCCAGCTTAGTGCAGCTACAGGCCATTAGTATGTCTGGAAGGCCAAGAAGGAGAGGCAGACAGTCACAAGCCAATAAGAGAGGGCAAGCAGGCTCTGTGTCTAGTGCTGGTCGTGGAGACGGTGCATCCTCATCAGCACGTGGCCATGGGACACGCTTGGCCTTTTTTTCGGCAGCTGGCCGTGTTGAGCCGCAACATGCGGAAGACTTGGTCGAGTGGATGACCAAGCCGTCCTCATCCTCCTCATCCTCTCTCACCCATGCCCAGGGTGCTTTGTCTGGCAAAGCAGCGGCCTCTTCCCTCAGCTCAATGTCATCAGTGACTCCTTCCCTAGCCCCACCATGTCCTCCTGAGGATTCCCTCGAACTGTTTGACCACAGTGTTGGGTACATGCTCCAGGAGGATGCCCAGCGTTTGGAAGGCTCTGATGATGATACTGAGCTCAATGAAGGCAGTAACATGAGCACGGACAGAGGGGGTGCCCAAGAAGGACAGCAATCTGGCAGTCATGCTCCCCCTGCTGCAGCATACTGCCAGGTTTGCTCCAGTGATGAGGAGGGAGGGGATGATGAGGTCACTGACTCAACGTGGGTGCCTGATAGGAGAGAGGAGGAGGAGGAGGAGGAGGAGGAGGAGGAGGAGGAGGTGGCACATCACCAACTAGGCAGGATGCCCTCCAGGGGCCAGCCTAAGGGCAGCACATTGACTGCATCACACCCCAAAGCTCCACATGTGCAGGGCGCTGCAGTCTCTGCGCGTTATTCAAAAAGTTCTTTGGTGTGGGCCTTTTTTGAGACGAGTGCATCAGATCGCACCGCTGCTATTTGCAATATATGTCTCAAGCGTATCTCGCGTGGCCAAAACATCTCCCGCTTGGGTACCACATGCTTGACCAGACATATGTTGACCTGCCATGCAGTTCGTTGGCAAGCGTATCTAAAAGACCCACACCAAAGAACAAAGACGATCTCTCCTTGCTCCTCATCAGCTGAGATTTCCAACCCCACTAGACCTTCAGTCCTCTCTGCGACCTGCAGTGAGAGGAATGAAGGTGTAGAATTAGGTGTGTCACAGCCAAGTACTTATGGGCAATCTGCTTTTGGTACACCGACGTCAGATTGTACCAGGCAAATTTCCCTGCCCCAGCTGCTGCACCGCCGAAAGAAGTTTGCTCCCAGCCATCCACATGCCCAGCGGTTGAATGCTAGCTTGGCAAAATTGCTAGCACTTCAACTGCTGCCTTTTCAGTTGGTAGACTCTGCCCCCTTCCGTGAGTTTGTGGAATGTGCGGTTCCTCAGTGGCAGGTACCCAAACGCCACTTTTTCTCACGGAAGGCGATTCCGGCTCTCTACCGGCATGTGGAAGGCAATGTCCATGCCTCGCTGGACAGGGCGGTCAGCGGTAAGGTGCATATTACCGCTGACTCATGGTCCAGCAGGCATGGACAGGGACGTTACTTAAGTTTCACGGCGCATTGGGTGACTCTGCTGGCAGCTGGGAAGGATGCAGGACAAGGTGCAGTAGTGTTGGAGGTTGTTCCGCCACCACGCCTCCAAAATGCTGATTGTGACACACCTCTCTCCTCCACCCCCTCCTCTTCTTCTTCCTCCATGGCCTCTTCCTCGGAACCAGCGGTGCTCCGTAGGCGTTCAAGGGGCTACGCAAGTACGCAGGCCAAAAGATGCCATGCGGTGCTTGAGCTGGTGTGCTTGGGGGACAGGAGCCACACTGGGGCAGAGGTTCTGTCAGCTCTGCAGGGGCAGGTTCAGAGGTGGTTGACGCCACGCCAACTTAAGGCAGGAATGGTGGTTTGCGACAATGGCACCAACCTCCTCTCTGCCCTCCGACAGGGACAACTGACCCATGTGCCCTGTTTGGCTCACGTCCTTAACTTGGTGGTGCAGCGGTTCTTGGGCAGGTACCCGGGCTTACAGGATGTCCTGAGGCAGGCCAGGAAAGTCTGTGTGCATTTCCGCCGGTCATATAATGCCAGTGCTCGGCTGACGGACCTCCAAAAGGAGTTTAACCTGCCCAAGAACCGCCTAATCTGTGACATGCCCACCAGGTGGAACTCGACGTTGGCCATGCTGCAGCGGCTGCACACGCAGCAGAGGGCCATCAATGAGTACCTGTGCGACTATGGCACCAGGACAGGGTCAGGGGACCTTGGTTTTTTTTCCCCACGCCAGTGGGCCATGATCAGGGATGCATGCACTGTCCTGTCACCATTCGAGGAGGCCACGAGGATGGTGAGCACTGACAGTGCATGCATCAGTGACACTGTCCCCCTTGTCCACCTGTTGGAGCACACGCTGCGTGGAATAATGGACAGGGCACTTGAGGCAGAACAGAGGCAGGAAGAGGAGGACTTCCTTAGCTCTCAAGGCCCCCTTTATCCAGACAGTGTTCCTGCGTGCCCGCCGATCACACAGGAAGAGGAGGAGGAGGAGGAGGAGGAGGAGGAGGAAGATTGTGTCAGTATGGAGGTGGAGCCTGGCACTCAGCATCAGCAGTCTTTAAGGGATCAGTCCCAAGGAACACATGGACTTGTACGTGGCTGGGAGGAGGTGGCTGCGGACGTTGTTGTCCTTAGTGACCCAGAGGACTCCGGACCGAATGCCTCAGCAAACCTACGCTGCATGGCCTCCCTGATCCTGCAAAGCCTGCGTAAGGATCCTCGTATTCGTGGTATCAAGGAGAAGGACCAATACTGGCTGGCAACCCTCCTTGATCCACGTTACAAGGGTAAGGTTGCGGACCTTATCTTGCCATCGCAGAGGGAGCAGAGGATGAAACATCTTCGGGAGGCCTTGCAGAAAGGTCTGTGCAACGCGTTCCCAGAGACTGGGAGGTTACAAACTCCTGTTTCTGGACAACGTGTTGCTGAGGCTTCGGTCAGTCAAAGAAGGAGCGGTGGAGAAGGTGGCCGTCTGACCGATGCGTTCAGACAATTTTTTGGTCCGCAGCCCCAAGGTATGATCGGTTCCAGCAACCATCGCCAGCGTCTGTTTTACATGGTGCAGGAATACCTAGGGGCAAGATCAGACTTGGACACCTTTCCCACCGAAAATCCTCTGGGTTACTGGGTCTTGAGGATGGATCACTGGCCAGAGCTTGCACAGTATGCAATTGAGCTACTGGCCTGTCCTGCATCCAGCGTTCTTTCGGAACGCACATTCAGTGCTGCTGGAGGCGTGGTAACCGATCACAGGGTGCGTCTGTCCACCGACTCGGTCGATCGGCTGACCTTCATAAAAATGAATCAGTCTTGGATCACCACCAGCTACCAAGCACCTGATGCAGATGTAACCGAATAATTTTTTTTGAAATCTCAGATCCCTTCAAAGACTGCCTATGCTGATGCTGAGTGACTATCCCTGAGTAATTATCCTCTTCCTCCTCAATCATCACGCTGATAGCTTGTAAGAACATTTTTGGTTCTGGGCGCCACCACCAGTGCCTAAGGCACAATTTTTCAGCCCCTGTTTAACAGGGGCGTGTAATTACAATTTTTGATGTAATACTTTGCAGCAGGGCTCGTTCCTGCATTCCAACTAGAGTGTCTGTGAGGGGTTGCAGTGTTGTGGCACCAGCACCAGTGCCTAAGACCCAATTTTTCAGCCCCTGTCTAACAGGGGCGTGTAATTACAATTTTTGATGCAATACTTTGCAGCAGGGCTTGTTCCTGCATTCCAACTAGAGTGTCTGTGAGGGGTTGCAGTGTTGTGGCACCAGCACCAGTGCCTAAGACCCAATTTTTCAGCCCCTGTCTAACAGGGGCGTGTAATTACAATTTTTGATGCAATACTTTGCAGCAGGGCTTGTTCCTGCGTTTCAACTAGAGTGTCTGTGAGGGGTTGCAGTGTTGTGGCACCAGCACCAGTGCCTAAGACCCAATTTTTCTGCCCCTGTCTAACAGGGGCGTGTAATTACAATTTTTGATGCAATACTTTGCAGCAGGGCTCGTTCCTGCGTTCCAACTAGAGTGTCTGTGAGGGGTTGCAGTGTTGTGGCACCAGCACCAGTGCCTAAGGCCTAATTTTTCAGCTCCTGTTCAACAGGGGCATGTAATTACAATTCTTGATCTAATATTTCACAGCAGGGCCCTGTGAGGGCTTACAGTGTTTTGGCCACAGCAACACCTAAGGCCCAAATTTCTGCTGAGTATATAGGGCAGGACCCTACTTTCAAACATCTAACTTACAAACGACTCCTACTTGCAAACGGAAGGAGACAACAGGAAGTGAGATGAAATCTACCCCTAAGGAAGGGAAATTCTCTCCTGTAAGAGTTAATATGGGAAAACAATTTTTCCTTTCCACTGATGCTTTCCAATCCTTGTTCCACAAAAAAACACAAATTTTCAAAAAACATTTTTCATTGGGACAAAAAAGTGAGGTGAAATCTTCTGAAGAGGAGGAAAGACGCAAAACAAATGTCACAGGGGTGATAACCCTTCCCTATGTTTTCCAAAAAGCTTAGAAAAGATTTTTTGGCTGGAGCTAAACACATTAAAAATGTTCAAAATTACAAACAGATTCTACTTAACAACAAACCTACAGTCCCTGTCTTGTTTGCACCGCCTGTATACTGCTGTTCAGAGTATATAGGGACCTTTCCTTATTTTAATTTGGGTGCGGGGTTCCCCTTAATATCCATACAAGACCCAAAGGGCCTGGTAATGGACTGGGGGGTACCCATGCCGTTTGTCTCACTGATTTTCATCCATATTGCCATGACCCGACATGACATTAAACCCGCAAGCAGTTTTAAATGAGATTTTTTCCTTTAAAAATGACATTTGGTGCAGGGACTGTTCTAAACATGGGAAACACGCGTCACTTTACAGGCATACTATAGACACCCCCCAGGTACGATATTTAAAGGAATATTTCACTTTTTTTTTTTTACTTCAAGCATCATTAAAATCACTGCTCCCGAAAAAACGGCCGTTTTTAAAAGTTTTTTTTGCATTGATACATGTCCCCTGGGGTAGGACCCGGGTCCCCAAACCCTTTTTAGGACAATACCATGCAAATTAGCCTTTAAAATGAGCACTTTTGATTTCGAACGTTCGAGTCCCATAGACGTCAATGGGGTTCTAACGTTCGTGCGAACTTGCGGTCCGTTCGCGGGTTCTGGTGCGAACCGAACCGGGGGGTGTTCGGCTCATCCCTAATCATTAGCAGTAATCAGCATGGATTCATGAAGAATCGTTCTTGCCAAACCAATCTACTATCCCTCTATGAGGAGGTGAGTTGCCAGCTAGATAAAGGAAGGCCCGCAGATGTGGTGTATCTGGATTTTGCAAAAGCATTTGACACAGTTCCCCATAGACGTTTACTGTACAAAATAAGGTCCATTGGCATGGACCATAGGGTGAGTACATGGATTGAAAACTGGCTACAAGGGTGAGTTCAGAGGGTGGTGATAAATGGGGAGTACTCGGAATGGTCAGGGGTGGGTAGTGGAGTCCCCCAGGGTTCTGTGCTGGGACCAATCCTATTTAATTTGTTCATAAATGACCAGAAGGATGGGATAAACAGTTCAATCTCTGTATTTGCAGACGATACTAAGCTAAGCAGGGCAATAACTTCTCCGCAGGATGTGGAAACCTTGCAAAAAGATCTAAACATATTAATGGGGTGGGCAACTACATGGTAAATGAGGTTCAATGTAGAAAAATGTAAAATAATGCATTTGGGTGGCAAAAATATGAATGCAATCTATACACTGGGGGGAGAACCTCTGGGGGAATCTAGGATGGAAAAGGACCTGGGGATCCTAGTAGATGATAGGCTCAGCAATGGCATGCAATGCCAAGCTGCTGCTAACAAAGCAAACAGAATATTGGCATGCATTAAAAAGGGGATCAACTCCAGAGATAAAATGATAATTCTCCCGCTCTACAAGACTCTGGTCCAGCCGCACCTAGAGTATGCTGTCCAGTTCTGGGCACCAGTCCTCAGGAAGGATGTACTGGAAATGGAGCGAGTACAAAGAAGGGCAACAAAGCTAATAAAGGGTCTGGAGGATCTTAGTTATGAGGAAAGGTTGCAAGCACTGAACTTATTCTCTCTGTAGAAGAAACGCTTGAGAGGGGATATGATTTCATTATACAAATACCGTACTGGTGACCCCACAATAGGAATAAAACTTTTTCGCAGAAGAGAGTTTAACAAGACTCGTGACCACTCATTAAAATTAGAAGAAAAGAGGTTTAACACTAAACTACGTAGAGGGTTCTTTACTGTAAGAGTGGCAAGGATGTGGCATTCCCTTCCACAGGCGGTGGTCTCAGTGGGGAGCATTGATAGCTTCAAGAAACTATTGGATAAGCACCGGAATGACCGCAACATACAGGGATATACAATGTAATACTGACACATAATCACACATAGGTTGGACTTGATGGACTTGTGTCTTTTTTCAACCTCACTTACTATGTAACTATGTAACTAAAATGTGGGTTTTTGCATGTTGGGTTTTCCTTGTGTATGACCTGCCATAGCACCCAGCACACTAGTGAATAGACATGCTTTGATGACCTGTAAATAAATAAGTAATGCCATTTGCAGTGAAGAAAAAAAAATAGTAAATAATACTTTTATGGTTTCTGTGTAAGAAGCTGGAACAGAAAAAAAAATATACAGAGCTAAGTTTGCCTGGTAATTCTGAAATTGTGTTTCATGTGATTGGTACCTGTAAAGAGTTAGAGACTGGCTGTTAGTTTCTCAGGAGGAAGGTTGGCACATTTTCAGCTAGCCTGTTTTAGGATTTGGTTGTTTTTTAATTCACCTTTAGTGAAGTTGTCCTATATTACAGCTCCCCACCCCCTAAATACAGTTCTTCCCTGGTCCAGCAATCTTATCACGTACATGATTTAGACAGGCTCCTCTTCAGTCTGTGCATGCATTTCATGGCCCCAATTACTCTTATAGGAAGCCATACTTATAATAGAGTGCAGGGACCATGGCGCACATGTACAGATTAAGAAGGAGCCAGTCTATTCATGACAGCAATTGTGATGTCAAGATCATTGGATCTTACCTGCTGGTAAGTATTAAACCAGGCTGACTGCACTCAGTGGGGTGGGAGCTGTAGTATAGGACAACTTCATTAAAAGTGAACTTTTAAGAGCCAATTTGGTCAGAAGTAAGAGTATAGAGGGTAGTCAATGAAAGTAGCGTGTGTGATTGGCAGAATCCTCTATTTCATTTATTTATGTCAGTCTACCAATGTATTACCCTGCAGAATATGGTATTTTTGAAATAATGCTTATTGATGGTGAAACACCAGTGTAAATATTCTCAAGAAACCTCTGCTTCTGATTACAAAGCAGAACTGGAAGTAGGTGATTTTCTGTAGTTCACATTACTAAGAATAATACACTATCAGTTCACACCTATCCCTATCTCAGGGACGTTATGTTTTCATTTAGTTCAGTAGATGAGAATTCATGATAAACCTATCACAGCTCCCATCCCTCAGCCTTGCCCGGCACACTAGGTGATAGAGCCTGCTTTACATTCAGACACAAGACAAATTAGTCACTTCTGCGTTCATGCTCCACATACACATCCCTGCATACTTCTGCAGGGACGATCCATTCCTTTCCTGTGATTGAGAGATACTGACTTAGCTTTTAATGGTGAAAGGAGAGCAATGCTGCCGAAGATGAAAGTGGTTTAAGATGAAAAAATTGTATACAATGAAAAAATGTTTTACAAACATGTGCCAGTCTTCAGGATTCATTTTTTTCAGGCTGTGATTTTATGACAATGAAGATGCAATAATGATACAATTATTAGGAGAGTTACATTTCAATATATTGATGTTAATGCCAACCTGCCAGTTGTCAGAAAAAATGCTCATGGCAGTCTCCTGTAGCAAAAAATATATACTCACCTCTCTGAAGGCCCATGTCTCATACCTTCTCTATCAGCCACTTCCAGAGTTATCAGCAACATCTGACTTTTCCAGGAGTATCAGATGCCTGCCCCCCCCTCCAACACCCCCCCCCCACCCCCTTGCCCACACACACACGCACACATGCATTTCTACCAGCAGTGAAATAGGGTTTAAGGCATGGAACTACAGCTCATGTATGATACAACACTCCTGGAAGTATCAGATAAGAGTCAGATTAAGAGTTTGACAGAGA
This sequence comes from Lithobates clamitans, assembly GCA_037952925.1. Taxonomy (NCBI): domain Eukaryota; kingdom Metazoa; phylum Chordata; class Amphibia; order Anura; family Ranidae; genus Lithobates; species Lithobates clamitans. The sequence continues at coordinate 6,260,084 of JBBGZY010000539.1, forward strand.
GATTGCAGAAGGAGACACAGTCCACAGACTTCTAATGCAGCAGGCTGCCATTGGATTGTAGCAGTTGGATTTTTTTTTGGGTGACTGAAAGGACCAATTTAAAGAAAAACTAAACCCACTGATTTAACTGTCTCCCAAAATAGTTACATTCTTTTTTGAATACAAACTTTTTATTAAAGAGGTATCTTCATTAAACATAACTCACATAAAGAGATATTAATTACATATGATTTACATATATGTATAAATCTTTGAAAGGGATGCACTTTTACACACGGTTATAGTTAAAACATACATTAAGTCTTCATGCATGCTTTATCATAGCTTCATGTTGATACAAGACAATCTTTAGTAAATATGAGTTTTATCATAACAAAAAAAAATTTAAGAAAAATAAAATATGTAAAAAAAATTAAAGAAAATAATAAGAGTAAAGGTATGGTAGAATTAAGTCTGTACTGTATATGTAATCTATGCATTTAAAGAAGTTTTATAGATAAACCATGGGTTCCATTTTTTGTCGTATTTCTTCGATTCTTTACATGATTTGTGGAATTGGGATGCAAGCTTCCTTCCAGTGTACAGCTATTGTCCAGTGTGTGGCTACACATATTGTGTGGAAATCTGTGTAAGAGGTGGTTGTGCATCTATTATATTTTGGAATAGTAAACAGTTGTGGTGTATGAGTGTAAGCTCCCTACCTGCTAATTTATTTATAAGGGTACTCACTTCCTTCCAAATGGGGGATAGTTTATCACAACTCCAAAATATATGTAAGAAGGTACCAGGGGAGTACATCCTCCAAAGCAGTCTGGTGAAGATTTGAACCACTGTCTCTCTTATTGCCAAGGGTTCGGTATAGTATCTCAAGTTTGTTTACATGTAGGACCAATCCAAAAGGGATATTTGGGTGTTTATTTTTTGATTCCCATTTTAACATATATGGAAGTTTTTCCATAAGAGCAAATGAGTTAAATTCATTATCCAAAATAGTTACATTCAAGGCTTGCCATGAATGATAACTATCATAATTGCATGTTCTTAACTGGACTTTTAAAGGGCTGGTGTCATATGTGATCATATGTGCTGTACCTTAGCAACTGCAGATCAACTGATGCTAAGATGGCAGCTTCCTTGGCTGTAAAGGAGAGAAGTGTTTAGTTCTGCTTTAGGCAAAATGTTTATTTTAGCCCGGCTATTTTTTGAACTGTTTATTTTTTTGTACTTAACTCGCCCAAAAAAATACACCCATTATAAGCCTGATATCACTCAAAAATAAACCACACATAAACATTTTCCTATCAAACTCATTTGTACAATCCAGATCACCACAGTGGTCCTTTCACTTCTATGTTGTATACCTTCTGTTGTGAAAGTCAAAAAGGCAACAGTGATCAAAATTGGGTAATTGTGTGTTTTTAAAAAAAATGCAAATATGGACTTTCAGTTACCACTGATACCTTGGACTTCACACCGGAACAATACTTACTACATCATATGTCTGCTTATAGGAAGTCCCTAGCTATGCATTTGGTCAATGCAGCCAGATTATGCATTTCTTGGTACTACACTCACATGCCATCAATCCAGGAATGGTTTGCTCAAATTAATAAAATAGAAGAGATGAAGGAATTGATCTATACATCTCTGGACTGGTTGCAAAAATGTATGACTATTTGGTCTTGCTGGTCTCATTTAAAAACAACAGAGCAATACAGGAATTACCTACAGTAGATCACTTAACTGTGCCACCAGGACTTTTATGAGCATGCCCCATGTCCTTGGGAAGATTGTGGAGTTCCGTTATCTGAATTACTTTGGGGGAGGAGTGTTTGCAGGTGATGGGGGGATGCGACATACCAGGTTTTCTCTCCCTTCTTTTTCCCCAACCCCATCCCCTCCTCTCTTCCCCATCCTCTCCCCTTTCTGTGTGTTTATTTATTTATTTAGTTATTTTTGTTTTGTTTCACTCAGACCCTTCTAGCTTCTTATCTTTATCTTTCACTTACTGCTATACAATTTCTGTTAGGAATCCCCTACCTATATCGTACCCATTGGCCTCACCTTTATGAATGTGAGGCTTTCTAATTTCTGGATTTTACCCCAGTGTCGGTGGGAGTGGGTCTCTTCTTCAAAGTGTTTTCATATACATCATTGATTTGTGTTTTGTGTACTACCTTCTGGCTACTGGCTTGCAGTTTGATGGGTTGTTATGCCTTTCCAATGTGACTTCCTTATGTTAATACTGTTTGTTTGCATATGCACTTACGGTATATGTTTATCTATAAGTGACCAGTGCCTGTACCTTTTACTTGCATCTTGGTATAAGATCTCAATAAAATGTTTATGGGGAAAAAAAATCTACTTTCTAACTTTAACCTAAAAAAATTAATAGTAGATAAGCAATTGCACAAAAAAACATTCACTTAATAAAAAAAAATGCATGCTTTGGGAAATATGCACACTGTGTAGAAAGTGCAAGTTTGTGTGCTTGTGGGAGTTATATAAATGTTCCTCAAGATTTTTTGAACATCTGGCACATAATCATGAAACCATGATACAGGGTTGCCATCCTCCCACAACTATTTTTACTGACATCATTTACTGATGGAGCACATTGTTTACAGACAACCTGAAATATGGCAAAAACTCCTATTAAAAGTTTTAACAATCAATATTTTAACAGTATATACAACATGTAACAGTTAATAGTACTCACACTTCCGGTTACGTCGCCACATGGAGTAGCTGCATCTTTCCTCAGCTCCCGCAGCACGACCCGTAAACCAGCCTAAAGAAACAGCCCGACCTAGAGTGACCCCCCTGCACACACACGGACCATTTTGCGGAGAAATCCAGCCCGCAATCGCTAACGGCCCTGATTGCCCAGCCGGCCCAGAGCAAATCGAGGCCCTGGGCTCGGCCTTGTCAGATCAGGCAGCGGATGCCCCAGCCATGGAAGTGAGCGGCTGATTAGCTTCTCCCTCCTCACATCATGCCTCCCCCTCCTCAAAACATGGAGACAACAATACTGAGCTCATAGCTCAGGCAGTGGCAGCACTCCTGTCCCCCATTATACTGCCTCAGTTGAAAAAACAGTAAATGCGAGGATGAAGCATATCAAACAACAACTGGGGGAACACACCACCAGGCTAAACAAGGCTGAAAGCTGCCTTTCCAGTGTGGAAGAGGAATTATATCAAGCACAAGCTATGGAGCAGGCACAGGACAAACAACCAATATGTGCTTCAAAAATTGGACGATTTGTCCCTCCAAGCATCAGCTCTCACAGAATTCTGTGCCAGATGCATCCCCAGGGATTTAGGCCTTCCTGGCCCATGTACAGTAAAACGGGCCCACCGTATGGGAGCTTTTACCGCCAAGCACAAAATGTCCCGCCCGATCATTGCAAAATACTTGAACTACTCGGACAAAGCCTCCATATTGCAAAAATTCAGATGGTCCAGATCTCTTCAAATAGACAGAATGAAGGTTCTAATCTTTGCGGACTACTTCATCGAAGTCTCCAAAAAAAGAAAAGCCTTCCAATCCACCTGCTCAGAACTCCACCAGCGACAAGTGAAATTCACCTTGGCTTTTCCTGCAATTCTCCGCCTCAAGGCCCCCAATGGGGATCAGCTCTCCTTCCAGGATCCCTCTGAAGTGGATGTCTTCCTGCGCATGCTCCAGATTCACACTCCAACTCCTCATCCAGGGTTGCCCTGAATAACCACCCACTGGATCAAAGAAGCTCTAGGAAGCACTCTCCAAAACGCTTCAGACCCTCAGGCCCTGACCATCGTTCTACTCCTCGTTGACTCGGTAACCGCATACACCCGCCCAGACAACAGACATGCGCTTGTAAGCATTCCTTTTAGGTCACCCAAGATTGGCTTTCACCTTCACTAAGGGTATCCTCTGTTATAGCCTCCATCAATTTGGCAGGCCTTGATATTATGTTTTATATGGGTTACCCCCAACCTTACTATGTCTTCACTATATTTTAAAGTGACTCTTATGGTCTCACTGCATACAATCATCTCCCTAATATATAACCTGAGTATTGCTGCAAGAGATATTACTGCACTTTTTGGGCAAGCCTCCGCTACATCAATCGGGTCAGTACTGGGAGCTGGCCTATACAGCGAATCCATGCGGAAAAAAACTAAGTTCACTCAATGTTTTGTATATTGTTTATTCCATATTTTTACCCCTCCAAATACCCTCCCACCTCTCCCACCTTTATCTCACCCCACCCATCTAACACCAGACACTCAGGCACCAATAAACTCCCACATGAAAACTGCATCACAATGCATTAATGTATCAGCTCCTCCCTTCAGGCCAGAACCCAATAAAACCTTAATACCAGCCCAAATGCCTCAAAACACTTCCCCCATGAAAGTCAACTCTTGGAACATGCTTAGGTCCCCCAAAAAAATCCTTTGCCACCTTAAGACGCTCAAAACCGACATTGCCCTTCTCCAGGAGACCCATTTGTTATCCCTAGATTTCAATTGCATTAAAAAACTCTGGGTAGGCACAGTTTTGGAATCCAACACAGTTGGATGCAAAGCAGGGGTTCTCATCCTGATTTACAAAAACCTCCCCTGTGAAATCATTTCCATAGACCCCGACAATCAAGGCTGTTTCCTCAGGGCACATATCCCCATAGGAAACAGAGATCTTGTGATATCTAATGTTTTTTCACCCAATAGTCCCGGCAAACAATTTTTTAGCGAGATCTCCACTAGACTACTGAACACCCCACATATCCCACAAGTACTTGGGGGTGACTTCAACACCATAATGCACCCGACAGATGACATATCTACACCCAAACGCCTCCGCAAAATACCCACGACCTCTGACTTAATGCAATTCGCATCCACGATGGACTCTCCCCGCTTCCACTATATCTGGCGACTCTTCCACCCAGCAGACAGGGAATTTACCTTCTACTCCAACCCACATAACATCTTCACCAGAATTGACTACCTCTTCTGTACTGGTAACCTTGTCCCAATGATCTCTGGAGCAGACATCCATGATAGAAAAAAGAGAAACTTCCACCAAGTCAAATGTGGAGTATGGCGGTCCCATCCCTAACACTAGAACAAGAAAAAGTAATCCCCTGTATGGGACTTTGACAGACCACCAACTCAATAATAAAACATATTTTTTAATGATATAGAGTAAAAAGCATGTGTCATTAGCATATAACAAAGATACACATAATGCATCACATGGAAAACAAAAAGAAACATGCACAAATACAATTCATCCTCAATACTCTCCGAGGGGTTGTGTGCCCTGAAACCTTGAATAGCTCTCGATGGCCATGCAAAAAATGGGCTTCACCAGATCCATTGATTACCTTGTGAACGCTATGTACACATCTCCCGCTGCCAGACTGGTTGCAGCCGATCTTCTCTCTGATGAATTCCGCCTCCACAAGGGCACGAGACAAAGCTGCCCCCTCTCCCCGCTGCTATTCAACCTTGTTAGAACCCCTTTCTAGACACCTAACCCAAAAGGCCCCACTACATGGGATCAACATCGGCAATCACGAATAACACACCTCCTTTTTGCTGACAGTGTTCTCATCTTTTTAGTGAATCCCTCATCCGACATGTCCACTATTAAAACAATTTTTGACAAATTTAAACTCTGCTCCGGTCTTCGCATCAACTATAGTAAAAGTGAAATTCTCCTCATAGGCACCCTCTTAAATCCTCCTTGGACCTCCCACTAACCCTTCACAGTTGCCAAATCACACATAACCTATCTGGGCATCAAAATAGGAAAGTTACCATCTTCAATATATCACCTCAAGTACCCCCCTCTGGTTACAAAGATATCCCAAAAATTGGGAAACTGGATGGATCTGCCTCTCTTGCTCCTGAGAAGATGCCACCTTGTAAAAATGGTCAGTTTTGCTTGCCTACTGTACCCACTTAAAACGATCCTGCTACTCCTGAAAAACAAAAATATTTAAATATTAAATAAAGCCATCTCTAAATTTCTCTAAATGACCACACATTGCTGAAACTATATCTTCCCAGACACGAAGGGGGTATTAGTCTTCCAAATGTCAGAACTTAAAACTTAGCATGTCTTCTCTGAATAGGCCTAGGTTGGTTAGCACAATCCTCCTATTACTCAAATTAACTAATTGAATCAACAACGGCCCATCCTTATTCATTGGCTGCCCTTCTTCACTGTAAGTGGAAATCTGTCCCCTCAACCTTACAACATAATCTCCTTTTACGAGACATTGCCATACCTGTAGCCAGCAAGAAATAGCCTGAAACTCTCACCTTTCATGTCTAGACATCTTCCAATCCAGGACAACCCAAACTTCCCATCGGGGATGGAGCACAAACCCTTCCTCATTTGGAAACAAAAAGTCCTCACACAATTCTCATTACTTTGCAACGTAGAAACAGGGTGACCCAACGCCTTCTCAGTCATTGTCAAAGCTTTTTCCCTTCCTCAATCTCATGCCTTCCACTTTGGGCAATGTGTCAGATTCATTCACAACGCATGCAGAGAGGAGGGCAAAAGATTCAAAGCGTCTATCACAGACCAAATGCTCTAAGAAGGCTCCTATACTATCTGCGACATATATAAACCTCTCCTGCAAAAAAACACTCCTTCACTAGCGTCCTCATCAGCAGCAATTTGGGACAGAGACTTCCATGACACAGACATAGTGGACAAACTTTTACAAGGATACAACACAATCCTACAACTGATCCCCAACAAATCTTGGTGAGAAACCCAACTGAAAATCCTCCACCGTGCCTATATACCATTCCTCTATGAAAAAAAACAACCAAGGATCCACCACCTGCCATCTATGCCAACAAGCCAAACCTTTCACTAACTCACCGTTTATGGTCATGCACTTACATCTCCACCTTCTGGGAACAAGTGCTATCATTTATATATGGTATAACCCTAACTACTCCTTATCTTTGGATATTGGGACAAACAACTACTAGCATGGTCCCCCAATGCCCACACACCACACAAAGACTGGATCCTGATATGCCTCCTAGTCGCTTGAAGATCAATTCTAAAGAATTGGACATCCCCCTGCAAGCCAAAGGTCTCACAGGTCCAAAGGGAACTTCTGCACCTATTATATAAAGACAAACTCAACACCGACTTTAAACACAAAAACTTCAGCAAACGTCTCTACCCCAGATGGCAAGCTTTCATGAAAACAGCATTATCTCAACAGCAACTCAATAACTTTGAAAATAATTATGTGGCTCTCCACACAACTCCGGGGTCAGAGGACACCTCCGACAATTAGCTGTTAAACAGAGGATTTCAGAATCCTCCACGCCACTACAACGTGTTTACCCTACCCCCCACAGGTATCTCAATCACTGACACCCCTTTTGAGAGTACCCAACTCATGTCCTAAATCACTGTCCTAGTGTCTTTCTGCAACATAATGGTGTACCCCCTTCCCTTCCCCCCTCTCTTCTGCATCTCCACCCTGTAGTTTTAAGGACCCCCACAGATGATCCATCCAGGTATCTCTCTCTCCAGGTATCTATCTCTCATGAGTGTTTTTTTTATATGTTGTCGATCATTATTAACATTGTTACATAATCCACCCTTGCACACAATGCCTAGGCTACATGGTTTATGATTTATGTCTACTGTTACATGAAAAATTTACTTCATCCTTTTTGCCATATCCTGTAATGTAATTTCCTTCAATAAAATCTATGGTAATAATAATAATAATAGTACAACAAGTAATCTGCTCTGCTTTTCACTAAAAGTCATACTAGATTGTAAGCTCTAATGAGCAACGCTTTCTGATTCCTCCTGTTTTGAATTGTACTGTAACTGTACTGTCTGCCCTCATGTTGTAAAGAGCTGCGCAATCTGTTGGCGCTATATAAATCCTGTACAATAATAATAATACAGTGAGTGTGACAAAAAGTCATATAATGAAATGGTTAAATTAGTGTTTTGAAATCAATTCTGCACACCTCCTAACATCAAAACTTGGAAAGAAGGACACCTGGGGAAGAAATAACAAGACTGTGGAGTGCAGTGGGCATAATTATAGTATATGTGTAGAAAAAAGTGCAGAGCTAAAATATATGAAGAAAGTTGTTGAGCACAACTTACAAAAAAGTGCAAATTAGTGACCATATACCAGTGTTACCATAAACCACATATAAACAAGAAAATGCTAAATACTGCCAAAACTTGCATAAATTGCATATAAAATCGCATATGAAACAAGAAAATGCTAAATGAATAAAAACTTGCATAAATCAAGAAAAACTAATAAATATATACAAGGCCAAAAGATCATATATATATGGAAAGTGCTACAATAAAAGTGCAAAAAATATGGTGAAAAAACAATATGTATAGTGAATATCTAAAAAAAGTCCATAAAAGTGACTAAAAAATCTTCATATGAATATGTGACTTGATTTTTTATAATTATAGGATCCTTGAAAAAGTCACGTGTCAGTGATGTAACGCGTGGGAGGAGCTTAGGACGTTCAGTGCTGCAATACACCTGAAGGTTAACAGCAGCTGTTTCTCTATGGGAAACCTCGTCCACAGCGGCTGACTGCAATCTGCTTATTTGAATGCTTCTAATAGACCGGGAGTTTGGGAGTGTATCTCTTGTCCCTGTTTTGTTTGTGTACTATCTAGTAAGTTCACTGCACAATGATCTATTTTTTCTTTGCTTGCTTTGCATAAAACCTTTATCCTGAGAGCCGAATCATCAGCAGTGTAAATGCTGAAGTGGGATACAAGAAAAACTAAATATCCTGGTACAAACGATCTAACCCAGTGAGTCAATCAATCTGGATTAAGGGAAGGAACTGTTTAATTATTTTTACTTTCTCCCACTATTTATCTCTGCCTGGACGTTGTACTCAGAGTGTCATTATTATTTTATTTATATTCACCGTCACATCACCAATTTGAAGATTTATTTTGGCAATTTTAACACATGTATTAGCACCATAATTATTAATTTATTTTATTCACATGTTTGCATTTTTTATTCCTGGATTTAAGCTTAGTCGCAGCAGCATATTGTGCACTATTTATTTAAAGCGCATCAATTTTATACTTAGTGCTATATAAATCATGTATAATAATAATAATAATAATCACACACCGGGGTTGATTTACTAAAACTAGAAAAGGTGCCCCGATTCTTCCAAAAAGGGTTGATATTATTTTAGCTGGAAAAAAGAAGCATAATAGCCATATAAGAATCAAGGGTGGGAACATCTGTAAATTATGAGAAATATTCAGTTTCCTTTTCGAATGTATCCATCACCAACAATTAATGCAAAACAGTTGGGCTCCTTAGCATTGAAATGCTAGCGCTACATGACTTCTGCGAGAAACTTGGTGTATTACTATGGGATTCCCAGATTTTTTTTTTTTATAAATCCAATAAACTACAGAGTAAATATATCTGTCTCTAGACATATTAAGATGGATTTTGTTTAAAAACTACCTAGAAACAATTAAATGACCCATACACAGGGGTTGCTGTACTAAAACTAGAGAGTGCAAATTTTGGTGCAGCACTGCATAGAAACCAATCAGCATCCAGGTTTTTCTGTCAAAGCTTAATTGAAAAAGTTAGAAGCTGATTGGCTACCATGCACAACTGCACCTGATTTTGCACTCTCTAGTTTTAGTAAATCAACCCTACGGAGTCTATCTGTCCATAATCCAAAATGTTCTAAGTCATGTGCACGATCTGTTTATGGGTTGAAATCAAACATATAACAAGCATCTGTCTGGGACACTGATCACATGGAAATTTTAAGTTGATGTATATTATTATTTGCCAGTTAAGCAGTGTTCACTCAAACCACTGATACTTCTCAGCAGAGAACACATCGTATACACACACTATTTCATGAATGTGCATTTTAGATTTAACCACTTCCCGCCCAGTCAATAGCATATTGACGTCCAGGAAGTGGTTGAGTTATCCTGACTGGACGTCATATGACGTCCAGCAGGATAACATGCCGGCGCGTGCCCGCGGGAGCGCGCAGCTCGGCGATCGGCGGCGGCGCGTGTCCCTCGGACACAGCGCTTCCCCAATTCTATTGGCTGTTTACCCCGTGATCGGCTGTGTCAAAGTCACAGCCGATCACCTGTCACAATAAACTCGGCGGCGCGCTCCCTGCGCGCCGCCGAAGGCATCCAGAGTAGTGATCGAGGAAGGCGAGTGTCCCTTGGACACAGCGCTTCCCCGATCGGTAAACAGCCAATGAAATTGGCTGTTTACCAGGTGACCGGCTGTGTCCAATCACAGCCTGTCACAAATGTAAACAAAAAAGTTGCTGTTACTATCTGATCCCTGCTCTCTCCTCACACACCGATTGTGAGAGGAGAGAGCAGGGATCAGTGAGTTATTTAGTGTCTGTCTGACAATACTGTTTGTACTGTACTGTGCACAACACGGCCCCCCCAATAAAGAGGACCTGTCACACAGCCCAGCCAATCAGCCCATCTGTCAATCAGCCCATCTGTCAATCAGCCCATCTGTCAACGGCCCACCGGCATCGGTACCACCACACAGGCTACCAGTACCGCCATCGGTACCGCCACACAGGCTACCAGTACCGCCATCGGTACCACCACCAGTAACACCACTAGTACCTCTATCAGGCCCACCATCTATACTGCCACACAGGCCGCTACCAGTATCGCCACTAGTGCCGCCATCGGTAACACCACCACCCGTACCACCGTCAGTACCACCATCGGTACCACCACCACCCATACCGCCACCTGTACCGCCATCACCACCTGTACCGCCACCACCACCAGTAACGCCATTGGTAGCACCACCACCTGTACTGCCACCGGTACCGCCACCACCACCTGTACCGCCACCACCACCTGTACCGCCACCACCACCTGTACCGCCATCGGTACCATCACCACCCGTACCGCCACCGGTACTGCCACCACCACCTGTACCGCCACCGGTACCACAATCACCACCTGTACTGCCACCACCACCTGTACCGCCATCGGTACCACCACCACCCGTACCGCCACCGGTACCACCACCACCACCACCCGTACCTCCATCGGTACCACCACCCATACCGCCATCTGTACCACCACACAGGCCTGCCAATAAGAATTGCCATAATGTCCCAAAGGCTTTACACACCTGAGGAGGCATATGAGATTCTTACCATGTCGGATGATGGGAGCAGCGGGGAGCTCACATCATCTGGTTCGGAATACGAGCCAGTGGAGGATAGTGGATCAGAGTCCGAGTCCGCGGAGGAAACCGTCCCTCCCAAAAGATTGAGATCAGGACCAAGATCAGGACCAAGATCAGGAGATCTGCCCACCACCAGCAGAGCCAGACCCCAGGAAGAGGAAGAGGAGCCCAGTACAAGCACTGGAATTACCACCAGCAGCGCCAGACCCCAGGAAGAGGAAGAGGAGCCCAGTACAAGCACTGGAATTACCCGCCCAACCCGAAGAACCCCGCCCCAGTCCTACCTTCCCGATGCCCTGGCAAACCCCTTATGGTTGCCTGCCAACTCAGGACTTGCTATCATCCCCCCTTTCACCGCGCAGCCAGGTGTGCAGCCCGACACTACGAATTTTTCTGAATTCGATTATTTTTCTTTATTTTTCCCCCAAGATTTTCTGCAGAACATGGTGGATCAAACTAATTTATATGCATCCCAATTTATTGCTGCCAACCCCAATTCTTCCTACGCCCGCATGTTCCAGTGGCGATGTGTCACACTGGATTTAAAATGTTTTTGGGCCTAACTTTTAATATGGGGCTTACAAAAAAGAATGAAGCCCATGCATATTGGTCCACCCACCCCATCCAACACATGCCCATATATTCCGCTTTCATGTCCAGGACAAGATACGACATGATTATGCGTTTTCTCCACTTCAGTGACAATTCCCAGTGCCCTCCCCGAGATCATCCCAACCATGACAAATTGTTCAAGATACGCCCCCTAATCAATTCCTTTTCCCAGTGATTCAAAGAAGATTTCATCCCAGACCAAAAAATTTGTGTGGACGAGTCCCTCATACATTTCACTGGCCGACTGCACTTCAAGCAGTATATACCAAGCAAGAGATCCAGGTATGGGGTGAAGTTAAATAAATTATGCGATCGAGCCACTGGATATATCTTCACATTCCGGATCTACGAAGGCAAAGATTCCCAGCTCCAGCCCCATGATTGCCCCACATATATTGGAACCAGTGGGAAAATTGTCTGGGAGCTGGCATACCCCCTATTCGACAAAGGATACCATTTATATGTCGACAACTACTATACCAGCCTGCCCCTTTTTCGTCACCTTTATAATAAAAAAACCCCGGCCTGTGGTACCTTCAAAAAAAACCGTAAGGGATTTCCACGAAATCTGTTGGCAAAAAAATTAAGAAAGGGAGAATCGGCATTCATGAGGAATGAGGAGGTGTTGGCCATGAAGTGGAGGGACAAGAAAGATGTCCACATGCTCTCTACCATCCACAATGACACCGTGGTGGAGATCCAAAGAAGACGCAGCCCCATTGTAAAGCCCGAATGTGTCCACGACTACAATATGTATATGGGGGGGTGGATTTAAACGATCAGATGCTACAGCCCTACTTATCAAACAGAAAGTCCTGTTACTGGTACAAGAAAGTTGCCTTTCACCTTTTTCACATGGCCCTTTTTAATTTGTTTGTCTGCTACCAAAAAGCAACTCAAAACCAACAAGTCACCTACCTCAAGTATTTTGAATCGATCGTCACTGCCCTCATTTACCAACAAGGTCCTGCCCCAGGAAGCATTCGCTCGGATGCTGTGAGTAGACTTCACGAGCAACACCTTCCCTATAGCATTCCCCCCGCAGAATCTGGAAGAAGACGCCAAAAGAAATGCCGTGTTTGCAGCAGAGGAGGAGTAAGAAGAGATTCCAGCTATTGTTGCCCCCAATGTCCCTCCCAACCTGGCCTGTGCATCGGAGATTGCTTCAGAAATTATCATGCATTCATCCAATATTAGTTCCCTGTATTATTACCAGACTGCCATTTCCCCATTTGCCTGCTACCATGTTAATTAACTGACCCTGGCCTGTTTACCGACGATGTCTTTGCTTGCCGTTTCTGCGTTTTTGACTTGCATGTGTACCAACCTCAGCCTGTTTACCGACGATGCCTCTGCCTGCCGATTTAAACCACGTTTCTGACTTGCACGTGTACCAACCTCAGCCTGTTTACCGACTATGCCTCTGCCTGCCGATTTAAACCACGTTTCTGACTTCCACGTGTACCGACCTTGGCCTGTTAATCGACCATGTTTTTGCCTGCCACTTGGACTGATCTTTTGGCCATCTACTTTAGTACACAGGGGTCTCACATATGTGAGGGGCTTCAGAATAGCGTTCTGAGTAGAGAAAACCAGTTTTTTGTTTTCTGTGCTCCCAGAACAGGGTCTGGTTGCCCGGAGGCTTCAAAGCGATTTGGGTGGGAGAAGCCTCTACCCCTGTCCCCCTGGCCCTAAGCTTGATGGTCCTTTCTGCTGCCTGGGCCAATACTTTGGCTGTGCTGACCATATTGCTGCCTGTAAAGACCCATGACATTATGGACCATGTTTCTTCCTGCTGTTTGGACCAATACTTTGGCTGTGTTGACCATATATCTGCCTGCTGCCTCTACTGACTTTGGACAGTATTTCTGCCGGGACACCTCTGCCTGCTACCTGGACTTGTGCTCTGGCTGTGCTCTGGCTGTGCTGACAGTATCTCTGCCTGTATGAACTATGGACAGTATTCCTGCCTGCTGCCTGGATGATTGCTTTTGCTGTCGCTGACCTCATTCCTGCCTGCTGCCTGGACCGATGCTCTCCTCTGTGGACCACTGCACTTCTAAAACCACAGGTAATCTTTTGTTATTTGGTATGTACCTGCTATGTCTTAGAAATATGAAGGGCCTACAAAAATGTGATCGGTAGTCAGAAAATGCTATGTGTAATTAATGCTGCTAGAATGCCTGGAGGTGCTACTTGGATTTTGGGCCTCTGTATGTGGCCAGGCTGTGTAAAAGTCTCAAACATGTGGTATCGCCATACTCAGGAGGAGTAGCAAAATGTATTTTGGGGTGTCATTTTTGCTATGTACATGCTATGCATTATAAATATCTTATAAATGGACAACTTTGTGTAAAAAAAATGCATTTTCATTTTTTTCCCACATTTTCCAAAAACTTCTGGAAAAAAATGAACCGTTCAAAAGACTCATTATGCCTCATAGATTATATGTTGGGGTGTGTGCTTTCCAAAATGGGGTCATTTTGTGGACAATTCAATTGTCCTGGTGCTCCAGAGCCTTCAAAAGTGTAATAGGTGGTTGAGAAAGGATATGTGCAATTTATGCTTGTAGAACACCTGAAAGTGCTACTTCAGTGTTGGCCCTTTGTATGTGGCCAGGCTGTGTAAAAGTCTCACACATGTGGTATCGCTATACTCAGGAGGAGTAGAAGAATGCATTTTGGGGTGTCATTTTTGCTATGTACATGCTATGTGTTAGAAATATCTTATAAATGGACAACTTTGTGTAAAAAAAATGCATTTTCATTTTTTTTCCACATTTTCCAAAAACTTCTGGAAAAAAATGAACCGTTCAAAAGACTCATTATGCCTCATAGATTATATGTTGGGGTGTGTGCTTTCCAAAATGGGGTCATTTTGTGGACAATTCAATTGTCCTGGTGCTCCAGCGCCTTCAAAAGTGTAATAGGTGGTTGAGAAAGGATATGTGCAATTTATGCTTGTAGAACGCCTGAAAGTGCTACTTCAGTGTTGGTCCTTTGTATGTGGCCAGGCTGTGTAAAAGTCTCACACATGTGGTATCGCTATACTCAGGAGGAGTAGAAGAATGCATTTTGGGGTGTCATTTTTGCTATGTACATGCTATGTGTTAGAAATATCTTATAAATGGACAACTTTGTGTAAAAAAAATGCATTTTCATTTTTTTTCCACATTTTCCAAAAACTTCTGGAAAAAAATGAACCGTTCAAAAGACTCATTATGCCTCATAGATTATACGTTGGGGTGTGTGCTTTCCAAAATGGGGTCATTTTGTGGACAATTCAATTGTCCTGGTGCTCCAGCGCCTTCAAAAGTGTAATAGGTGGTTGAGAAAGGATATGTGCAATTTATGCTTATAGAACGCCTGAAAGTGCTACTTCAGTGTTGACCCTTTCTATGTGGCCAGGCTGTGTAAAAGTCTCACACATGTGGTATTGCTATACTCAGGAGGAGTAGCAGAATGTATTTTGGGGTGTAGTTGCAATTATGCATATGCTGTGTGAGAGAAATAACCTGTTAATATAACCAGTTTGTGTAAAAAAAAAAAAAATCTTAATTTTCCCAAGAATTGTGGGAAAAAATTACAGCTTCAAAAAACTCACCATGCCCCTTAGTAAATACATTGGACTGTCTACTTTCCAAAAAGGGTCATTTGGGGGGTATTTGTACTTTCCTGGCTTGTTAGTGTCTCAAGAAATGAGATAGGCCTTCAGGTGAGATAGTACATCAGTTGTGATCAATTTTCAGTGATTGGCACCATAGTTTGTAGACTCTATAACTTTCACAAAGACCAAATAATATACATTAATTTGGGTTATTTTTACCAAAGATATGTAGCAGTATACATTTTGGCACAAATTTATGAAGAAAAATGACTTGTTTGCAAAATTTTACAATAGAAACGAAAAAAAAGTACGTTTTTTTCAAAATTTTCGCTGTTTTTTTGCTTATATCGCAAAAAATGAAAAACCCAGTGGTGATTAAATACCACCAAAAGAAAGCTCTATTTGTGAGAAGAAAATGATAAACATTTTTTTTGGATACAGTGTAGCATGACTGAGTAATTGTCATTCAAAGTGTGAGAGCGCTGAAAGCTGAAAATTGGTCTGGGTGGGAAGGTGCATAAGTGCCTGGTATTGAAGTGGTTAAAGAAGACAGTCAAAGTTCTGAACATTCTTGATTACCGGTAAATCACTGTGTAACCTAATAATTTTGTTGATGCATGCCAGCTATCTTACATCTATGCTAGTCTTGCATTATAAAAAGACAATAATGCTTAAAATGGACACAGGTATAAAGATAAACATGCAAATGTGCATACCATTCAAATTACATTTCTTACAATCTTTTTTTCTGCTACAACCACTACACACTGTTTGGAAGCCTGTGATTGTCAGGCTATGTGGCTGTTACAATGATTATTCTATACGTGTACTAATTTAAATTAGTTAATCAATGTCTTTAAAAGAGATTGATAATGTGTTCCTCAGGGAAAATTAGGCTAATGTGTTTTGAGTCTTGTGATTATCAAGTATTACTGCAGTAAACCCTAAATACATCTTTGTTTAGTTAAAAAACATTTATATTAATGCACCAATTATTAAGACACTTCTCAGGTACATTGGCCTTCAGCTCTGCTCACACTGCTCACTTTCTTTTGTTTATGAGTAAAAGCCACAGAACTGGGCATGCACAATTACATCAGATTCAATATAAGTGAAACTTGGGGGTAGCTAAGTGCCCTGGATCAGTACAGTTCTTGGGGTAGAAATCATTTAATGTTTATTTAGCTTTTGGACATGCTAAAATCCCTTTTAACCCCAGTGACTGTAGTATCATTGGAGACGATGGGATTTATTTACTAAAGGCAAAAAAAGCTGTTCACTTTGCAAGGACATTTTTGCTTAGCTTTGTGAAATACTTGTAAAGAATACCCAATCACATGAAAGGAAAAATGTATTTTTACTTGCACATGATTGGATGATGGAAGTCAGCAGAGCTCCACTTCATTCTCTAAGCTTTGGGAATATATTGCAAAGAGAACAGCTTTTTTGCCTTTGTTAAATCAAAAGCACTATCACATCAAAAGGTAAAAGTAAGTGCTTCCACCCAGGTTCACACTGAGCTGTGGGAATGAAGCCATGCGAGTTCAACTGACTCGCACAATTTCACTCCCGCATGTCAGTCCTGATTTCAGGGGCAATTTCACAGACATCTGTGTGGGTTTCACAGATGTCAATGAAAATCACCACCTGAAATCACAAAAAGTAGGACAGAAACTACTTTTTGAAATCGGTGCGGTGCCGCAAATTTGGCGTCACACCAATTAGGACAGTGCCACTGCCGGCAATTGCCATTGCAATAGGTGAAGGAACAAAAGTAAGAGTGTATGTTACACCAACATTTTATAATCCTGATATGTGTCTGTTGTACCATGTACTTGTATTAAAAATAATCTTGTTCTCTTTTCATTGTTCCTTTGTGTGAAATATCTGGTGGTGATCCTGCTAGTTTACATGCTTTCCCATTTCAAATTGTCCACGCCAGGTTTGAAAGCATATCCATCCAAGTTTGATCAAGTTTCTTTTTTGCATTTTACTTGGGAGCACAGCCTTTCTGTACTCCAATGGTCAGACTTATGCTGACACCCTCTAACACACCCCCATGCGCAGCCCTTTTTACTGGGAAGATCAGTGTGCTGCTGTTTCTCTGCTTCCTGCTGATATGCCCCTGTATTCTCCACTCCCAGCTCTCCGAACAGAACTCATGTGATCACTTATGAAAAAATAATTATAATAAATATAAAACATTATGGCCACGTACAGGTAAAGTGAATAGCAATGATTAACCACTTCCACACCAGGCACTTATCCCCCTTCCTGCCCAAGCCAATTTTCAGCTTTCAGCGTTGTCGCTGTTTAAATGACAATTGCGCGGACATGCTATACTGTACCCAAACAAAATTTTTATCATTTTGTTCCCACAAATAGAGCTTTCTTTTGGTGGTATTTGATCACCTCTGAGGTTTTTCTTTTTTGCTACACAAATAAAAAAGGACCGAACATGTTGAAAAAAAAAGTTTTTCTTTTGTTTCTGTTATAAGATTTTGTAAATAAGTAAGTTTTCTCCTTCACTGATGGGCACCAATGAGGTGGCACTGACGGGCACTGACGATGGACACTAAGAGGCGGCACTGATGGGTGGCACTGATATGCAGCACTGATGGGCATTGATAGGCAGCACTGATGGGCACTCATGGGTGGCACTGGAGGGCACTGATAGGCGACACTGATGGGCGCTAAAAGGCTGCACTGATGGGTACTTATGGGTGGCACTAAAAGGAAAGGTGGCACTGCTGGGCACCGATGAGCACTGATATGCAGCACTAATGGGCACTGATACATGGCACTGATAGATGGCACTGATAGGCATCACTGATGGCACTGGCAGGCATTGCTGATGGGCACTGCTTGCCATCTGCCTGGGCACTGATTGCCTTCTCCCTGGTGGTCCAGGGTGGCATACCTTTTGGGGTACCTTTTTGGGCATCCCTGGTGGTCCTGGGTGGGCATCTGTGGGGGGGCTGCACTGATAAACAATCAGCACAGACCCCCTGTCAGGAGAGCTGCCGATCGGCTCTTCTCTACTCGCGTCTGTCAGATGCAAGTGAGGAAAAGGTGATCAATGGCTCTTCCTGCTTACATCCTGATCAACCATGATTGGACATGGCTGATCATGTGGTAAAGAGCCTCCCTCAGAGGCTCTTTACTGAGATCGGTGTAGCGGTGTGTCAGACTGACATGCCACACCACCGATTGCCGCGATGCGCGCCCCTATGGGCGTGTGTTGGCAGTTATCCTGCTGGACATCATATGACGCCCAGTCAAGATAAATGAACCACTGCCCAGTCTTCATTCTGCTATAGGCCGAGTGGAAGTGGTTAATGAGTCGAACAAATGAGTTGTTTTACAAGGTAAGGGTTCACATATACTTTAAATATAAAAGCATATACACATTTTTGGTGCTTGCCAGAGTTGTAACTGAGAAATTCTTGTTTCCAGAGGAGGCTGTAGAATGTCTTAGAACTTAAAAAATAAGTTAAAAACATTTTTTATGCTAGAAAATTACTTAGAACCCCCAAACATTATATATTTTTTTCTAACACCCTAGAGAATAAAATGGTGGTCATTGCAATATTTTCTGTCACACCGTATTTATGCAGCGGTCCTACAAGCGCACTTTTTTTGGAAAAAATACACTTTTTAGCATTAAAAAATGAGACAACAGTAAAGTTAAATTAAAAATGGTAGAAGGGTTTGGCACTGTTCCTATTTAGTTTCCTACCTCCATATAGGTTACTAGATTAAAATAAATTCTTAGGTGTACCGTGCATATTAAATACAATATGGATTCCCAAGTATACCGTGCATGAGTCAATTAAATATTCTGCTGCAATATTATGCAGTCATAGGTGATACATAGACCTATCTTAAATGCTTATATATGTAATATTGCTAAGGGGGGAAAAAAGGGGGGGGGAAGGGGGGGGGGTTTGGGGGAGGGAGAGGGGAGTGAGGTAGGGAAGTGGGGAGGGGGTGTAGGAAGTCTGTTCCTAAGGAAAATTACAATAACAAGATAAAGTGCAAATGTGCTGGTGCAATCCAAAAAGCAACAGTGACAAGATAAGGTGCAAACGTGCTTCAAATTTCTTTAGTAAGTCTCTTGTGCCATATTCTTGTGCTGTGGTGATAATCCTTCACTTATAATATCTCTTTGCTCTGAAAGTGCAGCCACTCACCAGATCACTTCACCCCTGCGGGGTAGTAGGCGGTTACAGTTTTATCGCCACTGTACAGCGATCGCTGGCGGGCTCAGGATCGTGGTATGTCATATATAAAGAGAGAGGGAGTGCCCATAGCGTAAAATTGCTTTAAAAAGGTTTTATTACACAAAATGAAAGGGTACTCACACTTTTACAGTAAAAATCAAGCGAAATGGTAAAAACGTCAGAACCGTCATAAATATCCTTCAGCGCTGGTACAGGAGGTGATGTTTGGGAAGTACAAATTAGGCCACGCCCTACGCGTTTTGTCGTTAGGACGTCTACGGGAGCGTGCACGCTCCCGTAGACGTCCTAATGACGAAACGCGTAGGGCGTGGCCTAATTTGTACTTCCCAAACATCACCTCCTGTACCAGCGCTGAAGGATATTTATGACGGTTCTGACGTTTTTACCATTTCGCTTGATTTTTACTGTAAAAGTGTGAGTACCCTTTCATTTTGTGTAATAAAACCTTTTTAAAGCAATTTTACGCTATGGGCACTCCCTCTCTCCTTATATATGACATACCACGATCCTGAGCCCGCCAGCGATCGCTGTACAGTGGCGATAAAACTGTAACCGCCTACTACCCCCGCAGGGGTGAAGTGATCTGGTGAGTGGCTGCACTTTCAGAGCAAAGAGATATTATAAGTGAAGGATTATCACCACAGCACAAGAATATGGCACAAGAGACTTACTAAAGAAATTTGAAGCACGTTTGCACCTTATCTTGTCACTGTTGCTTTTTGGATTGCACCAGCACATTTGCACTTTATCTTGTTATTGTAATTTTCCTTAGGAACAGACTTCCTACACCCCCTCCCCACTTCCCTACCTCACTCCCCTCTCCCTCCCCCAACCCCCCCCCCTTCCCCCCCCCTTTTTTCCCCCCTTAGCAATATTACATATATAAGCATTTAAGATAGGTCTATGTATCACCTATGACTGCATAATATTGCAGCAGAATATTTAATTGACTCATGCACGGTATACTTGGGAATCCATATTGTATTTAATATGCACGGTACACCTAAGAATTTATTTTAATCTAGTAACCTATATGGAGGTAGGAAACTAAATAGGAACAGCGCCAAACCCTTCTACCATTTTTAATTTATCTCAGCTGTCCCCATTTTAGGGTGACTGCCTGTTGGGAGGCAGCAGTTCCAAACTATATCAATTAAGTCTTTATGTTCATTGCGCGGGTTCACCATCCCTTTAACAGTAAAGTTAGCCCAATTTTTTTAATACTGTGAAAGATAATGTTGCGCCGAGTACATTTATACCCAACATGTGAACATGCTTTAAAATTGCGCCCGCTCGTGGAATGGCAACAAACTTTTACCCTTAAAAATCTCCATAGGCGATGTTTAAAAAATTCTACAGGTTGCATGTTTTGAGTTACAGAGGAGGTCTAGTGCTAGAATTATTGCTCCCAAAAAATCCCAATAAGCGTATATTGATTGGTTTGCGCAAAAGTTATAGTGTTTACAAACTATGGGATAGATTTGTGGACTTTTTAGTCGTCGGAGGATTGTCATCATCCCAACAGCTTTTGGGTCATCTAGTACGTCTAGATTGTTTTGAGGAAAGATGAGAGATATTAGAGGATATAGATGAAGTATCTGATGTATCAGATTGCCTGGAGGACTGTACAGTCATACCCCTCTGGAAATGCTGGAAACAAATCAGCTCTAGTGCAAGGTGAGACATCCAACACTGGAGTGTCTATGGCCATTGGAGCCAACACTCCCTCACTCCTTTGCACACAAAAAATTCCTACCATATTTTGTCCAAAAAACCAGGGGAACCCCCAGCTCCAACCACCACCATAAATATACACAATCCTCCCCCTCCACAATTCAACCTAAATAATCTTATATCTCACCCCCTCATGGCAGATGAAACTCTAATCTTGTCTAAAGGACTCACCTTTTGCTCCAATCACAAGTTTGATAAAAAGATTTATAATAATATACACGCAAGCTCCTATTGAGAAGCATATTTGACAAAGAAAAAATGGGATCCGAAGGATGTTGCACCTTTAGTGAATGACAAGCTCTGGCAAATCTCAATTCCCTATTAGAGGAAAGTGACTCTAGAGACTTGATTGATACTATTGATCTGAAATCCTTATTAAAACAAGTAGATGACCCGTCCACAAACACCATTGCTACAAGTATTAAGTCATTAAAGAAAAAATCAGATATGTACCCTGCCCCCAGTTCCAACCATGGAATAGCTACCTTTCTGAAATTGACCTGTCAGGAGATCAAAGCCCTGGACCCATCTTCCAACCACTCAGGGAACCTTACTGTGCGAAAGGACAGCCTTGAAAAGCTTGTTCAGTAACCATAACATAACCATCAAGCCCTCAGATAAAGGGGGCAACATTGTCTTTATGGACAATAAAAAATATGTACAGATGTGTACCAAAATTTGGAGCCACACTAATTGGTATCGACCAGTAAGGACAGCAATCATTGATACCTTCAATGAGGAGTTCTGTTTGTTTGTTGACAATGCATTTTATAATAAAGTTATTTCCAAAGCATTATGGAACTTTGTTTGTGATACAATTTACCTTTTACAAATAATTGAGGGCATCTACGTGTCTGGTGGCTCCATTTTGGCCACTATAGATGTGGAGGCCCTCTATATTTCAATACTGCACTCTAGAGGGCTTGCATGCATTCCTAGATTGCTATCCCAAATCAGACACCATGAAGAATCTTTCAATGACTTCATACTACTTTCTCTTGAATATATACCCAAGCATAATGTTTTTTCATTTGATGGTCAACATTTCCTCCAGGTGCAGGGAGTAGCCATGGGCACTTTTTTTGCCCCTGGCTACGCTAACCTGCACCTGGGGGAATGGTAACGTACCATCTTTGAAGATGAGGGTCTCTCCATGTACCTGTGCCACATTGTTATGTGGCACAGATACATAGATGACATCATGATACTTTGGGATCGACCTGAGGAACCACTATGTGAATGCTTGGTCACCCTGAACCATAATAAGTTTAACCTAAAATTCCCAATGTCTTTTAGTACCTCCAAAGTTACCTTTTTGGATGTTGAAATCTACAAAGACACTGAAAACATTCTCTCTCGCTTTCACCCTAGGCCCCTAGTCAACTCAATACCATACAGCCAATACAGCCAATATCTGCAAATAAAACGCAATTGTTCTAATGACGCAGACTACAAACAGGGGACAAAAGGCCTAAAACAACGCCTGAGAGAGGTTACAGTCACATATGCCTCAAAAAAGCATTTAATCATGTAGCACCAAAAATAGACACAATCTCCTATTCTACAAAAAGGACAAATCTACCAACAACAAGGGTACAAGGATTATCACCACATATTCCAATGATCACTTTAAAGTTAAACAAATTTTTGGCAAATACTGGCATCTCCTGACCTCTGATCCCAGTGTGGGAAGTTTTGTACCTCCTGCCCCCTTAGTCACCTACAGACGTGCTATCTCTGTGGGTGACTTGTTGGTCAAAAGTGAATTTTCAGGGCTCCACCCGAGGTGATCCGTCCAAACTTCTGGCACATTCCCTTGTGGATCTTGTGCCCATTGCAAGTACATGGATTTCAGAAAAAACATACGATTACCCAATGGCTGGATCTTTACCCCTAGATACTTTGCCAACTGTCAGGCTATGGGAGTTGTATACCTCCTACAATGTGGTTGTGGTTGCTATTATATAGGCAAAACCATACAGAAACCGTGACAAAGACTCTACCGCCACATCCGCTATGCAAACAAGCAACCCTGATCTCCCCTTGGGAAGGCATGTGGCACAGGCCCGCAGGGGCCACTTTCACTAGGTGTCCATTCTGGTGTTGGACTGAGTGCATCCCAATTCACGAGGAGGAGATCTCAACAAGCTCCACCTACAACGTGAGCTGAGGTGGCTCTTAGATTTGAATGCCACCTCCTCACCAGGCCTTAATGAAGCCTTCAATTTGAAGCCCTTTTTACAGGGCTTCTCTTCTGGAGGTTTCAAGAGGGACATGTGAACCTATGATCCCAATGTCACTGGGCAGACCTATTCCTGTAGACATACTGCCAACCAATCCACTTATTTATGCGATTGGAAACAGTAACAAGCTTCACCAATGGGCGACAGGGCAATACTCCCCCATCCTCCCCTTTTTCCTTACTGTCCTTAATGTCTTTCCTCTACCTTCCCACCTCTCTTCCCCCCTCCCTCTTCCCCCCTCCTTCTCTCTTTTTGCCCCCAACCTTTTCTCTCCTCCTCCCCTCCCTCCCTCTTCCCCGTTCTCTCTTTCCCGCCCATCCATCCAGGCTATCCCTATGCACCACTGGTATGGGCTCTCCTGTACAAATTTTGGCTGTTGCTCCTTGAATGTCCATTTCTCAAACTATTTATGCTCAATATACATGATAACAGTGATTTTCCATTAAGTCATGCATCTGTCATTTATTCTGTTAACATTTCTGTGTTTTTTCCTGCTGTTCAGGTTGGGTTTCACCTTCTCCATCCCTGCCCTATCGCACATGCTATGGAGATTTCTGTATAGTGATTTCTTCCCATCATATCTGTTGCCTTTGGACACTGAGGCTCCCCGGCATGCGGGGTGGCCCGCTGGTGCTTTTTGCATCTCCTTCTTTTCCGCTAAGCTGTAAATCGGTGTTTCACACCGATTCATGCGTGTGCAGTGTGGTTTTTTCCATCTGACCTGAGACGTACCGCCCACCTAGTATGTCTGCGGCCTCGCGACATCTGATGTCATCGTGCCATAATGCACGGTTACGCTGGATGCCGCTTGTGCCGGGGATCCTCTGGCAGACGAGTCCTGATGCACACCTGGTATACAGGTGATCGGTAAGGCTCATCACCTGTGCTGGGCCCCCAATCACCTGATACCTACCAACCCGGTCCATTGGACCATGCCCACATTCTGGGCATACACCATGCAATCCCCCTGCCTGTCATGTACCTTACAGGGGAGCCCGAAATGATGAGGGTGGCCTCTTGCACGGTCCCAGTCCTAGCACCCCTGGAGGTTGAGACAGGAACTGCTGGGGCAACGGAAGGGTGCAGGTGCCTGCAGGCGAAAGACTGAAGTCCGAAAACACTCGAACCCCTGTTGAGAAGATGTAGACATTGATCACCCGACTTGTTTAACAGAAGCCAGATCAGGATAACTTACAGAGTCAGGAACAGGCAGAATTTGGCAACAGACTGACAGCAGGGTACACAATCAGAAGGCAGGATCATAGTCAGGGACAGGCCGAGGTTGGCAACAGGCTGGCAGCGGGGTATACGATCAGAAGGCAGAGCCGTAGTCATAAATCCAAGCCAAGGTCAGTATAGAAAGGAGAGGCAGACAAGCAGGCAGGGAGGATCCAAGAGAATGGTCAGAGGAAACCAGGTTTTCAGGAACAAGGTCAATCAGGCAAAGCAGCAACAGGAACTCAGGGACAAGCTGAAGACAATCCAGCACTGACACTAGGCAGACTCTCTGTTTAAATCGGGCACCGTGCACCAGGAATCGTTGATGCGTGTGTGCGCTTACGCACACTCGCTCGTATGAGTGCACCATTGCGCATGCCTGATCCGGACCTCACTCGTCTCTGTCTCAGACTCCGCGCACACGCATTGGCATTAGAGGAACGGAGATTGGCAGCTGGCGCACGGGAATGAGCATTTGTTGTGGTGGTTCTCTGACATTGCCCCCTCCTTAAGGGCAGCCTCCAGATGCCCATCTGAGCCACTTTCTCCGGATGGGAACAATAAAAGGCCTGTATAAGTCTTCGGGCATAGAGATTTCATCTCAGGCTCCCAGAAATTTTCCTCTGAGCCAAAACCTCTTCATTTGATTAAGTACTGAGTTTGCCCCTGTTTTTTCCTGCAAGGCAAGGGAGAATCCGGAATCAGTGTTGGCAAAAAAGAAGGATGAAAACCATAATTGGAGATGAAGGGTGATTGGTCAGTGGCTGAATGGGTAGAGTTGTTGAATGCG
Organism: Lithobates clamitans; assembly: GCA_037952925.1. NCBI lineage: Eukaryota > Metazoa > Chordata > Amphibia > Anura > Ranidae > Lithobates > Lithobates clamitans. The sequence goes on from JBBGZY010000539.1 coordinate 6,285,800, forward strand.
AATTGTGCCAGGGGCAGCGGTGAGGCCCAATCTTCCTGGGTAAAAGAGGAAAAGCAACGTAAGTTCTGCTCCAACGTTTGGTTAGTGCATTCAGTCTGCCAGTTGGTCTGAAGGTGGTAGGCCAAGGAAAAACTGAGTTTGATACCCAGGGCTTCACATAGCGCTTTCCAGAATTTTGATGTGAACTGCACTCCACGAATCTGTGATAATGTCACTAGGAATTTCGTGGAGTCTAACAATTTCTTTAATGAACACCTTGGCAGTTTCCGTTGCTAATGAGGTTCCCTTTAAACTTGTGCACAATGGAAAATTTCGCTTAGTTTCAGTTCGTAAAATACATAATTTCGTTCCGTTATATTTGTTATGTTACGTTAATAAGTTTTCGGATAATTTGTTATTTCTGTAGAGTGTTGATATTCGTTATACTGAATCTCAAATCATGTCAAATTCATTATAATTTCTATAATTTCATTTGTATTGATTAAAATTCGATATTTATGTATGTATATATATATTCGTGATAATGATTCATAGTTTGGAAAGTTGTTTGTTTATTGAATCTTTTAACACACACAATGACAATATCTCTTCTCCTCTACAATACAACACCCTTCTCACTCAGTTCTCAGGAAAACACTTTGCCAGTAATCCAACCTCCAGCAGAAAATTATTCAGCTGATTGGACTGTAAGATTTACTTTGAGTTGACCTTTTGTTTCATTAGATCTTTAACGAATCTCTAACTACCGAATCATGTCAAATTCATTCGTATCCGTTATAATTTCTTTTGTATTAGTTGAAATTTGATATTTGTGTATGTACCGTATATACTCGAGTATAAGTCATTCCGAGTATAAGTCAAGGCCCTAATTTACCACAAAAAAATGGGAAAAACTTATTGACCCGAGTATAAGACGTGGGTGAGAAATGCACAGCTACTGTAAGTGGAAAAGAGGGTCAACAATGTCCATTTGCAGCCTCACTGTGCCCATTTGCAGCCATAGGTCCCCCAAACTTCAAACTTTGTAGTTAAGGGTTCCTAGATGCCCCCTAGCTGCAGCCAAAAATTTGGGGTCTCTGAACCCAAAGGGTCCCAAAATGACATTGCTGCAGATGGACACAGTTGACCGAATTTGGGGCCCCGTACCTTGGGGCCACTTAGTGCTAAGAACCCCAAATTTAGTGTGCAAACCCAGTGGAACTAGCACCATAAAATAACCAAAGCTGGGGTTTCTAGCACCAAGTGGCCCCGAGATACAGGGCCCCAAATATCGATTCAGAAAATGTCAAGCACTTTTCTGTAGCAGAGAATTACATTTTCCGAACCGATTTTGGGGCCCCGTATCTCGGAGCCACTTAGTGCTAGGAACTCCATCTTTGGATATGTTGTGGTAACAGTTCCACTGGGTTTGCACACCAAATTTGGGGTGTGGCCTTGAGATACGGGGCCCTAAAGTCGGTTCAGAAAATGAAATTTTTTGCTGCAGAAAAGTGCTTGACTCGAGTATAAGTCGAGGGGGGCACTTTCAGCACAAAAAATGTGCTGAAAAACTCGACTTATACTCGAGTATATATGGTATATTGATTTGTGATAACGATTCGTAGTTTGGAAAGTTGTTTGTTTATTGAATCTATTAACACACACAATGACAATATCTGTTCTCCTTTGCTCAAATACAATACAACACCTTTCTCACTTAGTTCTCAGGAATGCACTTTGCCAGTAATCCAACCTCCAGCACAAAATTAATCAGCTGATTGGACTGTAAGATTTACTTTGAGTTGACCTTTCATTTCATTAGATCTTTAACGAATTACCGAATCATGTCAAATTCATTCCTTATATCCGCTATAATTTCTTTTCGTGTTAGTTGAAATTCATTATTTTTTTATTCAGACATTTTGGATACATCTGAATGTCCGAAATATGCAAAATGCGGCCAAATTTCAATTCGTTACGAAGCGAATTGCACAGGCCTTCGCATAAAGTCCGTTTTGTCTTAGTCTGAGGAGGACCTGCTTCACATGGTCACAATGTAATTCTAGAGAAACTGAGAATCAGAATGTCATCCAGGTAGACAATCATGAACAAGTCTAAGAAGTCTCTGAAGATGTTGTTGACGAAATGCTGAAAGGTGGCTTGTGCGTTACATAGTCCGAAGGGCATAACAAGATACTCGATGTGGCCAAAGCGAGTCCGGAAAGCCGTCTTCCACTCATCCCCTTCACGGATTCTGATTAAGTTGTAGGCACCGCGTAAATCCAACTTAGTAAATATTTTTGCAGAATGGAGTCTCTGGAACAACTCCGGAATCAGAGGGAGAGGATAACGATTTTTGACAGTAATCCGATTCAACTCTCTGTAATCCACACATGGGCGGAGTGAGTGGTCCTTTTTCTCGACGAAAAATATTCCTGCACCGGCTGGTGAAGAGGAGTATCAGATGAACCCCTTCCTGAGATTCTCATTGATGTAATCCTTTAGGACCAGTTCAGGCTCTGAAAGAGGGAAAATCCTTCCAAATAGAATTTCTGCCCCGGTAAAAGTTCAATTGGGCAGTCATGAGCCCGGTGAGGGGGAAGAGTGTCCGCCTTCTGCTTGTCAAATACATCCAAGAAATCATGGTATACAGGGGGGACAAGTTCTTGGGATTCGGATATGGGTTTTAAGCAGCCAATTACTGGAGCCGCATGATGAAGGGTCTGAAAACAATTGTGGAGACAGTAGGAAGACTGAAAGACCACCTTGCTGGTAATCCAATTCATCTTGGGTTTAAGGGCTTGTAGCCATGGCATCCCCAAAGTTATTGGAAAAAGTGGTGAGGAGTTAACATCCAGGCAGTTCTTGGTGGTCCGGCAGAATGTCAGTGGACAGAGGTTGAGTCTCATGGGTGATAGGCCTGGATTTGATGTTTGACCCATCAGCTAACCGTATGGACAGTTTTTGCTGTTTGGGTCGTTGTGTTGTGTTGCTGGATGAAGGCATGGTCAATGTAGCAGCTACAGGCGCCTGAGTCAATTATGGCCTGGACCCGGAGTGCCTCTTCTGGAAGCTGTAGTGAGACAAGAACAGCAATGTGAGCAGATCTCCTTAAAGTCAATGCACAAGGATTGTGAAGGGAAGAGTCAAACCTACGAGTCTTGTTGGGGCACATGTTTGCGTAGTGGCCGGCTCCTCCGCAATATAAACAGAGATTATTAAGGCGGCGGCGCTGCTTCTCTTCTGGTGTCAATGGTGAGTGAAGCAGGCCTATCTGCATTGGCTCTGGAGCCTCAGTCATGGCATTAGGTAGTGGGGAAGTGGAAGTAGGTGGGTTGCTGGGTACTTTGGGCAACATTCACATGGAACGGTACTGGCTGGTCCTCTCAGATCTTCGCTCCCTTAGCCGAAGAGCAATCTGGATGGAAAGTTGGATCAAACTTTCCAAGGAACTGGGGATCCCAACACGAGCCAGCTCATCCTTAAGTGCTTCTGAAAGCCCTAGGCAGAGCTGTCTCTAAGACCTCATGGTATAGACTAGGGATGAGCCGAACACCCCGGGTTCGCACCAGAACCTGCGAACGGACCGAAAATTCGCCCGAACGTTAGAACCCCATTGACGTCTATGGGACTCGAATGTTCGAATTCAAAAGTACTCATTTTAAAGGCTAATTTGCATGGTATTGTCCTAGAAAGGGTTTGGGGACCCGGGTCCTGCCCCAGGGGACATGTATCAATGCAAAAAAAACTTTTAAAAACGTCAGTTTTTTCGGGAGCAGTGATTTTAATGATGCTTAAAGTAAAAAAAAAAAGTGAAATATTCCTTTAAATATTGTACCTGGGGGTGTCTATAGTATGCCTGTAAAGTGGCTCGTGTTTCCCGTGTTTAGAACAGTCTCTGCACAAAATGTCATTTTTAAAGGAAAAAAAGTAATTCAAAACTGCTTGCGGCTTTAATGTAATGTCGGGTCCCGGCAATATGGATGAAAATCAGTGAGACAAACAGCATGGGTACCCCCAAGTCCATTACCAGGCCCTTTGGGTCTTGTATAGATATTAAGGGGAACCCCGCACCCAAATTAAAAAAGGAAAGGTGTGGGGCCTCCAGGCCCTATATACTCTGAACAGCAGTATACAGGCGGTGCAAACAAGACAGGGACTGTAGGTTTTTTGTTAAGTAGAATCTGTTTGTAATTTTGAACTGGTACATTTTTAACGTGTTTAGCTCCAGCCAAAAAATCTATTTTAAGCTTTTTGGAAAACCTAGGGAAGGGTTATCACCCCTGTGACATTTGTTTTGCTGTCTTTGCTCCTCTTCAGAAGATTTCACCTCACTTTTTGTCCCAATGACAAATGTTTTTGAAAATTTGTGTTTTTTTGTGTAACAAGGATTGGTGATAAAGCATCAGTGGAAAGGAGAAAAAATTTTCCCATATTAACTCTTACAGGAGAGAATTTCCCCTCCTAAGGGTAGATTTCATCTCACTTCCTGTTGTCTCCTTACGTTTGCAAGTAGGAGTCATTTGTAAGTTGGATGTTTGAAAGTAGGGGCCTGCCCTATATACTCAGCAGAAATTTGGGCCTTAGGTGTTGTTGTGGCCACAATACTGTAAGCCCTCACAGGGCCCTGCTGTGAAATATTAGATCAAGAATTGCAATTACATGCCCCTGTTGAACAGGTGCAGAAAAATTGGGCCTTTGGTGTAGGTGGTGGTGCTGGTGCCACAACACGGTAAGTCCTCACAGATACTCTTGGTGGGCGCAGAAACGGGCCCTGCTGTGAAATATTAGATCAAGAATTCTAATTACATGTCCCTGTTGATGAACAGGGGCTGAAAAATTGGGCCTTAGGCGCTGGTGCCACAACACTGCAACCCATCACAGATACTCTAGTTGGAGCGCAGGAACTAGCCCTGCTGCAAAGAATTGCATGAAAAATTGTAATTACATGATTTAACAGGGGCTGAAAAATGGGGCATTAGGCACTGGTGGCGGGACTGGCGGCGGCCAGAATCAAAAATGTTCTTACAAGCTATCATCATGATTAGGGATGAGCCGAACACCCCCCTGTTCGGTTCGCACCAGAACATGCGAACAGGAAAAAAATTCGTTCGAACACGCGAACGCCGTTAAAGTCTATGGGACACGAACATGAATAATCAAAAGTGCTAATTTTAAAGGCTAATATGCAAGTTATTGTCATAAAAAGTGTTTGGGGACCTGGGTCCTGCCCCAGGGGACATGAATCAATGCAAAAAAAAGTTTTAAAAACGGCCGTTTTTTCAGGAGCAGTGATTTTAATAATGCTTAAAGTCAAACAATAAAAGTGTAATATCCCTTTAAATTTCATACCTGGGGGGTGTCTATAGTATGCCTGTAAAGGGGCGCATGTTTCCTGTGTTTAGAACAGTCTGACAGCAAAATGACATTTTGAAGGAAAAAACACATTTAAAACTACCGCGGCTATTGCATTGCCGACAATACACATAGAAGTTCATTGATAAAAACGGCATGGGAATTCCCCACAGGGGAACCCCGAACCAAAATTAAAAAAAAAAAATGATGTGGGAGTCCCCCTAAATTCCATACAAGGCCCTTCAGGTCTGGTATGGATATTAAGGGGAACCCCAGCCAAAATTTTAAAAAAAATTGACGTGGGGTTCCCCCTAAATTCCATACCAGACCCTTCAGGTCTGGTATGGATTTTAAGGGGAACCCCGCGCCAAAAAAAAAAAAAAAAAACGGCGTGGGGTCCCCCTAAAAATCCATACCAGACCCTTATCCGAGCACGCAACCTGGCAGGCCGCAGGAAAAGAGGGGGGACGAGAGTGCGGCCCCCCCCCCTCCTGAACCGTACCAGGCCACATGCCCTCAACATTGGGAGGGTGCTTTGGGGTAGCCCCCCAAAACACCTTGTCCCCATGTTGATGAGGACAAGGGCCTCATCCTCACAACCCTGGCCGGTGGTTGTGAGGGTCTGCGGGCGGGGGGCTTATCGGAATCTGGAAGCCCCCTTTAACAAGGGGACCCCCAGATCCCGGCCCCCCCCCTGTGTGAAATGGTAAGGGGGTACTTACCCCTACCATTTCACTAAAAAACTGTCAAAAATGTTAAAAATGACAAGAGACAGTTTTTGACAATTCCTTTATTTAAATGCTTCTTCTTTCTTCTTTCTTCCTTCATCTTCTTCTGGTTCTTCTGGCTCTTCTGGTTCTTCCTCCGGCGTTCTCGTCCAGCATCTTCTCCGCGGCGTCTTCTATCTTCTTCTCCTCGGGCCGCTCCGCACCCATGGCATGAGGGGGAGGCTCCCGCTCTTCTCTTCATCTTCTTCTCTTCTTCATCTTCTTCTTCATCTTCTTCTTCTTCTTCCTTCTTCTCTTCTTCTCTTCTTCCTGTCTTCTGCGGGCCGCTCCGCAGCCATGCTGGCATGGTGGGAGGCTCCCGCTGTGTGACGGCGTCTCTTCGTCTGACGGTTCTTAAATAACGGGGGGCGGGGCCATCCGGTGACCCCGCCCCCCTCTGACGCACGGTGACTTGAGGGACTTCCCTGTGACGTCACGGGGAATGCCACAGGGAAGTCCCGTCATGTCACCGTGCGTCAGAGGGGGGCGGGGCCACCGGGTGGCCCCGCCCCCCGTTATTTAAGAACCGTCAGACGAAGAGACGCCGTCACACAGCGGGAGCCTCCCTCCATGCCACAGCATGGCTGCGGAGCGGCCCGCAGAAGACAGGAAGAAGAGAAGAAGAGAAGAAGGAAGAAGAAGAAGAAGATGAAGAAGAAGATGAAGAAGAGAAGAAGATGAAGAGAAGAGCGGGAGCCTCCCCCTCATGCCATGGGTGCGGAGCGGCCCGAGGAGAAGAAGATAGAAGACGCCGCGGAGAAGATGCTGGACGAGAACGCCGGAGGAAGAACCAGAAGAGCCAGAAGAACCAGAAGAAGATGAAGGAAGAAAGAAGAAGCATTTAAATAAAGGAATTGTCAAAAACTGTCTCTTGTCATTTTTAACATTTTTGACAGTTTTTTAGTGAAATGGTAGGGGTAAGTACCCCCTTACCATTTCACACAGGGGGGGGGCCGGGATCTGGGGGTCCCCTTGTTAAAGGGGGCTTCCAGATTCCGATAAGCCCCCCGCCCGCAGACCCTCACAACCACCGGCCAGGGTTGTGAGGATGAGGCCCTTGTCCTCATCAACATGGGGACAAGGTGTTTTGGGGGGCTACCCCAAAGCACCCTCCCAATGTTGAGGGCATGTGGCCTGGTACGGTTCAGGAGGGGGGGGGGGGCGCACTCTCGTCCCCCCCTCTTTTCCTGCGGCCTGCCAGGTTGCATGCTCGGATAAGGGTCTGGTATGGATTTTTAGGGGGACCCCACGCCGTTTTTTTTTTTTTTTTTTGGCGCGGGGTTCCCCTTAAAATCCATACCAGACCTGAAGGGTCTGGTATGGAATTTAGGGGGAACCCCACGTCAATTTTTTTTTTTCAATTTTGGCTGGGGTTCCCCTTAATATCCATACCAGACCTGAAGGGCCTTGTATGGAATTTAGGGGGACCCCCACATCATTTTTTTTTTTTTTTATTTTGGTTCGGGGTTCCCCTGTGGGGAATTCCCATGCCGTTTTTATCAATGAACTTCTATGTGTATTGTCGGCAATGCAATAGCCGCGGCTAGTTTTAAATGAGTTTTTTCCTTCCAAATGTCATTTTGCTGTCAGACTGTTCTAAACACAGGAAACATGCGCCCCTTTACAGGCATACTATAGACACCCCCCAGGTACGAAATTTAAAGGGATATTACACTTTTATTGTTTGACTTTAAGCATTAATAAAATCACTGCTCCTGAAAAAACGTCCGTTTTTAAAACTTTTTTTTGCATTGATCCATGTCCCCTGGGGCAGGACCCGGGTCCCCAAACACTTTTTATGACAATAACTTGCATATAAGCCTTTAAAATTAGCACTTTTGATTTCTCCCATAGACTTTTAAAGGGTGTTCCGCGGCATTCGAATTTGCCGCGAACACCCCAAATTGTTCGCTGTTCGGCGAACTTGCGAACAGCCAATGTTCGAGTAGAACATGAGTTCGACTCGAACTCGAAGCTCATCCCTAATCATGATCATTGAGGAGAAAGAGGATAATTACTCAGTATAACAGGATAGTCACTCAGCATCTGCATAGGCAGTCTTTGAAGGGATCTGACATTTCAAAAAAATTTATTCGGTTACATCAGCATCAGGTGCTTGGTAGCTGGTGGTGATCCAAGACTGATTGATTTTTATAAAGGTTAGTCGATCGACCGAGTCGGTGGACAGACGCACCCTGTGATCGGTTACAAAGCCTCCAGCAGCACTGAATGTGCGTTCCGAAAGAACGCTGGATGCAGGACAGGCCAGTAGCTCAATTGCATACTGTGCAAGCTCTGGCCAGTGATCCATCCTCAAGACCCAGTAACCCAGAGGATTTTCGTTGGGAAAGGTGTCCAAGTCAGATCTTGCCCCTAGGTATTCCTGCACCATGTAAAACAGACACTGGCGATGGTTGCTTGAACCGATCACACCTTGGGGCTGCGGACTAAAAAATTGTCTGAACGCATCGGTCAGACGGCCACCTTCTCCACCACTCCTTCTTTGACTGACCGAAGCCTCAGCAACACGTTGTCCAGAAACAGGAGTTTGTAACCTCCCAGTCTCCGGGAACGCGTTGCACAGACCTTTCTGCAAGGCCTCCCGAAGATGTTTCATCCTCTGCTCCCTCTGCGACGGCAAGATAAGGTCTACAACCTTACCCTTGTAACGTGGATCAAAGAGGGTTGCCAGCCAGTAACAATCCCCCTCCTTAATACCACAAATACAAGGATCCTTCCGCAGGCTTTGGAGGATCAGGGAGGTCATGCAACGTAGGTTTGCTGAGGTGTTCAGTCCTCTGGGTCACTAAGGATGACATGATCCACAGCCACCTCCTCCCAGCCACGTACAAGTCCATATGTTTCTTGGGCCTGTAAATGATCCCTTAAAGACTGCTGCTGATGCTGAGTGCCAGGCTCCACCTCCACACTGACACAATCCTCCTCCTCTTCCTGTGTGGTCGGCGGGCACGCAGGAACACTGTCTGGATAAAGGGGGCCTTAAGAGCTAAGGAAGTCCTCCCCTTCCTGCCTCTGTTCTGCCTCAAGTGCCTGTCCATTATTCCACGCAGCGTGTGCTCCAACAGGTGGACAAGGGGGACAGTGTCACTGATGCATACACTGTAACTGCTCACCATCCTCGTGGCCTCCTCAAATGGTGACAGGACAGTGCATGCATCCCTGATTATGGCCCACTGGCTTGGGGAAAAAAAACAAGCTCCCCTGACCCTGTCCTGGTGCCATAGTCGCACAGGTACTCATTGATGGCCCTCTGCTGCGTGTGCAGCCGCTGCATCATGGCCAACGTTGAGTTTCACCTGGTGGGCATGTCACAGATTAGGCGGTTCTTGGGCAGGTTAAATTCTTTTTCAAAATCTGCCAGCAGAACACTAGCATTATATGACCGGCGGAAATGTACACAGACTTTCCTGGCCTGCCTCAGGACATCCTGCAAGCCCGGGTACCGGCCCAAGAACCGCTGCACCACCAAGTTAAGGACATGAGCCAAACAGGGCACATGGGTCATTTGTCCCTGTCGGAGGGCAGAGAGGAGGTTGGTGCCATTGTCGCAAACCACCATTCGTGCCTTAAGTTGGCGTGGCATCAACCACCTCTGAACCTGCCCCTGCAGAGCTGACAGAACCTCTGCCCCAGTGTGGCTCCTGTCCCCCAAGCACACCAGCTCAAGCACCGCATGGCATCTTTTGGCCTGCATACTTGAGTAGCCCCTTGAACGCCTACGGAGCACCAATGGTTCCGAGGACAAAGCACAGGAAGAGGCCATGGAGGAAGAAGAAGAGGAGGGGTGGAGCAGAGAGGTGTGTCAGAATCATTAGTAGTGGCATTTTGGAGGCGTGGTGGCGGAACAACCTCCAACACTACTGCACCTTGTCCTGCATCCTTCCCTGCTGCCAGCAGAGTCACCCAATGCACTGTGAAACTTAAGTAACGTCCCTGTCCATGCCTACTGGACCATGAGTCAGTGGTAATATGCACCTTACCGCTGACCGCCCTGTCCAGCGAGGCATGGATATTGCCTTCCACATGCTGATAGAGAGCCGGAATCGCCTTCCATGAGAAAGAGTGGCGTTTGGTACCTGCCACTGAGGAACCGCACATTCCACAAACTCACGGAAGGGGGCAGAGTCTACCAACTGAAAAGGTAGCAGTTGAAGTGCTAGCAATTTTGCCAAGCTAGCATTCAACTGCTGGTCATGTGGATGGCTGAGAGCGAACATCTTTTGGTGGTGCAGCAGCTAGGGCAGGGAAATTTGCCTGGTACAATCTGACGTCGGTGTACCAAAAGCAGATTACCCACAAGTACTTGGCTGTCACACACCTAATTCTACACCTTCATTCCTCTCAGTGCAGGTCTCAGAGGGGACAGAAGGTATAGTGGGGTTAGAGATCTCAGCTGATGAGGAGCAAGGAGAGGTCCTCTTTGTTCTTTGGTGTGGGTCTTTTAGATACACTTGCCAATGAACTGCATGGCAGGTCAACATATGTCTGGTCAAGCATGTGGTGCCCAAGCGGGATATGTTTTGGCCACGCGAGATACACTTGAGACATATGTTGCAAATAGCAGTGGTGTGATCTGATGCACTCGTCTCAAAAAAGGCCCACACCAAAGAACTTTTGTAATAACGTGCAGAGACAGCAGCGCCCTGCACATGCGGAGCTTTGTGGTATGATGCAGTCAGTGTGCTGCCCTTAGGCTGGCCCCTGGAGGGCATCCTGCCTCCTTGGTGATGTGCCTCCTCCTCCTCTCTCCTATCAGGCACCCACGTTCAGTCAGTGACCTCATCATCCCCTCCCTCCTCATCACTGGAGCAAACCTGGCAGTATGCGGCAGTAGGGGGAGTATGACTGCCAGATTGCTGTCCTTCTTGGGCACCCCCTCTGTCCATGCTCACGTTACTGCCTTCATCTAGCTCAGTATCATCATCAGAGCCTTCTAAACGCTGTGCATCCTCCTGGAGCATGTGCTCAACACTGTGGTCAAACAGTTCGAGGGACTCCTGAGGAGGACATGGTGGGGCTAGGGAAGGAGTCACTGATGACATTGAGCCAAGGCAATAGGCCGCATTAGCAGCTGCTTTGCCAGACAAAGTACCCTGAGCATGGGTGAGAGAGGATGAGGAGGATGAGGACGGCTTGGTCATCCACTCGATCAAGTCTTCCACATGTTGCGGCTCAACACGGCCAGCTGCCGAAAAAAAAGCCAAGTGCTGATGAGGATGCACCGTCTCCACGACCAGCACTGTTGCCTCTAGACACAGAGCCTGCTTGCCTTCTTTTATTGGCTTGTATGTATATATGTATACTGATACTGAAGATAGCAAAATCAACTGCCTGCCTGTAGTATGAGAACACCACCAATCTTCTACAGGCAGCTTTAGATGAACACTGTGCAGAGGTCGTGCTACACTAACTTGTAGCTTTAGCTGACCACTGTGCAGAGGACGCAGTACACCAACGTTAAAATAATGTAGGTGCCTGCGGTAGTGATAGGATCAGGAATACACCACCAACCTTCTACAGTTAGCTTTAGCTGAACACTGTGCAGAGGACGCACTACACTAACATGTAAATAATGTAGTTGCCTGCGGTAGTGATAGGATCAGGAAAACACCACCAACCTTCTACAGATAGCTTTAGCTGAACACTGTGCAGAGGACGCACTACACTAACGTTAAAATAATGTAGCTGCCTGCGGTAGTGATAGGATCAGGAATACACCACCAACCTTCTATAGATAGCTTTAGCTGAACACTGTGCAGAGGACGCACTACACTAACGTTAAAATAATTTAGCTGCCTGCGGTAGTGATAGGATCAGGAAAACACCACCAACCTTCTACAGGTAGCTTTAGCTGAACACTGTACAGAAGTCGCACTACACTAACTTGTAGCTTTAGCTGAACACTGTTCAGAGGACGCACTACACTAACTTGTAGCTTTAGCTGAACACTGTGCAGAGGTTGCACTACACTAACTTGTAGCTTTAGCGGAACACTGTTCAGAAGACGCACTACACTAACTTGTAGCTTTAGCTGAACACTGTTCAGAGGACGCACTACACTAACTTGTAGCTTTAGCTGAACACTGTGCACTACTCTAACTTGTAGCTTTAGCTGAACACTGTTCAGAGGACGCACTACACTAACTTGTAGCTTTAACTGAACACTGTGCACTACACTAACTTGTAGCTTTAACTGAACACTGTGCACTACACTAACTTGTAGCTTTAGCTGAACACTGTTCAGAGGACGCACTACACTAACTTGTAGCTTTAGCTGAACACTGTGAGCAGGACGCACTACACTAATTTGTAGCTTTAGCTGAACACTGTGCACTACACTAACTTGTAGCTTTAGCTAAACACTGTTCAGAGGACACACTACACTAACTTGTAGCTTTAGCTGAACACTGTGCAGAGGACGCACTACACTAACTTGTAGCTTTAGCTGAACACTGTGAGGAGGACGCACTACACTAACTTGTGGCTTTAGCTGAACACTGTGAGGAGGACGCACTACACTAACTTGTAGCTTTAGCTGAACACTGTGCACTACACTAACTTGTAGCTTTAGCTGAACACTGTTCAGAGGTCGCACTACACTAATTTGTAGCTTTAGCTGAACACTGTGAGGAGGATGCACTACACTAACTTGTAGCTTTAGCTGAACACTGTGCACTACACTAACTTGTAGCTTTAGCTGAACACTGTGCAGAGGTCACACTACACTAACTTGTAGCTTTAGCTGAATACTGTGAGGAGGACGCACTACACTAACTTGTAGCTTTAGCTGAACACTGTGCACTACACTAACTTGTAGCTTTAGCTGAACACTGTTCAGAGGACGCACTACACTAACTTGTAGCTTTAGCTGAACACTGTGCAGAGGTCGCACTACACTAACTTGTAGCTTTAGCTGAACACTATGAGGAGGACGCACTACACTAACTTGTAGCTTTATCTGAACACTGTGAGGAGGACACACTACACTAACTTGTAGCTTTGGCGGAACACTGTGCAGAGGTCACACTAAACTAACTTGTAGCTTTAGCTGAACACTGTGCAGAGGACGCACTACACTAACGTTAAAATAATGTAGCTGCCTGCGGTAGTGATAGGATCAGGAAAACACCACCAACCTTCTACAGGTAGCTTTAGCTGAACACTGTGCAGAAGTCGCACTACACTAACTTGTAGCTTTAGCTGAACACTGTTCAGAGGATGCACTACACTAACTTGTAGCTTTAGCTGAACACTGTGTGGAGGACGCACTACACTAACTGTAAATAGTCTAGCTGCCTGACTGTGGTACTAATAGGATCAGAAGAACACCAGCAATTTTCTTCAGGTAGCTGTAAATACTGTAACAACACAAGCCTGCCTGTCAGTATATATATATATATATATATATATATATATACACAACACCTGGGATGCATATATATACACAATACACTGTAAGTGCAGCTAACTGACTGACTGTCCTGCCTAATCTATCTATCTATCCATTCTGACCAGTTGGTCTCTAAGCCTTTTTGACTTGGATGACGTAAGTCCTCTCAAGTCAACAACTTCTGGTAAGCCTCTTGATGTCTTTGGTGACTGCTCCTGTCTTCGTTGACGGCTCTTGAACTACCATCAGCTTTCCTGTTCACTTTTGTTGCCTCCCAATCTTTACTTACCCATTTGATCCAGTTGATCCCTCAGCCTTTGTGACTTGTTAGACATATGTCTTTCTTGGGCATTTACCTTTTGGCAAGCCCCCTAAGACCCTGGGTGGTGGCTTTCTTACTTTTTCTTAAATAATTTCAATTAATGTGGTGGACTTTTTGGGTTCTGGGTGGTGTCAAGCCCTTCTGAACTTTGTGGACTTTTTTTTGTTTTTTGTTTTTTTATAATTTTTTCATTTTTGTTTACACTATCTGTGTATTATTTACATAGTACACTCAGTGTATTATATTTAGCTCATATTAATATTGCACGTTGTTTTTACACTTTTTTTCACTTTTGTGCATAGTTTGTACACTGTATTTGTACAATAGTACATCATAGTTATGTACTTGTTATGTTAACACTTAATTGTTTGTTATGGACTTGAGTCATGTTGAAAACTCTGTTTACTCAATTTCTAAGTTTATAGCGTTACACTTTTTTGTATATATCTGCATACATTTAAAAGTATATATTCTTGTGTTTGGTACTTCGGTGGCTTCAGCTCCATGGCATTTAATGTATGCACAGGCCTGTGTTCTAATTCATTCTAATTCACATAACTAAAAAAACATACTGGGTACAACTCTTTGTACAAAAAGTCTTTAAAGAGGAACTTTACCCATAACAACTTGATAAAAAATAACAATCTTTAGCAAGAAACATACATTCCACATTAATAATTATGCTACCAAAATCAGTGTGTGCTAAATTGCCTTCAGCATTGCTGTTGTTTCATTTTGCTGAAGCCCAGAGCCCCTGAGTAACAATAGACTGTTAGCAGATTGGTCTCTATATTTTGACACAGAGCAGAGCAGTAGAGCAACTGAACATGCGCAGAGCAGGGTGAGACAGTGTACTACTGGATCTTAAACAATATAGGCACTTATTTTTAATGTTTTACATAGCTATACCTACAAAAAGGGCCACTATGAAGCGATCTATCCGGACCCGATTATCTGTCTAAAGTTGCACTTTAATATTAAAATGCCATTGATCCAAAAGTACTTTCTCTTTTTCAAAATACTTATTTTTAGGAGCTCTTTAACAATAATTTTATGCAGGAAGAGATACAAATTGTTCTCTAAATGGTACAGGATGCCTGAGAAGCTTCACCACTTCCACCCCACCATTCCCCCAACCTGCTGGAGATGTGGTGCGACCAGGGGCACTCTACTGCACATTTGGTTGGGAATGCAGCCTGATACAACCATTTTGGCATGAAATAAATAAGCTGATTTCACAAATCACTACGTTCCAAATAACACTCTCCCCAGCACGCTACTTGCTCCACCATACTCCTGTCTTTCTGAGTTCCTACAAAAAATCCCTCACTTTACATCTCATCAATGCAGCCAACCTATGCATCCCTGCCTTTTGGAGGAACACTGCCCCCCCACAGTCCAAGATTGGATCCGTAGGGTAGACCAAATAGCTGACATGGAAAATCTCATATCCCAATCTAATGACCACCCTACCAAATTCTATGTCACCTGGGCAAGCTGGCTACACTACAAACAAACCCAAACATGGACATAGTTGCCTCAAACTCCTCCAAGATCTTCCTGAAGTCCATCCGTTACCTTCCATTTAAGACACCCCCTTATACCACAACCGCCTTTCCTCACCCCCCTTTCCCGCCCGAGCTCTTCCATATAGTGTTTTCCCCACACTGTTTCTCATCTAGATAAGCTTTACACTAATACCAAAATATCTCTTTTCTTCTTTACCTCATAGGTAAAGGTACATACCTGTACTGTTATGTACACTCCAGTTAACATTCCCATCCCATCTTCCAGAATTCCTACCGGGAACTAAGCCAACCCACAACCACACCAACGATTCTAGCTCTATCCACTCACTTCTCAAACCTCCCGGTCCATTCACAGCGAAGTTCCCTTTAGGGGTGAATGGTACCGGGAGTATCGCCCAGTGGTGTGTACTCTACCCACAGGCATATTCCGGTCTACACACTACCCGCTTCTTATCTCTGCAGAAAATGAAGAAGATATTGTCTGTTAGTTGACATTATAGTTAGGCTTCTCACTAGCTCCCACAGGCTACCTAATAGCCACTGGACATCTCACCTGCATTGCAAATGACTTTTCTTGAATCTTGCAAGTTTAAATATTTAAATGTCTTTTTAGGTTTCCCCGCCTTACTTAAGGTGATCATTACCTCTTTTGTGGGCGGAAAACATGTACTGTTACATTGTAACTGCATACTATTCATCTGTAACCTTGTTATTGAGATGTATGTTGTACACTTTTTGTTCAACCATAAAATTCAATAAAACCTTTTTGAAAAAAAAAAAATTATGCAGGAAGGGAGGTAGCTCAGTGATTTAAATCATTAATAAGCCTCTATCATTTTACTCAACTTCCAACTCACTAATACTCACCTTTGCAGCACCACCTTTTCATTTGACTATTAGAGCTAAGAGTCCTAACCCTGTGTAAGCTCCATATGGGATGGTGATGATTAAAGAATCCTTACCTTCCCTTAGGTGATAGCGTTTGAGCCTGGTGATTAACTGCCTACTGTATACTGCTAGGACATCACACGTTCTCTTATACTTCAAAAGCCCCAGGTATTTCCAAATGGCTCCAGCAGACAAACACGTTAGGAGAGCATGGAAAGATGAGTAACAGTGCATGAGGGGGTTGTTCTTTCAGGAGAATCTGTCACTTTGAGCTTGAACAAACTATTGATAATAATAGTAATACACATTTTTCAAGAGTATCTATTACAGCACTTCTCCTTGCAGCCAGTCCACTTCAATGTGGCTGACTGGCCTTAAAGTGCATTTTTTAACACCTTTGTGGTGAATCTCTTTTAACACAATACATAAAGTTGACTATTTCACTGCTATTGTGTTCAGGAAAATGGAATTGAGCTATAAATCTATAATTTCCATTATAGTATGCAAACTAGTTGCAGTGAATGTTCATATGCATATACATATCCTGTGCATGAACATGTAAGATTGAAAAATACAGTATAGAATGTCAAATGTCATCATTCTTGGCTCTCAGTTTGCTATGGCATGGCATTCAAATGAAGATCCAAAAAGCCTGGTTGCTTTGGAATTTTTAAGAATAGATCCAGCTTGACTTCAAAACTACAAACTGCCAGCCAGTTGGCCTATGTTTGTTTTCTTCTTGCCAAAGCTCAGCCAAATAATTATCCACTGACTTTTATTGAGGTTGATGTGCCTGACTTTTCTGTTGCTACAGTAACTATACATTGTCATTTTAAATCATTTTCAGTGACTGGATTTTAAACTTTTATTGTGCACAGCAAGATACCCATGAAGAAGCTGATATGCAGTATATGAGACAGTGAATTCCTTAGTTCAGTATACAGTATATATATATGTATATATGCAGTATATCGCAATTATAGCACACAAACACAAGCCACTGTGGCTTTATTATCTGTGATATTTATTACTTCAATTTCTAATTCTTCTATCTCAAAATTAAGTTGTTTGGTAAGCAAACATCCAGCACGAACACCCTGTGCCAGAAAATTAATACTGTCATCTTTTCATTAAATCTAACACTTTTTAAAGGATATTGTGCAGATAAAGTCATTTGCAGAATCCAAAACAAGTTAGCAAATGCTTTCAACACATTACATTGTGAAAAGTATTTATGGATCTAATTGTCACTGACCTAAGGTGCTTTTCTAGTTTGGATTTTGGGACTATAGTTAAGAAGACAAAAACTCAACATGGTTCTGCTGAATGATTCTTAGCACTAGTCTTGTTATACCTTGGCTACTTTAGAACTCAGATTTTAATAATACCCACTAGGGTTTAAAGAAGAAAACTTTTGTCTATATTTGTTCAATCTGATTGTGCATCTAGTAACTCAATTAAAAATCAGACATAAGCTCAAACTCACCAATGGTCCTATGCAGGGCCATATTTACTGTAACCTGTAGGATATTATTTGACCTGTTGGATATTTACTGTAGCCCACTAGTTAGTCCTTACAAAGCAGTATAAAAAAGCGTGTTGTGTATGTTCCTCCAGAGACACTTGTGGGAAAGACTGGGTGGGAAAATGTAAAGGTTACATGAGTCATGAAGAGTCATGAGATTCTTTGCAGCTTAGATAGCACGTGGTGATTTGTAGAATCCAAAGGGGGGCTTTCACGTAATTCAAATGGCAAGCAGCCTCCAGTATTGCATTCTAGTATTAAAGCTCCAGGCAAAACATCTTTTCTTAGTTTTGGATGGGGTTGGTAAGATAAAGTTAGTGTCTTTTTCAGGTTTTAATTGCTCTATAAGACACAATTTTATTCCCTTACTTCCTTTCCTATGACACCAGAACAAAAAAATTACCTCTCTGCTGTCCTTTGTGAGATCCAGCTCTTCTAAAACTATGTCTGGAGTGCAGCGATACATTAGATAAATGCTTTCAGTCTGCTCTACTTTTGATTGCTGCTATTTTTTTTAATAAGATTAGTTACTGAAAAATGGAATTCCTAAAAGAACTATTTGGCAAAACTAATTCCACAAAAAAATAGAAGGATCTGGAAGTAGAAAGCAGACCAAATGGAAGCACTGAGCTCTCTTTAATACTCTAGCCAAAATCCATTATTCCCTCCCAGTTCATAGTTTTTGTAAGTAAGATTGTCCTCATAAGGAAAAAGAAATTCAAACAATAGCCTATGTTTAACCAATATATTTTCATATTGCATCGCTGGTAAGCCTTAAAGAATAGTAGCTTTAAATTAAAAAAAAAGAGTGTTGGTAGAGTTCAATAAATTTAACAAACTACGGAGGAATTATATTCAGGTAAAGGATCACTTTAGTGAAAAATATTGTATTCTGGTAACTGTATGGACTGTGTTTACATTTTGTAATGATAGTATTCAGTACATTAATTCTTTTTTAACGTAACATGCTTTTATTTATATTTTTTGCCATATTTAAAGGCAGTACAAGCTGTAAAGCAAAATTGACAGTTACAGGTGTGGGACAAACCACATGACAACTCATATAACAAACTGACAACCATCAGCAGTTTTTCAAATGGCTTCAACCTTTTTTGCTTTTCTCCAAGAATTTTTGTTTTACTGTACCTGCTTAAGACATGTTAGCTGGAGTTCAGCTTTAATTTGTTTGTTTGTTGCTAACTTAAAGTTGATTTAAACTAAACGTCCTTCTAAGAGCAACCAAGGATCTCAAATGTCAGAAGCATGCACCCTGCACAGTGCAAGAGTACATTCTCACAAGGTTTGGAATCCTCAGGTTTTCAAGGATGCAGTGATATTAATCAGTAATTAACCCTTTGAAGGACTGCCCGTTTCAGGAAGGTTGGTGGTTGGTGACGGCCGACGTCACATCATTATACACTATTATTCCTCATTCCCTTGGTTTATCGGCAGTATCCTATTATTTGGACAAGGATTCAGGTTTAACGAATATACAGATTGAATTTATTATGGACCTTGTTAAATTTGCCGCTACCCATAATTATTTTCGGTTTGGGGGAATTATTATTTGCAGAGCAAGAGCTTGCAATGGGGGCTAAATATGCCCCCAGCGTGGCAAATCTTTTTATAGCAAAATGGGAGGAGGATGTCATCGGTGCTCAGCAGAGGCCGGAGCTGGTCCTCTGGGCCCGGTACATCAATGACATTCTCCTCCTATGGAAGGGTGACTGCTCCTCCTTGATGGAATTTTTGTCTGTGCTCAACTCAAATGATAGAAGGATCAGGTTGAATTATGAGATGAGTCAAAGTGAAATACATTTTTTGGATCTCAATATTAAGGTGAAAGGAGGGAGCCTCATTAGCTTTACTTTCTTAACCACTTAAGGACCGCCTCACGCCGATGTACGTCGGCAAGGCGGCACGGGCAGGCAAAATCACGTACATGTACGTGATTTGCCTCCCGCGGGTCGGGGGTCCGATCGGACCCCCCCCGCCGCCCGAGGCGGTCCCGTTCTGTCCCCCGGCGATCAGAGACGAGGGGGAGGCCATCCGTTCGTGGCCCCCCCCTCGCGATCGCCGCCGGCCAATGGGAACACTCCTTTGCTGCTGTATGCTAAACAGCAGCAAAGGAAGTGATGTCATCTCCCCTCGGGTCGGTAGTTTCCGTTCCGGCCCGAGGAGAGACGACATGTGAGTGAGTGCACCAACACACACACACACAGTAGAACATGCCAGGCATACAAAACACCCCGAAACCCCCCCGATCGCCCCCCATTTTTTGTTTTTTTTTCCTGATTACTGCTGTGTCAGTTTGTGACAGTTACTGTGTTAGCACAGTTACTGTTACCCCCCTGTAGGTCTAGGGTACCCCCCTAACCCCCCCTAATAAAGTTTTAACCCCTTGATCGCCCCCTGTCACCAGTGTCGCTAAGCGATCATTTTTCTGATCGCTGTATTAGTGTCGCTGGTGACGCTAGTTAGTGAGGTAAATATTTAGGTTCGCCGTCAGCGTTTTATAGCGTCAGGGACCCCCATATACTACCTAATAAATGTTTTAACCCCTTGATTGCCCCCTAGTTAACCCTTTCACCACTGATCACCGTATAACCGTTACGGTTGACGCTGGTTAGTTCGTTTATTTTTTATAGTGTCAGGGCACCCGCCGTTTATTACCGAATAAAGGTTTAGCCCCCCGATCGCCCAGCGGAGATATGCGTCGCCCCAGGCAGCGTCAGATTAGCGCCAGTACCGCTAACACCCACACACACAGCATGCGCCTCCCTTAGTGGTATAGTATCTGATGGGATCAATATCTGATCCGATCAGATCTATACTAGCGTCCCCAGCAGTTTAGGGTTCCCAAAAACGCAGTGTTAGCGGGATCAGCCCAGATACCCGCTAGCACCTGCGTTTTGCGCCTCCGTCCAGCCCACCCAAGTGCAGTATCGATCGATCACTGTCACTTACAAAACACTAAACGCATAACTGCAGCGTTCGCAGAGTCAGGCCTGATCCCTGCGATTGCTAACAGTTTTTTTGGTAGCATTTTGGTGAACTGGCAAGCACCAGCCCCAGGCGTCAGGTTAGCGCCAGTACCGCTAACACCCACGCACGCACCGTACACCTCCCTTAGTGGTATAGTATCTGATCGCATCAATATCTGATCCGATCAGATCTATACTAGCGTCACCAGCAGTTTAGGGTTCCCAAAAACGCAGTGTTAGCGGGATCAGCCCAGATACCTGCTAGCACCTGCGTTTTGCCCCTCCGCCCGGCCCAGCCCAGCCCACCCAAGTGCAGTATCGATCGATCACTGTCACTTACAGAACACCAAACGCATAACTGCAGCGTTCGCAGAGTCAGGCCTGATCCCTGTGATCGCTAACAGTTTTTTTTGTAGCGTTTTGGTGAACTGGCAAGCACCAGCCCTAGGCAGCGTCAGGTTAGCGCCAGTACCGCTAACACCCACGCACGCACCGTACACCTCCCTTAGTGGTATAGTATCTGATTGGATCAATATCTGATCCGATCAGATCTATACTAGCGTCACCAGCAGTTTAGGGTTCCCAAAAACGCAGTGTTAGCGGGATCAGCCCAGATACCTGCTAGCACCTGCGTTTTGCCCCTCCGCCCGGCCCAGCCCACCCAAGTGCAGTATCGATCGATCACTGTCACTTACAAAACACTAAACGCATAACTGCAGCGTTCGCAGAGTCAGGCCTGATCCCTGCGATCGCTAACAGTTTTTTGGTAGCGTTTTGGGGAACTGGCAAGCACCAGCGGCGTAGTACACCCCGGTCGTAGTCAAACCAGCACTGCAGTAACACTTGGTGACGTGGCGAGTCCCATAAGTGCAGTTCAAGCTGGTGAGGTGGCAAGCACAAGTAGTGTCCTGCTGCCACCAAGAAGACAAACACAGGCCCGTCGTGCCCATAATGCCCTTCCTGCTGCATTCGCCAATCCTAATTGGGAACCCACCGCTTCTGCAGCGCCCGTACTTCCCCCATTCACATCCCCAACCAAGTGCAGTCGGCTGCATGAGAGGCATTTTTATGTCCTCCCGAGTACCCCTACCCAACGAACCCCCCCAAAAAAGATGTTGTGTCTGCAGCAAGCGCGGATATAGGCGTGACGTCCCTCCTGTCCTGACAATCCTGGTCTTTGCATTGGTGAATGTTTTGAACGCTACCATTCACTAGTTGAGTATTAGCGTAGGGTACAGCATTGCACATACTAGGCACACTTTCACAGGGTCTCCCAAGATGCCATCGCATTTTGAGAGACCCGAACCTGGAACCGGTTACCGTTATAAAAGTTAGTTACAAAAAAAGTGTAAAAAAAAAAAAAAATATGAAATAAAAAAAAATAGTTGTCGTTTTATTGTTCTCTCTCTCTCTATTCTCTCTCTCTATTGTTCTGCTCTTTTTTACTGTATTCTATTCTGCAATGTTTTATTGTTATTGTTATTATGTTTTATCATGTTTGTTTTTCAGGTGTGTAATTATTTATACTTTACTGTTTACTGTGCTTTATTGTTAACCATTGTTAACCATTTTTTTGTCTTCAGGTACGCCATTCACGACTTTGAGTGGTTATACCAGAATGATGCCTGCAGGTTTAGGTATCATCTTGGTATCATTCTTTTCAGCCAGCGGTCGGCTTTCATGTAAAAGCAATCCTAGCGGCTAATTAGCCTCTAGACTGCTTTTACAAGCCGTGGGAGGGAATGCCCCCCCCCACCGTCTTCCGTGTTTTTCTCTGGCTCTCCTGTCTCAACAGGGAACCTGAGAATGCAGCCGGTGATTCAGCCAGCTGACCATAGTGCTGATCAGAGACCAGAGTGGCTCCAAACATCTCTATGGCCTAAGAAACCGGAAGCTACGAGTATTTCATGACTTAGATTTCGCCGGATGTAAATAGCGCCATTGGGAAATTGGGGAAGCATTTTATCACACCGATCCTGGTGTGGTCAGATGCTTTGAGGGCAGAGGAGAGATCTAGGGTCTAATAGACCACAATTTTTTCAAAAAAGAGTACCTGTCACTACCTATTGCTATCATAGGGGTTATTTACATTCCCCGAGATAACAATAAAAATGATTAAAAAAAAAATATGAAAGGAACAGTTTAAAAGTAAGATTAAAAAAGCAAAAAAATAATAAAGAAAAAAAAAAAAAAAAAAAAAGCACCCCTGTCGCCCCCTGCTCTCGCGCTAAGGCGAACGCAAGCGGCGGTCTGTCGTCAAACGTAAACAGCAATTGCACCATGCATGTGAGGTATCACCGCGAAGGCCAGATCGAGTGCAGTAATTTTTCCAGTAGACCTCCTCTGTAAATCTAAAGTGGTAACCTGTAAAGGCTTTTGAATGCTTTTAAACATGTATTTATTTTGTTGCCACTGCACGTTTGTGCGCAATTTTAAAGCATGTCATGTTTGGTATCCATGTACTCGGCCTAAGATCATCTTTTTTATTTCATCAAACATTTGGGCAATATAGTGTGTTTTAGTGCATTAAAATTTAAAAAAGTGTGTTTTTTCCCCAAAAAATGCGTTTGAAAAATCGCTGCGCAATTACTGTGTGAAAAAAAAAAATGAAACACCCACCATTTTAATCTGTAGGGCATTTGCTTTAAAAAAATATATAATGTTTGGGGGTTCAAAGTAATTTTTTTGCAAAAAAAAAAACTTTTTCATGTAAACAATAAGTGTCAGAAAGGGCTTTGTCTTCAAGTGGTTAGAAGAGTGGGTGATGTGTGACATAAGCTTCTAAATGTTGTGCATAAAATGCCAGGACAGTTCAAAACCCCCCCAAATGACCCCATTTTGGAAAGTAGACACCCCAAGCTATTTGCTGAGAGGCATGTCGAGTCCATGGAATATTTTATATTGCGACACAAGTTGCGGGAAAGAGACAAATTTTTTTTTTTTTTTTTTTTGCACAAAGTTGTCACTAAATGATATATTGCTCAAACATGCCATGGGAATATGTGAAATTACACCCCAAAATACATTCTGCTGCTTCTCCTGAGTACGGGGATACCACATGTGTGAGACTTTTTGGGAGCCTAGCCGCGTACGGGACCCCGAAAACCAAGCACCGCCTTCAGGCTTTCTAAGGGCGTGAATTTTTGATTTCACTCTTCACTGCCTATCAGAGTTTCGGAGGCCATGGAATGCCCAGGTGGCACAAAACCCCCCCAAATGACCCCATTTTGGAAAGTAGACACCCCAAGCTATTTGCTGAGAGGTATAGTGAGTATTTTGCAGACCTCACTTTTTGTCACAAAGTTTTGAAAATCGAAAAAAGAAAAAAAAAATGTTTTTTCTTGTCTTTCTTCATTTTCAAAAACAAATGAGAGCTGCAAAATACTCACCATGCCTTTCAGCAAATAGCTTGGGGTGTCTACTTTCCAAAATGGGGTCATTTGGGGGGGTTTTGTGCCACCTGGGCATTCCATGGCCTCCGAAACTGTGATAGGCAGTAAAGAGTGAAATCAAAAATTTTCACCCTTAGAAATCCTGAAGGCAGTGATTGGTTTTCGGGGTCCCGTACGCGGCTAGGCTCCCAAAAAGTCCCACACATGTGGTATCCCCATACTCAGGAGAAGCAGCTAAATGTATTTTGGGGTGCAATTCCACATATGCCCATGGCCTGTGTGAGCAATATATCATTTAGTGACAACTTTATGAAAAAAAAAAAAAAAAAAAGTGTCACTTTCCCGCAACTTGTGTCAAAATATAAAATATTCCATGGACTCAATATGCCTCTCAGCAAATAGCTTGGGGTGTCTACTTTCCAAAACGGGGTCATTTTGGGGGGTTTTGTGCCACCTGGGCATTCCATGGCCTCCGAATCTGTGATAGGCAGTGAAGAGTGAAAGCAAAAATTTACACCCTTAGAAATCCTGAAGGCGGTGATTGGTTTTCGGGGCCCCGTACGCGGCTAGGCTCCCAAAAAGTCCCACACATGTGGTATCCCCATACTCAGGAGAAGCAGCTGAATGTATTTTGGGGTGCAATTCCACATAGGCCCATGGCCTGTGTGAGCAATATATCATTTAGTGACAACTTTTTGTAAATATTTTTTTTTTTTTTTTTTTTGTCATTGTTCAATCACTTGGGACAAAAAAAATAAATATTCAATGGGTTCAACATGCCTCTCAGAAATTTCCTTGGGGTGTCTACTTTCCAAAATGGGGTCATTTGTGGGGGTTTTGTACTGCCCTGCCATTTTAGCACCTCAAGAAATGACATAGGCAGTCATAAACTAAAAGCTGTGTAAATTCCAGAAAATGTACCCTAGTTTGTAGACGCTATAACTTTTGCGCAAACCAATAAATATACGCTTATTGACATTTTTTTTACCAAAGACATGTGGCCGAATACATTTTGGCCTAAATGTATGACTAAAATTTAGTTTATTGGATTTTTTTTATAACAAAAAGTAGAAAATATCATTTTTTTTCAAAATTTTCGGTCTTTTTCCGTTTATAGCGCAAAAAATAAAAACCGCAGAGGTGATCAAATACCATCAAAAGAAAGCTCTATTTGTGGGAAGAAAAGGACGCAAATTTCGTTTGGGTACAGCATTGCATGACCGCGCAATTAGCAGTTAAAGCAACGCAGTGCCAAATTGGAAAAAGACCTCTGGTCCTTAGGCAGCATAATGGTCCGGGGCTCAAGTGGTTAAAGAGCACAGAACGTAATGGTTGAATGTCTAAGGACAGTTGCCACCATCATTTGTGGCTGAACAGGGTCCCAAAGGGTAAATTCCTCAGAATCAGTAATTGCTCTGGGTTAAGTGTTTTTGATACTCAATCTCAGGTTCTTTTTCACAGATTCGAGGAGAGGGGTTATGATCCCTCTTCCTTGAGTTTGATATTAAAAGGAAGTTAGAAATATTGATAGAGAGGTGTTGCTGGCCAGTAAACTTGAAACTAATGAGAACTCAATAAGAATATTGTACGGAAACATTGACATATTTTACAGAACGATAGAGTCTAGATCCCCTCCTCCCTCTCAACCACAGATAAGGATAAGGTGGCGGTTAATGTTTTAGACCCTCCTGTCAGACCATCTTTTTTTCAAAACTTAACAGGATATTGTAAATGTGGGAAGTGTCAAGTTTGTAATCTGAACAAATGTAAGACCATAAAAATTTCTGATTTTATGTCAAATGTTACTCTTAAGAACTATACAGTGAGACATTTTATTACTTATAGCACTACGCACGTGGTGTATAGGCTCCAATGCCCTTGTGGGCTACAGTATGTGGGACGGACCACCCGTGCATTAAATGTTAGACTTAATGAGCATATAGCTAACATCTGCAAAGGGTATCCCAAGCGTAATTCAAGCCATATGCTATGGGGGCACTCATGTGGGCGCACTCACTAGCTGTGCTGTGTGCGCCCATAGACACACACAGCGTGGTTTGGCCATAGTTCCCACTACCTTCTCGCAGGATTTGACTGTGAACAGCAGGACCTATGATTACCTCTCTCATGGAAGTCTGTGAATTCAGGAAGAGAGGAGAGTGGGGCAGGGACAGCACTGGATCAAGAGAGGTGTCATGTAAGTGTTTAGGGATTTTGGTGGTAGAACAAGCAATGGGGTTGAGAGAATGCAATAGGATAAAAAACACCTAGTGTTTACAACCATGTTAAACAGATAGAATGCATAAGACACTGTGTGCTATATGCCCTCATCCATATAAAGCAGTATACACATGGAGAACTGCTACATGGACTTTTTGAGAGACATATAGAAAAAGCAAAAACACTGATATAAAAATTGTATTATTTAACAACATTAAATCATTAAAAATATGTCTGCCTTTAGGTAATGATTCCAAAGAAAAATCCACATGTAAAATTAATGCATTTAGATAGATCTTCCTCAGGAGTACATATGAAACAAATCAATACTGCGGAACCCAGTTGTTATTTGAAGTTACAGAGTACAATATCAGCTGGAATAAACATCAAGCGAGGTCTTTATCCCCTCTTGAGCCACATGGACACCAAACAGGTAGAAGGCCACCATTTTCAAAATTGTGCATTGTTCAAAAAAGTATAACAATTGTACGTCTCACAAACAGAGAGGGAAAACTATAAGGGGATTACGGATATCCCTAGGCAGCATTAGAAAGTCTCCTAATCATCCATCATGATGCTGCTGGACCTAGGTTATTACGATGTGGCAATATGGTTTACAACTTGTACCTTGATTCATTTATGATGGATTATTAAAAGACCTGCTATTGCTGACCAGGGATATCTGTAATCTCCTTATAGTTTTCCGATTCTGTTTGTGATGAACATTTACCTGTATGCTGCCAATTTCTGACTTTTTGTAGGACATTATATTTGAGACATGGATTTGTTATACTTACCAAGTTTAAACAATACACAATTTTGAAAATGGCAGCTTTCTACCTGTTTGGTGTCCATGCCGCTGCAGAGGGGATGAAGCTATGTCACTTGATGTTTGCCATTACCAAATAGGAACTGGGTTCCATCATATTGATTCTCTTCACATATACTCCTGAGGAAGATTATTTGAAATGCATTAAGTTTACATTTGGATTATTCTTTGGAATCATTACATCTATGTGAACCCAAAGGCAGACATATTTTTAATAATTTTGTAGAGTCTTATTCTTGATTTAAATGTTGTTAAACAATACAAATTTCTGCTTTTTTATCAGTTTTTTTTGCTTTATATGTCTCTCAAAAATTCTCAGGCTTTAAGTTTAGCACACTTATTAATTTTGCATCAGTAATTTCTAGATCAATTTTTTTCTATCACATGCGTCACAGCGTTTTCTTTTGACTTTCTACATATATTTTCTGGTTTCTTTAAAATTCATTCAAATTATGAATATAATTACAAACAGTGGCGGATGGTAATAACAATTTTTGGGTGGGCGCAAACAAACACCTCCAGGTCCTTACCTGCAAACAGAGCCTCCAGTCTGGGCTGTCACGGCTCCCTTGATACCCTGTGGCTTCCGTGTTCCAAATCTTCCGGGATGAGAAACTAGAAGTGACGCAATGGTGAATTTTGATTCACTAACATCAAAAGTGCGAGGGTTCGAGGGGCACAGTGCTCTGCGCCCCAAGGACAACGTAAAACAAGCCAATTAGCCTCAGGCTCTAATCACATGCGTGTTAAAAATTGACTGAGCTAATAGACACCTATTAGTCCAGCGCCCTGCACAGTGCACTGCACATACATAGAATGATTTATTTTTAAATAAATCATAATATGACTACATTTTTTTAACTTTAAGATGTTTTTATCAGAAAATATCAGAATCCTTTACTGGTATATAGTTTCTTAAAAAAATTGTGTTTCTTTTACGATGCATACAGTTTTTTTAGGATGAAAATATTTAATTACATCTAACCAATTAGATGTGGTGGCTGCATTCATTTTTCTTTCTTTAGGCTTTTTCCTTTATTTTCACTTGGTGATCCAGGCAGTCATGGGGCGTACACACGGTCGGACTTTTCGTCTACAAAAGTCCAACGGACGCCGACGGACTAAAGCTGGCTGGTAATCCGATCGTGTGTGGGCTTCCCCGGACTTTCAGCGAACTTTTTCAGCCTCAAATCCGACGGACTTTAGATTTGAAACATGCTTCAAATCTTTACGTCGTAACTACGACGGACCCCGAAATCCACTCGTCTGTGTGCTAGTCCGACGGACAAAAACCCACGCTAGGACAGCTATTGGCTACTGGCTATCAACTTCCTTATTTTAGTCCGGTGTACGTCATCACGTACGAATCCGTCGGACTTTTGTGTGGTCGTGTGTAAGTCCGTTCGTTAGAAAGTCTGCCACAAGTCCGCCGCAAGTCCACCGAAAGTCTGCCGGAAGGCTGTCGGACTTTTGTAGACGAAAAGTCCGACCGTGTGTATGCCCCATAAGTCTGTAAAGTAATGTTTTATTTTTTAATGTCCTTTAACAGACCAAGCTGTCTGGACAAAGTAGTAGTTAGAAGGTTGAGACAAACAATCACTGACAGGAGGGCTTACAATAATCAGCTTTTATTCATTTATGTCTTTATATATATAAAAAAAAACTTCATTGCTGTAACTGATTAGCTGGAGTGTTAGGTAGAGTTCAGTTTAAATTTGTTAGTCAAGTCTATCTAAATCTGCTAGTCTAACATTACCATCTTCCTATACTGACAATGCTGCTGTCCAAAGGTGTCTACTTTACTACTTCATCTAGAATGCTAACACCCCAAGACAGGAAGTACTGTATGTTGTTACTGCCCAGATCATCAGGTTGAATAAAGGTAATTATAGAAGGGTGATGGAAGAAAAAAAGACCAAGTAGTCAATAAATAATTTAATATAGCAAATAATAGCAATATATTACATGTTTGTTTTGGGGTTTAATACCACCTAAATGGTAATGCTGAGTGAGGTAACAGTGGAAGGATTTGGAAATTAGGTGGATGATAGACAGGGTGGGAAGTACAGGACCTGTTGGTGGAGAAGGAGTGAGCATTATTGGCAGGGAGTGTTAAAGCTGATGATGGAAAATGAGATAATTGAACGGGAAGTAATGTGGTAAGGGACACACTTGGGGAATGCAAGAGATCTGGGGGAGAGGGTGAACAGAAGTTTTGACACAGCAATGGATCTTAATTGCAAAGGGAGAATGGAGGAAGATCTAAAGAATTTGGACCAAAGATCATACTAGGACATTGCACTCGGGAGGGAGAATAGGGACTATCACATAAAAATTGGAGGAGAAGAATTCTTTGCAATGAATCACAAATGCCAGAATGCCAGAGGGGCTAGATCAAGTATGAGAAGTGAAGAGCGCGAGTATAAGAATGCAATATGTGAGACCAGATTGTATACTGAAGGTGAGGGAGAAAAAAAACACAGGAGAAGAGAAGCAATGCAAGCACAGAAGAGAGGTGCATGAAAAACATGAGAAAGATAGAGCAGGGCATGTGAGACAGGGAGAAAAAAAAAGACACCAGGGAGCAAAGGGCATTGAAAGGAGAGGTACTCTGTAAGTGTATACTGTAAAGTAGTATTTTCTATTTCTATATATGATAAAGTCATTTCTGGCAGACTTTTTTCTTTGTTAGGTACCTTCCAACTTCCCTAGATGAATGCTAAAATGAATGTTAGAATTGGGACACAAAAATTATAGCTTTTGCATTTAGATAAATGTACCTGCAGATTGTGTAAAGAGATGAAATATTCTGTGACTGTCACCAAGTCTGTTCTTGCTCAGTGTCCTGAGGAGAAACCCGACAAGCACTTGTTTAAGGCTTGAAGAGTGAATTAATGATTTAACATGCCTTAAAACTCTGCACATTGTTGCTTTTTTTGTGTCCCTTAATAATACTTGGCTGGAGTCCCTGCGATGCTTGAATGCCAATTCTTTATAAAAATAGCTTTACCTTTTACTGCATACCTCTTAGATTTTTAAAACTTAGACTTATGGCAACTTTAAATAGAACCTGTTGGGTCGAAAACGTTATTGACGATAACATATATACTGTATAATAATATGTAAATAATTTATATAAAATATAAATAAAGACATTTAAAATAATACAGGAATTCATATACTGAATGTAATAACCAGTAACATTTATGAGCATACAATCATTTTGATCCTTTAAAGCTGAACTCAAAGCAGATACAAAAGGCACAAACCAATGCTACTCTGCAATCATACATCATCCGCTATCATCATCATTATTACATCATTATTTATTTTTTTTACAAGTGGTGTAAGTACCTGATTTCTATGTGATATAAGTACAGTATCTTGCAATCTCCTGTATGACAGGGCTCAAAGAGGGGTCGGGAAGAGCCACAGAATGAGCCAGTCAGGTGTGCTGCAGTGCATGGATCATGCTGATAGAAGGACAGACCAAAATAATAGAGAGATTAATTTATTAGTATGTTTTTTTTCCTATTAGGTGCTTGTGCATCTAATAGAACCAGCATTTCTAATGCACCCTCCTCATCCTCTCCTGGTCTTCTGAGAGCAAGGATCATGATGCATGTACATGATTACATCACTGATTTTCACAAACTTATTTTATCCCCGCATGCTTTCAGTAGTACCACAAGAGAGACCATTTATACAAATGTATTATTGCCTGATTACACTGGGTATAAATGGTCTCCAAAGAGGCAGGAATGGTGCTTGAGAATGTCCAGGTACAGGTTTACACTTTGGAGATTTTTTCCTTCTTTTATTGAGCCTGGAACATTGTGGGTAGTTGTGATATGGAGGAAAGAAGAGTGAAAGAAAAGTAGTGGAAAATATCCCAAGTAATACAAAGGACTCACCTACTTTTACTTACAATTCAATTACATGAAAAGTACAATCAGCTCCACAAGTACAATGTGCTATAAACCATAACATATTAAAGTGGTTTATAGTGCATTGCATTTTTGGAGTATATGTAAAGGTCGATGAGAGGTTAATAAGGGTAGTTAGATATTTTAGGAGTGCTGCTCTATTTTTGTATTCATTTACCTATTTGTGTGTTGTCATGATTCCACAGAAGTGCTTTGAGCTGCTCCCTAGAGAAACACTTATTTTATTGATTTTGATATAGCAGTTAGTGAGGTAGTGCGGGGGTAATTTTTCATTTATACAAGTAATATAAAGAGTTTTGTGAAAAAGTGGTGTAACATGTGGAGGATAATATAGCTATAGGTTGATTTATAGTGACACATCAGTCTGATTGCCAGTGGTTATCCTGGAAGGATATTTACCATTAATGAGCTGCACGTGTGCACTTTCATAGTTTAGTGCACTTATTTGGACACAAAGTGGATCACTTTGGACACTACTGACTGTTATTGGTAATTAAAATTTGGCATGCTATTGATTATGTATTTTGCACTTTATTTGTTTTAAATGATTATTGTGGATCATCTTTATCTGCCTTACAATTTTTATGTAATTATTGTTTTGGGAGTTTTAACACTATTTGTTAGGATATTGTTAATAATGAAATAAATGTTTTTTACACTATTCTTTACTCACATTAGGCACTAAAAGAATTTACATTAGGCACTAAATGGAATTTAAAATAAATATAACTGCTGCGCCAACTCAATAAAATCGAGCGGCCAGCACTAACAATTAGACAAATTGTGTGTGAAAATCAAAAGTATAAAGTGCAGCGCTATATTCAAGTGAAAAATGCATGTAAATGTGAAGGTGATATTAAAGAGGTCAAAATGTAAGTAACCTCTATATAAAGGTGTGGTTGTAACCACCACTTTTATTTTATCTGTGTCAGTAACAGATCTAATAAAAAAACCTGTAAACTAAATACAATAAACTCAATATAAAAGTGTTGTTGTACTCTAGTATCACAGTCCCAACGTTATACACCAAAAAAATCCTAAAATTGTACAACCTTATATTTTACTCAAAAATAGCAAAAATAACCTCATAAGAAAATGACAGATGTCAATAGATGAAACTCAAACATCATCATGAGAGAGTGACAAATACAAGTGGATTCCAACAAGTCTCAAGTCTCTAAGGTTATCACAGTTCATTCAAATGTGGTGGTGATCTCAGAACGTATATGCGGGTCTCATCCTGCTAGGTGCATGCTCAAAATAAGGGAAATTCTTCTTACATTCGACTATAAGAGATGTACATAAAATGCCCTTACCAGAGCCGGTGGACTCACTGGCCATTGGCGGTGAGTCATACAGGCTTTTACCGTTTGAACGGTAGAGTTAAAGGTGTCTCTGATCCTGGGGTGGGGGCAGAGATGTGTCTCACCACTTTAAATCCTCCTGGATGGGACCTCGTCCTCTTGGATGGGGAAACGTCTTCCGTAGTCAACTGGAATCCTCCACCGCATATCACTCACTTGGCATTCCCCATATATGATCAAAAAAGGAGAAAAGGCTTCCACATAGTGTAAAATCCCGAGTAACAGGAGATTTTATTGGTAAAATTTCAAAGTAAAAAAACAAATTTAAAAATTCGGCTCATATGAACAAAGATCTAGCGCAGTGAATTATGATGGCTGTGGTAGCGTCACACACCCGACGCGTTTCGTCTACCAAGACTTCAACTGGGGTCCAGTTTGACTACGGAAGACGTTTCCCCATCCAAGAGGACGAGGTCCCATCCAGGAGGATTTAAAGTGGTGAGACACATCTCAGTCCCCACCCCAGGATCAGAGACACCTTTAACTCTCATATACGTTCTGAGATCACCCCCACATTTGAATGAACTGTGATAACCTTAAAGACTTGTTGGAATCCACTTGTATTTGTCACTCTCTCATGATGATGTTTTATGTGTCAAGCATGCCAATGACCACTCTAAACTAGTTAGCTATGCAATTAAATTGGTTTTAAAGCCAAAAGTCTTTTACCTTAATGCATTCTCCTCTCTTCCCCTTCACACAGGGACTTGGGCAGCAGCAGGAGCTATGGGCTCTTGCTGCTGTTGATTGAATGCTGTAAGGAGGAAGCAGAGGGCAAGGCCAAGTCACACTGTGTGTGTGTCTATGAAGTGTATTACCATAGACTCACATAGCTTGGGAGAGGTCATGCATGTGTGCCCCCATAGCAAGTGGCAATGAAGGGGAGGGGTCAAAATTGCTAGTGAGGGACCATTGCACAAAGCAGATGAGTATAACATGTTTATTATTTTTATATAAACAAGACTGCACCTAGGAGGGTGTTCTTTTATTAAGGTGTTATTCTTTGGCATATCTATACCTACCCACAAACCCTACCCAATGTAGTCATCCTGCTCAGTACATAATTGTTACATCATTCACAAAGCCCTCTTATAGAACATACCCTCCCAACTGCAGTTTCAGATTCTATGGAATTTCCCTGGAAGTAAAACATAAACCTGGTGTCCCATGAGTCCTGGCTGTGTGCTGGAGCCAAACACAGGAACACTTGTTCCACCATTCAGATAAGGCAGAAAGAAACACCAGTGAAGTGGGACACAGACTCTTACAAAATAGTGGTGACCACCAACGTTTCCCATTTGCCCCTATGATAAACATTGCATACATGTGTACTACTTCAGTTTCTACTGACCACAAATGTACACAATCAGCCCCCCACCCCCACTCACCACCAATGTACTACTTCAGCCACCACTGATAACTACAATGGTAACAATTTACTGTTAGCACAAAAAACATAGTGAT
This sequence comes from Lithobates clamitans, assembly GCA_037952925.1. Lineage (NCBI taxonomy): Eukaryota > Metazoa > Chordata > Amphibia > Anura > Ranidae > Lithobates > Lithobates clamitans. The sequence continues at coordinate 6,319,776 of JBBGZY010000539.1, forward strand.
TGGACATAAAGATGGATCAATAACATACAATCTGTGGGTGATTCGTCAGTCCAAAAGACGTGATGGTGGTATGATAAGGCAGCTGCTGTCCTCAGAGAGAGCTAACTCTGTATGCAGAAAAGAAGGGAGAACACAGGAAGCACCACCTAAGTGCATTATTACATGCACATTTTAATTGTAAAGTAGCTGTAAACACTCACAAGAGGAAGTAAAAACATATTCTCATCTGTAATCTGATGTTGTAGTGGGATCCCGAGGCTCCAGGTGTCCAAGAAAGAATCCAATGGGCTCCAATGTGGCCTGAAAGTCAGCAGAACGTCCTGTGGCCACCAGGAAGCCATCTGGAACCAGCGTGGAACACACGGAAATGACATCATGGGCAGCTGGGCTACTTCCGGGATCATTATTACAGTTCGATTTGCCTGTCTGCCCATGCCATCGAACTGTAACAGTGATCCCGGAAGTAGTCCAGCTGCCCGTGACATTATTTCTGTGTGTTCCACGCTGGTTCTGAATGCCTTCCTGGTGGCCACAGGACGTGCTGCTGACTCTCCGGCCACATTGGAACCCATTGGATTCTTTCTTGGACACCTGGAGCCCCGGGATCCCACTACAACATCAGATTAAAGATGAGCATATGTTTTTACTTCCTCTCATGAGGGTTTACAGCTACTTTGCTATTAAAACTTGCCTGTAATAATGCACTTAGGTGGTGCTTCCTGTGTTCTTCCTTCTACACCACTGATAACTACAACACCTCTCCAGCCCCCACTGACCACCATTGTACCCTTCCACCCCACTGTCCTTTAGTGTACATTTCCAGCCCCTACTGACCACCATGGCAACCCCTTCATCTCTTGATGATCTCCAATGTACCCCTCCAGCCCCTAATGACATGTTCCCCCCATCACCAATGTATATTTTTTTATTTTTTTCCCTAATGACCCCCTCTGACGACAAACATCAGGGAACTTTCTCCCATAGACATTTGTTTTCTCCTAATGATGATGTTTTCTTCCCAGGGGCCACTGACCTCAGGGCATTTGTTTCTTCACTGACCACTGACACCAGGATATTGTATGTCTCAAGTTGTTTTGTGAGGTCTCAGAGCAGCAATTCAGCACACAGTAATTGTCCTCACCCTCCCTTAAACTGGCCATAGATGGATTAAAATTTGGTCAGGTCAGCAGGGACTGGCCGAATTTTGATCTATGTATGGGCCGGCTGGTTGTACAAAAGACTATATCTAGACTGACTTCTGTACAATCAGCCTGATAGAAAACATTCACTTGATCAGTGCGTGGTCTCTTGGTGCTTATCTTGTCAGATAAAAGTAAGTAGTGTGTACGCTACTGTAAATTACAGCTTCACCTGAAAGTTACATTGGCAAACTGTTATATATAGTTACATATAGTAGTTACATAGTTAGTCAGGTTAAAAAAAGACACAAGTCCATCAAGTTCAACCAAAAAAAAATACAATCCCATATACACAAACCTATACACACAGTTGATCCAGAGCAAGGCAAAAAACCAACCCGAGCAAAGAATGCTCCAATTTGCTACAGCATAGTTGCTATAGTTATCTGATCTATAGAGTTGGGCCGAACAACCCGCAGTTCGGTTCTCGCTAGAACTCTCGAACATCGCAAAAGTTTGGACCCAAACCACAAACCCTATTAAAGTCTATGAGATCCAAACTTGAAAAATCAAAAGTGCCCATTTTGTATGCTTATATACAAATTATTGGCCATAAAAAGGGTATGGGATACTGCCCTGGGAGACATGTTTCAATGCAAACAGTTTTATTAAAAAGATCATTTTTACAGGAGCAGTGATTTTAATGATGCTTAAAGTGAAACAATAAAAATGAAACATTCCTTTAAATTGAGTGCCTGTAAAGTGGTGCATCTTTACCATGTGTAGAACCTGCTGCTGCTGCAAAACTGACATTTATAAAGTAAAACAAATTACATTTAAATTTTCGGCAATACAATACCATTTCCGACAAAAATGTTTAAAAAAATGGCTTGGGGGTTCCCCCCAATCCATACCACACCCTTTGGGTCTGGTGAGGATTTTAAGGGGAACCCCACGCCAAAATAAAAAAAACACGTCTGGGGCCCCCCAAAAATCCATACCAGACCCTTATCCGAGCATGCAGCTAGGCAGGTCCAGAAAGGGGGGGGCGATGAGTGGCCCCCCTCCTGAACCATACCAGGCCACATGCCCTCAACACGGGGGGTGCTTTGGGACGAGGGTCTCTGCCCCCCTCCAATGCACCTTGTCCCCATGTTGATGGGGACAAAGGCCTCTTCCTAACAACCCTGAGCGGTGGTTGTGGGGGTCTGCAGGCAGGGGGTGTATCGGAATCTGGAAGCCTCTTTTAACAAGGGGGCCCCTAGATCCTTGGCTCCTCCCTATGTGAATGTGTAGGGGTACATTGTACCCCTACTCATTCACCAAATAAAGTGTCAAAAATAAATAAAGACAAGAGGCAGTTTTTGACAATTCCTAAAAAATTTTTAAAATATGTCTCCCGATGTAGATTCACCATCAATCACGACGCCCACTGCACAGCTGAACCCGATTAAAAAAGAAATGCTCCGCCTGCAAAGAAGGCAGCTTTTTAAAAATGTTTTGGGTCTGGTGGTGCGGCGGGAATCATGACTGACAATGGATCTACATTGGGGGACATTGTTTTTATATTTTTTAATAAATAAAATTGGCAAAAACTGCCTCCTGTCTTTATTTTATTTCAGGGCCCCCTAACTGCAGACCCCACAACCACCATGCAGGGTTGTCGGGAAGAGGCCATTGTGCCCTTCAACAGAGCCCCCCACCCCAAAGCACCCCCCATGTTGAGGGCATGTGGTCTGCTATAGTTCAGGAGGGGGGGCACTCGCTCATCCCCCCTTCCTGTCCTGCCAGGCTGCATGCTCGGATAAGGGTCTGGTATGTATTTTTGGGGGCCTCATGCCATTTGACAGCTGATGACACATCCGTTGCTATGGACACAGTGGCCAGCTTCCCGGTCCTTAAACACTTCCCACCCGGCCTATAGCCGAATGACGGCCAGGCGGTGGTTCAGTTATCCTGACTGGGCGTCATATGATAACCGTGGGGGCGTGCATCGCGGGGATCGGTGGTGCAGCATGACAGTCTGACAAACTGCTACACCAATCTCAGTAAAGAGCCTCTGATGGAGGCTCTTTACCACATGATCAGCCGTGTCCAATCACAGCTGATCACAATGTAAACAGAAGAGCCGTTGATCGGCTTTTCCTCACTCGCGTCTGACAGGGATGCTGCCAGACCATTAGGGATGCCTACAAAGGTACCCCAAAAGGTATGCCACCCTGGACCACCAGGGAGATGGCAATCAGTGCCCAGGCAGATGACAATCAGTGCCCATCAGCAATGCCTCCCAGTGCCAGTACCATCAGTGATGCCTATCAGTGCCATCTATCAGTGCTGCTTATCAGTGCCCATCAGTGCCACGTATCAGTGCCCATCAGTGCCGCCTATCAGTGCCCATCAGTGCCCAGCAGTGCCACCCATAATTACCCATCAGTGCAGCCTTTCACTGCCCATCAGTGTTGCCTAACAGTGCTCATCAGTGCCCACCCGTGCCACCCATGAGTGCCCATCAGTGCCGCCTATTAATGCCCATCAGTGCTGCATATCAGTGCCACCCATCAGTGCCACTATCAGTGCCACTATCAGTGCACATCAGTGCCGCCTATCAGTGCCCTTTGTCAGTGCCGTCAATGCCACCACATTGGTGCCACCTCATTGGGACCACCTTATCAGTGCCCATCAGTGCCACCTTATCAGTGCCCATCAGTGAAGGAGAAAACTTACTTATTTACAAAATTGTATAACATTTTATTTTAGAAACAAAAGAAAAACTTTTTTTTTCAAAATTTTCCGTCTTTTTTTATTTGTTTAGCAAAAAATAAAAACTGCAGATGTGATCAAATACCAGTAAAAGAAAGTACTATTTGTGGGAACAAAATGATAAAAAATTTGGTTTGGGTACAGTGTAGCATGACCATGCAATTGTCATTTAAACAGCGACAGCGCTGAAAGCTGAAAATTGGCTTGGGCAGGAAGGGGTAAGTGCCTGGTATTGAAGTGGTTAACAACCACAAGCACAGTGCATTGTGGGGCGCTCAATGGGCAAACAGGTGATGTTTGCGCCAAACCTTTGCTCGGCTCAAACTCTTGGCCCAACTCTACTGATTTATAAAGTATAAAACATTTTCTCTGTATTGTTCTTTGGAGGCTTTAACCAGCATTGGACAGCTATTGCAGTATGTGGGTGGTGAATCATTTAGATGATTTAATAATCAGAATGTTTTGTGGGAGAGCCAGTATAAAATGCATTGGGCAAAAAAAATTCCAAATTCTGGCTTTCCAAGTCCTTGTAAACTCCTGGCAAATTGTCATTGAAAGTGCGTTGTACATTGTTGAAGAAACAAATCAACCTTACTGACTATGTTGATGATAACATTCATGGATTCAAATAGAGCATCACACAACAAGAGTGCAAATCAGCCTCCCAGTTTAGCAAGAACACCAAACGGTGTGCTTGCTAGTTCATGGAAAGATAGATGTTTGATTGATATGCAACATAGGGTTGACCTTTGGATATTTCATGACATTTTACCTTATTGTAAAAAAAAAGGGGGAATCATTCAAGGTTTCTAAAGACAAATACTTACTTAACAGATTATCAACTATACTGCTGAACTTTAAGAAGCTTTCATCGATCAGGCAGCAAATAATTAAAGTAGAACCAAAGGCAAAACATTTTTTACATTTTGGACCAAGTAAGGTTTATTTTTGCCATCTGTGTCACATATGGGAGATTGCCCTTCACTTGTCACTGTCCCATAGTCTAAACAGGAAGTGAGAGAAAATCTCTCTCCAGTGAGAGAATCTCTGGTTGTCCCTAGGGTCACCAGAACTAGTGTCTCTATGGTAAGATATTCGCACTATTCCTTTTCTAGGGACAATCCAAAACTTGGGATTTTCTTTACCTTTACTTTGGGTGACAATTGTAAACAGGATAAAAAGAGAGAGGGTGAATCTCCCTAACAGGGGAGATAGAAATAAAAATGTGACAGGTGTTCTAATCCTTCTTCACTCTATACAACTGTAAAATAAATGTTTTGCCTTAAGTTATACTCTATGGATAAGGCTCATCTCCACACCTGCTTCATCCCTGTCCCACCATCTCTGTGTCTTGCAGTTATTTGCAGTGCTTGCATTTACCACAGCTTACAGGTTATGATGGAAAACTTTTCCCAACGGCAGTGCCAAACTGTGGTACAGGTACAAAACAGCAATGAGCAACATTTAGAAACCATTGGAAAGTTCATATCTTGATTAACCCCTTGGTCTAAAACTGATTAATAATTATCTGTGAATCCCTGGTTTTGCAAGAATGTGAGCCCAGTCTACCATCCAGATGCTCAATTATTCAACCCCAAGTGTCCTTAATGAAAGTGAGTTAGCTAGATTGTTGGCAGCGTCATTAACCACTTCCCGACCGCCGCACGCCGATGTACGTCAACAGAATGGCACGGGTGCGCAAAAAGGCATATCCGTACATCCCTTCATAATCCCGGGCTAGTGGGTGCGCGCACTTGATGTCTGCCAGTATCCCACGATCGTGACAAAATAAACAAGGTATTTCCCTGTTCTGCCTAGTGACATGACAGGGATCTACTACTCGGGAGCAGTGATCTCTGTCATGTCCTAGGTAGCCCATCCCCCCACAGTTAGAACACGCTGAGGGAACACAGTTTACCCCTTGATCGCCCCCTAGTGTTTAACCCCTTCCCTGCTAGTGACATTTACACAGTAATCAGTGGCTATTTTTAGCTCTGATCGCTGTATAAATGTCAATGGTCCCAAAATAGTGTCCAATCTGTCTGACAGAATGTAGCAGTCTCGATAAAAATCACAGATCACTGCCATTACTAATAAAAAAAAAATAATAATCTATCCCCTATCTTTTAGATGCTATAACTTTTGCGCAAACCAATCAATATACACTTATTGCAATTTTTTTTACCAAAAATATGTAGAAGAATACATATCAGCCTAAACTGAGAAAGACATTTTTTTTATATATTTTTGGGGATATTTATTATAGCAAAAAGTTAAAAATATTGCTTTTTTTTCAAAATTGTCAGTCTTTTTTTGTTTATAGCGCAAAAAATAAAAACCACAGACATGACCAAATACCACCAAAAGAAAGCTCTATTTATGGGAAAAAAAGGACGTCAGTTTTGTTTGGGTACAACGTCGCACAACCGCGCAATTGTCAGTTAAAGCAACGCAGTGCCGAATCACAAAAAATGCTCTGGTCATTAAGGGGGTAAAATCTTCCAGGGCTGAAGTGGTTAAATGCGCAACATTATCTGCTTTGAGTGTGAACATAAAAACACTTCTTAGCCACCTTCTCCAGTACTACTGAACTGATTGTTACCATCACAAAGCAACCATACCTGCTGCAGGCTTAACAGATAGACAGATAAAAATATTAATACTTTTGTTTAGCATTGTCTTTTATTCTTGTAGCAGCTGCTACTCCTACACCATAGACCAAATAAAAAAGAAAACATTTACTGGAACTTGGCAAAGAGCATAGTGATTTAGCAATGTTGTGACAAAACATTTTTTTTTCTGTAACACTTTCATTCATTCACTTTGTGTTCAAGTCATATTTGGAGTGACATGTGGAAAAACCTGATACAAAATGCTGTGCCTGTTTTTATGTAAAAAAATAAATAAAAATAAAAGATAAAATTGGAGTAGAAAATTGTGAAGGCTCTCATTTATGCAGATGATGGAATATCTGGTGGTTGTAAGTCATGTTCAACTGGACTTGTTCTTTAACTAAGACATCTCTTAGTTTCCAATCCACTTCTTCAGTTCCTAGAGTGTCAGGAAGATAACCCATCATTTATATTCACAGCTCAGGACACCTTAATCACTATGGAATATATAAATGTTATTGTCAAAGAGCAGGAAGGTGTGAAAGTTGTGGTGACATTCGGTCTATACAAATCCTGATTGTTAGCATTAGGAAGCATCAGGAAGCCTACATAGGTCTCTTTTAATGAAGTAGCAAAGCAGGTAAAACATTGGTGGACTGGATTTAAGCCGGTTTCTGACCAGCTCACGCAGATATACTGCAGCACAATGGCTCTTCTGGGCAAAACCCCATACGGGTACAACTTTTCGCCTGCAGCCGCGATCGCCGCCGGCCACACGCGATCGCATACAAGAGAGCCAGCAATCCCTGTTCTGTCAGGGGAGAGGAGACATATTGTTTGTTCCTACTAAGTAGGAACAATTATATGTCTCCTCCCCCAGTCAGTCTTATCTCCATACAGTTAGAACAAACTGAGGGAACACACATTTGCCCACTTGATCTCCCCCTAGTGTTAACCCCTTCCCTGCTGGTGACATTTACACAGTAATCAGTGCATATATATAGCACTGATCACTGTATATATATCAATGGTCCCAAAAATGTGTCAAAAGTGTCGCAGTACCGCTAAAAATCACAGATCACCGCCATTACTAGTAAAAAAAAATAAGAATAAAAATGCCATAAATATAACTTTTGCGCAAACCAATCAATATGCGCTTATTGGGATTTTTTTTTACCAAAAATATGTAGAAGAATATATATTGGCCTAAACCGATGAAGATATTTGCAAATTTTGTTTGGGTACAGCATTGCAATGCCGCACCAATGTTAGTTAAATCGACGCAGTGCCAAATTGTAAAAAGTGTTCTGGTCAGGAAGGGGGTAAAATCTTCAGGGGCTGAAGATTAAGAAGTTCTCTCATCTCTAATTACAAGCTGTTGAACACACAAAATATAAAAGTTAACAGTTACCAGTTACTGTTGACCTAACTTGAGATGGAAAATAATCTACTGCTGTATGTTGTCCTATACTTGACATCCCCACAAACTATAGATCTGTTTATAATACTACAACTACATCTTACAGCATATAAAGGATAAAACATTGTTGCTGCATCTCCTAATTATAATGTTTTTATGCTATCTGACTATTTAGGATATAAGTATGCTTTATTGCTTTGAAATATGTTATATACCGGTATTTATATACATATATATATACTGTGCATATATGTATATATATATATATATATATATATATATATATATATATATATATATATATATATATATATATATATATATATATATATATATATATACTTATATACTATATATATATATATATATATATATATATATATTTATTGAAAAGTTATTTAATGCACTATAGCTACATGCAATATCACACAACAGCTATTAAAAATTCTATTTTATTTTGTGAATATTTCACAAGGTGATGAAGAACAAAAGCAAAGACTTTCTTTTAAGCTACTAATTTCTTTCATCTCCTGTCACAACACTGTTCAGATCTGAGTTGTTATACTTGGATATGATTATGGAAACTTGGATTGATAGTCTGCAAGGCTACTGATGTTAATAAAGAATAAATAAAGCTTTATAGGAATAAAAAATTTGCTTCTGTGCATGAGTTGACTTGTTTATCCAACTATAATATGATTGGCGCAGGATGCGCCTTTCAGTCCATTTACTCGTCACTGCATCTAATAAGTATTACAGGCAGAATACGGAAATCGAATGTCATTTGTAGTCTTTCCAAAATTATTTAGCATTAAGTTTTGCAAATGTGTTCTTTCTTTCTTGGCTATGGCCTCAAATAATATTTCTATAAAGTATAATGGTTTTGATCTTATTTTTATTCAAAACTCCTATTTTGTGTTTCAACATTTTTTAACGGTTTATCTAAAAATATTTCACAATAAAACCTTCTGAAGCTGAACTCTGGGCACACTAAAACATTGATAGCTGTGTAACATAACAGGATTGGTATGTGTTTTGTGAAACAGCTGCAGCATTACTTGGATGCTTTCCATGCCTAACAGACTATTTGCTCCCAATATCCATGCTCAATGACCAATCCTTCCCAATGGACTCAACATAATATCTAAAAGATGAGACTCTAAAAGGTACCAGTAATTGAAATAGCATTAACAAACAAAATATTTAAAACATTTACACATTTTTTTTCCTGTTCACTTTAAAACATTAATACAATCACATTTCAGAAGACTGCATTCCATTACAGAGTTGTTTTTCATTCTTTATACACAGATATGAATAAATAAACCTCCTACACTCTCGAAACCTCCTGTTCAGCACAGAGGGGCAAGTTATAGAAAATGTAATACCCATGCACAACCTGCTTCGCAGGATGAAGGCACAGAATCTAATTCTTCTATGTCATCCCCAATAGCACTCTTGGAGACATACACCATTGGATAATACACCCCCGCACTTGGCACATAAGAGGAGCTATAAAGATAGCGGATACTCTATGGAATACCCTAATTTTAAACAATGGTCTGATTCACTTGAACAATTTAATTCCAATTCTACACAGAGCAGCACAGGTGAAACATTTTCAATAGATGGCGGTCACACACACGCATATGCTACCCAAGCACACACCAATTCGGTTATTTTAAATCCTCCAAACTCGGTTCCAGGATCTGGTCACACTACATCTATTAATGCATCTAACTCTAGAGCAAAATCTCACCATTCACTGACTGACAATTTACACCATGTCAGACAAGACTCTTCCCCCACCCCTGAAGATTTTTTTATCTGGGAAACATGCTAAGAAGTGGTCTCATCCCTCCATAAGTATTGGCAGAAAAATGTGGGAGATATGTGAATATCTAATATTAAAAAGTGGATACAACCTTCTTGAGCTCATCAGAGGGTTTTGAGACAATAAGATTTTATTGTGTATTGTCTCACTTTATTAGATACAGTACACCTGTTCAATTGCTCGGTAGCACAAATTGCTAATCTGTCAATCACAAGGCAGCAACTCAATGCATTTAGGCATCTAGACATGGTGAAGCTGAAGTTAAACCAAGCATCATAATGGGGAGGAAAGGGAATTTAAGTGACTTTGAATGTGGCATGGTTGTTGGTGCCAGACAGGCTGGTTTAAGTATTTCAAAAATTTCTGATCTACTGGGATTTTCACATACAACCATCTCTAGGGTTTTTTAGAGACTGGTCCAAAAAAGAGAAAATATCCAGTGGCAGTTGTGTGGACAAAAATGTCTTGTTGATGTCAGAGGCCAAAGGAAAATGGGCAGACTGGTTCAAGATGATAGAAATGCAACAGTAACTTAAAAAAAACCCACTCGTTACAACCAAGGTATGGAGATTACCATCTCCGAATGCACAACACATCAAACCTTGAGACGGGTGGACTACAGTAGCAGAAGACCACACCGGGTGCCACTCCTGTCAGCTAAAAACAGGAAGCTGAAGCTATAATTCACACAGGCTCACCAAAATTGGACAATAGAAGAATGGAAAAACGTTGCCTGGTCTGAGGAGTCTTTATTTCAGCTGTGCCATTAAGATGGCGGGTCAGAATTTGGCATAAACAACATGAAAGCATGGATCCATCCTGCCTTGTATCAACAATTCAGGCTAAACAATTATTTGGAAAGATGCTGGGGTATATATTTTTGTGTTTATTCCCTACTGCAATAGCTATTGTTAATTTGGAACCCTTTATCAGTATTTGGATAGGAGTTGCCAATCTATACAATTTCCAAGACACACAGAGCAGCCTGTGACCACAAAGCATCATGGAAAAATATTAAAGCTATTTGGTATTATAATGTTTAAAAGTCGATCGGTTAATTTAAAAAAATCAACAATTATACTGCAAAACTATGATTTTAGTGGGTCCCTGGAGTTCAGTTTAAATTTAAGACACTTAGGGGTTCATTTACTAAAACCAGAGAGTGCAAAATCTGTTGCAGGTCTGTATAGAAACCAATCAGCTTCCTTGTTTTTTGTCAAAACTTATGTGAACAAGTTAGAAGTCGATTGGCTACCATGGACAGTCGCACAAGGTCTTGCATTCCCCAGTTTTAGTAATTTATAGTGTGAGCAATTTTGATGGGTTGAACAAAGTTCGCAACCCACGTTGATGTAGTATCTAATATAAGCAGGACTGATTTATCCAATTTAATACTCCATTTTTAAAATGTACCAATTCTTTCTATGAGCTGTATCATGAATTTCAAAGGTAGCCCCATATCTCCAAGAAAAAGTTTCATTCATGTAGAGGGTAACTTTATAAACTCTATTTCCTCTTATGAGTCATTGTATCTCAACAGTCTCCCTAATTGTCACATCTAATGATTATATTTCCATGGCAAAGAGCAGGGCTGTCATTCCTGTTGAACAATCCTGCTCAATCAGAGTAGGTAGTTCTATTTGATGCTGTCAAAAATTTTGGTGGTATCAAGGTAGAGCATAACTCTATCACCCTTTTCATCACAAGGAATATACAGGTTCAGATACAAGTGTCTAATATTGATAGGTGTTGATCTATTTGGAATAAATCCAGTCTGGACAAAAAAATTGGTTATAATTTTCAGGAGCTGATTGGCCAAATTTTAGCTAGGACTTTTATACTGGTAGTGAGAAAGCCTGGATAAGCATTATCACCACGCAACTTGGAGATAATCCCCTTTTTCACAGAGGGAGTAAACTCCAACATGATGGAGGCATCCAGAGAGTTATGTTCTGATCTACACTAGGAAGTACTATTTCTAGGTCTACCAAAAAGTTCACCTGACTGTCCCCATGTACAAAAGTGATATCAAACTATAAACAGGAACATTCGTTTTTAAATTATGAATATCAATAAGAATGTTTACATTGAACTGCTCTTTTACATGTTTACCTAAAAAGCATGTTGAATCGATAATGCTTTTCCTTTAAGATAACCACATACCTGAGGCACTTGTACTTGCACTCTGCACATAGCCAAGCAAACACATAAAGTAAAATGATAATTGCTATCTCACCTCCAAAAAAATATTGACTTCCAGTGCGGAACTGAAGAGGACTATTTGTTTTTACAGATGATGCTTCATCCCCATCGATAGTTAACATGGCAGAGTTCTCCTCGGCTGTAAATCTTACTTCATGCCACTGTCCATCATTAAGGGCAGAACCTGCAAATAAGAAATAAATCATATTGGTTGAAATTCATAAAAATTTTATATACTGTCTGTGGAGACTAATGCACAGAATAAGTGTTACACCCTGCAGCTCAAATGGTCTGGAACTGAAGTGTCAGAGATGGATGGAAACTGCTGGCATACAAAGTCATTCATTTTTAAAGGGTCCATTCAAAAAGAATAACTGCTATAAGAATGATATCATATGCTGTGTGATTATAGATGTTTATATACAGTATCTCACAAAAGTGAGTACACCCCTCACATTTTTGTAAATATTTTATTATATCTTTTCATGTGAAAACACAGAAGAAATGACACTTTGCTACAATGTAAAGTAGTGAGTGTACAGCTTGTATAACGGTGTAAATTTTCTGTCCCCTCAAAATAACACACAGCCATTAATGTCTAAACCGCTGACAACAAAAGAGAGTACACCCCTAAGTGAAAATGTCCAAATTGGGCCCAAATTGTCAATATTTTGTGTGGCCACCATTATTTTCCAGCACTGCCTTAACCCTCTTGGACATAGAGTTCACCAGAGCTTCACAGGTTGCCACCGGAGTCCTCTTCCACTCCTCCATGACAACATCACTGAGCTGGTGGATGTTAGAGATCTTGCGCTCCTCCACCTTCCATTTGAGGATGCCCCACAGATGCTCAATATTTTTTATTTCTGAAGACATGCTTGGCCAGTCCATCACATTTACCCTCAGCTTCTTTAGCAAGCGTGTGATCGTCTTGGAGGTGTGTTTGGGGTCATTATCATGTTGGAATACTGCTCTGAGGCCCAGTCTCCCAAGGGAGGGGATCATGCTCTGCTTTAGTATGTCACAGTACATGTTGGCATTCATGGTTTCCTCAATGAACTGTAGCTCTCCCGTGCCGGCAGCATTTATACAGCCCCAGACCATGACACTCTCAACAAAGTATTATAAAACTTATTAGATAACCTCCCAGTTTTAGTTTTCCCAAATCTCAATTCCATATTTGCTATTCTTACATATCTCACCTGCAGTTCTGCTTTATTACCTATAGTGTATATGGTTGGAAAACAAGTAAATTACTTTCGTATTATCACTTCTTCATCATCACGTGTGCCTTATTCACCTGCTACACAAGAATGTTCATTTTACTTTATCACATATTCTACTGTATATAGAGTTGCCAAGCAAAATTATCAATGTCTTCAGAACAGATGTACAGCATGCAGTTTCTGAGAATATTTTCACTACCTTGTTTGCAATTTTAAATGTGATAATACCAACATAAAGCTTGCTGAAGGCTTAGTCTCTGATTTTCTTATGAAGATTAAAGATGCATATTCTCTGCCCAACTTATTAGCATTACATAAATGTATCTATTCCCTGTAGGGTCTTGTTTGGAATCGTTCTATTTTTTATCCAGCCTTTGAGCTGATCAGTACATTCTTACAGTAGTTTTATTCCAATTAAATTGCAGGAGATACATTCACTGATCCTAAACCAAGGCTCAATATTTATCGTAACAAAGAGATGAGCAGAATAATGACAAGCCCTTTGGCACATTTTTGCATTTTGCTTATTTCACATGCATGTATATATGTATTATTGTAGACATGATGACACTGACAGTAAATCAAGGATTTGAAAAAGAGACAAGTTTGTTGATAAATGTGTTGTAATACTTTAAAATATGTTAGCAAGAAGCAGAGTCTTCTCCGTTTTTTTATGTCCTCAGCGAGGCAGCTCATCCCATCCTTCTGGAAAACGACCACCACTCCTCCTCTCTCCCGCTGGGTCTCGATTATGAATGATAGCATGAGAATGGAGGAGATGCTGGCTTTCGACAACAATACCCTTGAAAAATATAAGATACTGTGGTCCATCTGGCTCCACTTCTCGGCCTCTGATACCCTCCTGAACATGTTGTAAGACCTTTAACCGGAACACCCTGCAGCATTGCCTGAAGTTGGAGTGGGTTGGGACGTATACAACCTGGTTCCCCCATCCCCTGTCTGCTATGTTCTTCTTTCAATGAAAGTCTCTTCAGCAGTTATGGTGCTTCCCTTTGACTCTCCCTCTCTCTCTCTCTGTGTCCTCTCTACACATCTGTTTTTTCCCTTTTTTTTCTCCCCCCTTCTGTTTTTTTCCTGTCCTAGACCCTCCTTCTTTTTTGTTTTTTAACTATATACATATGGATTTTTTTCATTTTTGGTGAACAACATGACCCCTTAGCCAAAATGGCTCTTGAAATTGAGCGACAGTCATCAATATTAGCACTATATTGCATAATAAAGGGAGTCCAGCTATGGGCGATAGCCACTGGGCTGACTCACCGTATATGGCTATTTGTGACTGTCTATGGACTGTAACTCCTTATGTTGTTCAATGTGATATCTGTTAAAATGACAATAAAAACTTTTTTCAACCCTAAAATATTTTATTAGAATGTGTCATGATTGTACATTACAAACATTTATTAGCAGTAGCACTAAATCTTTGATTTTAGGGGAAACATTATGCAAGAAAAACAAGAAAATAACATGGGGACCTAACAAAATCCCAAAATACATACCAGACCCTTATCTGAGCATGCAAACTGGCTGGCTAGGAAAGGTAAGGGGTACAAGCATGTGACTCCCCTTCTGAACCATACTAGACCCCTTTGACCCTATGTAAATGAAGAAAAGAGCCTCTTACTCACAACCTTGGCACAATAAATAAGAAACCTCAAAAATATAAATCCATTGTCAATTACCAGTGTCCAGAGATGCACATCCTCATTAATCAGACACCTGCCAACCAGCCAAATAAACAAATAAAAAAAATATGCCAACATGCCCAATCCCAGTGACTGTTCATCATGAATTACAACCGAATGTAAACAAATGGGCAGAGGCACTCAAGTTTTGTCATTGACCAAATATGGACATGACCATACTTGGCCAGTAATTACACAGGGGCTCAGAGCGATATCATTGAGCAAATATGATCAAGCCCATTTTTGGTCAAAGATGTCACCAGGTATATCTTTCCTCTTTGTTCATGTGTCAGCTAGGGAGTTGTCTTTCACCGCAAGTGAGTGACAAGATCAGATGTTTCATCAAATTTTTTCTTTAGACAGGTCAGTGGGCGTTGTTCATTGTGATTAACAAGAATCTGCATTGCTGGATAGTAGTGTGATTGACAATTTTTTTTTTTTTTTTTAAATGGATTGGTTAAAAGTGTGGTGTCTTTATTCACAGTTGACTTTCTTGTGAATTGGTAGGGATGCTATACATTCCTTACTCATTCACATGGGGAGGCTGTGTCTTGGTGCCCCCTCATTTTAAATGGGGGCATTCAAATTCTGATAATCCTCCAACATGCAGACCCCCACAACTACCAGGCAAGGGTTATGGGGTAGAGGTTCTTGTCCTCATAAACATGAAGACCATGTGATTTTCCGGGGGGGGTCGCTTCAGGCAAGACACCCACCTCATGTTGATGGCATGTATTGTGCCCCTTCCTTTCCTATCCTGCCAGACTGCATGCTCGGATAAGGGCGGAACCAAACACTTTTTTTTTTATTTTGCATGGGTGTTGTTCCCTCATAAAATCCATACTAGATCTAATGTTTCTGCTTTGGAATTGGGGTGGTCCTATGCATTTTTTTTATGTCACCCATGACATCCATGACATACCACACTATATACTGGATCCTGAGTGGAGTAGTTATACCAAGACCATGACTGCAGCTGCTATGCATTTAGTTAGGACACTGATAAAGTCCACCAAGGGGCACCAGCACAGATTGGTAGTTCTTGATTATGCCACCCAGTACCCAGAAGCAATCCCTTTCAGAAACATGGCCTCCATGATTATAGTGAAAGAGCTGTTCTACATGTTTGCCTAATTGACATTTTTTTCTTACAATCTTAAAAGGTAGGAGAATGCCTCCATGCCTAGGTCCACATCATACCTGGTAGCCAGATCTCAATATAAGTCTCAGCTATCCGCACGCCTTTATATATGCAGCGATAACTGATTCTCATGACTCTCTCATTCTCTGTCTTTCTGTTGCTCTCTCTGCTGTGGGTTTGTTGCTGGGTGGAAGGTGCTGACAGAACATTAAAAAAGTACAAGTATAAGTACTGCTTGCCTGTTTTTGGAAAACTGTTTTTGTTTTAGTGGGGAGATGACCTGCATTTAGTTAGTGGCTTGGATAAGCAGATGCTTTGTTTGTTTTTATGCCTGGGTCTTGTTGTACAAACCCTTCCTACATTGCAGCTTGAGTTTGTTTACTGCCTTACTAAAATAAAGTGCACCATTGCTGACTCTCACAGCTCTCTCTGCACACTCACTGCTCCATGTTTCTCTGGCCCTCAGGCTTAGGGCCTCTGTCTGTTCTCTCACAGACTTCACCTGGACTGTGCAGACATGCACACCTCTGGCCAGGTCTTTAAATATAAGTATAAAAGAAGAGAGAGAGAGAGAGGGCACACCAGCCTAATGCACTATCTTTAAACATAATTTATTAAAACGGAAAGTAGGTCATTATACGCACAAACCAATAAAAAGGACACACTCATCATGCATCACGCATATGTCATCTATATTGGAAAGATGTCACACGGTCTACAGATGCTGACACGATTCAAGGGGAGTCCCCTATCAGAGCTCTACACACACACACACAAAACCTGTTGGTTTCTGTTAAAACCTGGCCACTTGGGTTAAGGGCTTCATCCCACAGAAGACTCTGTGAAGTCTTTGTGCTTTGAACCTGAACCGGGAATTACACAAACCGGAGAAAGCTGAAAAATCTCTTTTCTCTATTCAGAACTGACATTCTGAAGACCATTGAACTGTATCCTTGAGAAACCTGTGTAATTTTTACTTCTTACACAGTGGCAGGGCCTAGCTTTGTCAAAATATGTACAGTATCTCACAAAAGTGAGTACACCCCTCACATTTTTGTAAATATTTTATTATATTTTTTCATGTGAAGAAATAACACTTTGCCGCAATGTAAAGTAGTGAGTGTACAGCTTTTATAACAGTGTACATTTGCTGTCCCCTCAAAATAACTCAACACACAGCCATTGTAAACCACTGGCAACAAAAGTGAGTACACCCCTAAGTAAAAATGTCCAAATTGGGCCCAATCACAAGGTCTCAGGTGTGAATGGTGACCAGGTGTGTTAAATTTGGTGTTATCACTCTCACTCTCTCATACTGGTCACTGGAAGTTCAACATGGCACCTCATGGCAAAGAACTCTCTAAGGATCTAAGGAGGTGAGCAGGCATTCCAGCTAGAGGTGGTGGTCACTAGGGATGGGCCAAACAATCCCTGTTCAGTTCGCACCAGAACATTCGAACATCGCAAAAGTTCAGAACCAAATAACGAACCCCATTGAAGCCAATGGAACCAGAACTGTAAAAATCAAAAAGTGTCACCTTCACACCATAACCCTATAGGAGATACTCTTGGTGAAAGAAAGAATTGGCCTTGCTGTCAAAAATTGCAATGATATGCACCTGTCAAATAGGTGCTGAAAAATTTGTCTTTGGGTGTTAATTGTGCCCATGAAATCTACACCAAAAACATTCTTCCAGATGAAATCAACACCCACAACGATAGACAGTCTAGAAGTCCTGCAGAGATCTCACATCTCAAAAACACTTAATCAGCGACATCTGCATCAGGGGATTCATAGCTGCTGTAATCCAAGACTGATTAATTTTGATAAATGGCAGACGCTCCAGGGAGTCTATGGACAGACGCCTTCTATTATCAGTAAGAAAACCTCCAGCAGCACCAAATGTCCGTTCAGGGAAGCAAGCTGGATGCAGGGCAGTGGTCTATTCTCATGACCCAGTAAGAAAGTGGATCATCTACTGGAAAGCTCTCCATCTCTGTTTTCACCCCTAGATAATCATCCACCATGTGATGCAGACACTGCCGATGGGATGTGAAGCTGACAGCCCTGGGCGACGAGAACTAAAAAATAGTGGAATGCATCACTTAGGCGACCACCTTCTCCACCACTCCTCTCTTGACCAGCAGAAGCCTCAAAACTACATTTTCCATGACACTGTAACCTACCAGAGTCGTGAAAAGCCTTAGATAAACTCCTCTTTAATGTGTCCTCAAGAGATTTCATCCTCTGCACTCTGTAGGGATGGGATGAGTTCTGAGACTTTACCCTTGTAACAGTGGTCAAGGAGGGTTTGCCAACCAATAGCGATACCTTTCCTTTACGCCACGTATTCTTGGGTCTTTTCGCAGGCTTTGAAGCATGAGGGAGCCCATGAACAAATTTGTAGAGGCAGCCTCCTTGGGGTCACTGAGGATTATAGTATCTGGAACTGCCTCCTCCCAGCCACATACTACTCCCAAGGGTTCTGGGGACAAAAAAATCTCTTACTGTTTGATGTATGTCTTCGTCTGCTTCAATGCCTCTAAAACTGCCATATCCTCCTCCTCCTGCTCTTCCTCCTCCCTCTCCTCTTGTGTGTTCTGTGGTGTAGGAAGAATGGTATCTGCATAAAGTGGGCCTTGAGAGGAAAGGCCTCGCTGCTCTGCCTCAAGTGCCCTGTCCATAATGCCACGAAGTGTCTGCTCCAGCAGGAACACAACAGGGATTGTGTCACTGATGCATGCATTGTCACAGCTCACTATCCTTGTGGCCTCCTCAAATGGTGACAGTACAGTGTATGCATCCTTTATGAGCAGCCATTGGCGTTGGAAAAAAAGCCGAGCCGGCCTGAGCCTGTTGTTGTACCATACTCACACAGGTACTCATTGACGGTCCTCTGCAGCCACTGCAGCATTTCCAAAGTTGAGTTCCACCTGGTGGACATGTCACCAATCAGGCAGTTTACGGGCAGGTGGAATTCCCGCTGAATTTCAGCCAACTGAGCACTGGCTATGTATGGCAGCCTGAAATGGCTACAAACTCTTCTGGCCTGCTTTAGCAGATCTTCCAACCCTGAGTACCTATTTAGGAAACACTGCACCACAAAATTGAGGACATGTGCCAGGCATGACACATGTCAACTTTCACTGTGTAAGGGCAGACAGGTTGTTTGTGCCATTATCGTACACCACTATTCCTGGCTGCGACTGGCATGGTGTGAACCACCCCTGGGCCTGCCACTGCAGAGCTGCAAGAATCTCTGCTCCGGTGTGTTTTTTTCCCCTAGACACACCAGCTGAAGCACTGCATGGCACCTTTTAGCTTGACTCATTGAATAGCCCCTTGAATGCTTAGGGGAGACTTGTGGTTCAAAGAACAATTCAGCAGAGGAGGGCATGGAGGAGGAGGGGGTAGGTGCTGACAAATCTCGCATCATCACCAGTAGCTGTATGGAGACCTAGGGCACAACAAGCTGCAGCACTGAGGCCTGTCCTGTATCCTTCCAAATTGCAAGTAGAGTTACCCAGTGTGCTGTGAACAAAATATAATGTCCCTGACCATGCTTGCTGGACCACTTGTCAGTAGTAATGTGGACTTTGCGGCTGACTGCCTTGCCCAACGATGCCACAACATTGCCTTCCATGTGATGGTACAGAGCTGGAATGGCCTTATTTGAAAAGAAGTGACTGGGAAAAAGCCATTGTGGTACAGCACATTTTGAAAATTCATGGAAGGGGCAGAATCCACCAGATGGAAAGAAAGAAGTTGTAGAGCTGGCAGCTTTGACATGCTTGCATTTAGACACTGGGCATGTTAGTGGCAGTGGCTGTATTTTTTTTTCACTGCAGCAGATGGGGCAGATAAAATTGCTGGCTATAGTCTACAGATGTGCTGTAAGGACCTGGGACACCCTGCCCTATACCATTATCCCTGTCAGTGGAGGCTGCTGAGAAGTCATGAGGTATAGTGAGGGCAGGCTGAGGTGAGTAAGGAGGAGGAACAGATTTGTTCCCCTTTTGTGTCGCTTTTAGGTGCTCTTGCCAATTGGCTGAGTGGTGGGAGGTTAAATGCCTTGTCAATGCCTTGTGGTACCCAAATGGCTGGTGTTCTTGCCACGCTTGATGTGCTTGAGACAAAGTTTGCAAATTGCAACAGTGCGATCGGCTGCACATGTGCTAAAAAAGGCCCAGACAGGTGAGATGTGGGAAGTGGGTAGGGAGATAACAGCTCCATAATGTGATGGAATAGGGTGGCTCTTCCATGATGGCTGTCTCGTTGGGGTTGTGCCTCATCCTCACTTTCCTCCTCTGCTCTATCTGGCACCCAAGTCATGTCAGTGACCTCATCGTCAACATCTCCTCCATCCTCATTACCACTGGAGACAACTTGGCAATACACTGTGGCTGGGGGAACATGACTGCCAGTTTGTGTCTCCCCTCTCTGTAGGCTCATATTCCTGCCTTTCTCAACCTCAGAACAAACATCTGAATCAAGTAATGGCTGTGCAACATCAAGGAGCAAGTGGCTGATGCTGTGTTCAAATAACTCAGTTGACTCCTCCATGCCTGATGCTGGGGCTATGGCAGGAATAGCTGTGGACATGGAGGCAGGTTTAGACACTCTGGCAGCTGTAGTGGACTTCGCACTAGTTTCTGCTTGGGTGACAGAGTATAAGAAGGATGAGGATGGTTTAGTAAGCCAGTCCACCACCTTCTATGCATGCTGTGGCTGGATAGCATGGGGCACAATATCATTAAACAGAGGAAATGAGGCCCTGCCCGAGGACTGGCCATGTCCACCTTTGCCTGTGGACACATATGCTGCTGGCCCCCTCACAGTGCCATGGGAACATCTGCCTCTCCTTGTTGTCCAACTAGACATGATGGGTGGTTGCTTGTTAACAAAATGTAATAAAGATGTGGAAATGTGGGTGCATTTTAATCAATGGAAAGTGGTGTTTGGTGCACTTTAACTTGAGTACTCACTACACAGACACACTCCACTGATACACTATAATATACTGCAGTAAAACTGCACTGGCACACTGCAATATACTGCGTCAAACGTGCAGTAGTGCACAGAAATATACTGCGTTAAACGTGCACTAACGCACTGAAATATACATTGTTATACTTGCAGTAATGCTCTGAAATATATTGCATTAAGAGTGCACTAATGCATAAATGTACTGCATTAAATGGCACATAACACATTGAAATATATGGCAGTAAACTTGCAGTAACGCACTGAAATATACTGCAGTAAACATGCACTAACGCACTGAAATATACAGCATTAAACTTGCAGTAACGCACTGAAATAAACTGGGTTAAGTGGCATGTAACGCACTGAAATATACAGCATTAAACTTGCAGTAATGCACTGAAATAAACTGGGTTAGGTGGCATGTAACGCACTAAAATATACAGCGTTAAACTTGCAGTAATGCACTGAAATATACAGCATTAAACTTGTGGTAACACACTGAACTGTACTGTGTTAAACGGAAGGTAACACACTAAAATATATGGTGATAAACTTGCAGTAATGCACAGAAATATACTGCATTAAATGGCACATAATGCACTGAAATATATGGTGTTAAACTTACTGTAACACACTGAACAATACTGCATTAAACGCAAGGTAACGCACTGAAATATACGGCATTAAACTTGCAGTAATGCACTGAAATACACGGCATTAAACTTGCAGTAATGCACTGAACTATACTGCAGTAAAAGGAAGGTAACGCACTGAAATATACGGTGTTAAACTCGCAGTAATGCGTTGAAATATACTGCGTTAAACATGCACTAACGCACTGAAATTTACAGCATTAAACTTGCAGTAATGCACCAAAATATACGGTGTTAAACTTGCAGTAACGCACTGAAATATACAGTGTTAAACGGAAGTTAACGCACTGAAATATACGGCGATATACTTGCAGTAACACACTGAAATATACAGCGTTTAGTGTGCACTAATGCACAGAAATATACTGCATTAAACAGCATGAAACACACTGAAATGTATGGTGTGAAACTTACAGTAACACACTGAACAATACTGCATTAAACGGAAGGTAACGCACTGAAATATACGGCATTAAACGTGCAGTAACGCACTGAAATATACTGTGTTAATCTTGCAGTTATGCCCTGAACTATACTGCATTAAACGGAAGGTAACGCACTGAAATATACGGTGTTAAACTCGCAGTAATGCGCTGAAATATACTGCGTTAAACATGCACTAACGCACTGAAATATACAGCATTAAACTTGCAGTAATGCACCAAAATATACGGTGTTAAACTTGCAGTAATGCACTGAAATATACGGCGTTAAACGGAAGTTAACGCACTGAAATATACGGCGATATACTTGCAGTAACACACTGAAATATACGGCGTTTAGTGTGCAATAATGCACAGAAATATACTGCATTAAACAGCATGAAACACACTAAAATATACGGTGTTAAACTTACAGTAACACACTGAACAATACTGCATTAAACGGAAGGTAAGACACTGAAATATACGACAAAAAACTTGCAGTAACACACTGAAATATACATCGTTTGCCCATCCCTAGTGGTCACCGAAGTCATTGGATTATACAAATTTTTGAAACATCATTCTGAACTATTACTTACAGTCGCACAATGGTGGAATTTGCACACAAAATTGGGACTTTTTTGGGGGGATTATATACTGATTTCATTTTATATTGGTTGTGCTACACTGGTTATGATATACTGATTTTAGTTTGAGACATGTGGACACACACAGGTGTTGGCAGCAATTACAATAAGCCATGTTGAAGTTAACTGATAATTAGTTTGCTCAGTATTTTTTGCACTGAATGTTTCCAATATTGTGCTGATTATATATTGTTTTATAGTTTTACAAATGATAAATTGTAATGGCACCATCCTTAAAACAAGCACAACAGATGCAGATTTATTTGTGGCTTCATTTGTCTGATTGAAACTTAAGACTAAGTTGTTTGATAAGGAATTAGTCTCTGCTGTGATAAGTGAATGAATTCTGTAAAAAATGGACTTCATTTAGCATAACTGAAGTCTGTAGAAGCTATATATGTGAAAAGGAGGCTAGAACTCTATCTTCAACTCAAAATTTAAAACACTACATATTTTTCTTGGTCTTAACTATAGGAAATAAAGAAGAAAACTATGCCCAAATACAGCCCTCCCTTTGATGCCTACTGCTACCCATGTGCACTAAAACGAAAAATACTCTTAAAAAAAGTGATGAGAAACAAAAAGATTTCAATCTATGGGGAAAATGTGCTGTCTCTTTAAGACAGCAAAGTAAGGCACCTTTCAGCTATACTTAACACAAAAAAATAGTGCTATTTGTTAGTACCATGAATTGAAAGACACTTAATTTTGCAAGCTGCAGAAAGAGTTGCAGTGCAGAAAATGCAATCTTGTTGGCTTCATACCTTAAGGAAAAATATAGCAATAATACATTTGAGTAACAGACCCCACCCCCCCCGATGTTATGTGACGTCACATGACATCAGAAAGGGTGGGGTTCTTGCCCTCAGCTATATAAGAGCTGTCAAAGCAAAAAAGCTGCAGTCGGCGGCAGCCTCCCATCGAGGCCGAGTTTTTCCATTTTTTTTGGGTCGTTGGCACTGTGATTAAAGATGAATAGACATCGCGGGGCATTTATTATTTTTTTTAATGAAGGAATTGTCCCAAACTGTCTACTGTCATTTTTACTTTTTTGACACTTTTTCTGGTGAATGGGTGTAGGGGTACAATGTACCCGATACCCATTCACATGAGGAGGTGGGATCGGATCAGATTCCATTGGCCCCCACAACCACCAGGCAAGGGGTCGGGATCTAGGGATCCCCTTGTTAAAGGGGGCTTCCAGATTCAGATAAGCCCCCCTGCCCGCAG
Source organism: Lithobates clamitans (assembly GCA_037952925.1). NCBI lineage: Eukaryota > Metazoa > Chordata > Amphibia > Anura > Ranidae > Lithobates > Lithobates clamitans. The sequence goes on from JBBGZY010000539.1 coordinate 6,343,758, forward strand.
ACCCCAAAACCACCGGACAAGGGTTGTGGGGAAGAGGCCCTTGTCCCCATCAACATGGGGATAAGGTGTTTTTGAGGACCCGCAAAACAAACTCCCAATGTTGAAGGCATGTGTCCTGGTACGGTTCAGGAGGGGGGTGCTCTCTTGTCCCCCCTTTTCCTGCGGCCTGCCAGGTCATGTGCTCAGATAAGGGTCTTGTATGGATTTTTGGGGGACCCCCACGCCATTTTTTTTATTTTGGTGCAGGGTTCCCCTTAAAATTCATACCAGACCTGAAGGGCCTTGTAAGGATTTTGGGGGAACCCCCACACCATTTAAAAAAAAATTAGTGTAGGGTTCCCCTTAATAGCCATATCAGACCTGAAGGGCCTGGTATGAATTTTGGCGGGACCCCATGCAATTTTTAATTTTTATTTTGGTGCAGGGTTCCCCTTAATATTCATACCAGACCCAAAGGGCCTAGTAATGGATTTTTTTCAATGATTTTTATCTATATTGCCGGGACCCGACAATACATTACAGCCGCAAGCAGTTTTAAATTACATGTTTTCCGTTAAATGCCCCAATCACTATGGAGGAAATCATGGTCTCCATTACTGACCTAATGACGGGCAAAGCCCCGGGCCCTGATGGATACACACCCGAATTTTATAAGCTACTGAGAGAGACAATTGCCCCCTCTTTACTAGAAGTCTGCAATTCCATCTGGGACAAAGGACCTTACCTCCCGACCGGACATTAAGCCAACATTAAACTCATTGCCAAAAAGGGAAAAGACCCAAAAGACCCAGGATCATACTGCCCTATTTCATTACTGAACATTGACTCCAAAATCCTCTCTAGAATAGTGGCCTCCCGTTTAGCACATATTATGCCATCTCCTATCCATCCTGCACAATCAGGGTTTACCAAGGGCAGGTCAGCCTAATCCAATCTGAGAAAAGTCCTAGCCGCCCTAGAATATGCAAAACAACATCCACTGAAAGATGTGGCAATCATTACCCTAGATGCTGAAAAGGCTTTTGATAACATAAGCTTTCAATGGTTAACCTTGGTGATGCAAAAATTAGGAGTTTCGGGCCCCTTTTATTGCTTTATACATAACCTCCACTCTGCTCTGTCAGCCACAGTAATAGCTGCTGGAATACAATCCAACCTCATATGGTTACACAAAGGGACAAGACAGGGATGCCCCCTCTCCCCCCTGCTCTTTAATCTAGCAATTGAACCCCTGTCACGATACTTTAACACCACATCCTCCATCCAGGAAATCCCACTCGGACTTGATGAAATGTGGGTTGCCCTTTTTGCGGACGACATTTTGATATTCGCTACGTCCCCCCAAACAGATATTCCTGCCATCCAATCTATATTCAACTCCTTTCGCAAATGCTCTGGCCTAAAAATAAACTTTGCTAAGAGTGAAATTCTCCCTCTTAGTACAAGGCTAACATGATCATGGCTGCCCTCTTCTCCCTTCCACATTGCCGACAAACACATCACCTATCTGGGCATAAAAATAGGTAAGGAACCATCCTCTCTCTATTATCTCAATTATCCTCCTCTGATCTCAAGAATTGTGGGTGAACTGGAGGCTTGGTCCAATCTGCCACTGTCACTTTTTTGGGAGATGTGCGCTTTTTAAAATGGTCAGCTTTGCCCGCCTTTTATACCCCCTACAAACATTACCCTTATTATTGAAACATAAGGATATACAGACTCTAAACAAGGCAATGACAATTTTTTTTTGGAAAAAGAGTAAACCGAGAATAGCCTTGACCAAACTATTCCTCCCAAAGAGTGAGGGTGGGGCCAGCCCCCCCAACATTAGAATGTATATTCTAGCATGTTTACTGAGAACAGGAATGGATTGGATCTTGCAATCATCTAAATATTCCAACTACAACTTAGAATCGGACATGGTTCGTCCAATAAACTTAGCCGCCCTCTTACATAGCTCACTACAAAAAATCCCAAAACATATCAAACAAAACTTGCTGTTCAGAGACACGATCATAGCCTGGAGGGAGGTGAGGAAAAAATTGGGTCTGTCACCCTATGTATCCAAGTTCCTTCCAATCCAAGGCAACCCCACGAACCGTTCTCCAAATGGAAAGACAAAGGCTTAACCAAAGTGTATTCCCTCTACCATGGTGCAACTGGTACTCTCAAACCTCTCCAACTCATTACAGAAGAATTTAGTTTACCTACCAACCACTTTCTGCAAATTCAGCAATACTCGGATTTTATCAGCAAAACCTGCCCAGAGAAAACCATCAGATTCCAACCCTTGTTCATGAATAAGCTTCTGGCGGAACATTGCCACTCTATCTCCGACATCTACCATCCTCTAAACAGAAAATTCACACAATCATTACACAACACCTCAATGAAATCCTGGATATCAGACATACCCGGTCAAACAGATATAGATAACATCTTCACAGGCTAAAAGATCACCAGAAACATCATTCATTGCGAATCCTGGAGGGAAACTCAGTTCAAACGAATGCATAGGGCCTATTACCCCTTTTCATCAAAACACCCCTCCTCCACAGGAATTGCATGCCCTTGGTGTTCATTTCACAAACCGTCCCTACTTGACCGCCTCTACTTCACCGCCTCTGGCTCTGTCCACGGATAGACACTTACTGGCCCACAATCCTCACATTCATACAAGAAGTGACTGAATACATGCCTGATAAGGACCCTATGTTTCTATTGTTCTGATTCCCACCACAAAAAATAGATTCCCCAGGTGCCTCTAACATAATACCTCAAGACTACCTTCAATGGATCCTCCTCACGCTGCTCATAGCCTGCAGAACTATCTCCAACCATTTGATCTCTACTACACCTTCGGTTTTACCAGAAACCATCAGGAATCTCAAAGCCCTGCTCTACCAAGAAAAAACTAGATGTTGTGACACATCATACATGGTCCAATAACAAATTTAATAGAAAGTGGTCATCTTTTATCGACCACTGTCTGACACCTTCGGAAAAAATCTTCTTCATTGTACCCTCCTTCTCATTCACCGAAAAGGGTCTTATCTCAAGCAAAACAAACAATACATCTCCTTAAATCTTATCTCAAAGGTGTTCTATGCCTTATAAATGCTGTTTAAATGCTCTCAGTATACTTAAGTAGAACACTTGTTAGGTTTCATACCATTACGGACGTTTCATATGGTGTGTTGTTATCAGTATGATTATTATTTGTTTCAGGGCCCCCTCTGGGGTTAACGAAGGGGGACAGACACCAGATGTCCTCAATCGGTCTCTCCTCTCCATTCCTTCTCTTAATGTCCATGTCAAATCTCCCTCTTCCTCCCTCTTTCTCTCACTCCTAGCCACTTTCCTCTCTTCTCTATTAAAAAGGTGTTATCTTTGTCGAGTATGTACACCCTTCACGTTGGCACTGTTTGTAATCTATTATTGGATGACACCAATAAAATATATTTGAAAAAAAAATTACATGTTTACCTTTAGAAATGTCATTTTGCTGTAGTACTGAACACAGGAAAGATGCGCTACTTTACAGGCAAACTAAGGACACCCCCAGACAAGACATTTAAAGGAATATTTCATTTTTATAGTTTCACTATATTGCCCCATACACACGGTCGGATTTTCCGACGGAAAATGTGTGATAGGACCTTGTTGTTGGAAATTCCGACCGTATGTAGGCTCCATTACACATTTTCCATCGAATTTTCCGACACACAAAGTTTGAGCGCAGGATATAAAATTTTCCGACAACAAAATCCGTTGTCGGAAATTCCGATCGTGTGTACACAAATCCAATGGACAAAGTGCCACGCATGCTCAGAATAAATAAAGAGATGAAAACTATTGGCCACTGCCCTGTTTATAGTCCCGACGTACGTGTTTTACGTCACCGCGTTCAGAACGATCGGATTTTCCGACAACTTTGTGTGACCGTGTGTATGCAAGACAAGTTTGAGCCAACAAAATCCTAGGATTTTGTTGTCGGAATGTCCGAACAAAGTCCGACCGTGTGTACGGGGCATAAGTAGTCTTAAAACCACTGCTCCTGAAAAAACGTCAGTTTTTAAAACTTTTTTTGCATTGATTCGGGACATATATCAATGCAAAAAAGTTTTAAAAACTGACGTTTTTTCAGGAGCAGTGATTTTGGGGGCAGGACCCAGGTCCCCAAACACTTTTTATGCCAATAACATGCATATAAGCCTTTAAAATGAGCACTTATGATTTTTCATGTTCGTGTCCCTTAGACTTTCCTGTTCACAAGTTCTGGTGCAAACTAAACCGGGGGGTGTTCTGCTCATCCCTATTCTCTGGTATTTTCCTATTATTACTCTTCTATAACTATTAATATGCCTATTCCGTAATAATGGGGTCAGTCTCATAGCCAAACAGGAAGTGGGAGGAAATCCCTGCAAATTAAGGAAATTCATTTGGTACCCCAAGGTCACCAGAACTAGTGTCCCCTATTACTTTTCTGGGGACAATCCAAAATTTGGGATTTTCTTTTACTTTCCCCTTCAATGATAATGGTAAACAGGACAAATAGAGAGAGTGAATCTCCTTAAATGGAGCACAGACAACAATAAAAACTGACAGGTGTTCTAATTCCGCTCCACTCTATCCAAAACTAAAAGAAAAATAGTTTTGCCTATAGCTATACATTAAGTTATTATTGAAATATTTATGTTAAAGTGATGTTTGATGTGACTTTTTTTGCTCTTTTTTTTCAAAATTTTGCTCTTGTATTAAACAGGGAAATATATCTATTAACTAATAGAGGGAGCTCTATATTTGACAATCAAGTCCTTGCCTAAAATTATTAACCTAAGATTTAAGCCATACAGTGCAATTTCAGTGAGATGGATGACTACAGGATCAGTGAACTACAACCATTGTTTAGCAATGCAAATCAGGTGCCAGACCCTGAGTATGGATATACTGTATATTATATACACTGAGCAAAATTATAAACACAACACCTTTGTGTTTGCCCCTAATTATCATGAGCTGAACTTAAAGATCTACAACTTTTTCTATGTACACAAAAGGCCTATTTCTCTCAAATATTGTTCACAAATCTGTCTAAATCTGTGCTAGTGAACACTTTTCCTTTGCTGATATAATCCATCCACCTCACAGGTGTGGCTTATCAAGATGCTGTTTAGGCAGCATGATTATTGCACAGGTGTGCCTTAGGCTGGCCACAATAAAAGGCCACTCTAAAATGTACAGTTTTACTGTATTGGGGGGGGGGGGGGTCCGGAAACCAGTCATTATCTGGTGTGACCACCATTTGCCTCACGCAGTGCAACACATCTCCTTCACATAGCATTGATCAGGTTGTTGATTGTGGCCTGTGGAATGTTGGTCCATTCCTCTTCAATGGCTGTGTGAAGTTGAAAAAACAAGTAAATATCTGCGCTAACTGAAAAGAACACAAAAAGCAGCTAGCATAGTTTGTAGATTGCATCAAACATAAGTATAAAAGTCCAAATGCAGCGCTAAAATAAAATAAATGTCCAAATAATGATAATAGTCCATAGAACTCAATCAGCAATAAAAGATGATGTGAAACCTCCACCAAGCTTCAGTGTGTAAAAGGAAAGCACACCACACCCACGTGCTATCAGTCTGCTTACCAGAAAGATATAAAAAATAGGCGATGTACTCATATATTGCAGAGGGTCAGCAGCAAATCCAAATGGCACACTCCATCATGGGCAGGCACAGCATGGAAACAATCAGGTCACCACATATCAGAAAGCTCAGGACTCGTATTAACGATGGACAGGTTGGTGCAGTCATCAGCAGGAACAAACCAGCAAACAGAAAGCAACAAATAGTGAAGCCCGTAAGGTAAAACAGTAGTAGTTTATTGTAGTCTACTTACAGGTATGAAGTAAAAATCATCACAGAAAACAGGAACAATCCGCGGTTCTCAGCGTACTTGCATTGACCAGCCTGACTGATAGCACGTGGGTGTGGTGTGCTTTCCTTTTACACACTGAAGCTTGGTGGAGGTTTCACATCATCTTTTATTGCTGATTGAGTTCTATGGACTATTATCATTATTTGGACATTTATTTTATTTTAGCGCTGCATTTGGACTTTTATACTTATGGCTGTGTGAAGTTGCTGGATATTGGCAAGAACTGGAACATGTTGTTGTATATGTTGATTGAGAGCATCGTAAACATACTCAATGGGTGAGTATGCTGGCAATGCAAGAACTGGGATGTTTTCAGCTTCCAGGAACTGTGTACATATCCCTGCAACATGGGGACTTGAATTATCATGCTGCAACATGAGGTGATGGTCGTGGATGAATGGCACAACAATGGGCCTCAGGATCTCATCACGGTATCTCTGTGCATTCAAAATACCAATATTAAAATGCACCTGTGTTTGTTGTCCATAGCATACGCCTGCCCATACCATAACCCCACCGCCACCATGGGCCACTCGAACTACAACAACATTGACATCAGCAAACTGCTCACCTACACGATGCCATACATGCTGTCTGCCATCTGCCCTGTACAGTGAAAACCGGGATTCATCCATGAATAGAACACCTCTCCAAAGTGCCAAACATCATATGTGAGCATTTGCCCGCTCAAGTCGGTTACAATGACGACCTGCAGTCAGGTCGAGACCCAACGACGACAGGCATGCAGATGAGCTTCCCTGAGATGGTTTCTGACAGTTTGTGCAGAAACTCTTTGGTTATGCAAACCGATTGTTGCAACAGCTGTCCGGGTGGCTGGTCTCAGATGATCTTGGAGGTAAAGATGCTGGATGTGCAGGTCCTGGGCTGGTGTGGTTACACGTGGTCTGCGGTTGTGAGGCTGGTTGGATGAACTGCCAAATTCTCTGAAACACTTTTGGAGATGGCTTATGGTAGAGAAATGAACATTCCATTCATGTGCAACAGCTCTTGTGGACATTCCTGCAGTTAGCATGCCGATTGCACACTCCCTCAAAACATGTGACATTGTGCTGTGTGATAAAACTGAATATTTTAGAGTAGCCTTTTATTGTGGCCAGCCTAATGCCGCGTACACACGAGCAGACTTTTCGACCAGACTGGTCAGACGGTCTATCCAACGGACTTTCGTCGGACTTCCGACTGACTTTCCGAACAAATGGACTTGCCTACACACGATCACACCAAAGTTCGACGGATTCATATGTGATGACGTACGACCGGACTAAAATAAGGAAGTTGATAGCCAGTAGCCAGTAGCCAATAGCTGCCCTAGCGTCGGTTTTCGTCCGTTGGACTAGCATACAGACGAGCAGAAAAAAAAATAGTATAAAAAAATAGTATACCTTGACAACACCAGTCTCACTGCTTTGTTATTTACAGTATGTCTACAATATTATTTCAAGGACAGGGTTAAACCTTTGTTGAGATTGTATTGTAATCCTCCAGTCTGGAAATTAGACAAGCTCAATCTGACTTGCTGCAGTGTCTAATGCACACTATTAAAAAAAAGCTCAGATGTGGTAGTAAAATCAGATTGAACAATTTCAGTACATAAGAGGATGTTGTACAACTATGCAAAACTTAAGGTGACCCTGGAGTTCAGTTTGAAGTGCTTTGTTGCAACAGTTAGAACCAGCACCACCCCACTGCTGATGTTGATGAAGAAGCCAGTGTGATCATCACTTTGTTTCTATGTAGACATATAGATAGAAATATAGTAATATTTAAAATCAGGAAACAATGGGTTCTCTGTTCATTCACCACACATTTGGCCATCAATTAATTTGGTATAGTTATAAAGCACATTCATTATCTGCATTTTGAACAGATGGAGTCCCATTCACCACTAGTTGACAGATTTAAAAGACACAAATTAATTCAGATCTGTATTCATTACATTCAAGTACCTGAATGTGACTAGTAATCAGTCTCCTAAGCTTAGTACACACTATTAGGTTTTTTCGTTCAACCAAGCAGGCTGAAAAAAAAAACTTGACAGCTAAGGAGGAGCTGCTGTACTTACCATGCAATGTTAGTACAGCAATCTTCCCCACTAAGCTGTGGTGTTCCAACAGGGGGGACCCTGATCAGAAGACCTTTTTCAGTCATGCCCCTTCGACAGAAGCCAGCTAAATGGCCAGCTTCTGTTGGACCGGCTGTCATACACACAAGCCGAATGACGCCCGGTTTCTATTGAACTGGCCAATGCCACCCAACATTTGGCCCATGTGTATAGACCTTTACACCTTCCTTTACAGCAGAGTTCAGATTAGAAACAAGAGAGAAGCAAAAAAGCCAGTTGCCTGTACTGCAGTACAAATGTGTTAACAAACACATGAGTAACATATGGGAAAAGAATAGACTGATAAGCCTGGTAAAGGACAGGGCCTGTAAATGTTAAATAACTGCAGCAGAGAACAATCAGGCTGCCTGTCCTGCCAGACAGGGCTTTACTGTGTGTTAGGACTGTGCAAAACTTAGTACTGAATGGACAAACATATTGATTCTTCAGCAGGTTAGCAGGTTCAGCAGGTTAGATATATTTTTACATATTTATACTGTGTATTTAGTTTTTTGCCTGAAGTTCAGCTTCAATTAAAAATTCAGGTCCTTAACCACCTCAATACTGAGCACTTTCACCCCCTTCCTTCCCAGACAAATTTTCAACTTTTCGTGCACTCACACTTTGAATGGCAATTACTGTCAGGCTACACTGAACCCAAATACAATTTTTATCATTTCAAAATTTATCAATCCTGCCTATCTCATTTTTTGAAGCCCTAAAATGTTAGGACAGTACAAATACCCACCAAATGACCCCCTTTTGTAAAGATGACAGTTCAACGTATTTAGTAAGAGCCATAGTGAGTTTTTTTCTTCACAAAATTGTCATATTAACAAGTTATTTCTAGCACATGGCATAGGTAAACTTGCAATTACACCCCAAAATTTATTCTGCTACTCCTCCTGAGTATGGCGACACCACATGTGTTCGACGTTTCCACAGCCTGGTCACATACAGCAGCCCAACATGCAGGGAGCACCGTCAGGTGTTCTAGGAGCATAAATTGCACATTTAGTTTCCTGAGTACCTATCACATTTTTGAAAGCCCTGGAGCACCAGGCCATAAGAAACGCCCACAAAATGACCCCAACACTCCAATGTATATTCTATGAGGCATAATGAGTCTTTTGAAAATGTCATTTTAAGTATCCCGCTCCTTCTAAGAGACGTTCAGGAACGTTTACTCAGGAGGAGGATGCGCCTACCTAGCCGTTTATATGCAGTGGCCGGGTGCGAGAATGTTATAGCAGTATTAAACCCAAAAGCAAATATTTATTATTTTGCAGCTTACCAATTCTTAAATATGATTGCTGCCACATTTAACCTTGAGATAGGCAAACACGATTATTTTCTACAGAGGGGGAAAAAAAATCCTTCCTGATCCCACAGGATCAACTGCCCCTGGGGTTACTATCTATAAATGTTAGTATCTAGTTACATTTTGTGCATTTAGGAATCCTGTTTGGCATTCACTTGGGGTGGGTAAGCATTTGATAAATAAATGCCCCATAGTTTGTCAGTAAAATTAAAATTTCAAATTAGAGCTAATTATATGGCTTGCTTATCTGTCTTCCAAAAACTAACATAAACCTCTCTTTGGCCTTTGATGCTGTTGACCACCCCCTCCCTCTCAATAAACTTCACTTCCTTGGCCTCCAAGATTCTGCTCTATCCTAGTTCACCTCCTACCTATCACATCACCCCTTCTCTCCTCTATCTACACCTCTTTCCTTGGTCACATGATAACTTCCCATGACTCCCAATAACATCTTTACGCCGATGACACCCAAATTTATCTCTCTACTCCTCATCTCACTCCTTCAGTCTCCTCTTACATTATTAACTTACTAACTGACATGTCAGCATAATTGTTGCACCACTTCCTTAAACGAAATCTCACTAAAACCAAGCTGATAATATTCCTCCCTTCCATTCCCCCCCTGCTATGACTTTTCCATCTAGGTCAATAATGCAGCCATCAGTCCCTCCCCTCACGCCAGGGTACTAGGTGTAATTCTAGACTCTGACCTGTCCTTTCAGCCCCAAATCCAATCGTTGTCAAAAGCTTGTAAATTTCACCTCTGTAACATCTCTAAAATATGCCCCTTTTTAATTAATGAAACTACCAAGCTACTTATTCACTCCCTCCTTATATCTCACCTTGACTATTTCAATGCCCTTCTCATAGGCTTACCTCTCTCTAGGCTATCCCTTCTTCAGTCTACCATGAATGCTGCTGCTAGGCTCATCTACCTTGCCAACTGTTCACTGTCTGCCACCCCTCTCCGCCAATCTCTACACTGTATTTCAATTGCCCAGCAAATTAAATTCAAAATACTAACCTTCCCCCGAGCTACATTACCAAACTTGTCTCCAAATATCACCCAAACTGTCCTCTCCGCTCATCTCAAGACCTCCAGCTCTAAAGTTCCCTTGTCTCCTCCTCCCATGCTCGTCCCAAGGACTTCTCCAGTGCCTCTCCCATCCTCTGGAACTCTCTACTTCTACCTCTGTCCAGCTATCTCCTACTCTGGCTGCCTTAAGGCAATACTTGAAAACTCATCACTTCGGGGAAGCCTATCAAACGTCCAACTAATTATTTATCACTTCCATCAGCTCACCACCACCACCCCCCCCCCCGAGTTACAACTTTTTGTACTACTTGCCCCACCCTATTAGATTGTAAGCTCTTATGAGCAGGGCCCCCCTAACCCTCTTGTATTTTATTGTATTGTAACTGTATTGTCTCCCATTTATATTGTAAAGCACTGTGTAAACTGTTGGTGCTATCTAAATTCTGTATAATAATAATAATAATAATAATAATAATAATAATAATAAAAAATGCATGTTAAAAATGACATAAGGGAACACAGCAGTAAAAACAGAGATAATAAAAGGTGTTCTTTTTTCCATCACGTTCATGAAAAGTTTGGTCTGTAACAATGTTAACTGCCAGATTATCCATATAGTTCCCAACAAACGAGTTGGAAAAATGACTGCAGAATTACACACTCTCTGTAAGTCTTGTTTTATTACACCTCATGTGAAAAGGAAAGAAGTCTCTCAAATCTCTTAAGAATGAAAGTTTCCATTTTGCAAAGCCTATAGTAGTCATTGTAAAGGTATATTTGAACTAGGCAATTACTGTAATCTTGGATAAATCATGATCCATATATAGTTTATGAGGCACGCATCTGATTGAAAGAAGCAATAAAAGCAGTTCAGATTACCATTTTTAGTTCTGTCAGCTCAGATAAAGCAGATCTAGCAATGGTTATAAAAGATTTGTCATTGAAAAATGTTACACTGGCTGTTTTTCGCTGCTGCTCGTGGTTCTCAATTTAGAATTCCTCTTTTTATGACAAGCCCACTTTAATTCTTTATGACAAGCCCCTTTTAATTCTTGACCTTTTTATGCACTCTGTGGCTGGCTGCCCTTATAACTGACAAGCTAAACTATGACATGAAGTCCGTGGTGGAAGAAGAGCAAGAGTTTAGCCAAGAACTTTCAGACTGTTAAAGTCTTGGGAACACTGTGTTAGAGATTATTGCAGAGTGAAAGAATGTATTTTATGGCATAATCTAACTGCTGCATTTAGTGAATAAAATGCATTAATGCTAAGGGTACTAAAAGTGTAAAAAAGCAAAATGACATACCCCATGAAACCAGAGCACGCACATATACACCCATGTAAGAAAAAATGAAAAGAGGTCCTAACCCTTCCCCACCTAGTGTTCCTGGTTGAGTGATAGATCTTTATAACTTCTGCACTCAATTTTCACAAGAATACCTGCATTAAAACCAAATGATTTAAATTTAGCTTCTCAGAATTTGAGGATCTTTGGATGCTGCAAAGTTAGCTAAAGCTATGTGCAAACAGCTCTGGGTGCCTCCATGTAACATCAAATACTTTATTCAACCTTGTTTCATGTAAATTTGTAGAATTGTAATTTTATTTTCTATATTAGGCCCTTTAAAATACAGAGGGGAATCAACCATGCCAACATTTTGTGTTTAAGAGGCTTTACCTGAACAAAATTTAAATTGTAACTGATGTACAGTACAACTGCATAATAAATAGCAATTACATGAATGGTTAAAATGAATACAACTAAAGGGGTACCATTATGTTCAGAGAATAATCTAATCTAAAAGAAGCTATTTCACATAATTATAACTTTTAAGTAAAACAGCTTTAGAACAACGCCACTTGAAAATACTCAGACATGCCGTTGCTTTTAATTTGTAAAGGTCAATCTAGCACCACTAATAAGAGTGGTGGGGTAAGGTCAAAATCCCAATAAAAGGTGACTATCATTTGAATTAAACCAATTTCCCTAAAAGGAGTTTTTTACTTGTGGCTTCCCCATTAAAGCGGAACTACACTTTATCTGAGCACCACATACCAAAAGTGCTATCTAATTCATTTTAAATATTCGAGGCAAACTCCCACATCGATCCATGTCTCTGAGAAAACACCCCCAAGCATTTCTGGCTGTGGCCATCTTGAGTAAGGGCAGATGATTCATGTAGCATTTACTATTTGCCCAGACATGGAAACTAGGAAGTGACTGAAGAAATGTAAAAAATAGTTTAAAACAAGTAAATATGATATACTTTCCTATCTATTTACTAAAGCTAGCAGCATAAGGATATAAATTAGTCAATGTTGATTGAGAGAGTGAGGTTCCACTTTAACATCTATATCAGACCCTTATCAAGGACACAGCTCTGGTATGGATGAAGGGAATCATTGCCCACTTTTGTTTACAAACCGAAGTAGGCAGCCATGAGCTGTCATTTACTGGCTACTACTTTTTTTTTTATAAAAGTCAGTTTTTCTATAGTAGATTGTACATAATATACCCCCAGGCATTTTAAATAGGAGTTTTGCATTTTTAATGGTCCACTTTAAATGTTATTAACACTTTCACTGACAGTCCTTTCTTATGCCCTGTACACACTGATTGACATTGATCGGACATTCCGAAAACAAAATCCAAGGATTTTTTCCGACAGATGTTGGCTCAAACTTGTCTTGCATACACACGGTCACACAAAGTTGTCGTAAAATCCAATCGTTCTGAACGTAGTGACGTAAAACACGTACGTCGGGACTATAAACGGGGCAGTAGCCAATAGCTTTCAACTCTTAATTTATTCTGAGAATGCGTGGCACTTTGTGCGTCGGATTTGTGTACACACGATCGGAATTTCTGACAACGGATTTTGTTGTCGGAAAATTTTATAGCAAGCTCTCAAACTTTCTGTGTCGGAAATTCCTATGAAAAATGTGTGATGGAGCCTACACACGGTCGGAATTTCCAACAACAAGGTCCTATCACACATTTTCCATCTGAAAATCCTATCATGTGTACAGGGCATAACATGTAAAAATAAACATATTTTTTTTGCTAGAGAACTACTTACAACCCCCAGGAATAGACAAAGAACACGCCAAAAAGTCAGGGTTATAAGCAAGCAGGGATAGCCAAGAACAAGCCAAGATCGGTAACTGGAATCAGACGTAGAAGACACAGCAAGTCACACACAAAAGCTAAACACACAATGGTTGATCAGCAGGGCTGGCTTGCAGTGCACAGGTTAATATAGAGTTCCCTGATAGGGGCTGGGGTGGGGCCATGCTTTGAGGAGAGAATATTTAGGCAGCCAGGTGAGAGTGGCTGGCCTCTTAATCTGAACACATGGAAAGGAAAGCTGACAAACATTACTGCATAACCATGACACCAGCTTAGAGTTACACAGAAGGTATGGAGCACTAGAATTATTGATATTGCTCTGACATTTATGGTAATACCTCATATGTGTGGTGCGATGGCTGTTCACATATGCTTGCGGGACTGACATGGACATTCACTGTATTGTTCATTTAAGCACAAGAGACTCCATTTTGTTCTCACTGTTGAAATGTGTTCTGTAATGTAACGTTCACCTAACACATAGACACATCTAATACTAGAAGCTCTCTGTCTCCACTCCCCCCTCCCCTCTCAAGGTTTTACTTTTGCAATTGTTCTATTCGCTAGCTTTTAATAACATATTTCTATTTGTTAGTTTTTAATAACATCTCACACCACCCCTTTCTTATCTATGTATAAAATAACATGTAATACATTTGGACACTGAACAGACATTTTAAACACAGTGATTGAGTTCTGTGAATCTGTTCCTGCAGCTGCAGTATTAACTTTTGTTTTAGAATCCTAATCAGAAATAATTCCATAACAGTTTGGAGAGCCAGCCAGGAGAAGTTTTTAATTCTGCCTGTGGAGTATTTTTAATCCAAGACTCCACTCCGCCATTTCCACGAGAATTGAAAGTGATTCCTGCTACCTCTCCCAAACCTCCCGTCCACTAACCCTCTCTTCATCAGGGGCCTGGTTCTGCAACTGAATTAAAGTTTCTACATCCCACTGTTCTTGATGAGGGGAATCAGTCCCCGCTACCTGGGTGACCCCTACAGTGGGCGTGACCCCAAATGCCATAAGGGCAGCATCCTTTGCTGCTTGGTCCGCTAAAGCATTTTCTCTGGCTGTCATGTCATTTTCCCTTGCATGTCCTTTTACCTTTTACAAGATGGCAACTTCTGCTGGTTTCGGGAAAGCCTCAAATAGCCGCTCTATGAGTTTTGCATGTTTCACTGGCTTCCCTGCACTAGTCAGGAAGTTCCGTGCTTTCAAAATAGGTCCAAAATTGTGAGCTATTCCAAACGCATATCTGCTGTCAGTGTAAACGTTCCCCTTTGATTCTTTAGGAGATGACATGCTTTGTCTACAGTTTCCTGTGCTGACATCTGAGGTATCAATGCTTCCTGATGTAAAGTGGTGTCTATAGTGGTTACAGCAAACCCTGTGTGTGGCTGACCATCATCAGTGTAAAATCTGGAACCATCTACAAATAGGTGTGTGTCACAATCTGATAAGGGCTCATCTTTTGCTGGTCTGACAGAGGCCCTTTCTACCTCCATCAGAGCCATACAATCATGAGAAAAACTCTCAGGTTCTACATCAGTACCATTTGTTGCATCTTCCTCATCAATTAGGAAGAAGAGTAGCCAGATTTAAAGTAACACATCGTTTGATTGTTAAATTCGATGGAGCAAAAAGAGCAGATTGGTACTTGTCAAATCTACTGGCAGACACATGTCTGGTATTTACTTGATTCATGATTTCATGTACTGCATGTGGCACATACAGGATCAGAGCAGAATTTAGTACAAGCTCAGTTACTTTGTCTAGCAGCAAAATGCAGGCTGCTATGGCTTGCATACAACTGGTAAAGCCTTTGATGACAGCGTCTTATGAGGCTGATACATACATCACAGGCCTCTGTTTGTCTCCATGTAGCTGGGTGAGTACACCTGCAGAAAATCCATTGACTTCATGACAGAACAATTAGAAAGTCTTAGTATAGTAAAGAAGTCCAATGGCGGGAGATTCAGACAAAATTTTAATAAGCTCCTTCATCTGCAATTCATTGTCCCAGCTCCCGCCATTGGAGTTCCCGACTATACTAAGACTTTCTCATTGTTCTGTCATGAAGTCAATGGATTTGCTGCAGGTGTACTCACCCAGTTACATGGAGACAGAGGCCTGTGATTAATGTACCAGCCTCATTAGACCCTGTCATCTAAGGCTCCCCCCAGTGGTATGCGAGCCATAGCAGCCTGCATTTTGCTCCGGTGCAATCTGAATTGCCCAACCGTGTACATTTAGTGTTAAACTGGCATGTAGTGTTTAAACAAATCTGTGGAGTGTCTATCTGTTTTGAAACCATCAAAGTTACTGATTTGTTTAAACATTACATGCCCGTTTAACACTAAATGTACATGTTTGGGCAATTCAGATTGCACCAGAGCAAAATGCAGGCTGCTAAGGCTCGCATACAACTGGGAGAGCCTTTGATGACAGGGTCTAATGAGGCTGATACATACATCACAAGCCTCTACATGTAGCTGGGTAAGTACACCTGCAGCAAATCGATTGACTTCATGACAGAACAATGAGAAAGTCTTAGTATAGTCAGGAAGTCCAATGGCAGTGTCAGGAAAGGCTTGCTGAGGACAGTGGTTCCGTGTACGCGCCTGTGCGTGCGCACGTCCATTGGCACCAGAAGTGCTATTTAAACTCTGCCATGACAGGGGAATCTTGCTGCCCTCCGCTATCAGTTTCGTATGGGACTATCAAATCCTCTTAAGGACAAACAGGCTAGGGTAGAGGTACCACAAACCCTGGACGGCCTCGTTGACTTGGCCATACAAATTAACCGACGTCTGCGAGAACGCAGGTCTGAAAGAACCATTGGACAATCCCGACCTACCTGGATGCTACCAAGGATTTCTAGCCCCTCTTACCCTGCTCCTTCAGGACAGCCTGCCCCAGCTCCAGACACTTCTGAACCCATGCAACTGGGCGTTCTCTGCCCTTCTCTCACTGGGGAAGAACGTCAATGCAGACGCATGAATAATCTATGCATGTGCTGTGAGGAATCAGGACACTTTGTAAGAACCTGCCCGGCTAAGTCCAGTAAGTGCCTCTTAAGTTCCATTAATCAAGTCTCTGCTGCGGTCAATGCCTCCTCTCACCTCTCTGTTCCTGTTTTGTTGCAGCTGTCCGGAAAGAACATTCAAGTAACTGCTATTATTGATTCAGGGGCATGCAGTTGCTTCATGGACTCCTCCTTCACAGCCAGACATTCCATTCCTTTGCTACCCAAGACTCAAGGACTTCTCGTGCACCTTGCTGATGGGTCAGCCATCAAATCAGGACCTGTCACACAGGAAACAGCCCCACTGTTGGCCACAGTTGCCAGCAACCATTAGGAGCTTTTACGCCTTGACATTATCACCTCACCTTTGTTTCCCATCATCTTGGGCATGCCCTGGCTGCGGGCTCACAACCCCCACTTTAATTGGACTACCAGAGAATTTACTTTTTCATCTCCTTATTGCCATCAATACTGTCTTCCGGAGGTTCCCAATAACTCCTCCTTATTATGCCTGGACTCTGAAATCCACTAGTTAGTCCCTGAGGAGTTTCACGACTTTCTGGATGTATTTAGTAAGAAGGGAGCAGAGACATTACCACCACACCGAGTGTACGACTGCCCTATTGAGCTCCTCCCTGGGGCCGAGATTCCCTTTGAAAGAAGCTTTCCTCTCACTGAACAAGAGCTAGTTACCCTCAAGGAATACATTGACGGTAACTTTAGAAAGGGATTTATTCGCCCATCCACCCCTCCGGCCAGAGCCGGCATCTTCTTCGTAGAAAAGAAGGACCATACTCTTCGACCCTGCATCGATTACCGCGAACTCAACAAAATCACCATCAAAAATAATTATCCTCTCCCCCTGGTGCCTGAACTCTTCCAGAGGTTTAGTAAATCATCTTTACTAAACTTGGACTTCGAAGAGCCTATAACCTGGTCCACATCAGAAAGGGTGATGAGTGGAAAACGGCATTTTCCACTCGATTCGGACACTTTGAGTATCTGGTGATGCCGTTCGGGTTGTGCAATGCTCCGGCCACTTTTTAGCACTTTGTTAACAGTAATTTCTGGGACTACTTAGACCTGTTCATTATCATTTATCTGGACGACATTCTGATTTTCTCCTCCTCCATTGACAGTCACAATAAGCACGTCAAGTGCGTTCTGAGTTGCCTTCGTCAACACAGGTTATATGCCAAGGCTGAAAAGTGTGAATTCTAAAAACAGAGTATGCAATTTCTAGGACTAATTATTTCCATCGAGGGCATCAAGATGGATCCTCCAAAAATCTCAGCCATTTTGGATTGGCCGCCTCCTACTGACAAGAAGGGGATCCAGCGGTTCGTTGGATTTGCGAACTTTTACCGTAAATTCATTAAGGGGTTTTCTGCCATTATCTCATCTATCACTCAGCTTACCAAACAAGGAACCCATTTTCACTGGACCCCTGAAGACCAAGCAGCCTTCGATTCCCTCAAGAGTCTGTTCACCTCTGCCTCAGTGTTGAAACACCCTGATCCTGCTCTGCCATTTGTTTTGGAGGTGGACGCTTCTGAAATCGCTGTTGGTGCCGTGCTCTCACATCATCAGGGTCCTAAGCCCCTTTTGTTTCCTGTTGCCTTCTTTTCCTGTAAATTATCTGCTCCAGAAAGGAACTATGACGTCGGGGATCGAGAACTTTTAGCGATTAAAGCTGCACTAGAGGAGTGGTGCTATCTGCTGGAAGGGGCAGCACATCCGATTCTAGTGTACACAGATCACAAGAATCTAGAGTACCTGAGAACTGCAAAACGTTTAAAACCTCATCAAGCCAGATGGGCACTATTCTTCTCTAGATTCTCCTTCCACGTGACATACTGGCCCGGCTCAAAAAACACAAAACCAGATGCCTCATCCCGTATGTTCAGCGACTCTGGAACAGCTGCCTCCTCAGACACCATCCTACCTATGGAAAATCTTCTTCTGGTACAGGAAGATCTACTTGCCCGGGTCAAACAGGCTTTTGTCAATATTCCTAGCTTGCTGAAAACAAAGTTGCTGGCAAAAGATGGTCTGCTGTGGTGTAATGATAAAATTTTCATACCCGAGAGTCTTCGGGTCACCATACTCAAACTTTGTCATGACCATGCCCTAGCAGGGCACTTTTGCATTTCCAAGACAGCAGATTTGGTACAGCACATTTTCTCGTGGCCCCAGGTTGCCAAGGACTGTAAGGACTATGTGGAATCTTGCCCTATCTGTGCCCGGAGGAAGTGCAACCGAACTGAGGCTTGGGGTCTGCTCAAACCCATACCCGTTCCAGATAGGCCCTGGAAATCTATTTCCATGGATTTCATTGTGGAGCTCCCTCCCGCAGAAGGCCATTCTGCTATATTTGTAGTCGTTGACCAGATATCCAAGATGGCACACTTTATCCCGTTGAAAGGAACACCATCTGCCCCTGAAACAGCACAAGTTTTCATCAGGGAGATTGTCTGGCTTCACGGAGTTCCTGTTAACATCACCTCGGATAAGGGTGTACAGTTCACCTCCAGGTTCTGGAAAGCATTGTGCAAAATCCTTGGCATTGAATTGTCCTTCTCCTCTGCCTACCATCCACAGACTAACGGGCAGACGGAGAGGACCAACCAGCCTCTTGAGCAGTACCTGCAATGTTTTTCTTCATTTTCCCAAGACGACTGGTTATCCCTATTGCCACTGGCTGAGTTTGCTTACAATAACTCTACTCATTCTTCCATAAAGAAAACTCCCTTCTTCGCCAACTACGGATACCACCCATCATTCTTACCCAACTCTCTTCCAGAATGTCCGGTGCCAGCTGCTTTCGAAACTTTAAATTTTTTTCAACTCAAATAACAAATTATTACAGGAAACCATGGCCAAGGCGCAGGAACGCAACAAAGAAATCTTTGACAGAAAGAGATGGGGAGAACTAGTCCTGAAACCCGGAGATCGGGTGTGGCTATCCACGGTGAACCTAAGGCTTGCTTGCCCCTCTAAGAAGTTGGGTCCTAAGTTCGCAGGCCCATTTTCAGTGAAGGGCTACTTTCACACTGAGGCGTGCGGGCACTGGCAGTACAGCGGCGCTAAATATAGCACCGCTTTACCGTCATTTTAGTGGCGCTAGTGGGGAGGTTAAAACCCCCCCGCTAGTGGACGAAAAAGGGTTAAAACCTAACCGGGAGCGGTGCTTTGTGGGCGGGTTTGCAGCGCTGCCCTATTGTGTTCAATGGGAAGGGGTGCTTTAGGAGCGGTAAATACACCGCTCCTACAGCGCTCCAAAGATGCGGCTTGCAGGACTTTTTTGACAGCCCTGCAAGCGCACCGCTCCAGTGTAAAAGCCCTCGGGGCTTTCATACTGGAGTGCGTTGAGCGGCTCTTTTGGGGCACTTTGCAGGCGCTATTTTTAGCACTTTAGCACCTGCAAAGCACCTCAGTGTGAAAGGAGCCAAAAAAAGGATCAATGAGGTGGCCTATGAGCTGGAACTGCCGGAGTCCTTTCGGGTACACCCCGTTTTCCTTGTCTCCCTACTTAAGCCCACTGTTGCTAATCCTTTTCCTGGACGAAGTTCCAACCCCCCTGAACTTGTGATTGTTAATGGGGAAGAAGAATACGAGGTGGAGGCAATCATGGACTGTCGGAAGGGGAATAATCAGATCCAATTCTTGGTGAAGTGGAAGGGTTACGGCCCGGAAGAAAATTCCTGGGAACCGGAAAATAACATCCATGCCATGAGATTAATGAGATTAATCCTGTCCTTCAAAAGAACTCTCCCTGAAAAGTTGGCCCGGTTGGGCATCCGGGGGCTGCCCCATGGAAGGGGCAATGTCAGGAAAGGCTTGCTGAGGACAGTGGTTCTATGCGCATGCCCACTGTAGGGGTTGCCCAGGTAGCGGTAGAGTTCTTTTGAAGGACAGAATCCCCTCATCAAGACCAGTGGGATGTAGAAACTTTAATTCAGTTGCAGAACCAGGCCCCTGATGAAGAGATGGTTAGTACATGAGAGCTTTGTGAGAGGTAGCGGGAATCACTTTCAATTCTGAATTAAAGTTTCTACACCCCACTGCTCTTGATGAGGGGATTCTGTCCCCGCTACCTGGGCAACCCCAACAGTGGGTGTGACTCCAAATGCCATAAGGGCAGCATCCTTTGCTGCTTGGTCCGCTAAAGTGATTCCCGCTGAATTATGGGCCACCAGCAAATATGATGCAGGTCTGCTGGATTGCACCCCAGTCATGATAAAAATTCAACCAGGAGCCCCTCTCGCACCTAAAGTGAGAATCATACCCTTAGACCAAATGCAGGCTGCTATGGCTCGCATACAACTGGGGGAGCCTTGGATGACAGGTTCTAATAAAGCTGATACATACATCATAGGCCTTTGTTTGTCTCCATGTAGTTGGGTGAGTACACCTGCAGCAAATCCATTGACTTCATGACAGAACAAAGAGAAAGTCTTAGTATAGTCAGGAAGTCCAATGGCGGGACAATCCAGCAGACCTACGTCATATTTGCTGGTGGCCCATAATTCAGCGGGAATCACTTTAGCGGACCAAGCAGCAAAGGATGCTGCCCTTATGGCATTTGGAGTCACACCCACTGTAGGGGTCACCCAGGTAGCGGGGACAGATTCCCCTCATCAAGAGCAGTGGGATGTAGAAACTTTAATTCTGTTGCAGAACCAGGCCCCTGATGAAGAGAAGGATAAGCGGATCAAATGTAATGCTACCCAAAATCAGCAGGGCCTGTGGAGCACTGACAACAGGTGGTGTCTACCCAGGGGTTTGTACCCAATTTAGCACAACTGGCACATGGCGTCAGTCATCTTGCTAAGGATGTGATGGTGGCACTTACTGACTGCTATTGGATAGCACCTGGATTTAGTGGATTTGCAGCCAGGTTTTGTGCTTCATGTCTCACTTGTGCTCTGTACAATGCAGGGAGGCCTGTCCATGTTCCCCAAAAACGTTCTCCTAAGCCAGATTTCCATTTCCAAAGAATTCAAATAGACTACATTCAGATGCCCAGAGTGGTGTGTGTTGACATGTTCTCAGGTTGGCCTGGGTGCTGGCCAGTAGCTAAAGCAAATGCAAAAACAACAGCAAAGAAAATTTTGAATGAAATAGTTTGTAGATATGGAGTTCCTGAAACTATTGAGAGTGACAGAGGAACTCATTTTACTGGGGAAGTAATGAAAGAGATAATGGAAGCCCTTCACATACAGAAAGCTTTCCATACACCTTAACATCCACAAAGTAGTGGTAAAGTTGAGAGACTTAATGTAACTTTGAAAAACAGATGTGCAAAAATTAAAGCAGATACAGGAAAAGGATGGGTGGAAGCTTTGCCATTAGCCCTATATACTGTACGAACTACCCCTAAACAACCACATGGGCTGTCCCCCTATGAGATTTTATTTGGAGGGCCACCCAAAACAGGGCTGTTTTGGGCTTCTTACTCTAGTCTGTTAGAATTTTGCAAAGAACATTGAATAAAATACATGAAGGTGTTTATAAATCTATCCCTGACCCAGATTCTGTTTCAGATATTCATAGAATCCAACCAGGTGACTGGGTGATGGTCAAGCGACACGTCAGAAAGCCGCTAGAACCAAAATTTGACGGACCACGTTTGGTGCTTTTGACAACCGGTTCTGCTGTCAAGTTGGAAGGAAAGCCCACCTGGATTCACACCAGTCACTGCAAGGAAATCCTGAAGTGATGATATCCTTTGAAAAAATTATGATGATGTTTCTTTTATTTTTGTTGTTTGTGAGAACTGAGACATGGAAAAATAATCCTTTCATGCAAATGTTAAAATTGTATGCAACTCATAGCAATGCTAGTAACTGCTGGGTGTGTTCTTACTTACATCCCCAAACAGGAACAATACCCATGATAGCAATGCCTCTCAAATTCACTGATCTAAACAGGACCAGAATAAATGGCTAAGCTTAAAAAGGTAGTATTAGAGCACAGATTAACGCTAAATTATCTCACTGCAGCTCAAGGTGGGATGTGTAAGGTATTTCACACTGACTGTTGTATATACATTTCTGATAATGAGGACATTAAATTAAAGGGCATATGCTAAAGAAGGATGGAACCTCTTTAAGAGTTTAGGAGGTTTTGGTGACCTGAGAACTGTAGTGGGGACTTTTAATGGCAACTATAATCACAGGTAGTGTTACTCGTAGCAGTGATACCTATGCCGAAATCAGGAGATAGGGTCTCCTCCAGCCCCTCCAACTTCACATTCCTCACCAGTCAGCTGACCTCTAGTCTCTGCTCCCCAGCCATGCCGTGACCTAAATGGAAGTCTGTGAAGACGCTGAGTGGGTGGCTGCGGGCTCCAGGAACAGCCCAGCTGGGTGGCCACAGGCTCCAGGGACAGCCCTGCTGGAGCTTTTTTTCTTGTCAAAAGAAGTTTATTGAGTATACAATGTTATAAAGATACATAAAGTAAGTTTACAAGGATCTATAAAGTAAGCTCATTGTTTTACAGTAGGGTTTATATAGGTAAATATCATGAAATTTCAAATATTAAACATTGGGTTCACGTAAACCTAAATTAAAGATATATATAATTTCCTTAGTTACTTTTGTAGGTATTTAAATGATTTATACCTACTATACATATTGTTTACAAGTAGAGTGTATATAGGTCAAATAAATTCTGATAATGAGCTTTAATCGTAAGGTGGAGAAAAGGAAAGAGAAAGAAGAAAAAGGGTTGAAAGGTAGAGGTATGGTCCACAAGGTTGTCCCGCTCGTCAGTTTATTATTCTTTTTAGTTCTCTTTGAAGCCTTAGAATGGGTGTCTCTGTAAGTCATTTAATCTGTTACCATGGCAACAGGACAGAGTCATTGAAGTTTGACAGAAACTGTTGTTTTATCCAAGGATGCCAAAGTTTTTCAAATTTTGGAATTTGATTTTGATCGATTGCTACCATCTTAGCATGGGACATTGTATTATTCATTCTGTGAATTGTTTCTGCTAGTACCAATGTAGGAGATTTCCATGCCTTGGCCACTGTTTGTTTTGCAGCCGTTATTAGTTGGATCATAAGTTTGAATTGAGAGAGTGTTAACCATTCCGGTTTTAGATTAAGTAACGTTAAATATGGATCTGGTTGTATTATTTTTTTAAATATTTTAGATGCAATCACGAAGACTTCCTTCCAGAAGGTTTGGATTACTGGGCACGTCCACCATATGTGTAAATATGTGCCTATTTCTGGACATGCTCGAAAACAAAGAGCTGCGGTATTAGGTGAATATTTTGCCACTCTAGCGGGTACAAGGTACCAGCGAGTTAGGACTTTATAATTTGTCTTCAGTGCTAAGATGTTGGGTGAAGATGACTTAGATGTGATGATATTGTACCTTTAGCAAATGGATCTTTTGTACAGATTGATTCAAAAATGGATAATTGGGATAATGGTGTATCCCCCTTTAGGAATGGTATATAGAAATTTTTGATTTGGAGATATCTAAATATCTCAGAGTTTGGTAGATCATATTTTTCTCTAAGCGATGGGAATGAAAGGAATGATTTAGATGCTATGAAGTCATTTAGTGTCTGAATGCCTGATGTTGTCCAAGCTTTAAAAGAATTTGGGTAGATCCATGCCGGATAAAAGGCCGGATTTCTGATAAAAGAAAGGAGAGGATTGTGTGGAGATTGTAACTGATATTTGGTTTTTAGTTTATCCCAGAGAGATAAGAAGTGTTTAGTTATGGGATTATGAATTTTAAAGCGGTCTTTAGGATCAAGCCATAATAAATTTGATATTAATAGAGGGTCATTTTCTGAAGCCTCTATAAATATCCATAATGGGATTTCCTGTTTTGCATGGTATTTGGACAGACTGGCCAAATGTGCTGCTCTGTAGTAGTTAGTAAAATTAGGGAATCCCAGGCCTCCTTTATTTTTGGGAAGATGTAGTGTGTGTATAGGTATACGTGGTTTAGAAGAGCCCCATATAAACGAAGTTGCTCTTTTTTGTACTATTCTCAAAAAATAGGAAGGAATTGGAATAGGGAGGACTCTGAATAGATAAAGCAATTTGGGTAGAATAGTCATTTTGATTGCATTAATCTTCCCTATCCAGGATAAAGGAAGTTGCGACCATTGTTTTATTAGATTTGTGATCTGTCTTAATACAGGAGGATAATTGGTAGAGAATAAGTCAGAATGAGATGCTGTTAAATGAATTCCAAGATATGGGATTGATTTTTCTGCCCATGTGAATGGGAGTGCAGCCCTAGCCGGGATCAATTCCATGTTTGTGAGTGAAATATTAAGCACTAGGCATTTCTTAGGATTAGCAGAAAAAACAGGACAAATCACCGCGCTATATAAAACTGAATAATGCAAAACCACCTATTGACAAATAAAAAATAAATTGTAAATTAAACCCAATCTAATGTGACAAATAAGTGATCAAATATATAAAGCAGCTGCTAAAACGTGAGATACACACATAACAAAATTAGGTAAAAGAGGAGCAGCGCTGTGAGAAATGTTCCATGTGATGAACAGAATTAGTACATAGGTAAAAAACCAAAAATTGGGATAGGCTCCAAGTTCATAGGTTATATAAACAACTGGACTGTCCTATTAAGAACCAATCTTGATGGTAAATACGGGACGTGAATATGGGAATCAATGAGTCCTTCACCACACCACTGTGATAATAAAATTGTGCGCTTACCAAATGGCAAGCTTAGAAGAGCTTGCGACCTTAACCCGGTCGGGGCCTTTCAAGGTGGAACCATCAAGGAGAGACACACCACTTGGTTTGAATTAGGCACACTGTTCTTCCAGTTACCACTCTAAATGGAGATGTGACCCCAGGCTAGGGATAAACATGTAAAGGATAACAATAAAACATTAGAGCCGGCCGGCTAGAAAGCGAACGCCCGTCCTGTAGACTGTAGACGGTAGACGGTAAATGCAGCACGTCAGCACGTCAGCACGCCCGACGTACGTTTCGTCACACTCTGACGTCGTCTGAGTGTGACGAAACGTACGTCGGGCGTGCTGACGTGCTGACGTGCTGCATTTACCGTCTACCGTCTACAGTCTACAGGACGGGCGTTCGCTTTCTAGCCGGCCGGCTCTAATGTTTTATTGTTATCCTTTACATGTTTATCCCTAGCCTGGGGTCACATCTCCATTTAGAGTGGTAACTGGAAGAACAGTGTGCCTAATTCAAACCAAGTGGTGTGTCTCTCCTTGATGGTTCCACCTTGAAAGGCCCCGACCGGGTTAAGGTCGCAAGCTCTTCTAAGCTTGCCATTTGGTAAGCGCACAATTTTATTATCACAGTGGTGTGGTGAAGGACTCATTGATTCCCACATTCACGTCCCGTATTTACCATCAAGATTGGTTCTTAATAGGACAGTCCAGTTGTTTATATAACCTATGAACTTGGAGCCTATCCCAATTTTTGGTTTTTTACCTATGTACTAATTCTGTTCATCACATGGAACATTTCTCACAGCGCTGCTCCTCTTTTACCTAATTTCTTAGGATTAATCATAAGGCCGGATAGGGCTGCAAATCCATCAAGAGCTGGTATTAAGTTAGGACCAGAGACCTGTGGTGATCATAGAAAAAGTAATATATCGTCTGCAAATATACATAATTTGTGTGTAATACCTCCTGCTTCAATGCCAGTTATAGTTTGGTTTGTTCTGATGTATTGGGCCATGGGTTCGAGTATAAGGGCAAATAATAAGGGAGATAATGGGCAACCCTGTCGAGTACCTCTTTCGATATTAAAGGCTTCAGATTTGTATCCAGCATATTTTATATAGGCTTTGGGTTTATTATATAATGCTTTGATCCATGTTAAAAAGTGGGGTCCAAAACCCCATTTTTGTAATGAATATTGCATATATTGCCAGGATACTGTGTCAAATGCCCTCTTAATATCGAGAGATAGAAAACATAAAGGGATTTTCCGTTTTTTAGCAATATGTGCCAATAACACTGCCCTGTGTATATTATCGCCTGCCTGTCTATTTGGCATGAAGCCTACTTGATCTCTATGTATTAATTTTCCTATAATGCTATTGAGGCGTTTTGCTATTATTTTTGCTAATAATTTAATATCGAGGTTTAACAGAGAGATAGGCCGATAATTCACACAGGAAGTATCATCAGAAAGGGGTTTTGGGATCATACAAACAATTGCCATTAGTGTTTCTTGCCGAAAAGAATGTCCATCTAGAAGTTTGTTAAAAGTTTCAGTGAGAATGGGAGAGATTATTTCTGAGAATGTTTTATAGTATAAAGCCGAGTAGCTGTCTGGGCCTGGTCTTTTGTTAAGTTTTAGGTCTTTTATGGCGTTAGCAACTTCATCTATAGTTATAGGCTCATCCAAACTGCTTTTTTGATTCTGAGATAACTCAGGTAAGTTTATTTTTGAGAAGAAGGATTCAGCCTCTGTAGGATTAAATTCATTGTTTGTCTTGTATAAAGTTGCGAGATGTGAGTGAAATTTATGGACTATTTTAACTGGATTACAAGTGTAAACATTTTTTGATAATTTCAAACGTATTGGTTTGAAAGATTTGTTAGTTGAATTTAATGCCCGAGCCAAATATGTACCTGGTTTGTTTGTATTCATGTAGAAATTGTGTTTGGAGCGTTTGAGGGATTTATCAACTGACTCAGTGAGAAATAGATCGTATTCCAATCTAGATTTTTCCAGATGAGATTTTGTACTCAGGGATGGATTATATTGAAATGATATGTAGGCTGCATTAAAATTGAGTTCTAGTTTTTTTGCTAGATTTTTGCGTTCCCGTTTAAATAGTGCCATTTGTCTTTGTATTGTACCACGCAAGACAGGCTTATGAGCTTCCCACAGTGTTATTGGGGAGATGTCTGTTGTATTATTAATTGATATGTATTCCTTTAAAGCTTGTTCAATGGCCATCTGATGTAGTGGGTGTTTGAGCATTATGTCCGGTAAGTACCACGTTGGGTCATGCGCTTTTGGTATGGCTGAGGCTATACTAGTGTATACTGCATTATGGTCAGACCACGGAATCGGAATTATATCTGATGCAATAATTTCTGGTATCATTCCTATTGTTAGAAAAATATGATCTATTCTGGTGAAGGTTTGATGAGGGTGCGAGAAATAAGTGAATTCCTTTTTCATTGGGTTACTTTCTCTCCATGAATCTACCAGATTGTATTTGGAAAGAAGTTGAGAAAAAGGTAATCTAGAGGTTATTTTGGATGGTGTAAAAGGTGATTTATCTAGAAATGGGAGGAGGACCTGGTTCAAATCCCCACACATTATCACTGTTCCTATTTTGTGTGTATTAATCACTTGTAATAAATGTGAGAGGAATGGTGTAGGTTGTTTGTTAGAAGTGTAGTAGGAAATCACTGTGATTGCTGTATCCATTATATAACCCATGAGTATCAGGTATCTACCTTCTGGGTCTTTAATTTCTGATGATAAGGTGAATGGTGTGGATCGGTGAAATGCAATTAGAGTTCCCCTTTGCTTGGTACAGGCAGAAGCCGTGTAAATGTGTTGATAAAAAGGAGATATATATTTTGGAGTAGAATCTTTGGTGAAGTGTGTTTCTTGGAGGCATACTATGTGAGCCTTCTTGTTATGGAAAGTACGGAAGGCTTTGGTCCTTTTTTGAGGGACATTTATTCCCTGAACATTCAGGGAAAGTATATTCAGTGGTGCCATGGCAATAGATCAAATAGTTTTGACTTACTTTTTGTTATGCAGAGCTGACTGCGCAGATCAACCTGTGTGGACTGAAGAGATGAATAGATAGAAAAGAAACCAGTGAATTCTGGAGTAAAGAGTAAACAAAAAACATATGAGATTAGATGATACATTGTATAAATTATTTTTTGCAAGTAATCACAATTTACCCGTGAAAGAGAATAAATATCTCTCTCAGGGGAATAAGTGCCTTCGTCACACTCCCACATAATATGGTTGGGAGAATGAGGAGGGCTAATGGGGGTACACGGATCTTCCGCTTACAGGAGAGAAGTGCTATGTCAAAAGACATCAAAATGATGTTTCATTAATTGTAGTGCAGAATATAGTTTTTGTTGAAATTATTTATTCCAGGGTGGTTGTATATGGTTAGTCTTGCCCTAGGCTAAATAATTCAGTTAGAAAGGTACTGTTAATAACTTTGGTATTGATGAAGATAGTTTGAATTATTTTGGGATTTTAACCCTTTTAGAGTAAACAATTACATATTTTATTCACATGTAACTGTTTAGATATGTTAACTCATAAAATTGAGGTTGTATTGCTTCAGATTAGAATAAACAAAAACATAATTCTAGGAACTAGTTAGGTAATAATATATTTGTTTTAAGAAAAGAAAGAAAAAGCTTCCATTACTTCTGGATTATTGAACATATTTGTCCTAAAAAGTAATAAATCTATTGTTATTACCTGATAATATATAACTGAACAAGAATTTCCTTATTTCACTTATATATTCTAAGGCTACATGAATCAGAAGTCATAAGAAATGTAACTGGAATGTAACATGATCCCACACAGTGTGTGTCTATCAGAATGCAGTTACATTCAGTTATAAATACAGGTTTTTTATAGAGAACCATCTCTTAGTATAATAAATGAAGAGATATCAGGAATTAGGATGTCAGTCCATTGAATCTTCTTGGTCCATGGATGATGTGGCATAACGGCCTCTTTTGTGAGAATGATGATTCCCATTTTGTTCTGAAATTTTCTGGGTGCTGCCTGAAGGGGAAGATGATGTCATTCTTCTGCGTGTGGGAGAGTTGCTGCTTGTGGGTTCTGTCAGATTTAATTTTAAAAGGGTTTGTTGTAGTTCATCTGCTGATCTGCTTCTGTAAATTGTACATTGGTAGTTAAATCTGACTGAAAAGGGGAACCCCCATTGATACATAATGTTGTGGCGTTGCAGTTCCATTAGTTGGGGTTTCATGGATCGTCTTTTAGTAATAGTAAGTTGGGATAGGTCAGCAAAAATTTGATAATTGTGTCCTTGAAAATTAAGTTCCTTTTTTTCTCTTGCAGCAATTAGTATTTGTTCTTTCGTTCTGTAATAATGAAATTTTGTGATTATATCACGTGGGGGTCCATCTTTCTTTTTGGCTGTGAGGGTTCTGTGTACTCTGTCCAGTTCTAAACGTTCAATAGGGATATCTGGCTTTAGTTCTTGTAATAGAGCAGTAATAGTAGATTGCAGGTCTGTCACAGTTTCAGGTATTCCCCTTATGCGCAAGTTTGAACGTCTGGCTCTATTTTCGTAATTTTCGAGCTTAGATTGAAGTAATAAATTCTCTTTTTTTAATTGTTCCAATTCTGTTATATTTTCTTGGGTTGTAATTTCGAATTCATCCATTTTTATTTCTAAGGCTGCGGTGCGGTTTCTCAGCTCTCTTATTTCTTTGGTTAGGCTTTTTGTTATTTGGTCTGAGGTTTGTTTTAAAGCCTTATGAAGCATCTTTTCAAATTGTAATAATATTACTGGGGATACTGAGGAGGCTTGTGGAGAAGTTTGTGAGAGGATTTGTTCTGTATCTGACTCAAATGGAGAGTCTTGCTGTGACATTTTCTGTCTGTGAGAGCGCCCTGATGCTGTATCTTGTGAGGTGACTGGAGCTGCTTCAGCTGCAGTGAGTGCCTGTGAGCTCTTTGTGAGGTGATTTTTATTTCTGCCACGGTTTCCTCCCAGTACCATATTTCCTGCCCAAACTTTCACAGTTTGTTCCCTGGGGCGAAAGGGTTCAAATGGATATCTTTTGAGCCTGCAGGCTCCGCTTTGTCCTTCTCTTCTCTCCTCAGCGGTGTGGAGCTCTAACAATGCATGTCTGCTCCGCTAGGCTCCGCCTCCTGCCCCCCCGCTGGAGCTTTTTTTCAACCTGACTAACTATGTAACTATGTAACACCAAACCAAAACAAATTGACATAATCCTTGTCGCTTCCAGTTTATGTTCAGTAAAGTCTCGTACACACTACTAATTTTCTTTTCACTTTCAACTCAAAAAAAAAAAAATCTGACAGTTCAGAAGCAGCCGCTGTACTAACTATGCAATGTTAGAACTGCCATTGGCTGAAAGTGCTGATTAGGAGCCAATCAGCAGAGCTTTTTTGGTCATTTGACAGAAGCCGGTGAATGGCTGGCTTTTGTTGGACCAGCTGCAGTACACACGGGCCAAATGTTGGCCAGTTTCTATTGAACCGGCCAATGCCGAACAACATTTGGTGCATGTGTACTAGGCTTAAAGTGCAGGTGCCAGTCTCGAGCTGAACCCAAGTAAGTGTGGTTCATTCCTGGTTAACATGTAGTCATACTGATCTGGTATCATATCTCATGTAAATGCTGTTTGCTAGATAGTGAAAAAGAGATCCCTCGTCACTGTGAGTAGGAAAATCACACATAAATCCAAAGTATATCATCAGCGCACCTTCAAAAATAGCATATTTTTATTTAAGGAAAGCAGCCATCACAAAGTGACATACAGTGGTATGAAACAAGGCATGTGTTTGTGATATCCAATGTGCGTAAAAAGAAGAAAAAAAAAGATGCTATTTACAATTTAAAATTGGATGCTGGCAACAAAATCTATACTTCTAACTCACAGTTCAATCCACTGATACAGATCCCTATCCACGGTCAGGACCGGTATAGATATATCTTAAATATTTAAATTCAGACAGGCATTATCATATACAGTATAAACTGTACACCCAGAAACTGGGAAAAAATGTTGTGCTTAGTTTTATGTACCTCTGATGGGAAACAATTTCAATTCTGTTGTGCTGCTGAGGAATAAAACAGATGTGTAAGATCGTTTTCTGCATATGCTACAAGGTTGCCTGATGCTACAATCTATTTGTGTTGTTAATTTCCACACAGTACACATATAGAAAAAAAGGCATGCTATGTTTACAAATATGCACTGCAGAAATACAGGTGAAAGCTGATTGGTTGCTGTGGGGAAATTCTTTTAGCTTGCTTTTGGTCTTTTGATCTGCCCCAGTATATGTCTATATCATAGTAATCAAATATGGCTTTCATATTTATAGGATGAGTTAACCACTTGCCGACCAGCCGCCATAATTATACTGCGGCAGATTGGCTTTATTACGCAAATCACTGTAGCTGTACATCAGTTTGTGTAAAAGATACAGTGGGCCTGTGCGTACGCCAGCTTTGTGACGCCAAGGCCTATGCGCGTGACCGGCGTCCGCGACCGGCGACCGGCAACAGCTCCACAGAGATCCAAAACAGGGATCTGTCAATGTAAACAAACATATCCCTGTTCTGTCAGGGGAGTGGAGAGAGATCGTCTGTTCCTAGTGTTTAGGAACAGCGATCTCTCTCCTCCTCCAGTCTGTACCCTCCCCAGACAGTTAGAAACACCTCCCAGGGAACACATTTAACCCTTTGATCACCACTAGTGTTAACCCCTTCCCTGCCAGTGTCATTTATACAGTAATCAGAATTTTTATAGCATTAATCGCTGTATAAATATCACTGGTCCCAAAAAAGTGTCAAAAGGGTCCATTCTGTCCACCGCAATGTCGCAGTCCCACTAAAAATCGTTGACCACCGCCATTACTAGTATAAAAAAATGATAAAAATGCCATAAATTTATCCCCTATTTTGTAGACGCTATAACTTTTGCACAAACCAATCAATATACGCGTATTGAGATTTTATTTACCAAAACTGTGTAGTAGAATACATATTCGCCTAAACTGAGGAAGAATTTTTTTTTTATAATATTTTTTGGGGATATTTATTATAGAAAAAAAAATATTGCTTTTTTTTCAAAATTGACACTTTTTTTGTTTATAGCGCAAAAAATAAAAACCGCAGAGGGGATCAAAGACCACCAAAAGAAAGCTCTATTTGTGAGAAAAAAAGGACATACATTTTGTTTGGGTACAACGTAGCATGACTGTGTAATTGTCAGTTAAAGCGACACAGTACCGTATCGCAAAAAATGGCCTGGTCATTAGGGGGTAAATCCTTCCGGTCCTTAAGTGGTTAAACTCCTTTTTCAGTTAAAACCCTTCTTTGGAGACAGTGGAAGAGGAATAGGACCTCTGTCAGGTTCTTACTGCTGGCACATGTAGACCAGGAGCAATGGATCCCACAGCAAATGGTCTATACTGGGGGTCGGCAAGCCATCAATCGCGATCTACCAGTTGACTGTGGGCAGCCAACAGGTAGATCGGGAACATGGCCCTGCATTGCTGGTCCTTCCCTCCCTCAGCCTCTGCCTCCCCCCTCACTGCAGAGTGGAGAATGGGACATATCACTGTACTGGATGGAGAGCAGGAGCTGCCAGCGTTAACTGGTCACATTAACCAGCAGATGATTGGTTGCTAAGGAAGATTGGTGGACCTAACAACCAATCACCAGCTTGTTCATGTGAACAGTTAACTCAGTGTGTGTGGGGGGGTGATGGGGGGGGACAGAGGAAACTACAGTGGAGGGTGTGTGTGAAGGGGACAGATGACACTGGTTTGGCGGGGGGAGAAATTACACTGCTATGGGGGGAGAGGACACTAGAGGGGGGGTTTGATGTTAAGAGGGACAGAGGACACTGTTTTAGGGGGTACATGACACTGCTACAGTGGGAGGGGCAGGCAGAGGACACTGCTTTTGGGGGCAGAGGACACTACATGGGGGGAATTGTAAAAGGGGCAGAGGACAATATGGGGGGGTGATGTGAAGGATGGCACAGGACATTGCTTTGGAGAGGCACAGGACACTGGTATAGCGCGAGAGGACACTACACGGTGGCGGTGATGTGAAGGGGGAAGATCACTGGAATGCGGAGGAAGAAGACACTACTGCATGAGGGGGCAGAGGGGCGGAGGACACTACTGTGGGTGGGAGGGGGGTCACAGGACATTGGGGATAGTTGATTTCCTCCATGATGTCCAGGTAGATCTCAGCCTCTGGAACTGCTAATAAACAATGGTGCTCTAAAATACCATGTAAATAATAATACATTTAAAATGGCAGTATGTTGGCTGCTAATTCAGATACATCAACACAACAAAATTCAAAAAGACAGTCTGTAGACTATTTCTAGACTAAACTAATCACTTTCTCTATACTTTTACAGAGTACTGAGACATTTTAGACATGGAAATAGAAATATTGTTTAGAGGATTCACAATGCTAGCACAGAACATTGACCTAAAATTATACAGCGTGCCTTCTAAAGTGTCTCCTTTCTGATGGTTTTGAACTCTTGCATTTAACCTGAATCTCATTACCTGCTCAGTAAAAGAATTCACATCCCACATTTTATATTAGTGAAAAAAAACCTACATTTCTAAATGCTCCATGTGCATTTAACTTCTACATAATTAATACTATTTTAACATAAACTGTACCTTGGCAGCACTTTAATTTCATTTTGTTACTTGTGTAATTTTTAGAGCATAAATTTGACTACAGCTCATTGGTTGTTAAATGGCATTTGAAATCATTTATCAGATATAAGAATTTTTGCTGAAAAAAAATGGGGATCTGGCGATACATAGCATTGTGAAGAGTTTATTATGGAAAAAGAAAGTTTGTCAAATGTAGATGACAAATCAAGTAGAGTAATGTATACAAGGCTCAATTGCTTGGGCACTGAATCAGTGAACCAATGCAAACATAGAGTTTTCTTAATGGTACTAATTTTAAACTTACCTCTGCAACTCTTCAGTGCACTGAAAATACATCAGAAGATGTTCAGTGTGTGCAGAAAGCATAGACAAAAACTGTGTTGAACATGTACTTATTAAAATGACTTGGAAATCTTTATCTGTCCTGAGACTGTGACATCACTAGGTGGGAAATAATGACAAAAAGCTCTCAAAGTGAACCACAAACCAAGCACACTGAGTGTGATATGCAAGGCTATAATCACCTTCACATTTTGGAGGCACTTTGAGAATTACATATGTGAATGAGAAAAGCAATTATTCAGATTCTATTATTTCACACTTCCTAAAGATGTTTGCAATATTCTGTTCTCTAGCCCAGTCACCCAAGAGAAAAATCGAGCTGTGCTGAAGACAGCAAAAGATCACACAAGTAAGCCTGTTTATGTTAATTTCTCCATGTGTTTTAATTCAGTGAATTACTTACATATTTTAAAGGGAAACTAAAATTGTTGATTGCAAGTTCTCAAGAGTGGGACTCCCCTTAGCTCTCTTGTCTTGCTTTGCATTCTAACTAAATCAGTTTATCTATTTACCTTAACAATATTAACAAAACATATTTCTTAGTTATTAGATTTAAAGTGGTTTTAAACCCAAAACCAAAATTGTAATATATGGCAGTTTACCAATCATTAGCTGTGGTGGCTACATTTGTTTGTTTTTTGTAGGTGTTTTTCTCTCTTTTTTCCTCTATTTCTTTTTTGCAATCAAATGTATGCCATTATGGATCTGCTGGGTTGGGCACGGGTAGCTGCGCTTCAGGATTGGATGTCCTCATTGAAATCATTGTTTTATTGGTTTGTTAATAGGAACTAGATGAGTAGTGAGTAACTCCTGAGGATACTAATTACCCTTATTGACTCAAGATATATAAAGAATCTAATTACGTATCTATCCATGCTCTGAAGAAACTCATGTTCTGAGTGAAACGCGTCAGCATGACACCATCATACCTTGCTAACTGAGGACACAGATTGTCTACCATAGACATTCCCTTATCCGACATCCCTGGATGCAAATTGGTGTGTGGAAGAGATCTATTGATGAGAGCGGTGGTCACAATGTAAGGGGTCAGCTCTGTAAGCCTGCAAGCGAGCAGGTTCCTTCCTCTCCTCCCACTTCACCCAGTGACAATATCACCTCTACTATGGCATGCCGGCTCAGGAGTCTGCAGAGCAGTGAACTACATTTACGTTCCTACATCTAGTTGGGAATTGACGACTATTTTGTCATCATCTTTACCTGCTGAATAGACATCACTTGCCAAATAAGTCCGCTGCAGCGATACATGCTGAGGACATTAACAGTCCTACTCTGGGAGTGAAGGCTGCATTACACACGCATATTTCAGCACTCCATCCATATCACAAGGACCCCCCACCACCCCTGCACTGGGTCCCTCTTTGAGGTTCTTCAATGTTTAGATTGGTGAATGTCTACTACAGGGTCACACTTTTATACCTTACACTGAAGATATGCTTGTCTTTATTAGTGAACACACTGTCTTGTTTCCCTATTGAGTGGCCAGCTCTTTCAATGCAGTGGATCCCAGCTCTATTAACACCTGTCCACGTAGATTCAGTTGCTTAGGGTGTGAGTGTGTAGATTGAATGACTGTGGAAACTACCTGTGCCTTGACAACGTTGTCAAATTTTAAATAAATGTGGTGGAGGTACACACATTTTTGCTAACTATTTATGTGGAATTTTTCAATACATTGTTGTTTTTTCTATCAGTGGTTGTTTCTCCTTGAAGATTCACTTTGGACTCTGTCCAATTTCTTTATATTTTTTCCTTTTTTTTCCTTTATTTCACCTGATGATCTGGCCAGTAACACATATCTTGTATTAGAGTACCTACACTCTGGATGAAGGAGCACAGGGGCACCCTTGGACAGCAGCATTGTACCTCTGGGGGAGGGTGCACTAGCAGATTTGGATACACTAAACAAGTTCAAGCCAAACTCCAGATAATCATTTTTTGGCAGTAAGAGTAACAGTTTTGTTCCTTTTGGGATAGAGCTTTTACATAAATATTATTGCAAAAAGATGAAAGCCTAAAAAAAAAGAAAACTAGTGCAGCCATTATATCTATGAATTGGCAAGCTGCAACACAATAAATGTTTGCTTTTGGTATTAACTGCTTGCTGACAGCCGGCGGTCAATTGACGGCCAGGCGGCGCAGCTCTCGTTGCGGGCGGGCGTCACATGACGGCCTCGCTTTCCCGACCCACCAGGGGGCGCACGCCCGCCGTGTCACTGGGCACCCGGTGCGCGTGCCCGGTGGCCGCGATGTCCACCGGGCACCCGAGATTGCTGGTAACACAGCAGGACCGTGGATCTGTGTGTGTAAACACACAGATCCACGGTCCTGTCAGAGGAGAGGAGACCGATGGTGTGTTCCTAGTACAGAGGAACACCGATCAGTCTCCTTCTCTAGTGAGTCCCCTCCCCCTACAGTTAGAAACACTCCCTAGCAAACACAGTTAACCCCTTGATCACCACCTAGTGTTAACCCCTTCCCTGCATTTTTATAGCACAAGTCGCTGTATAAATGTGAATGGTCCCAAAAATGTGTCAAAAGTGTCCGATATGTCCGCCGCAATATCGCAGTCACAATAAAAATCGCAGATTGCTGCCATTACTAGGGATGAGCTTCGTGTTCGAGTCGAACCCATGTTCGACTCGAACATCGGCTGTTCGACCGTCCGTCGAATTGCGAACGATATGGGCCGTTCGCGCCAAATTCGTGTGGCGCGTCACGGCCCATAATTCACTGCGGCATCGCAGTGCATTGCTGGCTGATGATTGGCCAAGCATGCACTATGACCCGCATGCTTGGCCAATCACAGCGCCGTCAGTAGAGAGAGCTGTAATTGGCCAAAGCCAGGGTGGCTTTGGCCAATTATGGCTCAGGGATTTAGTACACACCCCACACTATATAAGGCCGCCTGCACGGCGGCCCTGTGTAGTGTGTGTTCCGGTGTGCTGAGCGATAGAGAGAGAGAGAGACAGTGTCATTTGATTTGAGTTAGATAGATTAGGCAGAACAGTCAGTCAGTTAGCTGCACTTACAGTGTATTGTGTATATATATGCATCCCAGGTGTTGCATATATATATATACACTGTATTCAGTTTAGCTAGATCCGTTCCTGTTATCTTCTATCTAGACTATTTACATTCAGTGCAGTGTGTCCTGCTCACAGTGTTCAGCTAGATCCGTTCCTGCTATTTACATTCAGTACAGTGCTTCCTGCTCACAGTGTTCAGCTAGATCCGTTCCTGCTATTTACATTCAGTGCAGTGCGTGCTGCTCACAGTGTTCAGCTAGATCCGTTCCTGCTATTTACATTCAGTGCAGTGCGTCCTGCTCACAGTGTTCAGCTAGATCCGTTCCTGCTATTTACATTCAGTGCAGTGCGTCCTGCTCACAGTGTTCAGCTAGATCCGTTCCTGGTATTTACATTTAGTGCAGTGCGTCCTGCTCACAGTGTTCAGCTAGATCCGTTCCTGCTATTTACATTCAGTGCAGTGCGTCCTGCTCACAGTGTTCAGCTAGATCCGTTCCTGCTATTTACATTCAGTGCAGTGCGTGCTGCTCACAGTGTTCAGCTAGATCCGTTCCTGCTATTTACATTCAGTGCAGTGCGTCCTGCTCACAGTGTTCAGCTAGATCCGTTCCTGCTATTTACATTCAGTGCAGTGCGTCCTGCTCACAGTGTTTAGCTACATCCGTTCCTGCTGTTTACATTCAGTGCAGTGCGTCCTGCTCACAGTGTTCAGCTAGATCCGTTCCTGCTATTTACATTCAGTGCAGTGCGTCCTGCTCACAGTGTTCAGCTAGATCCGTTCCTGCTATTTACATTCAGTGCAGTGCGTCCTGCTCACAGTGTTCAGCTAGATCCGTTCCTGCTATATACATTTAGTGCAGTACGTCCTGCTCACAGTGTTCAGCTAGATCCGTTCCTGTTATCTTCCTACTGACAGGCAGGCTTGTCTGGTTACAGTATATAAAGCTACCTGAAGAAAATTACAGGTGTTCTTTTTGATCCTATTAGTACCACGGTCAGGCAGCTAGACTATTTACATTTAGTACAGTGTGTCCTGCTCACAGTGTTCAGCTAGATCCGTTCCTGTTATTTACATTCAGTGCAGTGCGTCCTGCTCACAGTGTTCAGCTAGATCCGTTCCTGCTATTTACATTCAGTGCAGTGCGTCCTGCTCACAGTGTTTAGCTACATCCGTTCCTGCTGTTTACATTCAGTGCAGTGCGTCCTGCTCACAGTGTTCAGCTAGATCCGTTCCTGCTATTTACATTCAGTGCAGTGCGTCCTGCTCACAGTGTTCAGCTAGATCCGTTCCTGCTATTTACATTCAGTGCAGTGCGTGCTGCTCACAGTGTTTAGCTACATCCGTTCCTGCTGTTTACATTCAGTGCAGTGCGTCCTGCTCACAGTGTTCAGCTAGATCCGTTCCTGCTATTTACATTCAGTGCAGTGCGTCCTGCTCACAGTGTTCAGCTAGATCCGTTCCTGCTATTTACATTCAGTGCAGTGCGTCCTGCTCACAGTGTTCAGCTAGATCCGTTCCTGCTATATACATTTAGTGCAGTACGTCCTGCTCACAGTGTTCAGCTAGATCCGTTCCTGTTATCTTCCTACTGACAGGCAGGCTTGTCTGGTTACAGTATATAAAGCTACCTGAAGAAAATTACAGGTGTTCTTTTTGATCCTATTAGTACCACGGTCAGGCAGCTAGACTATTTACATTTAGTACAGTGTGTCCTGCTCACAGTGTTCAGCTAGATCCGTTCCTGTTATTTACATTCAGTGCAGTGCGTCCTGCTCACAGTGTTCAGCTAGATCCGTTCCTGCTATTTACATTCAGTGCAGTGCGTCCTGCTCACAGTGTTTAGCTACATCCGTTCCTGCTGTTTACATTCAGTGCAGTGCGTCCTGCTCACAGTGTTCAGCTAGATCCGTTCCTGCTATTTACATTCAGTGCAGTGCGTCCTGCTCACAGTGTTCAGCTAGATCCGTTCCTGCTATATACATTTAGTGCAGTACGTCCTGCTCACAGTGTTCAGCTAGATCCGTTCCTGTTATCTTCCTACTGACAGGCAGGCTTGTCTGGTTACAGTATATAAAGCTACCTGAAGAAAATTACAGGTGTTCTTTTTGATCCTATTAGTACCACGGTCAGGCAGCTAGACTATTTACATTTAGTACAGTGTGTCCTGCTCACAGTGTTCAGCTAGATCCGTTCCTGTTATTTACATTCAGTGCAGTGCGTCCTGCTCACAGTGTTCAGCTAGATCCGTTCCTGCTATTTACATTCAGTGCAGTGCGTCCTGCTCACAGTGTTTAGCTACATCCGTTCCTGCTGTTTACATTCAGTGCAGTGCGTCCTGCTCACAGTGTTCAGCTAGATCCGTTCCTGCTATTTACATTCAGTGCAGTGCGTCCTGCTCACAGTGTTCAGCTAGATCCGTTCCTGCTATTTACATTCAGTGCAGTGCGTCCTGCTCACAGTGTTCAGCTAGATCCGTTCCTGCTATTTACATTCAGTGCAGTGCGTGCTGCTCACAGTGTTCAGCTAGATCCGTTCCTGCTATTTACATTCAGTGCAGTGCGTCCTGCTCACAGTGTTCAGCTAGATCCGTTCCTGCTATTTACATTCAGTGCAGTGCGTCCTGCTCACAGTGTTTAGCTACATCCGTTCCTGCTGTTTACATTCAGTGCAGTGCGTCCTGCTCACAGTGTTCAGCTAGATCCGTTCCTGCTATTTACATTCAGTGCAGTGCGTCCTGCTCACAGTGTTCAGCTAGATCCGTTCCTGCTATATACATTTAGTGCAGTACGTCCTGCTCACAGTGTTCAGCTAGATCCGTTCCTGTTATCTTCCTACTGACAGGCAGGCTTGTCTGGTTACAGTATATAAAGCTACCTGAAGAAAATTACAGGTGTTCTATCCCAGCTTAGTGCAGCTACAGGCCATTAGTATGTCTGGAAGGCCAAGAAGGAGAGGCAGACAGTCACAAGCCAATAAGAGAGGGCAAGCAGGCTCTGTGTCTAGTGCTGGTCGTGGAGACGGTGCATCCTCATCAGCACGTGGCCATGGGACACGCTTGGCCTTTTTTTCGGCAGCTGGCCGTGTTGAGCCGCAACATGCGGAAGACTTGGTCGAGTGGATGACCAAGCCGTCCTCATCCTCCTCATCCTCTCTCACCCATGCCCAGGGTGCTTTGTCTGGCAAAGCAGCGGCCTCTTCCCTCAGCTCAATGTCATCAGTGACTCCTTCCCTAGCCCCACCATGTCCTCCTGAGGATTCCCTCGAACTGTTTGACCACAGTGTTGGGTACATGCTCCAGGAGGATGCCCAGCGTTTGGAAGGCTCTGATGATGATACTGAGCTCAATGAAGGCAGTAACATGAGCACGGACAGAGGGGGTGCCCAAGAAGGACAGCAATCTGGCAGTCATGCTCCCCCTGCTGCAGCATACTGCCAGGTTTGCTCCAGTGATGAGGAGGGAGGGGATGATGAGGTCACTGACTCAACGTGGGTGCCTGATAGGAGAGAGGAGGAGGAGGAGGAGGAGGAGGAGGAGGAGGTGGCACATCACCAACTAGGCAGGATGCCCTCCAGGGGCCAGCCTAAGGGCAGCACATTGACTGCATCACACCCCAAAGCTCCACATGTGCAGGGCGCTGCAGTCTCTGCGCGTTATTCAAAAAGTTCTTTGGTGTGGGCCTTTTTTGAGACGAGTGCATCAGATCGCACCGCTGCTATTTGCAATATATGTCTCAAGCGTATCTCGCGTGGCCAAAACATCTCCCGCTTGGGTACCACATGCTTGACCAGACATATGTTGACCTGCCATGCAGTTCGTTGGCAAGCGTATCTAAAAGACCCACACCAAAGAACAAAGACGATCTCTCCTTGCTCCTCATCAGCTGAGATTTCCAACCCCACTAGACCTTCAGTCCTCTCTGCGACCTGCAGTGAGAGGAATGAAGGTGTAGAATTAGGTGTGTCACAGCCAAGTACTTATGGGCAATCTGCTTTTGGTACACCGACGTCAGATTGTACCAGGCAAATTTCCCTGCCCCAGCTGCTGCACCGCCGAAAGAAGTTTGCTCCCAGCCATCCACATGCCCAGCGGTTGAATGCTAGCTTGGCAAAATTGCTAGCACTTCAACTGCTGCCTTTTCAGTTGGTAGACTCTGCCCCCTTCCGTGAGTTTGTGGAATGTGCGGTTCCTCAGTGGCAGGTACCCAAACGCCACTTTTTCTCACGGAAGGCGATTCCGGCTCTCTACCGGCATGTGGAAGGCAATGTCCATGCCTCGCTGGACAGGGCGGTCAGCGGTAAGGTGCATATTACCGCTGACTCATGGTCCAGCAGGCATGGACAGGGACGTTACTTAAGTTTCACGGCGCATTGGGTGACTCTGCTGGCAGCTGGGAAGGATGCAGGACAAGGTGCAGTAGTGTTGGAGGTTGTTCCGCCACCACGCCTCCAAAATGCTGATTGTGACACACCTCTCTCCTCCACCCCCTCCTCTTCTTCTTCCTCCATGGCCTCTTCCTCGGAACCAGCGGTGCTCCGTAGGCGTTCAAGGGGCTACGCAAGTACGCAGGCCAAAAGATGCCATGCGGTGCTTGAGCTGGTGTGCTTGGGGGACAGGAGCCACACTGGGGCAGAGGTTCTGTCAGCTCTGCAGGGGCAGGTTCAGAGGTGGTTGACGCCACGCCAACTTAAGGCAGGAATGGTGGTTTGCGACAATGGCACCAACCTCCTCTCTGCCCTCCGACAGGGACAACTGACCCATGTGCCCTGTTTGGCTCACGTCCTTAACTTGGTGGTGCAGCGGTTCTTGGGCAGGTACCCGGGCTTACAGGATGTCCTGAGGCAGGCCAGGAAAGTCTGTGTGCATTTCCGCCGGTCATATAATGCCAGTGCTCGGCTGACGGACCTCCAAAAGGAGTTTAACCTGCCCAAGAACCGCCTAATCTGTGACATGCCCACCAGGTGGAACTCGACGTTGGCCATGCTGCAGCGGCTGCACACGCAGCAGAGGGCCATCAATGAGTACCTGTGCGACTATGGCACCAGGACAGGGTCAGGGGACCTTGGTTTTTTTTCCCCACGCCAGTGGGCCATGATCAGGGATGCATGCACTGTCCTGTCACCATTCGAGGAGGCCACGAGGATGGTGAGCACTGACAGTGCATGCATCAGTGACACTGTCCCCCTTGTCCACCTGTTGGAGCACACGCTGCGTGGAATAATGGACAGGGCACTTGAGGCAGAACAGAGGCAGGAAGAGGAGGACTTCCTTAGCTCTCAAGGCCCCCTTTATCCAGACAGTGTTCCTGCGTGCCCGCCGATCACACAGGAAGAGGACGAGGAGGAGGAGGAGGAGGAGGAGGAAGATTGTGTCAGTATGGAGGTGGAGCCTGGCACTCAGCATCAGCAGTCTTTAAGGGATCAGTCCCAAGGAACACATGGACTTGTACGTGGCTGGGAGGAGGTGGCTGCGGACGTTGTTGTCCTTAGTGACCCAGAGGACTCCGGACCGAATGCCTCAGCAAACCTACGCTGCATGGCCTCCCTGATCCTGCAAAGCCTGCGTAAGGATCCTCGTATTCGTGGTATCAAGGAGAAGGACCAATACTGGCTGGCAACCCTCCTTGATCCACGTTACAAGGGTAAGGTTGCGGACCTTATCTTGCCATCGCAGAGGGAGCAGAGGATGAAACATCTTCGGGAGGCCTTGCAGAAAGGTCTGTGCAACGCGTTCCCAGAGACTGGGAGGTTACAAACTCCTGTTTCTGGACAACGTGTTGCTGAGGCTTCGGTCAGTCAAAGAAGGAGCGGTGGAGAAGGTGGCCGTCTGACCGATGCGTTCAGACAATTTTTTGGTCCGCAGCCCCAAGGTATGATCGGTTCCAGCAACCATCGCCAGCGTCTGTTTTACATGGTGCAGGAATACCTAGGGGCAAGATCAGACTTGGACACCTTTCCCACCGAAAATCCTCTGGGTTACTGGGTCTTGAGGATGGATCACTGGCCAGAGCTTGCACAGTATGCAATTGAGCTACTGGCCTGTCCTGCATCCAGCGTTCTTTCGGAACGCACATTCAGTGCTGCTGGAGGCGTGGTAACCGATCACAGGGTGCGTCTGTCCACCGACTCGGTCGATCGGCTGACCTTCATAAAAATGAATCAGTCTTGGATCACCACCAGCTACCAAGCACCTGATGCAGATGTAACCGAATAATTTTTTTTGAAATCTCAGATCCCTTCAAAGACTGCCTATGCTGATGCTGAGTGACTATCCCTGAGTAATTATCCTCTTCCTCCTCAATCATCACGCTGATAGCTTGTAAGAACATTTTTGGTTCTGGGCGCCACCACCAGTGCCTAAGGCACAATTTTTCAGCCCCTGTTTAACAGGGGCGTGTAATTACAATTTTTGATGTAATACTTTGCAGCAGGGCTCGTTCCTGCATTCCAACTAGAGTGTCTGTGAGGGGTTGCAGTGTTGTGGCACCAGCACCAGTGCCTAAGACCCAATTTTTCAGCCCCTGTCTAACAGGGGCGTGTAATTACAATTTTTGATGCAATACTTTGCAGCAGGGCTTGTTCCTGCATTCCAACTAGAGTGTCTGTGAGGGGTTGCAGTGTTGTGGCACCAGCACCAGTGCCTAAGACCCAATTTTTCAGCCCCTGT
This sequence comes from Lithobates clamitans, assembly GCA_037952925.1. Taxonomy (NCBI): domain Eukaryota; kingdom Metazoa; phylum Chordata; class Amphibia; order Anura; family Ranidae; genus Lithobates; species Lithobates clamitans. The sequence continues at coordinate 6,387,816 of JBBGZY010000539.1, forward strand.
CTAACAGGGGCGTGTAATTACAATTTTTGATGCAATACTTTGCAGCAGGGCTTGTTCCTGCGTTTCAACTAGAGTGTCTGTGAGGGGTTGCAGTGTTGTGGCACCAGCACCAGTGCCTAAGGCCTAATTTTTCAGCTCCTGTTCAACAGGGGCATGTAATTACAATTCTTGATCTAATATTTCACAGCAGGGCCCTGTGAGGGCTTACAGTGTTTTGGCCACAGCAACACCTAAGGCCCAAATTTCTGCTGAGTATATAGGGCAGGACCCTACTTTCAAACATCTAACTTACAAACGACTCCTACTTGCAAACGGAAGGAGACAACAGGAAGTGAGATGAAATCTACCCCTAAGGAAGGGAAATTCTCTCCTGTAAGAGTTAATATGGGAAAACAATTTTTCCTTTCCACTGATGCTTTCCAATCCTTGTTCCACAAAAAAACACAAATTTTCAAAAAACATTTTTCATTGGGACAAAAAAGTGAGGTGAAATCTTCTGAAGAGGAGGAAAGACGCAAAACAAATGTCACAGGGGTGATAACCCTTCCCTATGTTTTCCAAAAAGCTTAGAAAAGATTTTTTGGCTGGAGCTAAACACATTAAAAATGTTCAAAATTACAAACAGATTCTACTTAACAACAAACCTACAGTCCCTGTCTTGTTTGCACCGCCTGTATACTGCTGTTCAGAGTATATAGGGACCTTTCCTTATTTTAATTTGGGTGCGGGGTTCCCCTTAATATCCATACAAGACCCAAAGGGCCTGGTAATGGACTGGGGGGTACCCATGCCGTTTGTCTCACTGATTTTCATCCATATTGCCATGACCCGACATGACATTAAACCCGCAAGCAGTTTTAAATGAGATTTTTTCCTTTAAAAATGACATTTGGTGCAGGGACTGTTCTAAACATGGGAAACACGCGTCACTTTACAGGCATACTATAGACACCCCCCAGGTACGATATTTAAAGGAATATTTCACTTTTTTTTTTTTACTTTAAGCATCATTAAAATCACTGCTCCCGAAAAAACGGCCGTTTTTAAAAGTTTTTTTTGCATTGATACATGTCCCCTGGGGTAGGACCCGGGTCCCCAAACCCTTTTTAGGACAATACCATGCAAATTAGCCTTTAAAATGAGCACTTTTGATTTCGAACGTTCGAGTCCCATAGACGTCAATGGGGTTCTAACGTTCGTGCGAACTTGCGGTCCGTTCGCGGGTTCTGGTGCGAACCGAACCGGGGGGTGTTCGGCTCATCCCTAGCCATTACTAGTAAAAAAAAAAAATTATAAAAATGTTATAAATCTATCCCCTATTTTGTAGACGCTATAACTTTTGCGCAAACCAATCAATATACGCTTATTGCAATTTTTTTTACTAAAAATATGTAGAAGAATACATATCAGCCTAAACTGAGGAAAAAATTTGTTTTAAAGAAAAAAAAATTGGATATTTATTATCGTAAAAATTAAAAAATATTGTGTTTTTTTTCAAACTTGTCACTCTTCTTTTGTTTATAGCGCAAAAAATAAAAACCGCAGTGGTGATCAAATAACACCAAAAGAAAGCTCTATTTGTGGGGAAAATGATACCAATTTAATCTGGGTACAGTGTTGTATGACCACGCAATTGTCATTCAAAGTGCGACAGCGCTGAAACCTGAAAAATGGCTTGGGCAGGAAGGGGGTGAAAATGCACTGTATTAATAACTGTGTTAATACCACTTTTTTGGAAAGAACCAGTTTTTAATATTTTTCTTTTGTTTTAATTTTTTTTGTCCTGACCATTATACACAAAGAGCATATGTATAATATATATATATATATATATATATATATATATATATATATATATATATGTATAAATATATATATATATATGTATATATATATATATATATATATATATATATATATATACATATATATATACATATACATATACATATATATATATATATATATATATATATATATATATATATATATATATATATTCATTAAAAGATCAACATCATGTTTTTGCATTTAGCAGATTTTAGAGCTTTAAATCACCTAACATTTCTTGTCTTTCTTAGAGTACTGTCTTAGATGTCTGTGCTCAGGTTCCTTAATCTGTACAACTGTTCTGGCCATTATGGGGAATATACAGCAATAGTAGAAGCTAGACATGTGCATTAGTTTTTGTCCGAATGCTTTTCGTCTGAATTTCGGGTATTTTCGTTATCGTTTTAATAAATGATAACGAACGTGCAGAATCCGAAAACCGAAAGATCTGCCATAAACAAATGCTTTATTTTCGTTTTTGTTGCGACAACAGTCCGATATAGATAGGAGATTCGACATGATGCTGACAATAGCGATCTGTGTCCATCGAACCTGTGGTCGAATGTGCCTAACCTTAGCTCTATTAGTCCAAGATTATTCTACATAGAGAGAAAAGATTCGACATAGAGAGAAAAGATTCGACATTATAGAGACAATAGCAAAAAAGGTCGAATGTGCCTAACCTAACCCTATTAGTCCAAGATTATTCGACATAGAGAGAAAAGATTCGACATGAAGATTCGACGAAGCAGTCGCAGTGAGCAGACATTTATGGTCAAATGCTCCGCCCATAGGCTATAGAAGAAATCTAATGTTGGTTGACTAGTAATAATAATTAATAAATATAATTATTACTAGTGTCATACAACATTAGAATTCTACTATAGCTTGTAGGCTGAACATTCGACCCGAAATGTAGAGTTTAGCTGCTCCGTTGAATCTTCTTAGAACATTCGACAGACACCATAAGCCTTCAATGACAGATTCAACCTTAATTATTTCAGATTTTCGGACGAATGCATTTTTTAATGAAACAAAATAAATAAAAACACATTTCGGGAGTAACTAAATAAGTTTATTTTTCGGACGAAAACGAAATTCCGAAACAAAATATTTCAGTGTGCACATGTCTAGTAGAAGCTGGAAGCCATAATTGTGGAAGAGAACACTCAAAACACCTGGGGGGAAAGTGAGTAATTATAGAAAGAAGATCTAGCCATTGGGGTGTGCAAGCCATATAAGACGTCAGGTGCTAATTTAGCCTACCAGACTCCAATATAGCTATTAGATTTGTGTAAACTGACCATTTAATGCATACCTGTCAGATATTGTATTATCTTAAAATTAAACTCTTGAAGAAAAACCCCTTTAGGGCACTATTCTAAAATGGTGTCTGTTGAATTCTCTAAATAGGCAACAGGTTTCATTTACCTCCCATCCTCCTGTCCAATGAAAAGTGACCAATATAGGTGTTTTTATTGTATAGGTGGATGTGAGGCTTAGCTCTACAGTTAGAAAAGTGAAGTTCTTAACAATGAAGATAAACCAATTTTAGAGGGACACCAAGAGGAGAATTTTCTGGTTAATAAAGGTAATACTGGGTAACCTGTGTCATTTGCACTTATGCAGGACCTCTATTTAAAGAAATGTTCTCTCTTTTAATGCCACCAGCACTTAAAAAGTTTTGTTTTTTTCACATTTGTGTGTTGGAGGGAAAAAAGTCACATTTTACACCAAAAGGGTAAATGTGGAATTTGGCCGAAGTGCTTTATTACAACAGGTTCAGGCTACAAAAGAAAATGTTGGCCCTTACACTACAGAAGGCTATTGGAAAGGCACAAGAGGTGTGTTTTTGGCCTGCATTAGAAAATTAAGCCTATCATGGGTAGTTGGGTTCATTTAATAAAGTAATAGGGCATGGCTGGTGTTGTTTCAAAATTAATGATCACCACATTCACTAACTAAGCTAAAAGTTCTCCTTCAATTTGACAATTACCTTCCAACTCAAATATCCAACTCAAATATCCTCTATTGATGTATTAAATTCAACGCCACTATATTGATTCTGTGGGTCTAGACATCATCCAGTCATTATACACAAGCCACCTAGCTGCAGCACTAGAGCTGATCACACCCATTACACACAGAAGGTTAAGCTGTACAATTCCTTTTAAATCATCCAATTACTATGTGGTACAAATACCTGTTTAGCTGGATAAATAGTTATGTAGTCCCCTCACATTATAAAGCTTGGTAAATCCAAAGGGCAGAAATTGTACAATCAGTTTGTAAAGCTTATAGCAGAACTAGATCCATGTATTTAATGGTTTCCCAAAACAGTTGCATTCAAGGCATGCTGTGAATAATAACTGTTACAGTCACTTGTGCTCTCAATAAAACCGTCAAGCCATCAAATTCCTGGTGTCATACCTGACCATATGTGCTGCGCCATGGCAACTGCAGATCAAAAAGAGGCTTAAATGGCAGATTCCTTAGCAGTAAAGGAGAGGAGGGTTTAGTTCTGCTTTAAGGTCAGCCTTAAATATATATGACTCCTAACTCAATGAGTTTTACTTTTCTAAAGCACTATGCATAATAAACAATTATCATGTTTTTGTTTTATAAAATATTTTTTTCACACTTTTTTGGAATTTGAGTGCTGCAGCTCTTTCAGCCAACTTCTGTTTAAATTCACTGGATCCAAGATCAGCTGAGCATTATTGCTCTGGAAAGACTTCCTGAACATATGTGCACATGACAGGGTGACAATGCAGGCACACAGTGAGAAGACAGTTGTCACCCTATACCAGGAAGTGCCTGAACAATCACCAAGTATTTTTTTTAACCACTAGCCGACCAGCCACCGTCATTATACTGCAGCAGGTCGGCTCATTCCCGCAAAACGCCGCAGCTGTACATCGGTCCTTTAAACAGCTATAGCAGGCGCGCCCACTGCGATGTCCGCTGGTCACGTGCGATTGTGGGCATGAGAGCCATAACAGGGATGTGTGTGTGTAAACACACACATCCCCATTCTGACAGAAGAGGAGAGACAGATCGTCTGTTCCTAATAATCAGGAACAGCGATATGACTCCTCCTCTAGTCAGTCCCATCCCCCCACGGTTAGAAACACAGATGAGGGAACACATTTAACCCCTTGATCGCCCCCTGATGTTAACTTCTTCCCTACCAGTGACAGTAATCAGTGCATTTTTATAGCACTGATCGCTGTATAAATGTCAATGGCCCCAAAAATGTGTCAAAAGTGTCTGATTTGTCTGCTGCAATGTCGCAGTCCTGCTAAAAATCACAGATGGCTGCCATTACTAGTAAAAATAAATAAATAATAAAAATGCCATAAATCTATTCCCTATTTTGTAGACACTATAACGTTTGCCCAAACCAATCAATATACGCTTATTGCATTTTTTTTTTACCAATATGTAGAAGATTATATATCGGCCTAAACCGATGAAGAAATTAATTTTTTTACATTTTTGGGGGGATATTTATTATAGCAAAAAGTATAAAATATTTTTTTTTTCAAAATTGTCACTCTTTTTTTATAGCGCAAAAAATAAAAATCACAGAGGTGATCAAATACCACCAAAAGAAAGCTCTATTTGTGGGAAGAAAGGGGCGTCAATTTTGTTTGGGTACAGCATCGTACGACTGCGCAATTGTCAGTTAAAGCGTCACAGGGCCGTATCGCAAAAAAAAATGGCCTGGTCATTAAGGGGGAAAATCTTCTGGGGCTGAAGTGGTTAAGTAAAACCTGTATATTTCAGAAGAATGAAACCACTTTTGAAGTTAAGGTGTACATATACTTTAAGTCTGCCCCTATCAAATTGTGTGAGGTGCTGTGAGGGGTTATACCCATACTTTGAAGATGGTGCTTCAGCTTCCTTTCAGGAAAAGGAATATAAAGTATCTACATTTACAGGTGATATTTAGCGTAACTGACATTTTTCTTTGTGCAGTTTAATGCTTTCACTTTTATTGTGCTATATATTCCAGAGATCCAAGTCTAAAGCATTTCTCATGAAAATACTAGATTTTGGTCAAAGCCGTTATCTGCATTTTTTTTTTATTCTGGAGCTATGATTTACCTCTTTTAGAGTACTCAACTGACAATGTCATTTACTGGCAGCCAGACCTTCCTGACCTCAGCAAAATGGATGTAAACTGGGGGTCACTATGAAACTACTCATTAAATTATTAATTCACATTAGAGCATCTGTCTGCCACCTTTGTCATAGGATATACCATGATGATTCATTTGGTCCAAGGTTTGTCCTAATTTCTATTAACACATTGAATAGATGTACAATCATTTGACTCATTGGCTGTTTAACCTTCAGTACTTGGTTGAGATTTACTGCCAAGTGCCCTCCAGGTGCTGACCGTGTCACAAATCACTTTTAGATTTTAGCACACAGAGCAATACATGTTTTATAGCCATCTATGAATTTATTATTGGCACAGAGTGGGATGCTGGACAGAAAACAATTTGACTGAAATATTTTTATGTTGGTTGTGATACATACACATTTAGGCATCTATACTGTACAATATATGCATTAGTTAAACGTTTAGTTAGAGTCAGTAAAATACTTTCCAGATCCATCAAATCAAAATGTGTGTAAGATCTTACAGTGTATTTATTTCAGAAAGCAGCCACAGTCTAAAGATGCCTGTCCCCTGGCAGCATGCTGCGGGGAAGGACAACTGATGTGAAAGCAGCAGTCTCACTGCAGAGGTCCAGCATGCACCCTGCTGGGTTGCTGCTAGAGTTTTCAAATACACAGAAATGATTTGCCCTAGGTATACAGTAGTATAATCGCCCGTCTGTGTATGATTTTTACTGAAGTGATGCAGATTTCCAACCATGACACCTCTTGTTCTGAGCCAACTGTCCCAAAGGGATTGGTGACCAGAAAAACATTTTTAATTATTCCAAAGAAAAGTACTTTGACTGCTGCTCTCAAAAAAAATAAAACCTGTGCTGAGTAAAAAAAAAAAAACCTGTGCCATTGTTGATCTGTCCTAAAATCACTAGTTCCAAGGCTGTCAAGATAAACCAATGACTTTCGTACTTTCAAAGTCAGTGAACAACCATGCACATAGGTAATTCTGACTTCACTCTGACTTGCCCAGATTGCATGACTGTCACCAGTCAAGCATGTACACATATAAAAACGTAAGAAATGCATAAATAGTTGGGAAAAACTCCACTTAAAGTGGTATATGACTCCATAGGCAATAGCTAAGTTTTCTTCTCAAAGAAATAATTTATGGTGGAGAGGATGTGGACATGTGGGGACCCTTAGCCATTAGGGATGGGTGAATGGTTCAGCCTGAGCATAAGTTCCGGCCGAACTTTGGTTGTTTGGACGTTTGGCGAACACCGAACAATATGCAGTGTTCGGAGCAAATTCGAAAGCCGGGTAACACCGTTAAAGTCTATGGGACACTAACATGAAAATCAAAAGTGCCAATTTTAAAGGTTAATATGCAAGTTATTCTCATAAAAAGTGTTTGGGGACCCGGGTCAGGGGACATGTATCAATGCAAAAAAAAAGTTTTAAAAACAACCGTTTTTTCGGGAGCAGTGATTTTAATAATGCTTAAAGTGAAACAATAAAAATGAAATATTCCTTTAAATATCGTGCCTGGGGGGGTGTCTATAGTATGCCTGTAAAGTGGCGCAGTTTTCCCGTGTTTAGAACAGGACTACAGCAAAATGACATTTCTAAAGGAAAAAAGTCATTTAAAACTGATCACGGCTGTAATGAATTGTCCGGTCTCGGCAATATAAAACTGATGAAAAAAATGGCATGGGTTCCCCCCCATCCATTACCAGGCCCTTTGGGTCTGGTATGAATATTAAGGGGAACCCCAAACCAAAAATGTAAAAAAAAAATTGCGTAGGGGTCCCTTAAAAATTTTTTGCCTGTTCTGATGTTCTGGTGCAAACCGAACTGGGGGGTGTTCGGGTCATCCTTATTAGACATATGATATGGGCCTGCTTACACCTATATAGCTATTGGAAAGCAGTATTTCAACTACTTTCAGTAGTAACTGAGGTTTTAATGAATGCCTTGCCAGATTTAGTCATTTTAGGCTTGGGCTTGGAGAAATTCCCCATGCACTTTCAGCAGTGTTATCCATTTTGCTAATCTCAGCAAGGACATTGAAAACCAACATAGCAACAAATGTGGCAGACATTAAATTACATTTAGACTTGATCTACAAATATATTGAAAATCTATGGCCTACAATGAGTGCAAAAATGAAAAAATCCACAAGCATTGGGACTATTAAAGGGGTTGTAAAGGTTTTTTTTTTTTTAAATAACGAACATGTTATACTTACCTGCTCTCTGCAAGGGTTTTGCACAGAGCGCCCCTGATCCTCCTTTTCTGGCTTCCCTCAGCAGCGTTCCTGGCTCCTCCCTTAATCAAGTGCCCCCACTGAAAGCTGCATTCCATGGGGGCACTCATGCGGGCGCACTCCCGAGTCCTTCTGCTGCATCTATTGACACAGACAGCAGGACTCAATGCCGCCTCCTGGCTCCCGTGTCACTGGATTTGCATTAAGGTGAAAAACCTTAAGGGTTTACAACCCATTTAAATGATTTATAAAATGGTTAGTAGCATATCATTTCCACAACATTAAGGTGATTTGTGCTTGCTGTGAAAGTGATACATTTTATGTTCTATATACACTGAGCAAAATTATAAAAGGAACACTTTTGTGTTTGCCTCTATTTATCATGAGCTGAACTCAAAGATCTATGACTTTTTCTATGTACACAAAAGGCCTATTTCTCTCAAATATTGTTCACAAATCTGTCTAAATCTGCGTTAGTGAGCACTTCTCCTTTGCTGAGATAATCCATCCACCTCACAGGTAGCGATGGGCTGTCTGTTCGGGTCGAACATGAGTTTGACTCGAACATTGGCTGTTCGCCCGTTCGCCGAATAGCAAACAATTTGGGGTGTTCACAGCAAATTCGAAAGCCGCAAAACACCCTTTAAAAGTCAATGGGAGAAATCAAAAGTGCTAATTTTAAAGGTTTATATGCAAGCTATTATCATAAAAAGTGTTTGGGGACCTGGGTCCTGCCCCAACGGCTGTTTTTTCGGGAGCAGTGATTTTAATAATGCTTAAAGTGAAACAATAAAAGTGAAATATTCCTTTAAATTTTGTACCTGTGGGGTGTCTATAGTATGCCTGTAAAGTGGCACATGTTTCCCTTGTTTACAACAGTCCGAGAACAAAATGACATTTCTAAAGGAAAAGAAAGTAATCCAAAAGTACTAGCAGTAGCGCCGCCAGCTATAATGAATTGTCGAGTCTCTGCAATACTCATAAAAGTCATTGAAAAAAATGGCCTGGGATTCCCCCACAGTGCATTACCAGGCCCTTTGGGTCTGGTATGAATTATAAGGGGAACCCGAACCAAAATTAAAAAAAAAAATAATGCGAGGGAGTTCCCTCCAAATTCCATACCAGGCCCTTCAGGTCTGGTATGGATATTAAGAGGAACCCAGTGCCAAAATTAAAAAAAATACGTCATGGGGTCCACCTCGAAATCCATACCAGACCCTTCAGGTCTGGTGTGGATTTTAGGGGGAACCCCGCGCCAAAATTAAAAAAAAATGACGTGGGGTCCCCCTAAAAATCCATACCAGAGCCTTATCTGAGCACGCAACCTGGCGGGCCGCAAGAAAAGAGGGGGGATGAGAAAGCACCCCCCTCCTGAACCGTACCAGGCCACATGCCCTCAACATGGGGAGGATGTCCCCATGTTGATGGGGACAAGGGCCTCATCCCCACAACCCTTGCCCGGTGGTTGTGGGGGTCTACGGGCAGGGGGCTTTTGTAATCTGGAAGCCCCCTTTAACAAGGGGACCCCCAGATCCTGACACCCCTGTGTGAAATGGTAATGGGGTACAAATGTACCCCTAACATTTCACAAAAAAAGTGTAAAAAATGTTAAAGACAAGAGATGATTTTTGACAACTCCTTTATTAATGTCTTCTTTCCCCACTTCTTCCATCTTCTTCTGGTCTTCATTCAGTTTTCTTCCTCCATCTTGTTCTTCCCCTGCTTCTTACTCTTCTTCCTCCGATCCTCTGCTTCTTCCTTCAGTCTTCTCGTCCGCATCTTCCTCCGGCTTCTTTTTCCCCGCTTTGTTCTTTGGACGATCTGCATCCATGGGAGGTTCCCGCTGTGTGACACTTCTGTGCTTCTGACAGGGGCAGGGCCACCTTTGAGGAAAGAAAGATAAAAGCTTTTTCAGGAAACTTATTGGGGTTGATTTACTAAAACTGGAGAGTGCAAAGTCTGGTGCAGCTGTGCATGGTAGCCAATCAGCTTCTAACTTCAACTTGTTCAATTGAGCTTTGACAAAATACATGGTGGATGATTGGTTTCTGTGCAGAGCTACACCAGATTTTGCACTCTCCAGTTTTAGTAAATCAACCTCCTTATGTAACTTGCAGCCACCTGTACCTTGGAAGTAACATTAACTGGTAGCAGCCTTCTAAAAGTATCTTAAATGCAGAGCTGCACCAGATTTTGTACTCTCTGGTTTTAGTAAGTAACCCACTTTGCACATGTGTGTGTGGCCAAAATGTGGTTGTGACCAAAAGGGCGTGGCCAAAGTGATTAGTTCTTCCAAGTCTATAGCTCATAGTGTGCCACCTTTCCTCTTTTGTATAGACTAAAAAAGGCCAGGAGGTACACTGAAGAGATTGTGGAAGTAAAATAAGCTCCATTGTAGTGAGCAATAAGAGCCCCCAGCAAGTGTTAGGGCCAGTAATGATAACTCCTAGCAAGGTGTCAGGGCCAGCCTGCCATAGCACCCCCAAGCATCTACCTGGCACAGCCCCTAGTTATATGCAGTTAAAGCTCAATAGCAAGCAGTGCAATGAGTAGTAGGCTAAATGTAAAATGCAGTACACAGAGTGGCCAATCAGAATCCATCATATATAGGTCTAGATGTGGCCAACAGAGTGAATAAACACCACATCAGTGCTAAAGTTTTGTGAACCAATGGAACATGCATATACAAGTCATAGAACAGGAGCACTTTTTGCTCCACACTTTAATTGCCCAGTTAAACTTCAGGCCTTGCTGCTCTCCTCAGTAAAAAGATGAAAACATACTCACAAAAGTGTGTCATTTACATTAATATAACATCACTGAAATACGGAGAGCATTAGATCTTGTGTCTTGATCTTCTCTTTCCTTCCCATATACACCTGATGTTCTGAGGACATTGTATATGCCATTGTGAGGAGAAAGGAGTGATGACTCGCTTGCAAGCGTCTGTCAAAACCATTATCGCTGAGGGAAACACAGCTGGCTTTGACCTTTCTGGTAATGCAGGGGGTCATGGCCATGAGGTGGATGGCCAGTAGTGGTGGAGATATGAAGCACTTGTATTTGGATTACAGTGGCACAGTGGTGATCACACTATTTATTGATTGGACTTTTAAGTTTGATTTTACATAATTTTTGGAATGTTAACGTCATTTTTATTATACACAGTATTTGAGTTTATTGGAATTTTCACATTTTTTGTAGTATAGTTGTTTTAGTATATGATAGATTTTGGTTGTGCTACACTGTTTTTTTATTATTTTAGTTCCAAAGCTGTTCCCAGTCTGGAGCTTCAGTGATGTTATTTGTTTGTAAATACAACACTTCTGTGAATATGTTTTCATTTTTTTTACTAATTAATGATACCTAAGGTAATACACAAAGATGGTGTGCCCTTCTTGTCTATTTTTCATGTAATACAGGTCTAGATGAATTAAAGTGGATCCTGATTTTGGTTAGAATGGGACACTTCATTTTGTGGTTAGTGCTTTGCTCTTTGAACTGTTTGTTGAACAGTCTGCAGCAATGGCTCACAGCTTTCAATTTTCAGAAGAAGCATCAGCAAGTATCAAAGGGATTTTGGATGAATATGCATACCTGCTGGCCTTGTTGATGGTAGCAAGCTTTAGCTGTGGCCTAGGGAGGAGTAAGAGTATCATGCAGTGTATCTCAGAGAATAATGTTACTCTATTTGCTACTCTGATCCTTCACTGGAATGTTTATTGGAGGATGAACAGTGTAAGAAATTATATGACTAGTTAGAACTATTCTATTGAAGGATCCAATTTATGCTGGGAGACAATTCCAGTGTGAAGGCTAGCGATGCTGATGCTATAGACAATTTTGATAGATCCCTTGGTACACAACCTCTAGGGGATACAGGAATTTGGGATATTAGCAGAAAACCCAATACCACCCCCCAAAATTTTGAGTATTGGAGGCTTTGTATCCATCTGCTGCCTCTCAGTCTGTTACTTGTCAGAAAGTGACAAGGTGCAGTCAGAAAAAGGGTAATGGAAAAGCCTTGCAATGCTTCCCCCTGATCTGCAGTAGCCTCAGATTTAATCAGTCTTCCAGCAACTTTTCTCAGGCGGATCTTGAGAGATTTGAAAGAATGTATCTAGTACCTGTTTTTAAAGCTAAACCCATTCATTTTAGTTTCCCAAAACAGTTACAGTGAAAGCGGAAAGTTACTCATAATAACTTAAAAAACAAATGTTCTTTAGCGAGGAACATACATTCGACATTGATAAATATGCTACCAAAATGAGTGCATGCTGTAAATTGCCTCTAGCATTGCTCCTGTTTCTTCTTGCCAGAGGCCGCTATTATGGTGAAGCTCAGAGCCCCTAAGCAGCAGTAAATCTTTAGGCTGTCAGCAGCTCTGATTTTCGGCACAGTGCCAAGAATAGAGAACAATGAGGCTGTGCAGAGCAGGATGAGACAGTTTTTTTTTTATCTTAATGCATTCTCTGCATTAAGATAAAACAACCTTCTGTGTGCAGCAGCCCATCCAGCCCCCCTAATACTTACCTGATCCCAATCTTTTTTTATCTTAATGCATTCTCTGCATTAAGATAAAACAACCTTCTGTGTGCAGCAGCCCATCCAGCCCCCCAAATACTTACCTGATCCCCATCTCCATCCAGCGATGTTGCACAAGTGGGGAGAGAGGGGGGCAGGGCTTGCCTAGGGAGCACTCGGCAGGAGGGAGTGGCCAGGAGCACCGTCAAGAAACCCGAGAACAGGGGGATCTGGGCTGCTCTGTGCAAAACCACTGCACAGAGCAGGTAAGTTTAACATGTTTGTTATTTTTAAACAAAAAAAATGAGACATTAATATCACTTTAAAAGGAAAAAAAAGAATACTGTTGTGGTCTACTGTGAAATGTCAGAAATGTATTTATGCAGACTTGTAAAGTTACTGTCAGGTCCACTTTAAGTTAATCAAGAATGTTGCTAAATATTTTTTTTTTTTACAGAGCATCTTGCCACCCTGCAGAGAAAAAGCAGACAATTTAAATCTGCTTGGTTCTAACTTGGCTCTGACTTAAGACAAATGTTTTAATAAGGGAAAAACAAGCAATGATTAGTTATGTGAAGAATTCCTGGTTTTCTCTAGAAACTAGCAAGTATTGCCACTTTCTGCTGTTCTAATGGATTAGGTTTTTAAATCTTCCTTATTACACTGTGCTTTTCTGATAAAGCCACAGCACAGCACAATGCATTCCAATTTATTAGGAACCATTTATTACAAAGGATACGGCTTGCTCTAAAGGCCCCAATCAGTGGCAAGTTACCTGTGTTACATAAATTGAAAAGAGATGCTGCTCTTTTTGACTACAGGGCATTAATAGCCAGGTTTAAAGATGCATTTCCTATGCCAGACGAGGCTTTCCAACAAAAGATTGTATTTCATGTGCTGCATGAATAGTACAATCATATTGGAGTGGAATGGTGTTTAAATCAGCTGTTTTTTTATGTCTTAGTTGTCCTTTGTTTAAATATATCATGTACATTGATTGATTGTACAAAGAGATCATTTTTAAACATCACTTAAAACTGTCTTTAATTTCTCTGTGTTGATTAATTGGTAGTGTTCTAATCATATTATAATGAAAAAAAAAGTATTACCTATAACATTCAAAGGCTAAATTTACCAAAAACTCACATTCTACTTCTACAGGAAAGTTGCATACTACAGTATTTCCTTTCATGAACTGCATCCTGCTATTGCTATGACCATTACTAAAAACAACTTCAAATAGCTCTCTGGATTTCTGTAACCCCAAAACCCCAAATGGTGGAAAACAGGTATCTAAAACATCCAGCCCCCTTCCTATAAAGGGAGAGTTCACCGCAGCCATACTGTCAGTGTGTGTTGGAGACCTAACAATTCTGTGTAGGGAGAAATACTATTTTTCTTTTTTTTGGTAGTGATACATGTCCCCCTCTGGCAGTGCCTGGTTTCCCACATTTTTTTTTTTTTTACAATATTTACTTATTATCCCTACAAATGGACTGAATTAAATGACAAGATTTATCTCTAGACTTCACTGATGTTCACCACAATCTTTGCAAACTTCAAGCAAAATACACAATACTGTTTATGAACCAAACTCAAGCAGATTTGTTCATCCCTAATAATGTCCATCATAAAAAGCAAGCTCTACATGACCACTATAAATTAGCAGTAGGACAGATTTCAAAGAGTACTCATGTAAAACCATTTGATCAATTTTTTTTTCCATAAGAATTTTATTCCATATAAAGAGGTATGCATACAAATCAAAATAAAAACACAGGAACACATGCCAGTATAAGATCAGGACAATAAAATAATACCAATTGAAATATATAACTACAAAGTGTAGCGTGGAGGACAATGGCCAGGAACCAAATAAATATACTCAAAGATTAGAGTCTGAGGGCAGAGGATCTCATTATCAAATTTCACCTCCCCCCTGTTCCCCCCTTGAACTAAGCAAGGAGAGGAAAAGCTCTGAGAAATCGTTTCTGGTTCGAAACCAAGACGTAATATAACTTATTCAGGCCTACGAGGTACTAGAATAGGGGTGTGTGTTGAATAATTGGTCATAGTGATCGCATTTGGCTGGTTTATTTAGTGAGCTAAAAGTACAGAGATGGAATCAAATACTCCCAAGATAAGAAAAGAAACAGAACTGAGTAGAGAAACAGAAGAAGGAGATAATGAAGAGGGGGGAGGAAAAGGAAAGAATCTAGAGTAAGGGGGGGGGTCCAGGTGTATAAATGGAGATAGAAGAGAGGGAGGGGGGACAAGCAAAGTTCCGCACCCCCCCCCCAACCCGCCCAGCTGACAAATACAGTCTGTGGCTCGTGTCAGGTAGCAAGGAGAGACCCTAGTGGGTGTATTGGAGATATTTGTCAGTGGTTGTAAAATGATTCCAGCAAGCCCATATATTTGGGAATTTGTGCATTCTATCTTGCGAGATATAGATCCTCCATATCCTTTATTTTGGAGATTCTCGCGAACCATTCCCAGATCGTTGGAGTGCATGTGGTACACCAATGTTTGGGAATACACAGTCTGGCTGCATTGACCATATGCATGGCTAGGGATTTGTGATATTCTTTTTTGGATAGTGAGGTGTGATGTAGGAGAAATTGGGCCGGGGTAAGGTCAAGAGTAAATGTAGTAACATGTTGGATGAGGTCGTGAACTTCTCTCCAGAAGGACTGAAGGATCTCGCAAGTCCACCACACATGGAGCATAGTGCCCACCTCTAACCCACATCGCCAGCAAGTGTCGGGAATGTCTGAAGAAAATTTATGAAGGCGTGAGGTGGTTCTGTACCATCTAGTAATCACATTATATCCATTTTCCTGAATCGCTACATTTAGCAAGCCCTTATGAGCATAGTCGTGAATTGTTTTTCAGTCATCTGCTGTGAGGTGTGTTTTTAGGTCTCTGTGCCAGGACTCCTAGGGTTTGGGTTATATTCCTCGAGAGGAGTGCGTATATAAAAGAGATCAAATGTCTTTTTGTGGAGACCTGCAATGACAGAGGGAGTCAAAGGGCGTGAGGCGTCTTGTCCAGCATGTTTGGGGAGCCTGGGTTTCTAGTAAGTATCGGATTTGCTTATAGGTCCAGAAGGGGAACGAAGCTGTTTTAGTGGTCGTTCTGAGTTTGTCTTAGGGGAAGAGTTTGCCATCTGAGTAAAACTGGAGTGCTAGGAAATCCTCGAAGGGCCATTCTTGTTGCAGGAAACTATCTGATTCACCTGGAGGAAAGTCAGGATTTCCTCTCAGCGTGGTTAAAGGACCAGGGATAGGTGCCAAATTCCCTCCTCATGTGGCCTAACTGAATGCTAAATGAGAGGGGTGTATAAGAGGGTGAGTCGAAAGAGATTGTGGCCAACTCTTTTGGGACAGCCAAGCAAGAAGATGTAAGGGTCGAGACGAAAAGTTATTTTCAAGGGATACCCATGCCTTTTTAAAGGAGTGGATATTCCAGTCTGCAATCCTTGTAAGGTGGCAAGCAGTATAGTAATTGTATAAGTCAGGCAAACCGATGCCTCCTTTAGATTTGGGTAATGTAAGGCATAAGAATATTAATTAATGCGGGGAGTGGAATATCTCCATAGGAATGTAGAGCAAGCTTTTCGGTATGTAGAGAAAAAGCTTGATGGTAAGAGAATCAGGACCGCTTGCATCAGATACAATAAGCGTGGTAAGGTAATCATTTTAATTAGGGCAGAGCGTCCAAACCAAGATACATTTAAACTCGCCCAGTTCCTGAGGTGTTTTTGGGCATTTAGAAGGGCAGTGTGATGGTTCATGGAGTACAAATCTGATAAATTAACAGGAATTTTAATGTCCAGGTAGGTGATCGCGTTCTTCTTCCATTTCAAAGGGAAAGACTTCTGGCAGTGGGCTACCTCCTGGGCAGGAAGGGGGATGTTAAGGGCATGTGATTTTGTATGATTAATTTTGAGGTTTGAGATTTTACCAAAAAGTGTTAGATCTTTGAGGAGATTTAGTAGGGAAGTTCGAGGTGATCTTAAAGAGAGTAAAATGTTGTCGGCAAAAGCCGTGACCTTGAACTCCCTTCCCTTCACGACCACCCCCTGAATATCTGGATTGAGTCTGATCTTGTTAAGTAAAGGTTCCAGGGTCAGAACTTAAATTAAGGGTGAAATCGGGCAGCCTTGGAGTGTGCCATTGTTAATGGGAAAGGAATCTGACAGGTGGCCGTTGACTTTTACAGTTGCAGAGGGGCCAGAATACAGGGCCATAATAGATGATAGCATGCGACTCTCCAGACCAATGGCCCAGAGAGCCTCCTGCATGTAGCCCCAGGCCACCCTGTCGAATGCCTTCTCAGCATCGAGTAAAAGAAAAAAGCTTTGAGTTTTGGATAACGAAAGCCAATGGTGAAGGTTAAGCATGCGGATGGTGTTGTCCCTAGCTTCACAACCAGGGACAAAACCCACTTGGTCTAGGGAGATGAGACCGGGCAGTAGGGGAAGCAATCTGTTAGCTAAGATCTTTGCATATATTTTGATATCTACATTTAGAAGGGAAATCGGTCTATAATTTGCAACTAGTGAAGGGTCTTTGTCTTCCTTGGGAATTACGGTGATATGGGCAGATAGCATTCTATCCAGTCTAACCTGGGGGTCTGAAAGGGTATTCAGAGTAGCAAGGAGTCTAGGGGAAAGGACTTCAGAAAAGGATTTATACTACTGAAGAGAGAAGCCATCTGGGCCCGGGCTTTTGCCTACTTTCATTTGTTTAATAGCTGACTCCAGTTCTGTCATAGATAGTTGGTTTTAAAGGTCTAGTGATTGTTGGTGGGTTATGGGTTTGGGGCTAAATCTAGATAGGAAGTCTTTAATGAGGTCAATGCGTGTTTCAGGAGTGGTTTGAGTAGTATGGTCGATTCGTAAATTATATAAGTTTGAGTAAAAGCTCTCAAATTCTTTGGCTATATCCTCATTCTTGACCAGGGGATTACCCCGTTGCATATAATGTTAATTATAGAGAACATTTTAGAGGCTTGAACTGTGCGCGCCAAAAGGCGACCGCACTTGTTGCCGTGTTCGTAAAAAATCCTCTGGCCAAGGATGTATCGCCTTTTAGTGCTTTTAGTAAGCTCCTCAAAAAGGAGAGAGTGGGTATGTATGAGGTCCTGAGGAGTAGATGGAGCTTGTGTCTGTTTGTGGATTGTTTCAAGGGTTGTAATTAATTTAAGGAGAGCCGTGATGGCCTCTTGTTGTAGTCTCTTAGTTTTCGCAGCTAAGGCTATTAGTTCACCTCGAATCACGCATTTATGTGCCTCCCACAGGGAGATTGGAGATATTTCTGGACTTGAGTTTTCGTCAAAGTATTGTTGGATGCGGGTGCGTATAAGGTCAATTGAAGCGGGATCTTTCAGTAAAGAAGGATTTAATCACCAGATCTTTGTTTTAGAATTCGTTTCTGGAAATGATAATGTTACAGTGATCGGATGATGGTCCGATAAGAACATGGGTTCGATGGTGGATTGTTGTAGATGGGATAGGTCAGCTTGGGATAGGAAAAAGTAATCAATCCTAGAATATTTTTGGTGTGGGGCCGAGTAGAAGGTATAATCCTTGACTGAAGTAGACAGCTGACGCCATGCGTAGTGCAGGGTTAGGTGTTGAAGTTGCATTTTAATCTGACGTAGTTCTTTATATGTCACGGTGAAAGTCTAACAAGGGGTTCAAGGGAATATTGAAGTCGCCGCCCATAAGTACTAGACCCTTCTGGAAGGAAGCTAGAAGATCACATATTCTTCTAAAGAAAGTGACCTGATGATCGTTTGGACTATATACGTTGACTAATGTTATCGGCTTGGAGGCGTAAGTGCCCTTGAGAAAGATAAATCTGCCTTCTGGATCGATTAGGGAATCTATGAGTTTAAAATTTGCATTTTTGGAAATTAGAACGGAGACACCTTTGGTCTTGCCGTCAGGGTTTGTAGCATGAAATGCCCATCGATTAATCTGGTTAGATAATTTGGGGATGGCGTGCGAGCGAAAGGGGGTCTCTTGTAGGATAAAGAAGTGCGCTCTGTGTTTGGAGAGGGATGACAGGACTTGGGATCTTTTTTCCGGTTGGTTAAGGCCCTTTACATTAATGGATATGCACTTCAACGTCAGGGATGAGCCAATGTTCTGATTAGAATGCATGATCTTGCGGGAAGAGAGTGTCAGGGTAATCAGTTTGGAAATGCGCTGAGCAAATTGAAAGAGAGCCAAAGAAGTATCAGTGGGTGGGGGCTGGGTGCAAATGTAAAGAAGGGGGATCAGGAAAAATAAGAGGGCGAGAAAATAGAGGGGAAAAGGCGAAGAAAGGTAAGAGTGAGAGCAAAGACCACTAAGAAAGAAAGAAAAAGAAGAAGGAATGAGAGAGGAGAGATCACTCCGGAGGTGGAAAGAGGACCTCTAATCCACCTAAAGAAAAGAAGGCCTGGGGTGTCAGCAGGTGTCCCAGAGGGACTGCTGTGTGGGGATGAGAGAAAGGGTGGGGACCACTAGGTGTCAGCAGCCCGGGGATCGAATGCAAAATTGCAAAGAGAATTCACAGGAGGTACATTCAGCTTCATGCAGAGGGGGAGCCTGCGAAAAACCAGCAACATTAAACCACATTAACCATGTCAAATAAACTTTTAAATAACCATAAACACTGTTGTAACCAAAGGATTATAAACCATCTTGGTTATGACTTAAGTGTATAACACATTTCAAACACAAATGTAAGGCCGAAGTTTCCTACTCGGCAGATATATTCTAGTATATTATTATATTCAGACCCAACCCCTGTGTGAGAGTACTGGAAAGGTTAGGGCTAAAGAGGGAGGGGGGACAAGGAAGGACGGGGAATGAGGAGAGAAAAAGTAGGGAAGTAGGAATAGTGGGAGAGGGAATAAAATAGTAGTGGGAGTTTAATAGGAAGAGGAGTAGAGTGGGAGGAGGGGGTATCATGAACAGAAGAAATAGTGGAAATATAGAAAAGGAAAGGGATGTGGGAAGGGAAAGAGTAAAGTAGACAGCGGAGGGAAGAGTTGGGAGGAGAAGGGGGAGGAGAAGAGGAGGGAAGAGTTGGGAGGAGAAGGGGGAGGTGTGAGAAAGCAGGAGCGGAAGAGGGATCAGGGGGAGAGAGACAGAAGAGTCTTGGCTCATCCTTTTCAATGCAGGATGAAGGTGAATAGTTTGTTCAATCCTAGAATAAACAACAGAGGACCTAGTCGTAAGTGAGATTGTAAATAAGCACTCTTGATCACATGAGAGCGTGATCAGGTTATTTAGATCAAAGCATGAAGACCAGGGATAATAGAACTAGTTTAAAAACGAAAAGCACCAATAACTGGAAATATGGGTATATGAGCTCAAGGGCTTGAAACGCCATAAATTGAATGATTAATTTCCTAGGGGCATACAAGAGAACTCGCGAGAGTAATTTAGAGGTTGCATCACAGGTATTCAGGCTAGTGCATCTATATTCACAAATCTAAGTAGGTGGATACATATTTTACCAGGCGGAACACAGTGATAGGCATTGTATCCATCTGAAAAAAAAAAAGGGGGGGGATGAAGGGGACGTAGGTGTCTTGCGGGTACTTGGTAGAGTTCATGAGAACATCCAGGGTAAAATATAAAGTCAGCCTTGACGTGTTGGTGGGCAGGGTGGGGTGATGGTGGTGTTACCTCAAGCCAGGTGGGATCTTTCAGGTTGGAGTAAGCCAAACACATCCTAGGTAAGTGCAGTTCGTAGCTGTCATCCTAGAAGGAGATGGTGTCCGGGCGATAGGAGAATCTGTAGGCAGTCCATGGCTGAGTCCTTACCGTTGCCATTGCGTTGGTGAGTGAAAGGGAGAGGAACACAGGCTAGGGATGGGTAAAGAAGCTGATAGAACAGCCAAAAGTGAGTATCAAGCAGGAGTCACACATGAGGAGGGTGAGGAAGCGTGTGTGTCATACAATGTTCTTACAAGCCTCAAATCCATAAAGCAGTGAGTAGCTTTTAGGTTTCCATTCATCCCTTTCTTGCAGAGGGCGAAGGGGGAGATCCTGGGCTACGTTGGTAGGTGTCATGGTGTGAGGAGTGGGCGCTTGGGGGGCCAGGTCCGCTCTGTGTCTGCAGGATCTCTAGTGTTGGGCCTTTAGTATCGGGTTAAGGGAGACTGGCAACCAGGGTTCCGAAGGGAAATACAGTGCGTACCAGTCCGGAAGGTTTTCCGGTGTACGTAGCAAGGTGGAGAGCCCCCTAGTGGATGCAGAAAGTCCAAATGGGAATTTCCAGCGATATGGAATATTTTGGGCGCAGAGGGTGGCCAGCAGGGGTCGTAGAGCTCTTCTCTTTGGGAGCGTTATTTGGGACAAGTCCTGGAACAATTTTACTTCTGCTCCATTGTGAATGATTCTGCCCCTTTCCCTTGCTTTATGCAGGATTTCTTCCTTGAGAGCAAAATTAACCACGCAACAAACAATATCCCTGGGGGGTTCATTGTCACAGGGTTGTGGGCGAAGGTCTCGGTGGGCTCTTTCCATTTCGATCTGCAAGTCAGCCGGCCAATCAATTAAACCATTGAAAATTGCGCAAATGGCCTGCTGTAAAGTTCCGGGGGTCTGTGCTCTCAGGGACCCCCCTCACCCTGATGTTGTGTCTCCTACCTCGATTGTTGAGGTCTTCCACTTGTCTGTGAATCTCGAATAGTTGGGAGAGCTGTGTGTCACATGTGGTTTGCACTTGATGGATGGCTGCCGCGTGGGTCTGAATAGTTTGCTCCACATTATCAATGCGATGAGCGACTGCCTGGATGTCCGTTTTTAAATCTGCGATTGCGGCAGTCAACGTGCTTTTAATGTCTAGGGCAAATTTCTCAAGATCGAGCAGGCTTGGTTGCTGTTCTCGGCCCACGCCCAAGCCAGTGATCATTGCTCCCGGCCAATGCACTAGGCGAGCTCGGGGTCTGGGCCTGTGAGGCCGCGTGTGCGGCTTGTCTCTGGGTCCAGAACAATTCCGGAATATTTCTGCTCAGCTGCATACCTGAGTCCATGGCTATACGGGATGCAGATGAGCTCTGAGAATTTAGAGATACAAGTACGCCATATCCTTAGTGTGAACAACATAGAACTTAAACATAAACTATGGAGTTTGAGGTCCTGAGTCAGGGTGGGCGATCAGACAAGGGAACAGGGGTGTGTGGGAAACATTCAGCCCATCTCGATTTCTGCCCATCTATTAATTGCTGCTAAGCTGGACCAGGAAACCACTGCTTGAATGTGGGATGCCAAGTAGTATTTATAAACATCTGGTGCCCCCAAGCCACCCCAATGCCTAGGGGAAAGAATCACAGAGCTCGCTACCCTGTGGACTCTGTTACTCCAGATAAAGTAAAGGAACCAACGCTTGATTAGTTTTAATTGTGGCATGGGGATAGGGACTGGTAGGGTCTCAAAAAGATACAGCAGTTTAGGCATGACAGTCATTTTTAGTATATTGATCCTATCTATGCAAGATATCGGTAATGGGTTCCAACACTTTAGCATATCACTGACGTCTTTGAGCAGGGGGGCATAGTTGGCCTGATACAGGGATGTTTAAGTTGGGGTGATTTGCACGCCCAGGTACTTGAGGGAGGTGAAACACCAGTGGTAAGGGAATGAATGCTGTAGTGATTTTAGTTCCACAGGTGGGATATGGAGAGGCAGTACCTCTGTCTTAGTGGTGTTGATTTTGTACCCGGATAGAGCACTGAATTTTGATAACAAGTTGTGTAGAGATGGCAGGGATATATGTGGGTTGGTGAGAGTCAATAGGATGTCATCCGCAAATAGGGATAATTTGTATTCCCTATGACGTATAGGTATGCCTCGGATGTCAGGATGAGACCGGATAGCCTCTGCTAGGGGTTCTAGACAGAGGATGAAAAGTAGTGGGGAAAGGGGGCAACCCTGCCTGGTGCCGTTGGACAATTGGAAGGTCTGAGACAAAAAAGAGGCCATTCAAACCTAGGTTGAGGGGTTAGAATAAAGGGTTTGTAGGGCAGATATGAAGGGGCCTCGGAAGCCGAATTTGGTTAGGGTGGCAAACATATAGGGCCAGCTTAGTCTTAGGTCTTTTAGGCATCCAAGCTAAGAATCAGGGCAGGGCTGCATGTCTATGAGATCTATGGTGCGTTTGGTATTGTCTCCTGCGTGTCTGGTGGGAAAGAAGCCTACTTGGTGTTTGTCGATTGGTTTTGTCAGGAATTGGGATAAACGGTTGGCTAGGATCTTTGTAAATAATTTGTAGTCTGAGTTTAAGAGAGCAATCAGTCTATAATTATCTGGAAGGGATGGGTCTTTACCCGGTTTAGGTATGACCGAGATGTAGGAGTGGAGAAAGGAATGGTGGGGAAGCTTGCCTTGCAGAAGGGAGTTATATAAAGACAGTAGGGCCTTAAGGTAGATGAACACTTCTTGTAGTAAGAATAAGGAAGACCAGGGGACTTGCATGAGGGTAAGTGCTTAATAGTGTCTGCCAGCTCGTCTTCGGTAATGGGGGGTATTTAATGTTAATAAGTCTGTCTTGGCCAGCTTAGGGAGCTGAATATTGTCCAAAAAAGTCTCGACCAACCCTTGGTCGAATGGGGGATGTAGAGCAGGGGTTAGACAGTTGTATAATTTGTCATAAAAGTTGCCAAAGACCCGGGTCATAGTTTGAGGGCAATGGGTGGGCGTACCATCCGACTGTTTCAAGTGGTCAGGAAAGGAATGGAAGGGTTTAGGGTTGAGTTTGGAGACCAACCTTCTGTGAGGCTTATTGGAGAACTCATAAAATTTTTGTTTCATCCAGAGAAGGGACTTAGCTATACCCGTCATGTCCAAAGATTTTATCTGATTTCTCAGTGAGGTTGCCGCCTTCAGTCGAGCCATCATGGGGGAAAGTACCAGAGAGCACTCGGCGTCTTGCAATTTACCTAATAAACAGAATTTTAAAGAGTTTGTGTCTTTCTTCCTGTGAGAACTAACAGAAATACATTGCTCCCTGAAGAAGGCGATATGGGCCTCCCATAGAATGGATGGACTGGACACAGAACCTGCGTTGAGCTGAACGTATTCGGTTAGCGCCGAGAGAAGTTTCCCTTTGGTTTCTGGGTGGTTCAATAGGGACTCATTGAGCCTTCAATGGCATGTCTTGGAGAATGCAGTGGAGAGGGAAAGGTCTAGATTTAGGGGAGCGTGATCCAACCAGGTGATGGGACCCAGGTCAGAAGACACCATGTTAGGCAGAAGGGGGGCTGTCATGAATAAATAATCTAGTCTGGAGAACATTTTGTGGGGGGGGGGGGTAGAACGAGTACTGTCTGCTGGTGAGGTGTTTAATGCTTTAAGCATCAATTAGATGGTGAGCCCATGTCAATTGATGGAAGGAGGAGGCTAGGGATTGCATTGGGAGAGGTAGTTTAGTTTGGAATAGAGATCTCCTGTCTCTTGTGGGAGAAAGGATAGTATTGAAGTCGCCACCTACAATCATAAAGGGCCTGGAGAAACATTAAGAGAAATTTAAGCTGACCCGAATTGGGTGCATAAACATATTCATAAGGGTGAGAGGGCTAGACATGAAAATACATTGCAAAATGATGTATCTACCATGCAGGTCTAAATGTGAGGACTGGATCTGGAGAGGACAGGAGAGTCTGACTAGCACTAGCTGCATACTAAATAATGACACATGCACAGAATAATAATAAAAATAGCAAGGGTGCAGATACCTGTCCCAGAATGCTCTCTTACCTTTAAAATTACAACATGGTAAATAAAAGTTACAACCTATAACAATTTTCATCAACCTCAAATAATGAGCATATTGGATTCAATACACATTTTTCTTTTATAATAAAAAATTACATATCAAAAAGTAAGTCCCGGGAAGCTTTTATTATACCCATTCCAGTGGTAGTATGTATGAGACTCTGAGAATAAAAAAAAGATACAGTACATGTGTATGTTACGTATAATAATGCAGCATACATGTATGAGGTGGTGTAAAAATGTATAATTTCTAACTTTAAAATTTAAGTATAATACAGTAATAATACATGTCTATTTATATCAGCACACATTATTTCCAATAACATGATAGCAACAGGGAGAGACGCCAAAACCTTAGGATCTGTGGAGTATCAGAAAAGGAGCACGGAGCAGGTAAAATGTTTGTTATTTTTAAAAAAATAAAGAAATGAGCATTTACAATTACTTTAAAACACGCATCTCACACGCATATTTTATGTTTTTATGTTAAAAATATAAGAAGGCAAAACAACCAAATGACCCTGTTTTGTATCCAATATAATTTTAACATAAGCAAATGAAAAGGTGGAACAATAGTCTGGCTCAAATAGAGCTGGCAGAACTACTATCAGAATTTTGCTTTGCTTTACATTTTCTACTTTTGTATCAGATTCATTCTGTTCTGATTGTGCATTATAAATCTCTGCATGATACTAAACATGTTGTAAACTAAAATGGAACTGCGAGGCTTTGTTTAGTGCACTATGTTATAATTTAGTTCAGTTGTTTAGCTTTTTCCATTACAATAAAATAAAAACTTGGGTTTTATGAGACTCTGTAAGTTGACATGGACAGGACTGTAATTACACATGTCAGAACCTGTGCTTTTATGATGCATTTTTAAAGACTACATCTGTAAAGGTCGCATTTCAAAATGTTAAAATATAACTTATGTTGTAATTAAAAGTTACCCGGTTATCCATAAAATGTAGAAAACGATGGCAAGAGAACAGGGCAGGCTAGATTCTAAGCTATTCACTTTCAGGTAGTAGTGAGTGAATTGTTGCATGTACACTTTAATGATTGCTGATGTGGACAAGATTAAATGTTTCTACCTTTGGCTTCAGCTTTTTCCATTAAAAATAATCTACTGTGCCCTTTTTTCTCTGGTCTTTCTTCTTCAAGAATATTAATCCCCAGAAGGAAAAAAAATACAAATCAAAACAATTCAGAATACAGATGTGAGCATAGGCACTTGTAACAAAATATCAGGATATCACATCAATATATCACAGATATGACATGTAATATATAACATTATATCATTGTGTATTAGGCTACAAAATCCCATATTAAATCCTGTACCGCACTAACAACCTTCTGTAAAAATCTTCAGAAGCAAGAAAGAAATATAGCTGTCTACTTCGAAATACAGCAGAGCATCCACAGCATTTTAACAGTGCAGACAGAGGCTGCATACTAAATAATGACACATGCACAGAATAATAATAAAAATAGCAAGGGTGCAGATACCTGTCCCAGAATGCTCTCTTACCTTTAAAATTACAACATGGTAAATAAAAGTTACAACCTATAACAATTTTCATCAACCTCAAATAATGAGCATATTGGATTCAATACACATTTTTCTTTTATAATAAAAAATTACATATCAAAAAATAAGTCCCGGGAAGCCTTTATTATACCCATTCCAGTGGTAGTATGTATGAGACCCTGAGAATAAAAAAAGATACAGTACATGTGTATGTTACGTATAATAATGCAGCATACATGTATGAGGTGGTGTAAAAATGTATAATTTCTAACTTTAAAATTTAAGTATGATACAGTAATAATACATGTCTATTTATATCAGCACACATTATTTCCAATAACATGATAACTACTTACGCCCCTTAAATAAATTTCCACCTAAGCAAAATCTGGCAGAAAGAGGACTACATCTCATTCATCTCTGCTTCAACAGCTATTGTCAGATGTCACCTGTAGCCCAGACAGATTCCCACCTCTTCGTAACTGACAACTACCACCTGATCCCTGCAATTGACTGAAGGCCAGTTTCAGCCTAAGAAGTC
The DNA here is from genome assembly GCA_037952925.1 of Lithobates clamitans. Taxonomy (NCBI): domain Eukaryota; kingdom Metazoa; phylum Chordata; class Amphibia; order Anura; family Ranidae; genus Lithobates; species Lithobates clamitans. The sequence continues at coordinate 6,414,421 of JBBGZY010000539.1, forward strand.
ATGGCTACTTCATCTGATATTTCATACACCAAATTACCCTGACTTGTGACCATGTCTTATTGCCTCCTTCCCTGCACTATTACCAATCTGCATTCTTTAGGTTAAAAAATGGATTCCACTCTTTCACCCAAAACCCACTGCACACCTGCAAAAATGACTCTGTCATTATAAAGCAGTAGTATGGTCACATTGCGGCAGTGTGCATTACACATGTGCAATACTTTTCCCTGCTTTAGGAATCCAAAACAAGTGACATTCCATTAATGTTAGTCAATAAAAAAAAGTCCTAAAAGGTGCGCCCTGTCATGTGATCTATTGAAGTCATGTGATAACCATCTCCTACTAAGCAATTAACTTGGCACGCTGCACATAGTGGCAAAAATATTGAGCGTGGGCATGTAAAATGCAGAGTGCAGTTTTGAGTAAATCCTGATTCCATTGGAAAGTGGAAAGCAGTATTGACATGAATGATAAATGCCCCCTTAGTATTTAATAATTAATATGTACGTATTGTTAGACAAAACACCACAATGGATATAGCACTTACTAAGGCTACCAAAAACATATATACTTGATTAGAGGAATTCCTACAGAACCTGACTATATAGATCTGAGGGGGGAGCAAGGTTTTATAGAGAGGGGGGAGAGGAGGGTTTTTGGCAATAGGGAGCAGGGTGGGAGCAAGGGTGTGGAGGTGGTGGGCTTGGATGGGGATGGAGGGAGAGCATTCCTGTAGGGGATTAGACCTCTGTACTGTGCTTTTTTCTTACTATATATGTCCAATCAATTATATATGTTTTTGGTAGCCTTAGTAGGTGCTATATCCTTTGTGGTGTTTTGTTCTAGGTATGGTTTTTGGAAGCACCTCCCCCTATATATATGAGTATACATACCATTTGCATACCATTCCCAGGATCTGACAAACTATTTTTGTGAAATTGTTATACAATAAATTGGCACACTAAAGCATATGCAAGAGTCATTGCAGTAATGACTCTTCCATATCCCTCCAGCTGCATCAGAACTCCCTGTTTGCATATTAGTTCTGAGGCAGTTGAACAAAGTTGATCAGGTAATTTCAAAGTCACCTTTATATACTGAACTGGGTGTCAGGAAGGGCATGCCAACAACCAAGATAGTGGCTGCAGAAGATCTTGTGTGCTTCATGTCCCTTTGAGAAGAGCTGCACGGGCGCACTTGCATATGCCAATGTGCACGCACATGCTCACCCATGAAGAACGGGATGGTAACGAATGTGCATGCTAGTGCACCATATGACAGTTCTTGGCACCAAATAGACTATTTAAACTGGGTCAGTACCCAGGATCAGTGCTGTCTGGTCTACAGCATTCCCCGTGATTCCTGCTACCTGTTCCAGTTATTTGACTCGGCTGGTTCCTGACTACTCCTGCCATCGTAATCATGTAGAAAGATCTAGACGGCCGCACACCGGGATAGCTGTACCACTCCAGCGGTATCATGTACTTTATTATTCCATGTTTTGAATAAAGAAAATTTTATCTGCCTATCCTGGTGTGCGGCCATCCAGATCTTTCTACACGATTACACTTGTACCAGCAATTGCCAGCACCTGGAGCTCTCTCCTTTTCTTTGCTGTGGAGGAAAAGAGGCTTGTCCGGAGCAGTGGTAATTATTTCTACTCCTGCCATCAGGCTGCACCGATCCGGCTTGTCTCTGACTCTGCACCTGCCTGCTCCTCTGGTTATCACGCTGTCTACCTGTTACCGACCCGGCTTGTACCTTGACCTTGTACCGGCTTGTACCTTGACCTTGCTCCAGCCTCTGAATCTGTTTCTGATTTGTCCGCTTGTGTATGACCCTGCCTGCCTGCACCTGCCTGTGTTTTCCTATCACCTCAGAACCTTTACTCCACTAGCTGCTGTGTCCATCTCCTGGCCTGTAGCATCGAGTGTCGGCCTATTCCAGTCTTCAGCCTGCTTGCTGTCCCTGGCCTTCCACCCTGCGGGTGTTCTTCCATGGTTCCATCGAGAGTTCTGGTCCAGCTCCGCTGCTAGCAATCCTGCCAGGCACTCGTGCCACTCTGCACTGACGTGCCTTCCTCTGCATATTGGGCTCATCTACCAGGTATGTGACAGTACCAGACAAGCATGTCTGAGCCTGAGCAAGGAACCTCTCCTACGGATTAAATGTGCCAATGCCTAGCAGGCATTACACAGGGTGTCAAGAATCTGCAAGAGTGTTTGTCAGGGAAGACAGGCTTTCCATGTAAGCACCCGGCATGCACGCATGCGTACTAGCACTTTAAGACACACACCTGTCACTAATACTGAAGTCAGGCGGGCTATTTAAACAGGGCTCCTACAGAGGTTTATTGCTGTTTGGTCTGCAGCTCCTGTGTTGTATCCTGTTTCCTGTGTGACCTCTGATTCTGATCCAGCTTGTTGTTACCTGTGATTGCCTGCTGCCTGTTCTGATCCCGGCTTCCCATAGACTCTGATCCTGCCTGCTGATTCTGTCTGCTGATCTTCCGGTACTACTTGGCTTGTGACTTGACCTCTCTTCTGCCTACCGTCTATGCCTGATCTGCCTGATTATTACCGACCCGGCCTGTCTGACCCTGCATCTCGCTCATCCAGCCTGCTACAGCTCCCAGCCCTGCAAGCCTGCATCTGGTACTGCTCTGTGGTTCATCCCAGCCTGCCACCAGTCAAGAATCGTGTCAGCTCATCTACTATCTGCCTGCTGATCACCGCTACTACACGGACTATTGAACTGTTTACAGGCACTCATACCCCACCGTGCTCCTGTGGCTGCTGTATCACTACCAGTGGTCCGCGAGCCGGAGTTGTACGAGAGGCCTTCCTCTACATGTCAGGCTCACATCCCAGGTACGTAACAGTACCAAACAGCCATGTCTGAGCCTGCAAGAGGACCCTCTCCAGTAAATGAAATATGTCAGCACCTTGCTGCTCTTACACAGACGGTTAAGTCGCTGCAGGAAGGATACGTGCGTCTTGAAGAGTGGGTACAGTCCCTGTCCAATCCAGCAACCATAGCTCCTGCATCTGATCCTGCCTCCTCCATCACCCAAGCTGGGGCTTTAGCCAGCCATACAGTAATGATGTTACCCCCTGAGCCTCGTGTACCTACTCCTGAGAGGTTTTCCGGTGATCAGAGTAAATTTAGAGCCTTTCGCAATGCCTGTCAGCTCTACTTTGCTCTCCAGCCACAGACTTTTTCCCTGGAAACCACCAAGGTGAGATTCATTATTTGCCTCCTCCAAGGGGAACCACAGTCTTGGGCCCACCGGCTGTTGGAAGAGAACAACGCACTAAACACCATGCAAATGTTCTTTGACGCCATGGCGCTGATTTATGATGACCCACAATGTACCACCACTGCTGAAGCCGCTCTTCATACACTCCAGCAAGGCCATAGAGCGGCAGAGGACTATGTCACTGACTTTAGATGCTGGAGTGCAGACACTAGCTGGAATGACGCAGCCCTGCATCATCAATTTCGTCTGGGTCTCTCGGAAAGCCTGAAAGATGACCTCGCTCGGGTCGGGGTGCCAAGCTCTCTGGAAGCCCTAATCACTCTGTCCATTCAGATTGACCGCCGCCTACGAGGACGCAGGTCTGAAAGAACCACACAGCACTTCCGTCCAGCCTGGATGTTACCTAAGATGCCTGCTTCTCCTAACCCGGCTCCTGGAAATTCCACTTTCCCCACTCCAGAGGTGCCTAAACCCATGGAATTGGGCCTGATTCGCTCTTCTTTGACTCCAGAAGAACGCCAAGGCCGACTAGTAAATAACCTCTGCCTGTACTGTGGAGAAGCCGGTCACTTCGTACATACCTGTCCTGCCAAGCTGCGTAAGTGTCTTTCCCTTTCTTCACTCAAGCAGTCACCCCTGCCTGCCTTGTCTGCCAGCTCAGCTCATATCGCTCTGCCTGTTTCCTTCCAACTAGAAGAACCATATCAGTGACCGCTATTATTGATTCTGGAGCGTGTAGCTGTTTCATCGACCAGTTCTTTGCAGCTCAGCAACACATTCCTCTACAAACCAGAGGACAGGGACTCACTGTATTCCTGGCCGATAGGTCTCGTATTAAATCTGGACTGGTAACAAAGGAGACCCCACCGATGCTGACCATCTCCTCCACCAACCACCGAGAGCTGCTGCGTTTAGACGCAATTTCTTCGCCCTTATTTCCCATCATCCTGGGCCTACCCTGGCTACAGGCCCACAATCCACAGATAGACTGGAAATCCGGAAGTGTCAAGTTCCAGTCAGCATATTGCCAGAGACACTGTTTGGAAACTTCACCACCATCACCTGCTACCCTGCTGTGTATGGACGCAGACCCTGAATTATGTCAAGTAGTTCTGAATTCTTACCACGAATACCTGGACGTTTTCAGTAAACGAGGAGCAGACACCCTTCCTCCACACAGACCTTATGACTGCCCCATCGAGCTCCTTCCTGGGACAGAGATTCCATTCGGGCGCATCTTCCCTTTATCTGAGCGGGAATCAGGAGTTCTGAAGGACTATATTGATGAGAATCTGCAGAAAGGATTCATCCGTTCCTCTACTTCACCGGCCGGTGGCGGTATATTTTTTGTAGAAAAGAAGGATCATTCCCTGAGACCATGTGTGGACTATCGTGACCTAAATAAAATAACAGTGAAAAATCGCTACCCCCTTCCTCTAGTCCCTGAACTGTTCCAAAGACTCAAATCAGCAAGCATTTTTACTAAGCTGGATTTAAGAGGGGCCTATAACCTGGTTCGCATACGAGAAGGGGATGAATGGAAAACTGCCTTCCGTACCCGATTTGGGCACTTTGAATATCTAGTTATGCCCTTTGGCCTTTGTAATGCCCCTGCCACCTTCCAGTACTTTATTAAGGACATTTTCAAAGACTTTCTGGATATTTTTGTGGTTGTCTACCTTGATGACATCTTGATATTCTCTGTATCACTAGAGGTGCACCGAGGGCATGTTAAAAGCGTATTGTGCCGGCTCCGCAAATATGGACTTTATGCCAAAGCCGAGAAATGCGACTTTGAGCAACAGAGCATCCAGTTTTTAGGTCTGATCATTTCGACCAAAGGGATCAAGATGGATCCACAGAAAGTCTCAGCGATACTAGATTGGCCAGCCCCCACAGACAAGAAGGGAATACAACAATTCGTGGGCTTTGCCAATTTTTACCGCAAGTTTTTCTGCTATCATTCACCCTATTACACAGCTGACCAAACAAGGTATCCGTTTCTGTTGGACTTCTGAGGCTCAAGCTGCTTTTGAAATTTTGAAGAGACGGTTTACCATTGCTCCTGTCTTAAGTCACCCAGACTCTACCTTGCCCTATATTGTGGAGGTGGATGCTTCAGAAAGTGCAGTTGGGGCCATTCTATCACAACGTCAAGGCCTCAAAGAAGTGACCCATCCAGTGGCATTCGTTTTACGCAAACTCACGTCAGCTGAAAGAAACTACGATGTAGGGGATCGGGAACTTTTGGCGATCAAAGCCGCGTTGGAGGAATGGAGGTAATTGTTGGAGGGAGCGGCCCATCCAATTCTGATCTACACAGATCATAAGAATCTTGAATATCTGTAATCCGCTAAACGCCTCAAACCACGCCAAGCTCGCTGGGCACTCTTTTTCTCAAGATTCTCATTCCACATTACGTACAGGCCCGGATCAAAGAACACTAAGCCTGATGCGTTGTCGCGCATGTTCGAAGATCCAAGAGACATCCTAATACCAGACACCATTTTACCAGCTGGAAATTTCCTACTATTACACACTGACCTTATGTCTCAGTTACAGCAAGCTTCTGCAGAAACACCCAGTCCTCCAGGGGTAACACTACAAGCAAAGAATGGGCTATTATGGAGGGGTAAGCAGATTTTTGTACCTAAAAAGGTTTGAGCAATGATCTTGGGGGTTTGTCATGACCACCCTTTGGCAGGCCATTTTGGGGTTCATAAGACTGTCGAACTTGTACAACGCTCATTTTGGTGGCCAGGTTTGGAGAAAGACTGCAGAGCCTATGTAAATGCATGCACCACCTGCACCCGGAGTAAAAGTTCCCGTAACAAAGCTTGGGGATTACTCAGACCTTTGCCTATACCTGACAGACAGTGGAAGATGATTGCTATGTTTTTTTTTATGGTTGAACTTCCACCTTCTGAAGAATGTACCGCTATCTTTGTGGTAGTGGATCGCTTAACAAAGATGGCTCATTTCATTCCTCTAAAGAGTACACCATCGGCTGCAGAAACCGCCCGGGTGTTTATAAAAGAAATTGTCAGACTCCATGGAGTCCCCGCTTATATTGTGTCTGATCGCGGTGTCCAGTTCACATCCAGATTTTGGAAGGCCTTGTGTGAGACCCTACAGATTGAACTCTCATTCTCTTCTGCTTACCACCCACAAACTAATGGGCAGACAGAGAGAACTAATCAAACCCTAGAACAATACATCCGTTGTTTTACTTCTTTTGTCCAGGATGATTGGGTATCATTATTACCACTGGCGTAATTTGCCTATAATAATGCAACCCATTCTGCCACCAAGCAATCTCCGTTCTTTGCTAATTATGGATTCCATCCCACCTTCTTACCTAATCTTGTCACAGAATCTTCCGTTCCAGCCCTCCAGGATACTGTGGACTTTTTCTCTCGCAATAATATGTTGTTACAGGAAACCATCGCGAAAGTGCAGGAGGACAGCAAGAAATCATTTGACAAGAAAAGAAGGGGGGAACTGATCTTGCAACCATGAGATCAAGTATGGCTTTCAACAACAAATTTAAAGATGCTATGTCCTTCAAGGAAGCTGGCACCATGGTTCGTAGGACCATTTCCGGTAAGGAGAAAAATTAATGATGTTTCTTTTGAATTAACCTTACCTGAGTCTTTTCAAATCCACCCAGTGTTTCATGTATCCTTGCTAAAGCCTGTTGTGCCAGATCCATTTCTGGATCATAGACCAGGTCCTCCCACACCTATTATTATTGATGGGGATGAGGAATTTGAGGTTGAGGCTGTTTTAGACTGCAGGAAAAGAAGGGGGCAGACACAATATTTAATCAAGTGGAAGGGTTATGGTCAAGAGGAAAATTCCTGGGAACCCGCACGAAATGTACATGCCACAGACTTGATCCGTGCCTTCTTCCGCAGGAACCCGCAAAAGAGGAACTAGTTGGGCACCCGGAGGTTGCCCGTAGGGAGGGGGCAATGTCAGGGAAGACAGGCTTTCCATGTAAGCACCCGGCGTGCACGCATGCGTACTAGCACTTTAAGACACACACCTGTCACTAATACTGAAGTCAGGCGGGCTATTTAAACAGGGCTCCTACAGAGGTTCATTGCTGTTTGGTCTGCAGCTCCTGTGTTGTATCCTGTTTCCTGTGTGACCTCTGATTCTGATCCAGCTTGTTGTTACCTGTGATTGCCTGCTGCCTGTTCTGATCCCGGCTTCCCATAGACTCTGATCCTGCCTGCTTATTCTGTCTGCTGATCTTCCGGTACTACTTGGCTTGTGACCTGACCTCTCTTCTGCCTACCGTCTATGCCTGATCTGCCTGATTATTACCGACCCGGCCTGTCTGACCCTGCATCTCGCTCATCCAGCCTGCTACAGCTCCCAGCCCTGCAAGCCTGCATCTGGTACTGCTCTGTGGTTCATCCCAGCCTGCCACCAGTCAAGCATTGTGTCAGCTCATCTACTATCTGCCTGCTGATCACCGCTACTACACGGACTATTGAACTGTTTACAGGCACTCATACCCCACCGTGCTCCTGTGGCTGCTGTATCACTACCAGTGGTTCGCGAGCCAGAGTTGTACGAGAGGCCTTCCTCTACACATCAGGCTCACATCCCAGGTACGTAACAGTGTTACACCCAACTGGAGTAACGTGTCCAGGCCTTGTCTTCCCCTGCTACCGCTCAAGGGTCTGCTTATCCATCCGCTACCTCTACCGGAACCTTGGCTGCACCCACAGTCATGATGTTCCCTCCAGAACCTAGGGTCCTTACCCCTGAAAGATTCTCCGGAGAATGCAGCAAATTCAGGGCATTCTGCAATGCTTGTGAACTTTATCTTGCCCTACAGCCTCACACTTTTTCCTTGAAAGAAACCAAAGTTGTGTTTGTCATCTCCCTGCTTTAGGGTGAACCCCATTAATGGGCTCACCACCTATTGGAACAGTAAGTTGCATCATTAACAAACCTAACCACCTTCTTTAAATCAATGGCTCAGCTCTATGAAGAACCTCAGCAAACTACCACCATGGAAACATTGCTACACATCCTCCATGTCCGCAGAGTGGCCGAGGACTATGTTTCAGAATTTAGGTGCTGGATTTCCGATACCAACTGGAATGATGCTGCTCTTCGCTATCAGTTCCGCAAGGGCCTGTGGGGAACCATGAAACAGACCGGGACAGAACTACAGTAAAATCACACTTGTTTATTAATAAAAATAAAAAGGTAAATAGAGTAAGCATAGTCAAAGCATAGCTAGATTCCAGTAACCGGATCGGGTAGTCAGCCAAGCCATAGTTCATTAACCAGATCGGGTAATCAGCCAAGCCAGAGTTCAGTAACCAGATCGGGTAATCAGCCAGGCCAGAAGTAAGGGATCCAAGTAGAGGAACAGCAAGCAGGATAAGGAGCCAGAAGGGATGTCAGTAAAGGCAGTCTTTAAAAAGGAATGCAGGAGATGGTTTCTTATGATGTGACCAAGGTGAAGGCAGGAATAAAGTGAGCTGGAGATCTTTAAATAGGCAGGACTGACGAGCAGATCCACAACAGGTGTTAACTGTGGAGAGAGATGAAAGCTGGCAATTAGCCGACAGCTGACCAGCCAGCTCAGAGAATGAAGGGCTGAGCCAGCCCTGACAGGCCCCTTCTAAACCTTTGAAAGATGAGTTGATGTTCCCCACTCCCTGGACACTCTTATCAACCTGTCTATCCAGATTCATCAGTAGCTGAGGGAACAGAGACCTAAAAGAGCAGCGGGACAATCCCGTCCAGTGTGGATGTTACCACGAGTTACCATCTCCACCATCCCTGCTCCACTAGCCTCTGCAGCACCAGCTCCTGATGTTCCAGAACCAATGCAGCTCGGGTTGCCCCGCCCCTCACTCACCGTTGCAGAGCGTCAACGCTGGTGCCAAAACAATCTTTGCCTGTATTGTGGAGAACCGGGACACTATGTGAGATCATGTCTGGCTAAGCTCCTTAAGTGTCTGTCAATTTCTTCTGCTCATACATCAACCCTGCCAAGCAACTCATCTCACTTTGCTCTACCAATTTTATTACAGCTTCCAGAAGGTAATATTCAGGTCTCCACCATAATTTATTCTGGAGGTTTCGGCTGTGTAAGAGTCCAGGGCTTACTACGCATGCATCAATGGCACGTTGCCGGAAGAGGAAATCCATGTAAACTGAGCATGCACCAAAGACACCTCAGGGCACCAACCCGCACCTGCGCAGAAGACTTGATGGAAAAGGGCAGAAAAATGCCCAGGACGCACACAGGAAGTGACCTCAACCCGATGGAAAAAGGCGGGAAAATACCCAGGAGGCGCACAGGAAGTGACATCAACCAGATGGAAAAAGGAGGGAAAATCCCCAGGAGGCGCACAGGAAGTGACCTCAAACCTCCCTATATAAGCCCAGCCCAGACACTCCCAAATGGCTGGATTATCTTCAGTCCCCCCTTATTCCTGTGCTAGTGTGTGATCTGTCTGAACCTGTTGTGACCTGGAAAACTGTTTGACTACTCTTGATTGCTGCTTGCCTTTGACCTCGGATTTGTACCTTAACCATTCTACTTCTTTGACCCTTTTGTACTCAGCTGCCAGATTGGAACCGACCCCGGCTTGGATCTTGACCATTCTTCTGATTAACCCTTTTATGCTTTGTTGCCCAACTGGACTTGACCTCGGCTCGGATCCCAGACTAAGGCTTGCACGGTGCTCCACACCCTTGGCACCCCTGCCACTCGGTGTCCCCACCAAGTCTCTGTCTCAATCTTCAGAGGTTTTAAGGACCCGAGGTGCAAGGGAGGCCTCCCTACTACTTCGCTCTCACATCAGCTACGTGGTCCTCATGACAAGCTGTTTTTTGGACTTGTCCTTTGCTGCAGAACATCAAATCCCATTGCAGCCCAAGGCCCAGGGACTCTCAGTACATTTTGCCGATGGGTCTTCCATCAAATCTGGACTAGTCACACAGGAAACCATTCCATTGTCTGCCCCAATTGTCAATATCCACAAAGAACTGTTACGCCTGGATGCCATTGCTTCGCCCTGTTTCCTATTATCCTTACATGCCTTGGCTACAAGCATATAACCTCAATTATGCCACAGGGGAAATTGAGTTTCATTCCCCCTACTGCCACCAACACTGCTTCACCATCCCTGCTGTGCCTGGACTCTGATTCTGAAGCATGCCAATCTGTTCTAGCAGTGTATCAAGACTTCTTGGATGTCTTCAGTAAAAAGGGGCAGAGACTCTTCCTCCCCACAGCTCATATGATTGCCCAATTGAGCTTCTCCCTGGGGCCGAAGTTCCTTTTGGAAGAATTTTCCCCCTTACTGAACTGGAACTTGCCGCTTTAAAAGAATACATTGATGATAATGTAAAGAAGGGGTTCATTAACCCATCAACCTCCCCGGCGGGAGCAGGCATTTTTTTCGTAGAAAACAAGGAACACTCTCTTCAGCCCTGTGTAAATTATCGTGAACTCAACAAGGTTACCGTAAAAAACAGTTACCCTTTCCCCTTGGTGCCGAACTGTTTCAGAGGCTGGGAGCTGCAACCACATTCATGAAGTTGGATCTTCGGGGAGCTTACAATCTGGTCCATATCCAGTAGGGGTATGAATGGAAGATGGTCTTTCACACCCAATTTGGGCATTTTGAATATCTATTAATGTCTTTTGGAATGTGTAATGCCCCTGCTATGTTCCAGCATTTCATCAATAATATTTTCCGGGATTACCTGGTTCTGTTTGTCATAGTTTACCTGGACGATATCTTAATCTTTTCTTCATTCATTGATAGTCACCACAGACATGTCAGGAATGTGCTGGGCTGACTTTAGCAGCATGACCTATACGCCAAACCCGAGAAGTGCAAATTTGAAAATCAAAGCATTCAATTTCTGGGACTGATTATTTCTACGGAAGGTGTTAACATGGATTCCCAAAAATTTGTTGCCATTCTGGGCTGATCCCCAAAGTCCCTGCAGATAAGGAAGGTATTCAATGCTTTGTGGGGTTCGCTAATTTCAAAAATTAATCGTTAGTTTTCAGACATCATCTCCCCATTACGCAATTAACCAAGCAAGGCATCCAGTTTCACTGGTCCCCCAAAGCTCAGATGTGTTTCGTGACCCTTAAAAGACTGTTTATAACTGCATCTGTTAAAGAGCATCCCAATCAAACCCTACCATACTTTTTGGAAGTAGGTGCATCAGAAACAGCAGCCCCAAAGACAGGGTCCCAAGGCTCTGTTACGCCCAGTCACATTCTTTTCCTATAAGTTATCAACTGCAGAAAGAGACTATAATGTTGGGGATCGTTAACTTCTAGCCATCAAGGCTGCACTAGAAGAGTAGAGAAACCTCTTGGAAGGAGCAGCACATCATATCTTGATTTAAATAGATCATAAGAATCTGGAATACTTGAGAGCAAAAAGGTTGAAACCATTTCAGGCCAGATGAGTGCTATTCTTTTCCAGATTTTCTTTACAACAGGCCTGGGTCAAAGCACACGAAACCTGCATGTTTAGTGAATCTGAGAAATCTTCACCGCCTGATACTATCTTGTCCTTGAGAAACTTTCTTTTGTTACAGAAAAGACTTGCTGTTACGAATCAAACAAGCCTCCGTGGGTATTCCCTCACCTCCAGAAACAACCCTGCAGGCAAAGCAGACTCTGCTATGGTACAAAGACAATTTTTTTGTGCCAGAAGACTTACAAGTTTCCATCTTGGGGTTGTACCATGACCATATGTTAGCCAGACATTTTGGTACTAGCAAAACTTCTGAACTTGTGCAACGCACGTTCTGATGGCCTCAAGTTGAAAAAAGATTGTAAAAAGTATGTGAATTCCTGCATTTCACATGAATTCGGAACAAAAATAGCAAAACCAAGACATGGGGTCTGCTGAAACCTTTCCAGATAGACCCTGGAAGAATATCTCAATAGATTTCATTGTGGAACTTCCTCCATCAGAAGGCTTCAGTACTATATTTGTGATGTTGGATCGGTTGTCCAAAATGGCACATTTTTTACCAATGAAAGGTACACCATCTGCCCTTGAGACAGCGCAAACTTTTGTTAAGGAAATTATAAGTCTCCATGGATTTCCAGCAAACATTGTGTCAGATCGAGGGGTACAGTATACCTCTAGGTTCTGGAAAGCATTATGTGAAACCCTAAAGATTGAACTATGCTTCTCTTCAGCATATTGCCCACAGACGTATGGGCAGACGGAGAGAACAAATCAGACTCTTGAACAATACTTATGCTGCTTCTCCTCATTCTCTCATGACAGGGATTCACTACTTCCTTTACTGGAGTTTGCCTATAATAATTCTACTCACTCTGCCACAACACAATCCCTGTTCTTTGCCAATTACGTCTTTCACCCATCGTTCCTGTCCAGGTGAAAGACACAGTTTCAAGAACAGTGCCGGTTGTTCTTGAAACAATGAACTTCTTTAACACCAACAACAAGTCATTACAAGAAACGATGGTTAAAACACAGGAGTCCAACAAGAAGGTCTTTGATAAAAGGTGACAAGAAGAGTTAATTATGGAACCTGGCAATTGAGTATGGCTTTTCACAGTAAATCTGAAATTAGCATGTCCTTCTAAGAAATTGGGTCTTAAGTTTGTGGAGGCCTTTCCGGTGAAAAGAAAGATCAACAATGTGCCCTACCAACTGCAGCTGCCGGACTCTTTTAGCTTTTAGGATACATCCCCTCTTCCATGTAACCTTGCTAAATCCTGCAATCCCTGATTCCTTTACTGGGTGGGATATGGGCCCACCTGAACCTGTATCAATTGATGGGGCAGAGGAATTTTAGGTCAAAGCGATTCTGGACTGCAGGAAGAGGAGTAATCAAGTTCAGTACTTGATCAAATGGAAGAGGTATGGGCCAGAGAAAATTCTTGGGAAACCGAAGGTAATATTCATGCCAAAAGGCTTATCCAAGCATTTAAGAAATCCCATCCTTTGAAGTTGGCCCAATTGGACATCTGGAGGCTGCCCATTGGGAGGGGGCAATGTCAGGAAGTGCATGCCAACAACCAAGATGGCGGCTGCAGATGATCTCCTGTGCTTCATGTCCCTTTTGAAAGAGCTGCACGGGCGCACTTGTGTGCGCCAATGCGCATGTGCACCAATGAAGAACGGGATGCTAACACGCGCGCACCCTATTGCAGTTCTTGGAGTCAAATGGACTATTTAAACTGGGTCAGTACTCAGGATCAGTGCTGTCTGGTCTACAGCGTTCCCCGTGATTCCTTCTACCTGTTACTTTGTACCTGTTCCAGTAATTTGACACGGCTTATTCTTGACTACTCCTGCCATCTGCCTACATCGACCCTGGCTTGTCTCTGCACCTGCCTGCTCCTCTGGTTACCACGCTGTCTGCCTGTTACTGACCATTTGTACCTTGACCTTGCTCCAACTTCTGAATCTGTTCCTGATTTGTCCGCTTGTGTATGACCAGGCCTGCCTGCACCTGCCTGTGTTCCTGGCCCCTTGGAACCTTTACTCAGCTATCTGCAGTGTCCATCTCCTGGTCTGTAGCATCAAGTGTCGGCCTATTCCAGTCTTCAGCCTGCCTGCTGTCCCTGGCCTTCCACCATGCAGGTGTTCTTCCACGGTTCCATCCGGAGTTCTGGTCCAGCTCCACTGCTAGCGATCTTGCCAAGCACTTGTTTATAACAGTCATTAATGTTGAATAAAAAAATCTGGAAAGGCAAGTGTCATAGTTGATGGTTTTGCTATGTAACTCTTATGCCCCGTACACACGGTCGGATTTTCCGATGGAAAATGTCCGATCGGAGCGTGTTGTCGGAAATTCCGACCATGTGTGGGCTCCATCGGACATTTTCCATCGGATTTTCCGACACACAAAGTTGGAGAGCAGGAGATAAAATTTTCCGACAACAAAATCCGTTGTCGGAAATTCCGATCGGTGTACACAAATCCGACGGACAAAGTGCCATGCATGCTCAGAATAAATAAAGAGATGAAAGCTATTGGCCACTGCCCCGTTTATAGTCCCGACGTACATGTTTTACGTCACCGCGTTTAGAACGATCGGATTTTCCGACAACTTTGTGCGACCGTGTGTAGACAAAACAAGTTTGAGCCAACATCCGTCTGAAAAAATCCTAGGATTTTGTTGTCGGAATGTCCGAACAAAGTCCGACCGTGTGTACGCCCTATTATAGTTACTGAGGTAGTCAAGATTAACGTTTGGCCCTATTTATTCTAAGTAATAGAATGAGATGGAATTTTAGAGGCATAGTTTCTTGTTTGTGTTGGAACAACAACAGCAATCTGCTTATAAATATACTGGGAACTATGTACTGTGTACATTACACCTACCTATCCAGCGGGAGGCACTGTAGTGTGTACCTATGGTAATGTATTTAAAGGAAGTGTTGTCTATCTAAGTGTATGTAATCATGTCCTCCTGTTTCCTGTAAAGACACGTTCTTATATTTCTCCATGACAGAAAAGTATTCTGCTGTATACAAGAAGCTTCCAGCCATGATTTCAATACCCTGCTAATAGTTTGTATATCTAGTGCATTATCTTTTTCCTTTTCATCTCTCTTAAAATGAAAAAAAACAACAAGTTTATCATATTTTAATTGATTTACACAAACCTGCAACTGATATTTTCCATGTGGATGGACAGATAGCCAAACACACAATACATTTATCTACATGATAAATAAATCAGAACATGTAGAAACATTTAAAGAAAAGGGTAGAATTGTGGTGTAAATATGGAACTAAAAATATGTTGTTTAAACAAAAAGTATTTCCAAAGCTCTTTTGTCCATACTTCTTTTGTGGGTTACATGAGTGTACTCTCCTATGATCTAGAATCAGCTGACAGCAAACTAGAGTCCACTGTTAAGGGCACAGAGCCACTCTGGACTCAGGAGGGATTTTAACAGTAATCTCAGGATGCACCCAAATGCCTTACAGACAACTGGCTCAGCCTCTCAGCATGCCACTGAGAGCATAGCATAGCTCTTACCCCCTCTCCTGCCCAGTGATACAGTGAGCGCTGGAGGGGCAGATCAGACATTGGTGATTGACAGTCACCACTCTCTGCTCAGAACAGACCCAGGACCTAAGCGATCAGTGATCATGTGATCACTCAGTTCTCAGTCTAATGCCGCGTACACACGATCGCACATTCCGGCAATAAAATCTGTGTTTTTTTCCGACGGATGTTGGCTCAAACTTGTCTTGCATACACACGGTCACACAAATGTTGTCGGAAATTCCGAACGTCAAGAACGCGGTGACGTACAACACGTACAATGAGCCGAGAAAAATGAAGTCCAATAGTGTGGCTCTTCTGCTTTATTCCGAGCACGCGTGGAACTTTGTGCGTCAAAATGGTGTAGACACCATTGGAATTTACGACAACGGATTTTGTTGTCGGAAAATTTGAGATCCAGATCTCAAATTTTGTTTGTCTGAAATTCCGATGGAAAATGTCCGATGGAGCCTACACACGGTCGGAATTTCCAACAACAAGCTCCCATCGAACATTTCCCGTCAGAAAATCTAACCATGTGTACACGGCATTATGCCCTGTACACATGATTGCACATTCCGACAACAAAATCTATGTTTTTTTTCTGACGGATGTTGGCTCAAACTTGTCTTGCATACACACGGTCACACAAATCTTGTCGGAAATTCCGAACATCGAGAATGCGGTGACGTACAACACATACGACGAGCCGAGAAAAATTAAGTTCAATAGCCAGTCCGGCTCTTCTGCTTGATTCCGAGCATGCGTGGAACTTTGTGCATTGGAATTGTGTACACACGATCGGCATTTCCGAGAACGGATTTTGTTGTCGGAAAATTTGAGATCCAGATCTCAAATTTTGTGTGACGGAAATTCCAATGGAAAATGTCCGATGGAGCCTACACATGGTCGGAATTTCTGACAACAATCTCCCATCGAACATTTTCCGTCGGAAAATCCAACCGTGTGTACGGGGCATTAGAGTGGGGGACACCTTGCAGCATCGGACTGATGCTGCAGCAGGTAAGTAAGTATGTACAGTATGTTTATTTTTTCATATTGCCACACTTCTTTAAATGTGATGATACCCTTTGAGTACTGCATACCTAGCAATTTCATTTTGTCTTTTGGTAAAATAATAAAGGTATTCATAATATGGTTTTTGAATGAGATTACCAGTCTAAAAACACTTTTTATTTATCCTGCTAGGATGCAAAAGAATTTGCTCTTTTCCATTTACATAATGCATTACAATAAATATTGCAGCATGTTAGCAAATTGAAGTATTGATTTTTTACCCATTCAGCTGTAATAGCATATGAGCAGTAGGCTGGTATTGCAAATCTAGATTTGGTAATATATTACAAGGATCTTCCTTGGTTCCTTGCAACCTTTCTATAACATATGCTCCATGAAATTGACCTTTGGCTAGTCTATTGAGCTGTTAGTTTAGTGCTATAACTCAGCATCTTAAGAACTATGCTTCAACTAAATGGGATTTGTGCTATGCTTGCACAGCAATCAGGCACGTTGGTAGGAATTGCTTTCCACCTTCACAGAAAAATGGGTGTGCAATATTCTAACTGAAATTTTGCTTTGCTTTGTCTTTGTATACACTACTGCTGAATATAATGAAATTCTGTGTATACAAAGGCAATGGGATTGAGAAGCCATTTGTATTATAACTTCATTGCAGTTTTTCTTGATGGTACCCTATTTGCCTTAACATTTTTTAAAAACCCACTAATTTAATATTATTGATTAAAGCAAAGGTGACATTCAGCTGTATATACCAGTAAATACCAACATTTATTGTGGAGAAATGGATTGGATTTGAGTGGTTTTAAGGCATCCAGAAATTCTACATGGAAATGTTAAGAGGCAACTATTGCACTGACTATAAGATATTGCACTAAAAGCGGGTGCACTCTTTTTTCTTTGTGTACTTTCAATATCCGGTGTCCCGCTGATTGAAAGAGCAGCAAGGCATCCAGAAATTCTACATGGAAATGTTAAGAGGCAACTATTGCACTGACTATAAGATATTGCACTAAAAGCGGGTGCACTCTTTTTTCTTTGTGTACTTTCAATATCCGGTGTCCCGATGATTGAAAGAGCAGCAAGGCTTCCCTGGATTCAGCTTCCTAACTGCTATTAACTGTTCATTAATGGACTTTTGGACTTGTTAGAGCAGCTCATTTTTGGCAGTAGCGCATGCTATTAGCACAATATGTTTAAAAAAGAAAAAGCATGCAGCCACCACATTTAAGGATTGCTAAGCTGCAATATATTATATTTTTGTGTTGTGGTTTAATATGTCTTTAACTGTTAATGAGCAATGCAAGGAATCAGAGAAAAAAGAGGAGGATAGTGATAATGACTGGCAAAGGAAATCATGAAATGAGTTCCTGTATTCTGTTATAGTGATTTTGCTGGATAGATTATCACATTGGGCATAATATTTCTCCTTCAAAGTGTAAATTAAAGCGCATATTAGCTTCCTATAGCTGCCACAAATGTGTACTAATATGTTCATCTCTATATGACAGCTGGGTAGAGAATAGTGAATAGCTTCAATTCAGAAGTTGTCTTATTTCTAAAAATGTATTTTAATATATTTGGTATATATATACAGTATATATGAAAATCAGAAATAATCTAGTCAGTTTTTATTTATCTCTCTGGGAATTTATCATTTTCTTATGATCTTGTCCTATTTACTTGTCCTGTCTCTCATTACTAACCATTTTTCTTTTGTTCTTCTTACCTTACAATAAATCACTTATTGCTAATCACTCTCCAAGTGTTTGTCCCTAATTCATCCAGTAATAAAGTTGGCCATACACTGATCAAAATTTGGCCAATTCAGCAGGGTCTGGGCAAACTTCAATCAGTGTGTGGCTTTGCCCACTCAATAGACTTATTTGATCTTCTTCTGTCATGGTGAATATTTTCCTGAATCAGCGGCAGCAGTGCCAGTAGCTTCAGCCAATGATGACTATATTCTGACAGTGGTAGGTGCCGCTGTCAGAAGACAATGTCCTGGTGAGCCCAGGGGGAAGGAAATTCGGTCATCTACAGACACTAGTTTCCTTGGATAACTCCTACAAGGTCCTCATGTGCTCGTACCTGACTCAGGCTCGTATCCCTAAGTTTGTTCCTGGACATTCTCCTCACTGTTTCCAGAGCTGTGGGCAGGGAGGCATGATGGCTCATATATGGTGGACCTGCCCGAGAATGCGTAGGCTGTGGATTAAGGTGTACTCACTGATCAACATGCTTCTTAATTGCAATTTACAGAAAGATCCAGTTAAGGCCTTGTTGAATAAACCCATTCCGGCAGTATGTCGCCAACAGGCCAAACTTACTGCTTTATCTTCACTGCTACTAAACAAACTATTGCCAGCTCCTGGAAATGTCCTACGCTTAATTTACAGGAAGTTAAATCCTAGACGCAGGTAAGTTAGTGGCGTGCAGGCAGTGTAGTATATACATATATTTATATATATATATATATATATATATATATATATATATATATATATACACAGTGTAGACCGCGTAGAATATACAGTGCTGTGAAAAAGTATTTGCCCCCTTTCCAATTTTTTTTTTTGCATATTTGTCACACTTAAATGACTCAGATCATCAAACAAATTTTATTATTACACAAAGATAACCCGAGTAAATACAAAATGCAGTTTTTAAATGATGGTTTCATTTATTGAGGCAAAAAAGCTGTCTAAACCTGCCTGGCTTTATGTGAAAAAGTAATTGCCCCTTAAACCTAATAACTGGTTGTGCCACCCTTGGTGGCAACAACTGCAATCAAGCTGTCATGACCTTGCAGTAATACTTTCATAACTTGTCTGTCACTTACCTGGTCTGTGTATCATATAAAACAGATGGTGCAGCGCTGTAATATAAGTACTAAAGTCCATAAAAGAAACATGCAAAACTGTATCCAAATGGTCATCAGTAATGTGGCTTCATGCAGAAAACTCAGTGGGAATATGTTAGAAATGGCCTCTCACCTCAGCGCAGGTCGCAATTGCGGTCACGTGAGCTGTGTGCTGAGGGACATCTGTAATTAAAGGATCCCTGTGCTGAGGTGAGAGGCCATTTCTAACATTGGTGGAGGGATCACATATTCGCACTGAGTTTTCTGCATGAAGCCACATCACTGATGACCCTTTGGATACAGTTTTGCATTGTTTCTTTTATGGACTTTAGTACTTATATTATATCGCTGCATCATCTGTTTTATATTGTTTTCAGAGATTTGTGATTATTGACCCTGGTGTTCAGCAGCTATTTGCTATTTATACATATTTGCGCTGATTTGTTTTTCTTTTATTTGGTCTGTGTATCAGCTTTGAGGCTTGTACTCTCACACCTGCATGCTTAAGTAATCTTCCCTCAGTGTGGCTCCACCCTAGTCTCAACAGGAACCACTATTTAACACCATATTCTCCAAGCCAGCCTTGCCATGCAATATTGTGTGTTTTTTCCTCCTGTTTCCTGCTTGCTGTGTGCTCTAAGTTTGTCTCTGTTACCGATCTTGGCATGTTCCCCATTATCCCTGTCTACTTGTGACCCTGACCTTTGGCGTGTTCTCAACTATCCCTGTTTGCCTGTTACCCTGACCTTTAGAGTGTTCTCTATTATCCTTGTCTGCTAGTCGCCCCAACATTTGGCTACCTCCTTACTATCCCTTGCTGTCCTGGGCTGCTGTTTGCTCTCCATCCTCCTGTAGCCTACCATGAGCGTGAGCTGGGAGACCCTGGGGGCCACAACCTGGAGCCAGTTGCAGCCCAGTCCATCCTCACCACTAGAGGCTCTGGTGAACACTTGCTGGCTCTTAGACTCCGCGCCCTGGGGAATCTATGCTCTTACTCCCTGTGGGATCCGTGTTGGTGCTCCAGGGGTCCTGCCTTCCTGAACCACCCTGAGTTCCATCCACAGCAGTCAACCTTAGGGTCCACTATCTTAGCGGTGCACTCCTGACCCCAACGGGTGCATTTGTCACCTAGACTCAGGTGACCTGACACAAGCGTTTGCGATAACTGGCAATGAGTCTTTCACATTGCTGTGGAGCAATTTTGGCCCACTCTTCTTTGCAGAATTGTTTTAAATCAGCCACATTGGGGGGTTTTCCAGCATGAACGGCCTGTGTAAGGTCATGATACAGCATCTCAATTGGATTTAAGTCCGGGCTTTGACTAGGCCACTCAAAACCTAAATTTTGCTTTGTTTGAATCATTTGGAGGTGGACTTGCTGGTGTGTTTCAGATCATTGTCCTGCTGCATAATCCAAGTGCACTTGAGTTTGAGGTCACAAACTGATGACCAGACATTCTCCTTTAGGATTTTCTGGTAGAGCTCAGAATTTGAATTTGTGGTTCCATCAATTATGGTAACTTATCCAGGTCCTGAAGCTTCCACCACCATGTCTGATTGTTGGTATGAGGTTCTTGTTATGAAATGTTGTATTTGTTTTATGCCAGATGTAAAGGGATATATATATATATATATATATATATATATATATATATATATATATATATATATATATATATATATATATATATATGTACTCTGCATTCATTGTAGACTATATATACAGTGCAGGCAGTCTAGTATATATATATAATATATATATATATATATACATTGAAGTCAATGTAGGACCCCAAAGCACCCTCCCCATGTTGAGGGCATGTGGCCTGGTAGGGTTCAGGAGGGGGGGCACTCGCTCATCCCTCCTCTAGCATGTCCTCCAGGCTGAATGCTCAGATAAGGGTCTGGTGTGGATTTTTTTTATTTTGCCGTGGAGTTCCCCTTAAAATCCATACCAGACCCCAAGGGCCTGATATGGATTTTGGAGGACCCCACGCTGTTTTTAAAAAAAAAGAATTTGCGGAGTTCACCTTAATATCTATACCAGACCCGAAGGGCCTGGTATGGACTGGGGGGGCCCATGCCAATTGTTTCCTTGATTTTTATCTATATTGCCGGGAGCCGGCAATACATTACAGCCGCAAGCAATTTAAAATTACATTATTTTCCTTTAGAAATATAGTTTTGCTGTGGCACTGTAAAACACATCAGACAGATGTGCCACTTTACAGGCAGACTAAGGGGAGCCCCCCCCCCCCCCAGGCAAGATTTTTAATGAATATTTCATTTTTATTGTTTCACTTTAAGCATTATTAAAATCACTGCTCCTGAAAAAATGGTTGTTTTAAAAACTTTTTTTGTATTGATACATGTCCCCTGGGGCAGTACCTGAGTCCCCATACACTTTTCATGGCAATGACTTGCATATAAGCCTTTAACCACTTGCCGACCGCCTAACGCAGATATACAGAATGGCACGGGCAGGCAAAATTACGTACCTTGTATGTGATCTGCGTCCCCCCGGTGCCCGAGGCAGTCAGCTTCATTAGGGAAGCGATCCAGGCTGAGGGCGAGGCCACTCATTCGTGGACACCCCCTCACGACCGCTCCCCACGAATGATATTCTTCCTCTGCTGCTGTATAGTAAACAGCGGCAGAGGAAGTGATGTCATCTCTCCTCGGCCCGGTATTTTCCGTTCCGGCGCCGAGGAGAGAAGGCATCTGAGTAAGTGCACAACACACACACATACAGTAAAACACACCAGGCACACTTTACACCCCCCATCACCCCCTAATCACCCCCCCCCTGTCACAATGACACCAAGCAGTTTTTTTTTCTGATTACTGCATTGGTGTCAGTTTGTGACAGTTAGTGTGGTAGGGCAGTTAGTGTTAGCCCCCTTTAGGTCTAGGGTACCCCCCTAACCCCCCTAATAAAGTTTTAACCCCTTGATCACCCCCCGTCGCCAGTGTCACTAAGCGATCATTTTTCTGATCGCTGTATTAGTGTCACTGGTGACGCTAGTTAGGGAGATAAGTATTTAGGTTCGCCGTCAGTGTTTTATAGCGTCAGGGACCCCCATATACTACCTAATAAAGGTTTTAACCCCCTAATTAACCCTTTAACCAGTGATCACCGTATAAGTGTTATGGGTGACACTGGCTAGTTAGTTTATTTTTTATAGTGTCAGGGCACCCACTGTTTATTACCGAATAAAGGTTTAGCCCCCTAATCGCCCGGCGGTGATATAAGTTAGGTCATAGGGTCAGATAGGGTCTGCATCGCCCCAGTCAGCATCAAGTTAGTGCCAGTACCGCTATCACCCACGCACACAGCATACACCCCCATTAGTGGTATAGTATCTGAACTGATCAATATCTGATCCAATCAGATCTATACTAGCGTCCCCAGCAGTTTAGGGTTCCCAAAAATGCAGTGTTAGCGGGATCAGCCCAGATACCTGCTAGCACCTGCATTTTGCCCCTCTGCCTGGCCCAGCCCAGCCCACCCAAGTGCAGTACCAATCGATCACTGTCACTTACAAAACACTAAACACATAACTGCAGCGTTCGCAGAGTCAGGCCTGATCCCTGCGATCGCTAATAGTTTTTTTGGTAGCGTTTTGGTGAACTGGCAAGCACCAGCCCCAGGCAGCATCAGGTTAAGGCAAGTAGCGATAACACCCACGCACACAGCATACACCTCCCTTAGTGGTATAGTATCTGAACGGATCAATATCTGATCCGATCAGATCTATACTAGCGTCCCCAGCAGTTTAGGGTTCCCAAAAATGCAGTGTTAGCGGGATCAGCCCAGATACCTGCTAGGACCTACGTTTTGCCCCTCCGTCCAGCCCAGCCCACCCAAGTGCAGTATCGATCAATCACTGTCACTTACAAAACACTAAACGCATAACTGCAGCATTCGCAGAGTCAGGCCTGATTCCTGCGATCGCCAACAGTTTTTTTGGTAGCGTTTTGGTGAACTGGCAAGCACCAGTGGCCTAGTACACCCCCATCAAACCAGCACTGAAGTAACACTTGGTAACGTGGCGAGTCCCATAAGTGCAGTTCAAGCTGGTGAGGTGGCAAGCACAAGTAGTGTCCTGCTGCCACCAAGAAGAAGACAAACACAGGCCCATCGTGCCCATAGTGCACTTCCTGCTGCATTTGCCAATCCTAATTGGGAACCCACCACTTCTGCAGCACTCGTACTTCCCCCATTCACATCCCCAACCAAATGCAGTCGGCTGCATGAGAGGCATTTTTATGTCCTCCCGAGTACCCCTACCAAACAAACCCCCCCAAAAAAGATGTTGTGTCTGCAGCAGCATGGATATAGGTGTGACACCCACTATTATTGTCCCTTCTGTCCTGACAATCCTGGTCTTTGCATTGGTGAATGTTTTGAACACTACCATTCACTAGTTGAGTATTAGTGTAGGGTACAGCATTGCACAGACTAGGCACACTTTCACAGGGTCTCCCAAGATGCCATCGCATTTTGAGAGACCCGAACCTGGAACTGGTTACAGTTATAAAAGTTACAGTTACAAAAAAAAGTGTAAAAAAAAAAAACACAAAAAAATATATAAAATAAAAAATAGTTGTTGTTTTATTGTTCTCTCTCTCTCTCTATTTTCTCTCTATTGTTCTGCTCTTTTTTACTGTATTCTATTCTGCAATATTTTCTTGTTATTATGTTTTATCATGTTTGCTTTTCAGGTATGCAATTTTTTATACTTCACTGTTTACTGTGTTTTATTGTTAACCATTTTTTTGTTTTCAGGTATGCCATTCAGCTGCAGCGCGGATTTATTTATCTTGACAGCAACAGCGTTTGCTCCCACGATATATAAAGCCATGACTCCAGCGGAGGTGATATATGCCGAAGCATGGGGGCAGCAGGGGCGGAGGAGCGATTTGCTCCTAACTTTTGGGGCGGATGCCCCCATGCTTTGGCATATATAAATGGTGCATGTATGCCCATCATTAGAAGAGGGTAGATGAAGGGAGGTATTCTAATGGTGGGCATACCCACCAATCAATCTCTTTTTTTTGTTCAGCCCACAGGCTGCATGAAAAAAAAGATTACAATATATGCCCAACAAGGACCAGCAACGTACTGGTATGTTGCTGGACTTTGAGTGGTTATACCAGAATGATGCCTGCAGGTTTAGGTATCATCTTGGTATCATTCTTTTACACCAGCGGTCAGCTTTCATGTAAAAGCAATCCTAGCGGCTAATTAGCTTCTAGACTGATTTTACAAGCAGTGGGAAGGAATGTCCCCCCCTCCCACCGTCTTCCATGTTTTTCTCTGGCTCTCCTGTCCCAACAGGGAACCTGAGAATGCAGCTGGTGATTCCGCCAGCTGACCATAGAGCTAATCAGAGACCAGAATGGCTCCAATCATCTCTATGACCTAAGAAACTGGAAGCTACGGGCATTTCATGACTTAGATTTCGCCGGATGTAAACAGCGCCATTGGGAAATTGGGAAAGCATTTTATCACACCGATCTTGGTGTGGTCAGATGCTTTGAGGGCAGAGGAGAGATCTAGGGTCTAATAGACCCCATTTTTTTCAAAAAAGAGTACCTGTCACTACCTATTGCTATCATAGGGGATATTTACATTCCCTGACATAACAATAAAAATGATTAAAAAAAATGAAAGGAACAGTTTAAAAATAATATAAAAAAGCAAAAAAAAAAATAAAGAAAAAAAAAGCAAAAAAAAAAGCACCCCTGTCCCCCCCTGCTCTCGCGCAAAGGCGAACGCAAGTGTTGGTCTGGCGTCAAATGTAAACAGCAATTGCACCATGCATGTGAGGTATCACCACGAAGGTCATATCGAGGGAAGTAATTTTAGCAGTAGACCTCCTCTGTAAATCTAAAGTGGTAACCTGTAAAGGCATTTAAAGGCTTTTAAAAATGTATGTAGTTTGTCGCCACTGCATGTTTGTGCACAATTTTAAAGTATGTCATGTTTGGTATCCATGTACTCGGCCTAAGATCATCTTTTTTATTTCATCAAACATTTGGGCAATATAGTGTGTTTTAGTGCATTAAAATTTTAAAAAGTGTGTTTTTTCCCCCAAAAATGCGTTTGAAAAATTACTGCGCAAATACTGTGTGAAAAAAAAAAATTAAAAACCCACAATTTTAATCTGTAGGGACTTTGCTTTTAAAAAATATATAATGTTTGGGGGTTCAAAGTAATTTTCTTGCAAAAAAAAAAAATGTTTCATGTAAACAAATAGTGTCAGAAAGGGCTTTGTCTTCAAGTGGTTAGAAGAGTGGGTTATGTGTGACATAAACTTCGAAATGTTGTGCATAACATGCCAGGACAGTTCAACCCCCCCCCCCAAATGACCCAAAGTAGACACCCCAAGCTATTTTCTGTGAGGCATGTCGAGTCCATGGAATATTTTATATTGTGACACAAGTTGCAGGAAAAAGACAATTTTTTTTTTTGCACAAAGTTGTCACTAAATGATATATTGCTCAAACATGCCATGGGAATATGTGAAATTACACCCCAAAATACATTCTGTTGCTTCTCCTGAGTACGGGGATACCACATGTGTGAGACCTTTTGGGAGCCTAGCCGCATACGGGACCCCAAAAACCAAGCACCGCCTTCAGGGTTTCTAAGGGTGTAAATTTTTGATTTCACTCCTCACTGCCTATCACAGTTTCAGAGGCCATGGAATGCCCAGATGGCACCCCCCCCCAATGACCCCATTTTGGAAAGTAGACACCCCAAGCTATTTGCTAAGAGGTATGGTGAGTATTTTGCAGACCTCGCTTTTTGTCACAAAGTTTTGAAAATTGAAAAAAGAAAAAAAAATACATTTTTCTTTTCTTTCTTCATTTTCAAATACAAATGAGAGCTGCATGGTTTTGTGCCATTTTAGCATTTTATGGCCTTGGAAACTGTGATAGGTAGTGAGGAGTGAAATCAAAAATTTACGCCCTTAGAAATCCTGAAGGCGGTGCTTGGTTTTCGGGGTCCCGTGCGCGGCTCCCAAAAAGTCCCACACATGTGGTATCCTCATACTCAGGAGAAGCAGCTAAATGTATTTTGGGGTGCAATTCCACATATGCCCATGGCCTGTGTGAGCAATATATCATTTAGTGACAACTTTTTGTAAATGGTTTTTTTTTTTTGTCATTATTCAATCACTTGGGACAAAACAATTAATATTTAATGGGCTCAACATGCCTCTCAGCAATTTCCTTGGGGTGTCTACTTTCCAAAATGGGGTCATTTGGGGGGGTTTGTACTGCCCTGCCATTTTAGCACCTCAAGAAATGAGATAGGCAGTTATAAACTAAAAGCTGTGTAAATTCCAGAAAATGTACCCTAGTTTGTAGCCACTATAACTTTTGCGCAAACCAATAAATATACGCTTATTGACATTTTTTTTACCAAAGACATGTGGCTGAATACATTTTGGACTAAATGTATGACTAAAATTGAGTTTATTGTATTTTTTTTATAACAAAAAGTAGAAAATATTGTTTTTTTTTCAAAATTTTCGGTCTTTTTCTGTTTATAGCGCAATAAATAAAAACCGCAGAGGTGATCAAATAGCATCAAAAGAAAGCTCTATTTGTGGGAACAAAAGGACATACATTTCGTTTGGGTACAGCATGTTCTGGTGAGAACCAAACCGGGGGCTGTACGGCCCATCCCTCATTACTCTTTGGGAATGTATGTGGTAAGGCAAAAGATAATTTGACTTGAGAGGATGGAGAGAAGTATTGAGTCTGTGTTGCTGTAAGGAAGGGGCCATTAAAACCAAAACGTGATAAAGTGGAAAGCATTCAGGGCCATCCTAGAGGCTTTTTGAGCCTCTAAGTTCAACAAGTCTGGGGTCCTAGTCCTGTTAAGCCTGATGGATGATTTTAGTATAATATGATGAAATCCGATGTTCTGTTCAATAGTGTTTTACTCCAAAGAACAATTATGTCATTTATAAAATAATAGCTGTTGTTCCACAATTATAATCACAAAATGTTTAGTCTATTTAAATATTCAAATAAGGAAAGTGAAAGGAACGGCTTCAAGGACAGTAGGCAAAATGGTTTTAGATTATAGAAAATCTTTGTCATAAAAACACTTACCAAAAGAGAAAAGACTCTGAGGCTAGACACTAAACACCCTGATTATTTTCTCAGTAACTTGAATAAACACGTAGTACAGAATAATGCTGTCTTCTCTTATGAGAAATAGTGCAATTTGAAAAAGTCATTAAAGAGCATATCCAAACTTATTCCAATCACAAAGTCTAGAGTTTGTAATTTAATCACGACTATGTATCATTAAAAAAGCATCTGCAAGAACAACTGATGATGCTGTATGAGAAAAATCATTTATATTCCACTTGTACTTGAAACTTTTCCTTCTGTACTTCAGGGTAAACTCATTAACCTACATTTTACTGCAACACAGTCCTTTACTTTTAATGAAACAAAAAATTTTTTTCAATTTGTAGATTTAACATAATAAAAACAATCCATGTTTTAAACTGACTTGTCCCAAATAGTGATGCTGTTTCTTGATTAGTCTTTTGCACTTTTTGAGATGTTTAAGCTCTTCCCGGACCGCCCACCAACAATGTACTGTGGACAGGCAGCCCGTACAGGCACAGCGATGTACATGTACATCGCTGGCCTCTTTTAGGTTTACGGCGGGCTCATGTGCATTCCCATGCCGACACCTACTGTGATTAGACAAAGCGGGGTTATGTCAGCAGGTCCTGGTCAATGATTCATGGCTGGGACCTGCTGATCGGCTGTGTTCAATTACAGTCCAGAGCCCTGTGTTGACAAATAACACAGGGCTTTGTACAGAGGGAATAATCTCTCTGTTTCTTATCCCAGTAAAGCAGGGATAAGAAACAAAGAGATATTTTGTAAAAATCAGCACGCATTACACACATTAACACTTGTTAGGCACACAGTTAACCCTTTGTTCACCCTAGATGTTTTTTTTTTTTACTATTTTTAATACAATTTATTGAAATAATTCAAAAATACAGTAGATAAAGGGTGTGACCCCCTAAGGAAGTCACCAAGGTCTCTAATTTTACAAATCATTAGCAGAGATATGAGGAAAGATAATGAACATAGTATTAACTATACATATTGTAATACTGGGGGATGTTTAGCTCAAGTGTAGCGCTTACCAGTGAGCGGAGTCTTAGCCAGATATGCAGTTTAAAGGCTTTTTGGCCCACTTTTATTAAACAAAAGAAATGAACAGTCCATCCAGAATTCCCACGCAGGGGTTTCAACTTCATAGCAATAATCACAAACGAAAAATACAGAGCCTCCTGGCTTATACTGTACATACAGCCATGTGGATCAGGCTTTCCACTTCAGTCATTTGTCTGTTTCCCACAGACCATTCTCTTGTCAGTCCATATAGATAACAGCCACTCGCTGCTCTAACCCTCAGGCTTGGGTCTCTGGCTTCTCCCAGTGCACACCTGAACTTTCTGGCTTCTACCTTGCAAGCCTGGACTCCTCGGGAGGGTGGAGCCCAGAACCATGGTCAGGTGTCTACAAATAGTCCAGCACACACCTGACCAGTCAGTGTGCTGGTGAGTCTCAAAATTAGGACCCAGGACTGGGGATTTCATCCCACCCGGATCTCTACAAAATCCCCGGGCTCCAGATCCCAAAAGGGATTTTCCTAAACAGTGAGGAAACTGAAAAGCCAGTTTCTTCCCAAATAAGCAAATCCCCTGGAGCCCCTCAACCTGCCTGATTAGGAAACCCTGCATCCTTCCACTGGTGGGGTATCACACTACCACAATATATAGCAGAGTGAATGTCTAACAGAATATATCCTAGGAATAAGTGAACTATGATATTAGCAAATAAAGTTTCACAAATACCAATAACACACTGGTGAGAGAAAGAAACAACAGGACCAGCAATAACAGGAAGGATCAGTGCTAGTGAATGAATAAAAGGGGGAGGGGGACCGGAGAGAGGTGGACGAGAAATGGGGAGGTAGAGAGTACTGCACATCTGTATATGTTGGAAAAGGGGAGATTTATATTATCTTAATGTATGTGTATTATGGGTTGCTTTCTCTCGGTATAGCAGTAGAGTTAGTTCCCATTTAACTAATGAGATTTTTGGAAGAGATGTGGACGTCCAATGTTTTGGTATAGATCTACGAGCTACTAAAAGACAGATTTTGGCTCCAATGAGTATGCCGTGGACTCACAATAGTTGGCGAATGTGGACGAGGAGGAATATTTCCATAAAATCAACAGAATTAGGTCCTTTGGAAGATTGATGAGGGTAACTTCAGGCATAAAGGATACCACTTGGTCCCAGAAAGCTGCAATGTGTACACAAGAACAGAGGCAATGAGCCAGGGAGGGTCTCGGTTACGAGCAGAGAATGCAAAGAGCAAACCGTGGATTGGATTTCTCATGCAAAAAGGGTATGAAGGCATGGTGAATTCATTTCAGTTGGGTTCCCCTTCAGGATTCATTTGGAATCGGTTGAATAATGCTCTTTTTGGGGAAGTCTTTATTCCAGTTCACAACTGAAGAAGATTTAAAAGGATGTGTCCATTTTCAGAGCAAAGGTTTATATATGGACGATATAGAGTAAGTGCCTTGGTTTAGTAGATGGTCTAAAGTGGATAGCGAAACCTCTTGTGGCGGTCTCGGCTTTGTGAAGTGGCGTAGCTGATGCACTGCGAGTAGTAGAAGCAGTGTGAAGTGGGTAAAGAGATCTTCTCGGCTATCTCTATGAACTCTCTGGGGTGGTCTGGTTTCCAGGTTGAAGAGAGCAGAGTTAGGCCATGGCCTGTCCATGTTTTAAAGGCTTCATGGTATAGTGGGCTGACCGCCGCACGACGATGTACGTCCTAAGTTTGAATGGGGATATCGTTGTTATGGCAGCAGCTAGCTGCATTAACCCCGGTATCCCCGTTTTCGTGCGGCGGCCGGCTTTCAGATAAAAGTGGTCCCTGCGGCGGATTCACCGTGAGATCACTTTTATCGGTGGCGGGAGAGGGGCCCCCCCCCTCCCGCCGCGATCCGGTGCCCTCCGCAGCTTACCGGAGCCGTCGGTAGCGGCGGAGGCGATCGCGTCCACTCCCGTGGTGTGTCTGAAGACAAGTGAGCCCAAGATGGCGCTCACTCGTCTCCATGACACTGTTGGGCGGAAGCGACGTCAAAACGTCACTTCCGTCCACGCCTCTTAAAGGCATATTTTTTCAAATGTCATTTTTACAAATGACTTTTTTTTTTTTTTTTTTTTTATTTCATTTTAGTGTAAATATGAGATCTGAGGTCTTTTTGACCCCAGATCTCATATTTAAGAGGTCCTGCCATGCTTTTTTCTATTACAAGGGATGTTTACATTCCTTGTAATAGAAATAAAAGTGACACAATTTTTTTTTTTTTTTAAAGTGTAAAAATAAATAAAATATTGTAAAATAAATAATAAAAACAACAAAAAAATTTTTTAAAACCCCCCTGTCCTGACGAGCTCGCGCGCAGAAGCGAACGCATACGCGAGTAGCGCCCGCATATGAAAACGGTGGTCAAACCACACATGTGAGGTATCGCCGCGACCGGTAGAGCGAGAGCAATAATTCTAGCCCTAGACCTCCTCTGTAGCGCAAAATATGCAACCTGTAGAATTTTTTAAACGTCGCCTATGGAGATTTTTGAGGGTAAAAGTTTGACGCCATTCCACGAGCGGGCGCAATTTTCAAGCATGACATGTTGGGTATCAATTTACTCGGCGTAACATTATATTTCACAATATAAAAAAAAAATTGGGATAACTTTACTGTTGTTTTATTTTTTTATTCAAAAAAGTAAATTTTTTCCAAAAAAAGTGCGCTTGTAAGACCGCTGAGCAAATACGGTGCAAAAAAAAGTATTGCAATGACCGCCATTGTATTCTCTAGGGTGTTAGAAGAAAAACCATATATAATGTTTGGGGGTTCTAAGTAATTTTCTAGCAGAAAAACCTGTTTTAAACATGTAAACACCTAAAATCCAAAACGAGGCTGGTCTTAAAGTGGTTAAAGAATTCACCCGTAAAACGGCTAGAGGCTATGTGTTTAATCGTTGTGGCTATTTCCGATGTTGTAATAGGCGAGTTTAAGGATTCAAGATGAGATGTGGAAACCGTGGGGAGGTTACGTTTATCTAGAAACCTCTGAGCCTGGCTTTTATCGATGGGGTCTGGAGCATAGAGAGCAGATTAGTACTGCAACACAATAGTGCTAAACTGCTGGGGGTGAGATTTGACGGTACCTGAAGAGTCCTGAGGGAACGTGATAAAAGTGGGGTCGTGTGGGCCTTTACATAATCTGGCTAGTAGTTTACCTGACTTGTTTCCAAATTTATGAAAGGTCGCATCCATATGAGCGTGTTTGAACAGTTCTAATCTTTCTGCCCATGAGTCAAAAATATGCTTTGCTTCACGCTATTCCCACAAATAGAGATTTCTTTTGGTGGTATTTGATCACATGTCATTTTTATTTTTTGCACTATAAACAAAAAAAGAGCGACAATTTTGAAAAAAAGCTATATTTTTTACTTTTTGCTATAGTAAATATCCCAAGAAAATATATAAAAAAACAAATTTCTTTCTAAATTTAGGCCAATGTGTATTCTTCTACATATTTTTGGTTAAAAAAAAATTGCAATAGCGTACATTGATTGGTACATTGATTCTTTTTTATTAGTAATGGCAGTGATCTGCAATTTTTATCGTGACTGTGACATTATGGCGGACACATCGGACACTTTTGACACTATTTTGGGACCATTGTCATTTATACAGCGATCAGTGCTATAAAAAGGCACTGATTACTGTATAAATGACACTGGCAGGGAAGGGGTTAAACACTAGGGGGCGATCAAGGGGTTAAGTGTGTCCTAGGGAGTGATTCTAACTTTGGGGGGATGGGCTACCACTGACAGGGAGCAGTAGATCCCTGTCATGTCACAAGGCAGAACAGGGAAATGCCTTGTTTACAAAGGCATCCCCCTGTTCTTCCGCTCCGTGACATGACAGCGGGCCCCCGGCAGACATCGAGTCCGCAGGACCTGTGGGCACGCGCACGCTCCCACAATGCCGCATCTTAAAGGGAATGTACAGGTACGCCCATTTGTGCAGCCGTGCCATTGTGCCGATGTATATCGTCGTGCACTGGTCGGCAAGCGGTTAAATGTGTTTTGATGATTTTTTAGAGGTAAAGGCATAGAATGATTTTAAGGGTACAAATGGAGGTGTTTTAGGTGTGCTGGGAGATTGTGTAAAGAGAGGAAGGGTTTTATTGAAAAAAATCCTGCATTGTGGTAAGAATAAAGTAAGTAAATGTAAAAGTAAAAGTTTAAAAGTGTTTTTAATAAGAACACCATACATTGTAAAGGATAATTAAGTAAGTTAAGAGTTGAAGAGAAACTAAGAGAGAAGTTATTAATGAAAATTAAATTAAATAAAAAAACGTCAGCCAAGCAAAAAAAAAAAAATAATAAATTAAATAAAAAAACTCAAGAAATATTTAGGTCTAATGCCGCGTACACACGAGCGGACTTTACGGCAGACTTTGCCCGGCGGACGGGATTTCGTCGGACAATTCGATCGTGTGTGGGCTCCAGCGGACTTTGTTTTCTCAAAAGTTGGACGGACTTAGATTTGAAACATGTTTTAAATCAATCCGTCAAAATCGACTCCGGTCGAAAAGTCAGTTCGTCTGTATGCTAGTTTGACGAACAAAAGCCACGCTAGGGCAGCTATTGGCTACTGGCTATGAACTTCCTTGTTTTAGTCCGGTCGTACGTCATCACGTACGAATTCAACGGACTTTGGTGGATTGTGTGTAGGCAAGTCCGTTCATTCAGAAAGTCTGTCGTAAAGTCTGTCGAAAAGTCAGCGGGGCAAAGTCTGCTGTTAAGTCTGACCGTGTGTACGCGGCATTAGGATTGCAGTGGAAAAGTTAATGGAACTTACCACTCATGTCCAGGTAGAGCTCACATCTAGAAGCTTAGGAACACTGTGTCAGGTAAAATCCCCAATTAAAATAAATTATCGAAGGTAGCTACTGATATATCTGATAAAGGTTTCCATTGTACAAGTCGATTCAATGCAGTTTAGAGACAAAAGACGCAGAAATAAAGTATTTTTAACAACGGGAAGTAACATTACGGAGCTGTTAGAGATTTAAAGAGGACATTCAAAGACTTTAGTGGCGAACAATACCAGAACTGGCGAGTGTCCATGTCTGCTGTAGCATCGCGGAAATATTCATTTTCATGTATTTATTGATTATGAAGTACCATATTTTTAGCATATAACACGCACCGGCGTATAACACGCACCTTAACTTTAACCGCTTGCCGACCGTCCGCTGCAGTTATACTGCGGCAGATTGGCACAGGCAGAGGAATCGCTGTCATGGTACGTCGGTACCATAAATGGCCACTAGATGCGACGGCCACTAGATACGACAGAACCGATGCGATTTCCCGGCCTTCTCGATCACCGCCAGGATCCCGCGATCGCTCGGGGCACACGGAAAACCGGGAGCTGTGTGTGTAAACATAGTTTCCGGTTCTCTGAGGGGAGAACTGACAGATCCTCTGTTCATACAGAGTATGAATGTATGTATACAGAGTATGAACAGGCGATCTGTTAGTTTCCCTGCACAGTCCACATCCCCCTTCAGTTAGAACACTTCCTAGGACACATATTAACCCCTTCACTGCCCCCTAGTGTTAACCCCTTCACTGCCAGTGACATCTTTACAGTAATCAATGCATTTTTAATCGCACTGATAGCTGTATTAATGCAAATGGTCCTAAAAATGTGTCAAAATTGTCTGACATGTCCGCAGTCACAGTAAGAATAATGCCATAAAACTATCTCCTATTTTGTAGACGCTATAACTTTTGCGGAAACAAATCGCTTATTGTGATTTTTTTTTTTACCAAAAATATGTAAAAGAATACATATTGGCTTAAACTGAGGAAAAAAATGTTTTTATATATTTTGGGGGGATATTTATTATAGCAAAAAGAAAAAATAATGCGTTTTTTTCAAAATTGTCATTCTTTTTTGTTTATAGCGCAAAAAATAAAAACCACAGAGGTAATCAAATACCACCAAAAGAAAGCTCTATTTTTGGGGAAAAAAGGATGTCAATTTTGTTAGGGAGCCATATCGCACGACCGCAATTGTCAGTTAAAGCGACGCAGTGCCAAATCGCAAAAAGTGCTCTCATCTTTGGCCAGCCAAATGGCCCGGGGCTGAAGTGGTTAAGAGTGAAGTTTCAGAAAAAAAATTCAATTTTAAAATAAGGGTCAGTGCTCTGCAGCCTCACCAGTGCCCATCAATGCAGCCTCTAACATGCCCATGATTGCAGCCTCTATGGTATACATCTGCAGACTTGCCTTTGCAGATGATTGCAGCCGTGCCAGTGCTGGAGGGGATGAGCACAGGTCTTATCAGCAGCTTGTTTGGCAGAATCAGTCAGTAATGGGGGATAGAAAGCTGCATAGAGACAATGGGAATTTCTGGTGACAGGTTCTTTGACCTTTGTGCCATTTGCCCTCTTTAGTTACCACAGTTCAGTTCCTCTTTAATGGTCGATGTCCACCAGGTGATATAGCATACATTCAGGTACATTCTCCTTGCATGACAGAACCACCCAGTTGCAGCAACCTCTGCTAATTAGAGGGGACGAGCGCCGCTGGATGACACAGATGTGCAATCTCCTGTGTATACAGCGCTCAGTCACTCACAGTCCCGCCCGGCTCATATGATGGACAGAGCAGTGGTCCAATGCCGGGCCAGGGGGGTGGGACAGTGTGTGACAGCACCGGATACACAGGAGATCACGGCTCTGTATCATCCAGCGGCGCTCGTCCCCTACAAGTAGCAGGGATCAGCATATAACACACACACACGATTTCCCCCTGATTTTCAGGGGGGAAAAAGTGTGTGTTATATACCGATAAATACGGTATATTTGAGCTAAGGGATGATCAGGAATGTTCGTCAAAGACAGTCAGTCAAGATCCAAGGTTTTAAGCAGTTAAGGCTAAACTTATTTAAAAAGTTTCTGTTTAAAATGAGGAAGTTACATTTTTACAGCCAGTTTCAAGCTAGCAGTAGATATTGAGAAATTGTGAGAATTGTGTAAGCCTATATGTATTAATATTGAAACTAAGAAAGCGGGAACTTGTCATTCAGCATAATATTGTTGGTAATTTTAAATTAATAAATGTGAATTACTGGTTATTAGTTAGGGGAAAGTTGTTGTTAGTATAGGGAATTCTCTTCCACCTGCTTAGAGAGAAAAGTGATTAATTTTATGTGCATGTGAATTTATGTCTTGTCTTGGAATTCCAAATTAGAGTATAAGTTGTTTTTTTTTTCTTCTGAATGCAAATGGATTGTTAAGTACCATAGTTGATATATGTCCTTTGATCCTGCCAAGATGGAGAGTGTTGCCAAAATGTGCAGGTGAGAGGGACAGAATAGGGTACGGATCTGTGTGTGGTGCTCTAAGAGGATTGAATCGCGGATTTGGACAAGGACAAGTTACTATTTGAGTCATTCCTCCTATCCAAAGTATTGTTTAGCACAATACACAGAGGTACATATCCGCTCGCATAAATCTGCTATTTTGCTTCAAGTGAAAAAGGGGAAAAACCCCAAGGTAACCCCAAGGATCAAACCGCTGCCCATACCTTCGCCACCGCTTTTGCAGAAATCATACTGCTATATTTGCATATTCCAATTCATTGCATATTATATATTCAGTGAGTCTGAGAGACTTGCTGGACTGGAGAGTGATTGTTTAGAGGGGTTTAGATCAGAGAAGTTAACTGTATAGATGTTAACTGGAATCATAAAATAATGTGACATCACTATTAAATTACATGCATGTGCTGGTACCAAATGTTTTTTTTTGAGGAATCTGATCAGATACTTAGATTAAAAAGGTTTAAGATAATTGCAAGATACACATTTTTAAGAGTAACATTTCAACTTATAGCTGGGGTATGAGGAATGTTTTAATTGTGTAATTGCCTTTCCTTACATTGTTGAAACTTTGGAAGGTATTTTTTTTCAATATCAACAAATGTACTATATTTCGGATTGATATAACTGCCCTTGGCTCTGAGGTGTTCAATAAATAGCATTATAGTGTTATAGAAGAATCTAGAGTGGTGTTTTATGTTGGGAAATAATTTGTTGTTTAACCACTTGCTTACAGGGCACTTAAACCCCCCTCCTATCCAGACCAATTTTCAGCTTTCAGCACTGACACAATTTGAATGACAATTGCGCAGTCATGCTACACTGTACCCAAATGAAATTTTTATCATTTTTTCCCCACAAATAGAGCTTTCTTTTGGTGGTATTTGATCACCTCTGCAGTTTTTATTTTTTGTTAAAAAAATGTAAAAAGACTGAATTTAAAAAAAAAAAATTAAATATTTTTTTATATTTTGTTATAAAAAAATTAAAACAGGTAATTTTTCTCCTTCATTGATGTACGCTGATGAGGCGGCACTGATGGGCACTGATAGGTGGCAGTGATGGGCACTGATGGGTGGCATTAATGGGCACTGATCTGTTACACTGATAGGCAGCACTGCTAGGTGGCACTGATTGGCACTACTGGTGGGCATTGATAGCTGGAACTTGTGGGCACTGTTCGGTGGCACTTGTGGGCACTGTTAGGTGGCACTTTGGGCACTATTAGGTGGCACTGTTAGGTGGCACTGTGGGCAGTGTTAGGTGGCACTGTGGGCACTGTTAGGTGGCACTGTTAAGAAGCACAGATGAGGCAGATGTGCCTCTTCCTCTTCGGGACCATTGTCCCTCTCATCTGAGCCAGTGATCTGCTTTTTTTTCTACTTACGCTATCAGCGTGAGTAGAAAAAAAAACGATTACCAATCTTTTGTTTACATCATGTGATCAGCTGTCATTGGCTGACAGCTGGTCACATGGTAAGGGGCCGGAACCGGCCCCTTACTTGGATCGGTGATCAGCCGAGTCTCAGTGACTCGGTGATCACAGCGCGCTCGACGCGTGCTCTGCAGGGCGCGTGCAGAGCGCATGCACAGGGGAGGCCGTCATATGACGGCCTCCCGGGAATTCAGGTCTGCGCTGTGGCCGTCATTCGGCCATAGTGTGCATGGCAGGTGGTTAAGATTAATTATAAAAAAATAGATTGTATGTTTGAGGGGTAGTTGGGCCAATGGGCTCATTTGTGGATGTTGAAGTTAAAGAAATAGGGAACTTAGCATTTTATAAGGACATTGCCTGTTACAAAACAAGGGAATGGTTATTTGTGCAGATGTTTTTAATTGTGTTTAAGCTGTTGATTGAGCTGAGTTATATATAATACACTGTCCCTCCAAACTTCATATCATTGTAATAAGTGAATTGTTTGGGTTTGCAAATTTTTCAATATCAAATTTTATTATGTAGATGGTGTAATTAATATGCTCATAGGCACAATCTGTGAATATATGAAGTGTTATGTATGTGTTTTTTTAGTTCTATTTTTGTA
The DNA here is from genome assembly GCA_037952925.1 of Lithobates clamitans. Lineage (NCBI taxonomy): Eukaryota > Metazoa > Chordata > Amphibia > Anura > Ranidae > Lithobates > Lithobates clamitans. The sequence continues at coordinate 6,452,220 of JBBGZY010000539.1, forward strand.
ATAAATACTATTTTTTTAAAAAACTTTTTTGTGTCTTGCCTACAAAGTCCATCATCGAAAATTTCCTTCAATAACCTCAATTATAGGGATGTGGCTTTACTTATCAGTGTGTCGTTTCCGTTTTCTGAAATAAAAGAATGATTGGGGATTTTAAAATATTTGATTTTTTTCCTTTTTAATTAATACAATTTTAAGAATATTATAATTAAGAAGTAGACAATTCATGCTATGAATCAACCATTCCATTCCATTCCAGGTGCTATGCCAGAGGAATTGTGGTTAGGAAAGAAAAAGGGAAGTAACTTAAGGTTGTGTAATCCTATGTACTAAGCTACTACTAGGGAAACAAAATATATACTTTGGGTGAGATATGGATTTAAAAAAAAAATGGAAAAAGGTGTTTAAGGGGAAGATATGGAAACAATTTATAAATGAAGAATGAATGGAATGGCCAATGAATGTGGAAAGTGGTTGTATTGTGTTTAATGAATGCACAAGCTATTATTTGATTGGTAAAGTATATCATTTTGTTTAAAATGTACACAAAGAGATGGTTATCTCAGTGTTCTCTTATTTTGGGGGTAGAGGTTATTAGGCCCATGTTCCTGATAAAATATATGTGTATTTACAAAAGATTTCCCTAAAAGTTTGGGGTTAAATTAAAATTGCTAATGGGATTTTGAAAAAAAGGGTGAAATTATAAATGTTTGAAGAGTTACTGAAATTAAGTAATCAGGACCTAAATAAATTGTTACATATATATTGAGTCCTACAATTTGAGGGGAAAGTTTGAATAACAGTCAGAGTGACTATTCTGGATGTATTTACCTTTTGAATTCCCAGAGTGTCAATCGTGAAGTTTTAATGATATAATGTTGTTTATCCATCAATGCTTTGTTTGTTGCTGATGATCATATATTTTTGCAAAGTTGGGAGGCTGACTTCTGAGTCAGAATGTGTGTTTGGGTAAAATGTTCAGTTCTGAGACCCTCAGGTCCACTTGGGACCCGGCGATAGAAGGAACTAAAGGTATTTATGTTTTGTTGAAATCCTGCTGTAATACTAGATTTGGGAAAAACTGTTTAGTAAAATATATTGAATCTATATAATGAAAACTCTTGCTGAGAAACATTTTTATTTTTGAATGCTTTACTTATGTTTGAATCAATGAAGAATAATTATTTTTAATACCTTCAATGGTTAAGGCCTGAATTGATCAGATAGATTCTGTGGTTATTCATGTTGAATGAGGAGTATCCACCCTAGCCAGTATTTAACCCCAGCCCCATGCACATGAAGAAATGCCCACCGCATTCATACCCTATACCCCATTTATACCCTACCCTATTCCCTATCCAGATGTCAAGTTACTTGAAGAAATAACTACAGCTTTTACATGGAAATCTTTGTTGTTCATCTTTGTTGTTCTACTGCCATGGGAGGTGCTGAGCTGAGTAGAGGCTTACTCCTGCTGGAAAATGTTTCTGGGAATGACACCTTGAGGGTTAGCCAAATGATGCACACTCAAGGTCTACGAAATGCCAGTGAGCATCACAAGGGAGAGATCCAGATGCCAGCCTGAAGGCCCAAGTCTAGCCCAATGCATCAGTTGCAGTCTGTCAGTGGATGTCGAGTTCTGTCCTTACAAAGAGGCAGGGTTTGGGGAGGAGGATCTCTGTAAAATATGGATGAGCACAGAATCGAACCAAAAGTTTGAGAAAAGTTTGTGAAAAGTTTTGGAGAATAACAGTTATAATGTGGACATTTTCCTTTTCCCTCTTGAATTTTATGGACATTCAGAAGCCATACAAGAGACTTTGTTTGTGCCTTTCTTTGGGACTATTTTTTATTTGGCCTAAAGGCTGTCATGCCCCTCCCACTTGCTTTTATGGACTGTCACACCCCTTCCCCCTTCATATTTCATGGACAATTGCTATGCAGCTGAAATTTTGATATGTACTTATTCTGATTTTTACATGCTTAAGATAGTAGTACATTTATAGGAAAGTAGTCCAGGTGAATGTTGGGGGCATATTGGGGCAACAGGGTTTGTGATTGTCATGTTCGTGACAATAGAGAGGATTAAAAGGGTCATGAAAAAGCCCCCTTGGGTTTTTTAATCTAATACACAACTGTTCCTTTAAAAGTTATCATTTTCTGATTAAGTAAAAAATATATTGTTGTGTAAAATGGGTCTTGTGTTGAAAAGGAAACCAGTCATAGGAAGTTACGTATGTGTCATGAGATATCTGCATTTAAATCTGTCTAGGTGACATACAATAATGTGACATGATGGGTTTGCTTAGATAAAAAGTTAATGACTATGATTGGTTGATTGTATGTTAAAAAGGAAATGTGTCATTTGAATATGTACCCCTTATTGGTGGACGGTGGTCGTAACGCCTACCTTTTAACCACTATTTAACACCATGCAGAAGATAATAAGAGTGGAACAGTGTATTGTAGAGCAACCTGTCTTGTGTCAATCACTGTGTCCCCTATGCATAGAGGTATATATTTGGATATGAAGCAACAGAATCAGAGTCGATGGTAAGGTAATTATAATTAGATAACAAGATGATAGTCAGAACTAGTGTTTAAAGGTGAAAATGCACCTTTCAGTAGGCGCTATAACTTTCACACAATCCAATCAATATACACTTATTGAGATTTTCTTTTACCAAAGACATGTAGCGGAATACATTTTTACATACATTTTTACATACATTTTTGAAGAATTTGATCTTTATTCTTTTTTTATTGTAAATGCTTTATATCAGAAAGTAGAAAATATAACTATTTTTTCAAAAATGTTCCATCTTTTTTCATTTTTATAATAAAAAATAAAAACCCAGTGGTGATCAAAAACCGCCAAAAGAAAGCTCTATTAGTTTGAAAAAAGTTACATAAATTTTGTTTGGGTACAGCATTGCGTGACCGCACAATTACCAGTTAAAGTAGCGCAGTGCTTGATAGCAAAAAAGGCCTGGTAATGAATGGGGTGAAACCTTGTGGAGCTGAGGTGATTAGAGGGCCTATGTTTTTTTGTTTCTGGCAATGCAATATTGGCAATTAGGATGTTCAGTTATCAAATGCAAACTATGATACATTCTAATGCCCAGCTTACAAATAACACAACTTTGCTCAATGGCAAGATTGAACCCCAAGCCACCCTTTGTTTCTAATTTGGATTGTTGGTGTATCAGGATTTGAGATATATGTCCCTTTGTGTTGCAAGTGTAGCACCCTCTAGTGTGCAACTAGTGTAGGTACATTTATTTTATTGAATCATGGTATTTGTGTGAGTCTGTAATTAGGTCAGGTTACTGCAGATCAGGCTGGATGGCTCTACAGGGCGTGATCATCGCACTATTTGTGGATTTGAGATTTGTGTCTGATTCAGAGCACAGACGGGTTTTGTGCAGATACAGGCACATTGAGGAAGATTTCTGCCAGATCCATGCATCGGATCAAGAGAACGGGTGCTATAAAACACCATTACATAGCAGCAAACAGATATTTGAAGCTGCTGGTGCCTCTGGAGTCCCATGGACATCAAGGTGTAGAGTCCTCCAGAGTCTTGCAACTGTGCATAACCTTCCATTCAGCCATCACTAACCAATGCTCACAAGCAGAAACAGCTGCATTGGGCAGAAAAATACACCCTGTTCCAACAAGGCTGCGACATCAGCAAGGCGGTGGTGGAGTCATATTTTGGGCTGGAATCAGGGGAAGAGAGCTGGTCGGCCCCTTTAGGGTCCCCGAAGGTGTAAAGATGACATCTGCAAAGTATGTGGAGTTCCTGACTGACCACTTCCTTCCCTGGTACAGAAGGAAGAACTATGCTTTCCAGAATAAAATCATCTTCATGCATGACAATGCACCATCTCATGCTGCAAAGAATACCTCTGCCTCAATGGCTGCTATGGGAATAAAAGGAGAGAAAGTCATGGTGTGGCCTCCATCCTCCCCTGACTTCAATCCTATAGAGAACCTTTGGAGCATCCTCAAACAAAAGATATATGAGGGTGGGAGGCAGTTTACATCCAAACAGCAGCTCTGGGAGGCTAGTCTGACATCTTGCAAACAAATTCAAGCAGAAACTGTCCAAAAACTCACAAGTTCAATGGATGCAAGACTTGTGAAGCTGCTATCAAATAAGGGGACCTATGATAAAATGTAATGTGGCCTGTTAAAATGTTTGAAAAGTTAAAATGTTGTTCAAAGTTTGATTGAAATAGCTTTTGATTTCAGTAAATATGCTGCAAACACAACAAATGACAATTTTCAGTTCTTTACAACCTGTAAAGTGTTTTGAAACTTACTGTGCGTAATAATTTGGAACAGTGCATTGTAAGTTTTTTATTTTGAAAAAAAAAACTGCTATCATTAGGAGGTTTATTCAATAAAATTAAGTGTTCTTGCATAGCAAGACCACTTACTGTTATTAGTGGGAATGCTTTAGCAGTCCCACTATTGTTATTCGATTTTATTTATTTTTCTTATTCTTCCGTACGTTTTTCGGTAATGTGTAACTTCTGCATACTTTCAGCTATTAAAACCATTCAACTATCAAAATGTTCGTCTCTTTTAGCTGAGGTGTGCTCTTTTTCAACTTTTTTTCTACCATTTATACTTTTTAAAATATTAAGCTTTTTATCACTTTTTTTTAACATTGAAGTCAATGGGAGCATGCTTGAAATCCTTAAATTTTTCTTCCGCTCCCAAAAGTTTCAGCTCCTTCATACTTTCACCTAGAGACACCAAACAAACTTTAAAATGTTCACAAAATATTCAGCTATCTGGCTATATCTTTTCAGTTTGATATCTTTTACAGTTTTTGAGAAAAAGCTTTTTGTTTAGAGGTCATTTCAAGAAATTTTAGCCATTAATCAGAGTGTACTGTGTGTGTTTTGTTGCCATGGTTACCAAAGCTTCTGTTATACACAGGGGGGAGGTGGCTGGAGCATCTCAGCTCTGATTACAGAGCCCGGGGGGAGGGGACAAAAGCTGAAAAATCAGAACATGATTTCTAAACTGCCGCCACTCCCTCATTTTCAAGCCCACCTACACAAATCTTATATCAAAACGTTCAGCTATCCCTGCTGCCACTAAACATGTCCACGGCTAAGCCATAGTCCTGATAGTTTTCACAATATGACCATTTGTTTGCAACTCACGCCGTCCATTGACATTCATTGAAACTACACTCTAGCCCCCTCCAAATTTGAAGGGCAATTTCTAAACTGCGACTGTGCCTTCATTTTTAATATTTCAGAGACATACTATACATCAAAATCTAGGTCTGGGTCTTGTGATTCTCACAATATAAAGATCTTCGCTGTAGGATGTATAGTTTTAAAATACGGCCATTTGTTTAGAGGTCATTTCAGGAAATTTTAGCCATTAATCAGAGTGTACTGTTAGTGTTTGTTTTGTTGCCATGGTTACCAAAGCTTCTGTTATACACAGGGGGGGAGGTGGCTGGAGCATCTCAGCTTTGATTACAGAGCCCGGGGGAGGGGACAGACACACCATGTACTGATTTATAATAGAGGAATATGATGGGGCAGTTTTGATGGGGTAATTCTGATGGGGCAGTTTTGATGGGGTAATTCTGATGGGGCAGTTTTGATGGTGGCAATATGATGGGGCAGTTTTGATGGTGGCAATATGATGGGGCTGTTTTGATAGGGCAATTCTGATGGGGCAGTTTTGATGGTGGCAATATGATGGTGCAGTTTTGATGGGGCAATTCTGATGGGGCAATTTTCATGGTGGCAATAGGATGGGACAGTTTTGATGGCAATATGATGGGGGCAATTTTGCTGGGGGCCGTTTTACCAATTCAGCATTCCCACGCATTTTCCCCAGGAAATGCATTTTCTAGTCTCACATATATATTATTCTTATTATTATAGCCAAATTTACCACCCTAACTCCTCCCACAGTTTTTACACTACATAGACAAGTAATAAACCGAAACGTGCGGATTGTTCCCGAATGGTGTGCTATTACTTTGTGGAACGTTTCGCCAAATGGTTCACGAAATATCGTCGTTTTTGCGGCGAAATTGGTCCCATAGGAATGAATGGGGAAACTAGAGTGGGAGATGACAAAAGCTGGAAAATCAGAACATGATTTCTAAACTGCCGCCACTCCCTCATTTTCAAGCCCACCTACACAAATCTTATATCAAAACGTTCAGCTATCCCTGCTGCCACTAAACATGTCCACGGCTAAGCCATAGTCCTGATAGTTTTCACAATATGACCATTTGTTTGCAACTCACGCCGTCCATTGACATTCATTGAAACTATACTCTAGCCCCCTCCAAATTTGAAGGGCAATTTCTAAACTGCGACAGTGCCTTCAATTTTAATATTTCAGAGACATACTATACATCAAAATCTAGGTCTGGGTCTTGTGATTCTCACAATATAAAGATCTTCGCTGTAGGATGTACAGTTTTTAAAATACGGCCATTTGTTTAGAGGTCATTTCAGGAAATTTTAGCCATTAATCAGAGTGTACTGTTAGTGTTTGTTTTGTTGCCATGGTTACCAAAGCTTCTGTTATACACAGGGGGGAAGGTGGCTGGAGCATCTCAGCTGATTACAGAGCCCGGGGGAGGGGACAGACACACCATGTACTGATTTATAATAGAGGAATATGATGGGGCAGTTTTGATGGGGTAATTCTGATGGGGCAGTTTTGATGAAGCAGTATTTGGGAAGCATAAACAGGGCATGAGCGTTGCTAGGAAACAGTGGTTGTAAACACAAGATGCTGAGACACTCCAAATGCATGTGACTTCATCTGCTAGACTTGATAATGCTTGTAGACTCCTCCCACAGTTTTCACACTACAGAGACAAATAATATACCGAAACGAGCGGATTGTTCCCGATTGGTGTGTTATTACTTTGTGGAATGTTTTGCCGAATGGTCCACGAAATGACGTTTTTGCGGCGAAATTGGTCCCATAGGAATGAATGGCGAAATGTTCAAAACTAGAGTGGGAAGTGACAAAAGCTGACAACCCCATGATCAGCCAAAACATTATGACCACCCCATGATCAGCCAAAACATTATGACCACACCATGATCAGCCAAAACATTATGACCGCCCCATGTAAAAAAAAAAATATTTTTGAAAAAAAATAATAATTTTTGAAAAAAGTAAAAAAATAATTTTTGAAAAAAAAAAATCATTTTTGAAAAAAAAAAATATATTTTTAAAAAAAAAATTACTTTTAAAAAAAAAATTATTTTTGAAAAAAAAATATATTTGAAAAACAAAAATATTTTTGAAAAAAAAAAATTATTTTTGAAAAAAAAATTACTTTAAAAAAAAATAATAATTTCGAAAAAAAAATTATTTTTGAAATAAAAAAATTCATTTTTGAAAAAAAAAAATTACCTTTGAAAAAAAAAATTACTTTTGAAAAAAAAAAATCATTTTTGAAGAAAAAAAAATCATTTTTGATTAAAAAAAATTCATTTTTGAAAAAAAAAATTACTTTTGAAAAAAATGTTCAGCTCTTTCAGCGAATGATGGAACTTTTTTACTACTATTTATACTTTTTAAAATATTAAGCTTTTTAACACTTTTCACAGTTACTCAAGCCACTCCACCCCACCCAGTTACTCCGCCCACTCCAGTTGTAGAGGCAAGAACACTTTCACAATTTACCCAGAAATTGTACCTTTTCTAGTTTGAATTGTACTCTTAATAGTTGATAACATGAAAATTATGCTGACTGTTGTTTACATCAATTATTTAGGTAAATGAGAAAAATATCATTGGCATAATAATTTGGAACAGGGTGTATGAACAAATAAATGTACTGGGGATTGTTACCCCAAATTATTATTAAGTGTTCTTGCATAGCAAGACCACTTACTGTTATCTCACATATATATTATTCTTATTATTATAGCCAAATTTACCACCCTAACTCCTCCCACAGTTTTTACACTACATAGACAAGTAATATACCGAAACGTGCGGATTGTTCCCGAATGGTGTGCTATTACTTTGTGGAACGTTTTGCCGAATGGTTCACGAAATATCTTCGTTTTTGCGGCGAAATTGGTCCCATAGGAATGAATAGGGAAACTAGAGTGGGAGATGACAAAAGCTGGAAAATCAGAACATGATTTCTAAACTGCCGCCACTCCCTCATTTTCAAGCCCACCTACACAAATCTTATATCAAAACGTTCAGCTATCCCTGCTGCCACTAAACATGTCCACGGCTAAGCCATAGTCCTGATAGTTTTCACAATATGACCATTTGTTTGCAACTCACGCCGTCCATTGACATTCATTGAAACTACACTCTAGCCCCCTCCAAATTTGAAGGGCAATTTCTAAACTGCGACTGTGCCTTCATTTTTAATATTTCAGAGACATACTATACATCAAAATCTAGGTCTGGGTCTTGTGATTCTCACAATATAAAGATCTTCGCTGTAGGATGTATAGTTTTTAAAATACGGCCATTTGTTTAGAGGTCTTTTCAGGAAATTTTAGCCATTAATCAGAGTGTACTGTTAGTGTTTGTTTTGTTGCCATGGTTACCAAAGCTTCTGTTATACACAGGGGGGAAGGTGGCTGGAGCATCTCAGCTGATTACAGAGCCCGGGGGAGGGGACAGACACACCATGTACTGATTTATAATAGAGGAATATGATGGGGCAGTTTTGATGGGGTAATTCTGATGGGGCAGTTTTGATGAAGCAGTATTTGGGAAGCATAAACAGGGCATGAGCGTTGCTAGGAAACAGTGGTTGTAAACACAAGATGCTGAGACACTCCAAATGCATGTGACTTCATCTGCTAGACTTGATAATGCTTGTAGACTCCTCCCACAGTTTTCACACTACAGAGACAAATAATATACCGAAACGAGCGGATTGTTCCCGATTGGTGTGTTATTACTTTGTGGAATGTTTTGCCGAATGGTCCACGAAATGACGTTTTTGCGGCGAAATTGGTCCCATAGGAATGAATGGCGAAATGTTCAAAACTAGAGTGGGAAGTGACAAAAGCTGACAACCCCATGATCAGCCAAAACATTATGACCACCCCATGATCAGCCAAAACATTATGACCGCCCCATGTAAAAAAAAAAAATATTTTTGAAAAAAAAAAAAAATTTTTGAAAAAAGTAAAAAAATAATTTTTGAAAAAAAAAAATCATTTTTAAAAAAAATATATATATTTTTGAAAAAAAAAATATTTTTGAAAAAAAAAAAATTATTTTTGAAAAAAAAAAAATTTTTGAAAAAAAAATTTCTTTTAAAAAAAAAATTATTTTTGAAAAAAAAAATATATTTGAAAAAAAAAATATTTTTGAAAAAAAAAAATTATTTTTGAAAAAAAAATTACTTTAAAAAAAATAATAATTTCGAAAAAAAAATTATTTTTGAAATAAAAAAATTCATTTTTGAAAAAAAAAATTACCTTTGAAAAAAAATTACTTTTGAAAAAAAAAATAATTTTTGAAGAAAAAAAAATCATTTTTGATTAAAAAAAATTCATTTTTGAAAAAAAAAAATACTTTTGAAAAAAATGTTCAGCTCTTTCAGCGAATGATGGAACTTTTTTACTACTATTTATACTTTTTAAAATATTAAGCTTTTTAACACTTTTCACAGTTACTCAAGCCACTCCACCCCACCCAGTTACTCCGCCCACTCCAGTTGTAGAGGCAAGAACACTTTCACAATTTCCCCAGAAATTGTACCTTTTCTAGTTATTATTATTATTATACAGGATTTATACAGCACCAAAAGTTTGTGCAGCGCTTAACAAAATGAAAGCAGACATTACAGTTACATTACAATTTGGTACAAGAGGAATCAGAGAGCCCTGCTCATTAGAGCTTACAATCTAGGAGGTAGGGTCAATTGATACAAAAGGTAATAGCTGTGGAGGCTGAGCTGTTAGAGAAAGTAAAATGGTGTATTAGTTATGCAGCACACTCTATCAATAGGTAGGTGCTAGTAATAGATTTTTACTAGGAACTGTCAGCACAGGCAAATTTAGGCAGGCCTATGCTGCAAGTTAGGCCTGTCTGTTTTGATCTGGAGGGCTGGATGTGCTAGGAAGTCTGGGAGGCAACTTTGCTTTTACACAGTCATCAGCAAAGTCTTTATCATTACACGGTCAATGATGGGGAATCCTGGATCAGAAGAGAGACTGTGGGGATATGTGTCAAATCGATGTGGCCTGAGGGCACAAGATTTGCAAGCTGGGCTGGCTGGGAACAGTAGTCCATTATCCAACAATTGCTTTTAAACTACCAGGCCTCCGGGGAGAGGTGCTGCAGGCCTCTGGCTTAGTAGTTGTGAGCAATCAGAGCCAGCTTAAAGGATTTATTAAGAGTGGGTCCTTCTAGCTTTCAGAAGAAGATGTGACATTACTTTATTAAGTGTTCTTGCATAGCAAGACCACTTACTGTTATCTCACATATATAGTATTCTTATTATTATAGCCAAATTTACCACCCTAACTCCTCCCACAGTTTTTACACTACATAGACAAGTAATATACCGAAACGTGCGGATTGTTCCCGAATGGTGTGCTATTACTTTGTGGAACGTTTCGCCGAATGGTTCATGAAATATCGTCGTTTTTGTGGCGAAATTGGTCCCATAGGAATGAATAGGGAAACTAGAGTGGGAGATGACAAAAGCTGGAAAATCAGAACATGATTTCTAAACTGCCGCCACTCCCTCATTTTCAAGCCCACCTACACAAATCTTATATCAAAACGTTCAGCTATCCCTGCTGCCACTAAACATGTCCACGGCTAAGCCATAGTCCTGATAGTTTTCACAATATGACCATTTGTTTGCAACTCACGCCGTCCATTGACATTCATTGAAACTACACTCTAGCCCCCTCCAAATTTGAAGGGCAATTTCTAAACTGCGACTGTGCCTTTATTTTTAATATTTCAGAGATATACTATACATCAAAATCTAGGTCTGGGTCTTGTGATTCTCACAATATAAAGATCTTCGCTGTAGGATGTATAGTTTTTAAAATACGGCCATTTGTTTAGAGGTCATTTCAGGAAATTTTAGCCATTAATCAGAGTGTACTGTTAGTGTTTGTTTTGTTGCCATGGTTACCAAAGCTTCTGTTATACACAGGGGGGGAAGGTGGCTGGAGCATCTCAGCTGATTACAGAGCCCGGGGGAGGGGACAGACACACCATGTACTGATTTATAATGATGGGGCAGTTTTGATGGGGTAATTCTGATGGGGCAGTTTTGATGAAGCAGTATTTGGGATGCATAAACAGGGCATGAGCGTTGCTAGGAAACAGTGGTTGTAAACACAAGATGCTGAGACACTCCAAATGCATGTGACTTCATCTGCTAGACTTGATAATGCTTGTAGACTCCTCCCACAGTTTTCACACTACAGAGACAAATAATATACCGAAACGAGCGGATTGTTCCCGATTGGTGTGTTATTACTTTGTGGAATGTTTTGCCGAATGGTCCACGAAATGACGTTTTTGCGGCGAAATTGGTCCCATAGGAATGAATGGCGAAATGTTCAAAACTAGAGTGGGAAGTGACAAAAGCTGACAACCCCATGATCAGCCAAAACATTATGACCACCCCATGATCAGCCAAAACATTATGACCGCCCCATGTAAAAAAAAAAATATTTTTGAAAAAAAAAAATAATTTTTGAAAAAAGTAAAAAAATAATTTTTGAAAAAAGTAAAAAAATAATTTTTGAAAAAAGTAAAAAAATAATTTTTGAAAAAAGTAAAAAAATAATTTTTGAAAAAAGTAAAAAAATAATTTTTGAAAAAAAAAAAATCATTTTTGAAAAAAAAAAAATATTTTTGAAAAAAAAAATATTTTTGAAAAAAAAAAAAATTATTTTTGAAAAAAAAAAATATTTTTGAAAAAAAAATTACTTTTAAAAAAAAAATTATTTTTGAAAAAAAAATATATTTTTAAAAAAAAAATATATTTTTAAAAAAAAAATATTTTTGAAAAAAAAAATTATTTTTGAAAAAAAAATTACTTTAAAAAAAATAATAATTTCGAAAAAAAAATTATTTTTGAAATAAAAAAATTCATTTTTGAAAAAAAAATTACCTTTGAAAAAAAAAATTACTTTTGAAAAAAAAAATCATTTTTGAAAAAAAAAAAATCATTTTTGATTAAAAAAAATTCATTTTTGAAAAAAAAAATTACTTTTGAAAAAAATGTTCAGCTCTTTCAGCGAATGATGGAACTTTTTTACTACTATTTATACTTTTTAAAATATTGAGCTTTTTAACACTTTTCACAGTTACTCAAGCCACTCCACCCCACCCAGTTACTCCGCCCACTCCAGTTGTAGAGGCAAGAACACTTTCACAATTTCCCCAGAAATTGTACCTTTTCTAGTTTCTATATAAGATTTGTGCAGGAGGAGAGGAGTTCTGGGAACATCACCCTTACACGGTCAAGAGTGATGTCCTTATCCCTTACACGGTAAAGGATGGGGAATACTTGGAAGCAATAGTCTGCGGGAGTTAAGCAGAGGAAGAGCAACAGTCTGCATGGTAATGCAGGAGGAAGATCATAGCAATTAACACATGCACATCATCTCTCCTGGTTCTAACTATGTGCTAGTGAGTCAATTCTTTAAAGTATGCTGGCAAATTAACTATCCTATGGGCATCCCATATACTCTTTTCCCCAATCAGGTTGTACCCCAATAAACAAAACAAAACCAGCAAAAGACTGTTCATTGTCTCTGCAAGTGATGTATGGGAGTCTGGCAGTGGGGTGATTTGGTGGATGTTAGTAACTAGTGGCAACTACACCGCTACATTTGGAGGTCCCACCAAGATCTGCCTTCACGGTTAACCTGCTGGCCATCACCCCTAGCAACCAATAAAAGCCAGGGGGACTTTGCCTGTTTTGCCATATTTGGGGTACAATGAGGATAAGACTATGTTTGCTCTCAGAATTGACTTTTGCCACATGCCATTGCCTATAGCAACCAAATTCAAACTTGTTGCCAAGTGTTGTTGTCCATAGCAACCGCCCAGGATTAGTGCTGCCATCACTCCCCTGCACTCAGTTGTCGCAATGGACATTCACCACTGCGAAAAGCCCTGCAACCAGTGACTGTAACCATGTGCTATCACCCGTGACAACCACGGTGAGTGATCGTGATCCGGATTACAAATATGCCCAGCATTCTGCATGATGTGGGCATTACACACTGTTTTGCAGAAGAAAAAAATGTGTGTGCTTTCTTTGACTTCATTAATCCTGCTTAACACAGTAAAAGGAGTTGTGGATGTCTGCGGTTGCCCCTAGTAACGGTATACAACGAGGAGGTGTCTATGACAGGATGATGCACGGTGAGTCCCACACAGTAGGATATTACAGAGGAGAGACTTTACTATGTTAATGGTGATTGCTGTATAGTTTGCCTGCTTTCAGTTCCAGCTTCTGTGACCCAGTTTTAAAACTAAACCTGGACAGTGCCTTGCAATTCATCAGCGCCTGTCACCAGGTGTCACTACAGTGCACACTGTCTGAAGCCTGCTTACAGTTCTTCGCACGCTGAACCAACGAGCGTGTGGGTGGAGTCATGACTCGGCAGAGGACAGAAAAAACTCAGCATGCTGCACGCCGGACATGAGGCGGAGGAAGATGTCGGAGGGTGATCGGAGGATGCCCGCTGTACAGCCTGAAGTGCAGGACCGCGTGCTAGTCGACACTGGCATCCAATTGGAGCACTGTGGAGGACTTATCTTGGGGGTGATCAGAGGAATGGAGAGGTTATGCATGCTGTGCCAGAGGTGCCATCTACCTACGATTGGAGTCAATGCCTGGGCCCAGTGCAGTCACTTTGTGGAGCCACTAACACGCTTAGGGCCGGTACAGCGGGAATCAAGATACTAAAACATCCACCCGCTCACAGGACTATGAATGCTGCACTCGCAGGACAATTGGAAGGCCGAAGAGGGCCAAGGATCACCTGCCAGTGGTGGAGGAGAACAACCAGGTATGTCCACTTCAGAGTTCCGGGACATATGGAAGAAAGAGCCTGCTGTAAAGACCCGAGGCCTGGCCAGGGGCCCGGAGGCTGCAGGAGTCAGTGTGCGGCCTCCGGTCCATATCCCTGAAGAGCCGGCTCCAAGTAAGACCCTTGCTGTGCCCATCCAGAGAGAGCCCATGCTGCAGGAGGGAGTACCTTCAACTATCCTATGGGCATCCCATATACCCTTTTCCCAACCAAGTTGTACCCCCCAATAAACAAAACAAAACCAGCAACAGACAGTTCATTGTCTCTGCAAGTGATGTATGGGAGTCTGACAGCGGGGTGATTTGGTGGATGTTAGTAACTAGTGGCTACTACACCGCTACAGTTAGAAGCAGAATAGGCTTCTTTAAAGAGAAGGGTAATGATTAGAATATATCAGTTGAAAAAACTTGGGGCATTTAGTACTGCTTTCTTTTACAGGCAATCCCAGAGTTACATGCATTCGACTAACATAAAACTCATACTTACAAATGGAGGTAGACAACAGGAAGTGAGAGGAAATCTACCCCTAGGAAGGGAAATTTGCTCCTGTAAGTGTTATCATGGAAAAAGGGTGTCTCCAACTCCCAACTCCTACTGGCCAATTTATATTTGCTGATTAAAGTTACTGTTACTTTTACTGTTGGATGAAAAAACATGTGTTGCTGCAAAAGCTACCTGAAAAAAGCCTTAAAAAAAAAAGCTAAATTAAATCAGATTGGGATGCTGCAACTGTATGTAAGCCAAATTAATTGTAAAATGAAAAAATCTATTTCACAACAAATTTGCACTGGCAGTTTATGTGGTTGCTGTCCATGAAAAGTGCAGTGTTCTGTTATACCACATACAACTTTACGGCATTCCCCAAACATGTTATTAAAAGGATTTCTGCATTTTCAATGTTGCCTATAAAGCCTCATAAAACCACCCTCTTGTACAGAATTTAAAAATAAAATGTTTGGTATTGGTAGATGTTCTCCACGGCAGTGCCCAGCCTCACATGCCATTTTCTTACAGGAATTTTGCCTAATAGCTCTAAAAATGGCCCACATCTAAAACAAGATTTGCACCCCCAATCCATCACTTGATGACACCTGACTCTCCTAATATATGTCCTAACACCTGTGTGGGAGTATATGCATATGAAGTGTGACTTTTAATGGTATGGAATGCCATAAGTACAGAAGAGGAAGAGTTTTAAAAACAATAAAACCTCCATTACTGAAAAACAGAAGGGCAGTGTCTATCATTCTTCTTCCAACAACTGCAGAACACTGTTTTACATAAAATGATAGGTGCACTATAATGGGTAAATTTATGTCTTTTGTCACTTGCTGCTCAATATTTACTATAAACCATGGCTTTCTTACAATTATTTTTCTGGCTGTATATTTATATCCATGGCAAGAGATTATCATCATAAGTGAATAAGTGGTGACAATGTTACTTTAAAAAGAGACTATTTCTAACTTCTGATAATTTATTGTATACATTTTTTTCTGATATAATAATGACATTCCAGAGATGTATGTATGTCCTATATTTGCCGCATGTATAGATCAAATATATTCAGGAAGTACAATAACCACAGTGAAAGTGTAGTAAGAACAATAGAAAATATGTAATCTGCTGTTCTTGTTGCCTAACAAAGAGGCACAAACTTCTGCACCATCTATTACATGTGTCTTCTGTCATTTTATTCCAACCATAAAATACACAGCACATTTACTTAAACGTCCTTGTACATGTCTGTTAGCAATAATGAAATCTTTAGAAAGCTTTATAGCTACTCTCAAACATATACTTTCAAAGACACGTGCTCTTAGAGAAGTAGCTGAAATCACCAAGCAGAGCATAAGGTATACAAAGCAGACAGTAAATAAGACAGTAGCAAAAACTGTAATTGTATACTGCAACAGAAACATAACATAAGACTAGCAGAGTACTACAAAAAATTGGCAAATTCAAACCATTTTCTTGCAGAAAGAATTTGGAAACGTTTTGCATTGTCGAAGGAACAAATGTACAGAGAGGAAAAGCATTTTCCAAAAGCCTGTAACAGTTTTTTTCTGCAAATTGTGCGAAGTGCTATTTAAGAATAGGATGTCTTTAGGCAGATTAAAAATAAAATGCATTTTTGAATAAAAAGGAAATATTCAGCAACTGCATTGTCTAAAAATGCAAAATTACTACATTGCTAAAAGCTATTCTGCTTAAAGTCATTAGTTCTGAAATCTTTAAAGGCTGGATATATGAAATATGACAGTAGTCTTTTTTATGTTCACTCCAATGTTAAGAAGACCATGGGGAGATTTACTAAAGCTGGTGTGCTCAGAATCCAGTGCAGCTGTGCATGGTTGCCAATCAGCTTCTAACTTCAGCTTGTTCAATTAAGCTTTGACAATAAAACATGGAAGCTGATTGGTTTCAATCCAGAGTTGTACCAGAATTTACACACTCCTGTTTTAGTAAATAACCCCAATGTCACCAAACTGTTTATTTCAGTAAAAATCTTCCATAAGTTTAGTGGGGAATTCAATAAGTCTCTTCTGACATGTTTCTGGTGCTATGACCCTTTAAAATGTTTTGCATCAGATTTATTATTCCTCTTTTGGTAACTTTACCGATGAGTGCATCGGGTTCAGGTAGTTCTTAATAATGTCATTTTTACAACAAGCTGGGCAGCTATGTTTGCCATAATTAAGCCTGTCTGTACTGTGTAGGCAGATCTTCATTATCAGTTGTAACTAGTTTTGAACACTGTCTCTTTTAACAAAGAGATAACAATTTATTAGTTGGACTACTTGCTTTATGTGTCAATGAGAGGGAGATTAAAAAAAGTTTTTCTTAGTTTCTGTTATACAATTTTGCAAATAAATGGCATTGATGAGGAGGCACTGATGAGGCTGCACTGATATTGGGAACTGGTAGGTGGCACTAATGAGCACTGATAGGCACTGATAGGCAGCACTGATGGGCACTGATAGGTGGAACTGATGGGCACTGATAGGCGGCACTGATGAGGAGGCACTGGTAGGCAGCACTGAAAGGTGGCACTTATGGGTACTGATAGGTGGCACTGATAGGCAGCACTGATGAGGAGGTACTGATAGGTGGCACTGATAGGCAGCACTGATTGGCACTGATGAGGATACACCAATAATTCGGGCACTGATGATCAGTGCCCTAATTATCTGTGTAAATGTCCCCTATAACACTTGCCGGTTACCAGCTCTCCTCACGCTGTGACAGAGCATGAAGAAAGGAATGCCCATGCTGTGATTGGCCCTTTACCATGATCACAGAGCATGCCGGAAGTGTGCCCCAGGGGGCACGACAGCACAGTTCAGAACAAGAGAACAGAGCTGTAGCTGTCTTTCAGCTACAGCATGCTCAGGAAGTGGTTAAAGTAAACCAGCTATTAGGCCAACCCATGTAAATCAGTATTAGGATGCAGTTACGTAAAATGTACTCTAAGAACCCCCCCCCACACACACACACACACACACACACACTGAAATATGTAGACCAGTTTTGTGTCAAGATGATATAATTAATAATTAATTTGAAAAAAATCAGGTGTTTGAAATCACAGAAAGTCTATTGTATTGCTGACCAAATCTGTCAGGGAGACGTGCATTGTGACAAGAGGATGAGCAAGACACAACCATAGATATTTTTTTATATAACTATCAACTATATGGTAGCTTTCTGAGTAATCTGTAGCAAATTAAAGCAGGGTGTTACTTTAATTCTTTCCTCCCTAGTAGCACATACTCACATTTCCCCACTCCCCCATTGTTCCATTCAGCCTCTAGGAGCCAAGAAAAAATGCAGTACTTTGGGTATGAAGGAGCAAATAACATACTCCCTTTATTCCCATGTGACATTGCTGGTGCTTGGTGATTGGTTAAGCAGTGTAATATGGTATGGAGAGACATTTCCCATTCCTACAGGAGCAAAGTAAAGGTGAGTATTTGCTGCCAGGGAAGGGGGTTATAAGCTAACAATGGGGTTATAAGCAAAATTACAATAAAGGTGAACTCAGCATAACTGAATTGAAAAAAAATTGAAAAAAAATGTAACTTATTGAAAATTGTTTTCCTGTAAAGCTGAAATAAATATGTTTTAGTATTTTCATTATGTATTTAGTTTATTCCTTTGAGACCTTACCTTCACCCAAGCTATGATATGTACAAAAACTGATTTGCCTATGACAATATGACACTCAAGAAAGTTTCCCAAGGGCTCTTTGCTGCCTTGTGGCAGCAGGTAGATTTATCTGATGCAGATTTATGTGACAAAAAGATATCCATATCTCACATTTCTAATATGCTTCCAGTTGACAGGACATATAGAAAGACAGGGCCTTGAGCCACAGGATTAACAATGAGATGTTAACTAAGAGGAGAAAAAGAAGCTCAAGGCAAAGGAAATTCAATTCCAGATTTGAGAAAATTTCATGAGAAAGAGCTAAAGGCCCATAAAATTGTGTCATCTAAGTAAAGCAGAGCTGCAAATCTACGTTTCTGATTTGCACAACAAAACCTTTGTAGAGCCCATGGGATAGCTTTGTTCAGAAGCGAATAGATTAATTTAAAAACTAGAACTGAGCAAATATGTACTTTAAATACATGAGATAATACAGGAAAATCACTGTTTTTCACATACATATTTCCATAAACACTCTTATGATTTTTTTATGTATTTGCTTATTTATAGAAATCCCTAAATATTCACTAAGAGGTTTAGGATATTATGTTTATTTATGCATTATATACAGTTTCTGGTATGTTCTGCTGAAGACTTGTATTTATACAGTTATAAAGCAGCAACATGACTTTACTACAGTCAGTCATACTGCTGCTTTAAAAATTATTTTTAAAGAACAGCAATATGCATTACAAAATGTCTACTGTGCTCAGTGGGATTCAGGACCACAAAGCCAGCAGATTATTATTCAAATTAAGGACTAAGTGGGAAAGAGCAGGGATGGGAATCTCCCATTTCAAGGTCATGTGGCCAGCCTCTCCACCAATTGCATTACTAATTATGAGTTCTCTCTGCAGAATTAAAGAGTTACTAAACCCTGCATTTTCTATATCTGGTCTCCCACAGTACACAGAATATGGACATGCAATAATTTTTTTCAGTGTAAAGCAGTCTTGTGACTTCTACCAGTGCCTGGTTAAAGCTGGTAGGAGGATTTCTCATACTGCACTGGCTGTCCTATCAGGATGCAGGACCCCTGACCCCCTGTCTGGACAGGGCTGATTGGCCCTGTGCTGATCACATGCACTCTCCCCCCCAAAAAAACCTCTCTAGCTATACACACTGAACTGAGCAGGTGCAGCCTGACTCCATTTACTCTGTCCTGTCCCGAGATGTTTTGGAGCACTGCACGAAAGGAAGGATCTGTGCATATAGGATCAAACAGCCTTTTTACACAATGCAGGGGATTTACCCATTAGGTTCCACAGCAAGAAGCATGCTTTACTACATATACAGACTGATTTTACTGTTGTGGGTTTAGTAACACTTTAAATGCTGCATGCTGCATATGGCTGCCTGCTTTTTATGAATAGTACATAAAATGCAGCTCATTACACCTTATAGAAACCTAGAAATATACACCAAAGGTCACCAAGCATTGAAAAACCATTGAGAAACAATTAATGGTGTAACTAGAAATCACAGGGCTCCATACCAAAACATTTTAAGGAGCCCTCTTATCACACAGAAAAGAAGAAAAAATGCCTTTAAACAACACCCTAATTATCACAGTCATATGGCACAGGTCCTGAGTTACAATATACAATATATATATATATATATATATTTTATCATGACTAATTTGTTTTTTTTGACCCCTTAGAGACTAATGCACATTAAAATTAAAGGATAAATAAGGCAAGCATGCCCCTATGTTGGTGTTTAATAGTATGGAAGACTGTTCCCTTACATTGCTGGTCAGTGGAAGAAAGAATGTCCCCTTACATTTGTGTTCGAAAAGTGGAAAAATGCCCCTTTATATTGGTGGTCAGTGGGTAAAACCATGCCCCCTTACATTGGTGGTAAGTACGAGGAAGAATACACCCTGATGTTGGTGCTCAGGGGTAGAAGACAGCCCAACTATATTGTAGCCAATAGAAGTAAAAATTCAGAAAAGGCATTTTCTTTCCATTGATCATTTCTGGATGATGTCCCTGGTTATTAAGGACTTAGTGGTGCAACTATCTTAACAACTATCAACAGTGGAAAGCTGTCATGTATAATATCAAATGTATCAGAATATTAGAAGCTTTTGCACCAAACAGATACATGTTTGGGTATTGATCTAAACATCCAAACAATGAAGGTTCAGTCCAAAACCTTAAGCTCTTCCCAACTTGCAAGAGGAGAAAGATTCAATAAGGTATTAATTATGGCTAATGTTTCGGTGGAACATACTCAAACCCATGGCTCCATTCCAGACTTGCTCCTTTCAATCCACATGGATGACCCAGGTGATGGCTAACAAAACCTGTCTCCACTCTCAGTGAAAAGTAAATATAAGCCACATTCAAAAACTTAACTCTTCTCTCTTCTCTTTTTAATATGTCAAAAAATAGAAAACTGCATACATTAACGTCTCCACCCAAAACCACTTTTCTTTAATGCTTTTCACCATTTCTGGCTTGCTGACAAGGATAGTAGAAGGCTTTTTGACAGAGTGGACTGGGATTATATGCTTTCAACCTTACGACATCTTGGGTTGGGCCCACATATGTATAAATGGATAGAGGCATTATACTCCAGACCAGCTGCTCAAATACGAGTAAATGGGACCATTTGCTCTTTATAATGGAACGTGACAGGGATGCGCACTCTCTCTCTTGTTATTTGTGCTATCGTGCCATCTCTAGAACCCCTCCTAGCGATGATCTGGGCAAATCAAGATATACAGGGCATAGAAATAGCTGGGCAAGAGCATAAGGTAACTGTATTCGCAGATGAAGTTTTGTTCTATGTATCTAATCCAAGACAGACTCTGCCTAACATTCTAATGGAATTGAAAAGATATGCTGAGGGAAATACGGAGCTTAGGTAAGTAAAACTGGGGGGCTGGGGGGGCGGTCACTGGCAGGTGTTTTTTCACCTTAATGCATAGGATGCATTAAGGTGAAAAAACATAAGGGTTTATAACCCCTTTAAGAGATGTTTTGAATGGGAATGTGCTCTTTTTATTGTCAGAAGAAGAAGTAGGCACAACTCTTCACCACGGGATGTCTGGAGATTTCGGCAACTCCAGCGTTTCATGGACTCTCTGCCAAACCTCTCCATTCAACTCGTGATCTCACTCTATTGGAGAGACTTATAGACCAGGGGGGATAAAAAGACACGGCATCTCAAATTTTTATAAGATGCTGATTTCTATCCTGGACCCCGGGCCCTCGTGTCTCTTGGATGGATGGGAGCATGAATTGAACCTACATATTCCTGAAGCACTAAAGTGTAAAGTTATAGATTATTTACATTCAACCTCAATAGACATGAGGATAAAAGAAATTAACGATAAACTGCTGACTAGGTGGTATTATGTTCCATCCAAACTACACAAGATCAATTTAGCACTGTCATCTGAGTGTTGGAGAGACTGTGAGGGTGAGGGAACGTATGCCCACATCTGGTGGCATTGCCCAAGGATTCAGCTATACTGGGAGAAAGTTTTAAACATAATTAGGATGATAAGCAATTTCCAAAATTGGGCATGGTCCTTGGCAATGCTTATTTCATGCTACAAGTGAAACAAGGAAAAAATACAAAATGTCTATTATCCCTTTTTTGTTGACTGCAGCAAAGGTATTGGTTAAGTAGGGACAGCTGGCAACATTTAGACTTCTCCTGGGGGGGAGTTTTTTTTTTTGCATTTAGATGTGGGGTGTCTCCACCTCTCATTTTTCCTTTCGCCTCCTCTCCAGGGAAGAATTTCTATATATATGGTTGTTACTATGAGGTTCTAGGAGATGCACCTTGTATATATGTTTGTTATTGTATGTATGTCATGCTGTGTTTGAGATTTAAATGCCTTTCATATTTTATGGTGTATTTTATGGCGATGTAATGTGCTAAAATGAATAGAAGAATTTAAACAAGACGGCAGTGGTGAAACGCTTCACGGAAGTTGCAGGAGTTTTGGACTGCAGCTATTATTTACTTTTGATGAATGTTTTGGTGGGGTGCAACTCACCTTTCTTAAGAGAAAGGCAGGCTGAGACCTGCCAGAACATTGATCAAAATTGGGTTCTGTTGCAGGTAAGAAAGCTATTAGATATTTATCCGTTCTCTTGGATTTAATTTTCAAAGAAGGCTTGCAATGAGACAATTATATAGACCTCTTTTGCATCTCACCCTCAAAAGGCAAGTTCTTAATTTCCTCTGACTTTCTCGTCTGCATGCCTTTTATAAGCCAGTGACAAGTAGTAAAGCAAAAGCTAGCCAGGTATCTAGCATTTTCAGTAGGTCAAATATAGCAGGCTAAATGTTTCAGTACAAAATACTGTATAAACATATATTTCTTGAACAGTATATAAAACATAAACTTCTTGACATAACCATAATAGTTCATATTTCCTCTTCCTGTCACTTTGAAAGACATCATTCATTGTATGATAATGTAATCCAGGAATAGAAGTTACATTTATCATATGAATAATAGATTAATGAGCTCAAAGCATTATCTGAAGTTTGCAGCTAGCATCCTACCTGAAGAAATATCAATACGTTTGGTTTTGGACTTTGTCATATTGATATGGACGCTGACTTTGCCATCTGTTAAGTCTATTTCCACACTTCCAACCTCATCAGCAAATGTGGTGAAGAGAAGAAGTCCATTTAAATTCCAGGTGCGAAAGTGAAAATTCACAGAAAAAACATCCTCAGCTGCCCGTCCAAGCACTTCCAGGTAACTAGTCGCATTAAAGAAGACAGGGACCGCATGTGATTCAACGCAGGTAAAACTTAAATTATCCTACAATAAAAGGAGAAAAGATTACACCATGCTAACATTTTAAAGTTTTTGTTAACATAACAAAAAGGCTCTGAAGATGATAAAGTAGAGTCTAGTAATAAAGTCTACCAGGTTTCGCTATGAATAAGGTTTAATAAAATTATTTATACTTTGTGAATGTTTTCTCTCTCTTGTTTCCTATGTTATAATCCACAGACTTTTCTAAATATCCACAGGCAGACAGTGATGTAAATACAGATTGTCTGATCCCTTGTGTGTTCCCCGGTTAGGGAAATCATGCTGTTCCTCTAGAGTAGTCCCTCCACTTGGCACCCCCAGATGTTTTTGAACTACATTTCCCATGTTGCTCATCTACACTACAGAGTGCATGAGCGTCATGGGAAATGTAGTTCCAAAATATCTGGGGTGCCAAGGTTCGGCATCACTGCTTAGACCCTAAGAAATGCGTACAGGCATCTAGTTCATACAAAGCCACCTTTAAAGAATTTCAAGTATCTGTATTTATCAGCTGTATGTGTGTAGCCCCATTTCAAGTATAAACCCTCGTACACAATAGTATTTTTTTTTTTGTTCAACCGAGCAGGGCTGAATGAAAAAAAAAAAAACTGACAGCTCAGGAGGAGTCACTGTACTGACTATCTGACATTAGTACAGTGATCTCCCCTGCTGTTCTATTGTGTCTGACAGGGGGCGGTCCCCCCCCCCCCCGGGCCGGATACTCCAGTCAGTGCTCTCAGCCAAGAGCTCTTGCTGATCGGGAGTCGACCGGCAGACCTTTTTCAGGCATGCCCCTTTGACAGAAGCCGACCGAACGGCTTTTGTGTCTAAAATTTGGAGTTGTCATGAGGGCAAGAGGTGGAATTAAAGTGTAGCTAAACCCAAAACAAACATTTCACATAATACAGTTTACCAATCCTTAGATGTCATGACTGCAAGAGTTTTCTGTTTTTAGTCTTTTCTTCCTAGTGATTTGGTCATTAATTTCACCTAGTGATTTGGCCATTAACACACTTCTTAGGGTGGCTTGTCTAGCTATAGAAGACCAACAGAGACAACCCTTGGATAGCAGCAGTGTCTGGGGAGGGTTGTGTTAGATGGACTAGTAGAGTTAGCAAGATGTTACATAAGTTACTAACAAATGAAAGCCTGACTCCAACCAATGCATTTTAAGCAGTTGAAGCAACAGTTTGGACCCTTTTGTGATAAATGTTTAAACTAATGAATAAAAGCTGACTATTGTATACAAATCTGTCATTGTTAAATGGTTTGTCTCAACCGTCTGTCTTCAAATTTTACTGCAAAGGTTGGTCTGTTAATGGAAGTTGAAAAATAATGGCAGGATCAGGGTATAAAAAATAAGTTACAAGAAAAACGCAGAAAAACTAAGACAGTCTTGTTAATGCTAGAGACAGACTACATCATATATGTCATTTTTAATGTAGAACTATGGGCAAAACTTTTTTTCATTTTGGATAGATTTATCCAGGGAGTATAATAACCGCTGTCAGATTTTTGCCTTTAACATATAAAGGAATGAAGTGAGCACTAGAACAACACAATGTTAACCACCAATCTAATATGCTCACTAAGCGAGACTAAGACACAAAGTGGCAGCTATAATAGTGGAATATAAAAAACAACAATGGCTTGGTTAAAGTCCATGTAGTTAGTAAAAAAATAGCAACTTTGGAAGGCAGCCCAATGAAGGATAAGAAGCAATCTTCTGAAAACTCTGGAGATAGAACAAAGGTGCCACTCTAAGTGCAGTAAATCACATAATCTTTTAATAAAATCTGAAAACACGGTACTCACAAAAGGTACACTGCTAACAGACATAAGAGCAAGAACTGCCGAGTATCCTGGAAGGGAATCAAATCCGTGTGCTGGATGATGGCTGTGTCCGGAAAGCAGGCTGCGTTGATGGTTGCTGACACTTCCTGTAGTTGGAACGCCCACTGACAACCAGGGGAATGAGGTCACTTCCAGAAACTAGAGCCATTAGGCGATGCGTTTGCGGAGCTACGCTCCTTCTGCAGGCCTAACATGGGCTGTGAAAGGACTAGGCTTATACAGCTGGTGAGCAGCGTTGATAGGTCATAATGACGCTCAGCTCATTGGACAACAAAGCGGTCACTCGTGGCATACCATTGACATTTAAAAACAATGACTAAATCGCATACATCAAGTACCGGAATTAAAATCATTAAGAACAAATAAATAGTACAAAATCCATTAGTTTAAAAAAACATTTGATAAGAACAATTAGGAGACCAACTAGAGAGCACTCTGAGAGCACTTATGATACACATTGCAATATGTGCGAGGGGGGTCATATCTGGACCAGTATACGGGACTGAGAGGAGAAAGGAAAAAAAGAGAAAATGTACATTATACTAGTTATGGTAAAGATGTAAATCTCTACACCTTCATGTATGACTAAAGGATGGGATAATGGATATGAAAAATTAAAACAATAAAAATAATTATATAATAATTTTAATTTTAATTTAAGACATTATTTAAAAGAAAGGGGAAAGGAGAGAGGGGTGGGGGGGGGGGTAAGGAAAGGTCAAAATTGTGCTGGTATAAATGGTAAGAAAAAGGGAAAAAAACTAAAACTTTTTTGCATATAAATAATTTTATGGATATGAATAAATAAATTAATAAAATAAATTCATAAATAAATTCATTCATAAATAAATAAATCTATAAAAAAAATTATTAGGAAGCTCACAGCCCTGTACTTTAGCACTGTGCGGGTGGGAATCTGATGAAAAAAAGGGGTGGTGGGGGGATGGGGTTAAAAATAGAAAATTGTGAAGTTGTTAGGAAAACTGTGATTCGCAATTGTTAACTGAAAATTACATGGCTTGCTCGTGACAACAGAGAAGAAGACCATGGGGATCTTATGAAAAATGAATATATGTGTAAAAATGTAGACTGGAGGAGAAAAAGCGAGGTGACAAAAGAATACATATAGAGACAAGCAGTCAAATTAGACTACTAACCTCTATTTCCTCGTTCAAGACTCCGGGGGCAAGGGAGTCCAAGGTGTAAATCCAATATGTCTCCCTCTGCAAGAGGTGTTTAAAATGCTCTGCCAATGGGAACGCAGCGGAAATGGACTCTATAATGCAGACCCTGAGGCCCAATGAGGAATGGTCATGTTTTCGGAGGAAGTGAAGGGGAACACTATGCGTGTTGTCTCCTGCCTCTACGAGACAGCGGTGCTCCCCAAACCCCTTTCTCAAGGTACATATGGTTCTGCCCATGTAATGCAAACCACACAGGCAGATCAAACAATAGATTACAAACTCGGTGGAACAGTTAAAATAATTACTAATCTGGTATGTTTTGCCTTTGTTGGTGAACGCTTTTTGACCATTATTGATGTGTTTGCTTTCAACTGTGGGTCTTGGAGTAAAATGGTCCAATGTTTATTCAAGATGCGTTCCATTGCTTTATGTTGGGTATGGAACTGAGTTACGAACCTAACAGGTTGTTCCGTGGACTGTTCGGTGTCCCTAGATGATGTAGGATGCTCAGCCAAATAGAATTCAAAAGCTTTGTCAATGAGTTTAGGTGGAAATGCTTTTTCAATTAATTTTGGTTTTATAATCTGATTCTCTAGTATTAGATCTAGAAAAGCAAGTTGTGAGAATCATGCTCTGAGGCGAGAGTTAATTTTGGAAGCCACTGAATTCTGCCTGACCCATAATTATTTTGAGTTTGATGGAGAATTTTATCTCCAAGTAAAGGGTACAGCTATGGGGGCAAATTTTTCCACCAGCTACGCTAATCTGACCATGGGGCTCTGGGAAGCCAACTACATCTGGCTCAATAATCCCCATACCTCCCATATAGTGTTCTATGGGAGGTATATTGATGATAATATTGTCATTTGGGATGGCCCAGAACCCCTCTTTCTTGATTTCTTGAAACACTGTAACAATAATGCTTATGGTCTTACTTTCAACTCGTAGCATTTTCCCCTCTCAACTTGCTTTTCTAGATCTATTATTATTTCATCAGGAAGGTAACATTTTGGCCAAAAATTACACGAAGCCCACAGCCGGCAACTCATTTTTACATTACCACAGCTGTCACCATCCTAGGTGGATTTACAATATTCCAAAAAGCCAATTTTGCCAGTCGCGTAGGAATTGTACTCGAGAATCACATTTTATCACAGAAGGGTCCCTTTTAAAACAAAAATTAATTGAAAAAGCATTTCCATCTAAACTCATTGACGAAGCATTTGAATTCTATTTGTCTGAGCATCCTACATCATCTAGGGACACCGACCAGTCCACGGAACAACCTGTTAGGTTTGTGACTCAGTTCCATACCCAACATAAAGCAATGGAACGCATCTTGAATAAACATTGGACCATTTTACTCCAAGACCCACAGTTGAAATCCATTATTACATCAAAACACTAATTTATGTACAAGAAAACAAGAAATATTAAAAATCTGGTAGCACCCAGCAAATACAAATCCCAACACGGACCATAAATTACATTTCCATGTCTCATCCACCTTGTTGGGATGTATCAGTGTCGCAAAAAACTATGCTTAACGTGCAAACACATCAATCATGGTCAAAAAGAGTTTACCAACAAAGGCAAAACATACCAGATTAGTAATTTTTTTTAACTGTTCCACCGAGTTTGTAATCTATTGTTTGATCTGCTCGTGTGGTTTGCACTACGTGGGCAGAACCATACCTACCTTGAGAAAGAGGTTTGGGGAGCACCGTCATCTCATAGAGGCAGGAGACGACACGCATAGTTTTCCCCTTCACTTCCTTCAAAAACATGACCATTCCTTGTCGGGCCTCAGGGTCTGGATTATAGAGTCCATTTCCACTACGTTCCCACTTGCAGAGCATTTTAAATGCCTCTGTCAGAGGGAGACGTATTGGATTTACACCTTGGACTCCCTTGCCCCCGGAGGCTTGAACGAGGAAATAGAGGTTAGTAGTCTAATTTGACTGCTTGTCTCTATGTGTTCTTTTGTCACCTCGTTTTTTCTCCTCCAGTGTACATTTTTACATTATCACACATATTCATTTTTCATAAGATCCCCATGGTCTTCTTCTCTGTTGGCTTGAGCAAGCTATGTCATTTGCAGTTAACACTGTGAATTACAGTTTTCCTAGCAACTTCGCAATTTTCTATTTTTACCCCCCCCACCACCACCCCCTTTTTTCATCAGATTCCCACCTGTACAATGCTAAAGTACAGGACTCTGAGCTTCTAGTAAATGTATTTATAGATTTATTTATGAATGAATTTATTTATGAATTTATTTTATGAATTTATTTATTCCTATCTGTGACAGGAGGGCCCGTGGAACTCAGAATCCCTTGGAAAGTAGGGGATGTCCTTGTTTCAGCTCCTCATATACCTCTTATGTCTAAGTCACCCTGTGCTATCCTGGCACAGGGTGAGTGAGAAAATATATCTTGGACTAATTAAAATGGGACAGTAATATTTGTCCACAATATCTCCCAGGATGTATGTAGAGACTATTATTGGTTTGTTTGATTCTGAACTCAACCTGTTAATTAAGTGAGCTGATCAAATTAGCATCCAGGACTGGCTAGGAGACGAACTGTTGATGACTAGGCTGAGGAGGGGGGAGATTGTTGTTTGTATTGTTAATTGTAATTAGCTCCTGCTATTGTGTTTATATTACTGTGTGAAGCTCGGTGCCCACAAGTCTGTGTCCTACAGGCCATGTCTCTGAGTCATCTGGTCTGGGTAAATTTTTTAGTAAATTAGATCATGTTAACTAGGTTAGCTTTGAGTCATCCTGCTGTATAAATTTGTGTGAGATCTCAAATAAAGAGTTAGTCCTGATGTACTCCAAGACTGGTGTTGTCTAGTTCTTGGGGGTTCCTATAGCCAGATCCATTGGACTCGTGTTCCAGAACCTAGGAAGCGGTATACTGACGGAAGCACTCAAGCGGAGTGTGGGACGTTCCGTGACACTATCCATAAAATTATTTATATGCAAAAAAGTTTTTGTTTATTTCCCTTTTTCTTACCATTTATACCAGCATGATTTTGGCCTTTCCTTCCCCCCACCCCTCCTCCCACCCTCCCTCCTGTCCCCTTTCTTTTAAATAATGTCTAAAATTAAAATTAAAATTATTATATAATTATTTTTAATATTTTAATTTTTTATATCCGTTATCCCATCCTTTAGTCTTACATGAAGGTGTAGAGATTTACATCTTTACCATAACTAGTATAATGTACATTTTCTCCTTTTTTTCCTTTATCCTCTCAGTCCCATATACTGGTCCAGATATGACCCTCCTCGCACATATTGCAATGTGTATCACAAGTGCTCTCAGAGTGCTCTCTTTGTACTATTTATTTGTTCTTAATGATTTTAATTCCAGTACTTGATGTATGCAAATCAGTCATTGTTTTAAAATGTCAATGGTATGCCACAAGTGACTGCTTTGGTGTCCAATGAGCTGAGCATCATCATGACCTATCAGCGCTGTCCACCAGCTGTATAAGCCTAGTCCTATCACAGCCCACATTAGGCCTGAAGAAGGAGTGTAGTTCCGCAAACGCGTCGCCTACTGGCTCTAGTTTCCGGAAGTGACCTCATCCCCCTGGTTGTCAGCGTGCGTTCCAACTACAGGGAGTGTCAGCAACCATCGACAAAGACTGCTTTCAGGACACAGCCGTCATCCAGCACACGGATTTGATTCACTTCCAGGATACCCGGCAGTTCTTGCCCTTATGCCTGTTACCAGTGTACCTTTGTGAGTACCGTGTTTTCAGCTTTTATTATGTGATTTACTGCACTTAGAGTGGCGCCATTGTTCTATCTTCAGATTTTTGCCTTTAGTTATACTTTAAGTTTTGCTGTTAGTGCCACCTTAAATCTTCTAATGGGGACAAAGCTTCCTGTGACAACTGTCTAAGGTTGGAATTCTCTCTACTTTTGGTAGATTTCCTCCCAATTCCTGTTGCATCTTTATAAAAAGAAATGAAGGAAAACATCACCAGTACGATACAGACATAAAAAATAACCAGAAAAACTGTTTTGGGTATACATACACTTTAAATATAGCTATATCTTACATTGCATTGGCATATATAGTCCTAACCATATACCACTGATGCAGCACTGTAATCAATGGTGGACACTTTCTTTTGAATGAACTTCCCTATGATAATATATAATACATATATACTATTTTTTTTAAATATTGGACACACATTAAAACATGTTTTGTGATCCTAGCTGGAATTGCATACTTTGTATAAACATAATACACTATATCCATTTTCCCTTTTACTTTTTTTTATTTTATTAAACAGCACTTTAGAAAAGCCCTGCAGTATCCAGGTCACACTTTAAGATCAATTTGTTGTGTTAATATATCTTGCTTAATAAACAGTGCATTGTCCATTATGCTGTATGCACTCTGGGCAAGTATATTAACATCCCAACTCACCACATTGTTGTAGTTCATCTTCCTTCTCCTGGCAAGGTCAGTGATGTTAAGTGCATTGTATTTAATGCTTTCCATACAACCCTTGAAATTTTTTCCACCATTGGAACTCGGCTTTCCACTTGAAGGCATACCTCCGAAGGTTAACTGTTACAAAAGACCAAATATGATAAGTAGTATGTTCAGATTTTTTTCCTCATTAAATTAACTTCTTGGGTTGCATTTGATTGTTATACATTTTAATGTGAATAAATTGTACGTAAATACTTTAAACTAATTTATGGATTTCCTAAACACAGAAAAGGCTTTGCACATAGTAACCAATCAGAAAGCACTTCAGCTCCCTACAGTGGACTTAGAGAAGGAAATAGGAAACCTAATTAAATACTATGGACTATGAACAAGAGCTTTTTTTTTTTTTGCTGGGATTTCCAGCATTAGCTATAAAACATTATTAGCCAAAGACACAAAAATATCCATTAGAAAATTGCAGGCATCATAATGTCAGTTACAGCATTTCTATATTTTACATTTTCAGTTAAAATAATAACCATAGTCCATAAAGCTTGTTAAAATATGTTACAGTTTGATTATACAATCTCTGTACATTGTCTTTGAAAAAGGGCAAAATCCTAACAGTCTGATTTTTTAAAGAGTTTTCTAAATCTAAGAGCTTGTTTACATTTGTTCTTATTGCCACCCTTCTGAAAAGCGATCCATAGAGGCATTTAAACCAAATTGTACACACGCTGCGCTTATCAAAATAAAAATAAGAAATTTCCACTAAAATATTAATAAAGTGATATTGTGCTTAACATATACAAAACCTATTAATACTATACTGTACGTTAATATGCAATAAATTTCAATGAATGAATAAATAGGTAAAAGTGCTCGAATAAGCCTGTGTATTGCAAATATTCCACAAAGCTTGTGCAATTTTCAAACATTACTAGATAATTCAACACAAACATCCATGCGATTTAGTGTTGCATCCAAGCATATCAGTACTGCATCTATGCAATATGGTGTTAGTGCAATGTTCGAACAATAAAAAGTAAAAAAATACAAAAAAATGCATCCATGGGATTTGGTGCTACATCCATGTGATTCTATGCAATTCAGTGCTGTGTTGCTGTGCAATGATCAAATTAACAGTCTGATTTAGTGTTGCATCCATGCATTTCAGTGCTGCATCTATGCAATATGATGTTAGTGCAATGTTCAAATAATAAAAAGTTTAAAAAATACAAAAAACCGCATCCATGCGATTTGGTGTTGCATCCATGTGATTCTATGCAATTCAGTGCTGTGTAATGATCAAATTAACAGTCCACAGATCTTCCACAATCCATTCATGTGTTATGGTGAACACAAACTAAAGTGCTGTGCGCTCATACAAGTGCTCCCCCCAGGTGATAGCCCCTCACGTTAGGGCGTGCGACCTTGCAATTAAGCTTGGTCAGAATGCACCTTAGAACCTCTCTGGGTTCGATGTTATATGCAGGGTCCGGGATAGATTTGCACTGGTGCCTCTGTTCCTCACAGCAGTCCCGTTTGTACCTCAATATATCAACATAAAAAGGACTTCATGGTGCAGTATGTACTAAATTTATTAAAATCATAAACAAATCCCGCAATGGGTACTCACAGTAACAAGGTGCTTAAGGGTGCCACACTAAAACAGCAGAGACGAACGGGCAACAGCGGCCAGAGGCACCAGTGCAAATCTATCCAGGACCCTGCATATAACATCGAACCCAGAGAGGTTCTAAGGCGCATTCTGACCAAGCTTAATTGCAAGGTCACACGCCCTAAGGTCAGGGGCTATCACCTGGGGGGAGCACTTGTATGAGCACACAGCACTTTAGTTTGTGTTCACCATAACACATGAATGGATTGTGGAAGATCTGTGGACTGTTAATTTGATCATTGCACAGCAACACAGTACTGAATTGCATAGAATCACATGGATGTAGCACCAAATCGCATGGATGCGTTTTTTTGTATTTTTTAACTTTTTATTGTTCGAACATTGCACTAACACAATATTGCATAGTTGCAGTACTGATATGCTTGGATGCAACACTAAATCGCATGGATGTTTGTGTTGAATTATCTAGTAATGTTTGAAAATTGCACAAGCTTTGTGGAATATTTGCAATACACAGGCTTATTCGAGCACTTTTACCTATTTATTCATTCATTGAAATTTATTGCACATTAACATATAGTATAGTATTAATAGATTTTGTATATGTTAAGCACAATATTACTTTATTAATATTTTAGTGGAAATTTCTTATTTTTATTTTGATAAGCGCAGCGTGTGTACAATTTGGTTTAACTATTTTGCATGGTTATGAGACATGCGTAACGTTAGCAGCTGATCATTTGCAAAGATATACTATTTTGGAGACCAGATTTGGTCAATTACCTGGAGGCTCACAGGACTACAAATTACCATAGAGGCATTTGACAGGTGGCTTGGAGTCAATTTGTTGCTCCTCACTGCCTGTGTAAACCAATGGAAGCCCACTGCTCTGCAGCAGCACCCGCATCCACCCACAGCCAAATTGCACTGCTCTTTTGATACGCATTCTGAATGACACCCCCATGCATGTCAGCCCGCAGCACGACTGCAGGCGCTGGAACCACAGGAAAACCGCATGGTCAAAATGACCATGCAGTTTCCCTGCAGCCACGTTTTTTCTGCACTTCACAGGGCTCAACAGCTCATTCAAATGCATGAGCTGCCGTGCTTGAGCAAACGTGCACCACATAGTCCACATTAGTGTGGACCTAGCCTGACACTTAGGGTCTTATTTAAAATCGTATATAGCTATCAAAGAGTTTACTGTCGACTGCACCTGCATTGTATTTGTCATTTATAAAGTGCAGGCCATGGTGTAGACATGCAGTGCCCTACAGAATGTTCTTCGCATAATGCTGCAGACAACACACCGTAATAGCAGGAGAGCCTAGTTAGTTGAGTTGGCAGGTCATATGACCAAGCTTGCCACTTTTTTCATTATTAGGATTTCACTTGCTTTGGAATTCAAAAGCAAGAGAAGTAGACAACACATTTGAAAAGAACAATGCTTTGCTTTAACCATTTAAGGACAGAGCCTCTTTTTGAGATTTGTTGTTTACAAGTTAAAAACAGTTTTTTTTTTGCTAGAAAATTACTTAGAACCCCCAAACATTATACATTTTTTCTTTCTAACACCCTAGAGAATAAAATGTCAGTTGTTGCAATACTTTCTGTCACACCGTATTTGTGCAGCAGTCTTACAAGCGCACTTTTGTTGGAAAAAATACACTTTTTTGAATTAAAAAATAAGACAACAGTAAAGTTATCCCAATTTTTTTTATATTACGCCGAATAAATTGATACCCAACATGTCACGCTTCAAAATTGCGCTCGCTCGTGGAATGGCGACAAACTTTTACCCCTAAAAATCCCCATAGGCGACGTTTAAAAAAATTCTACAGGTTGCATGTTTTAAGTTACAGAGGAGGTCTAGGGCTAGAATTATTGCTCTAGGTCTACCGATTGCAGCGATACTTCACATGTGTGGTTTGAACACCGTTTTCACATGCGGGTGCTACTCACATAAGCCTCCGCTTCTGCACGCAAACTCGGTGGGATAGGGCGCGTTTAAAAACATTTTTTTCTTTTTATTTTACCTTTTATTTTTACACTGTTCTTTTAAAAAAAAAGTGTCACTTTTATTCCTAATACAAGGAATGTAAACATCCCTTGTAATAGAAAAAACGCATGACAGGACCTCTTAAATATGAGATCTGGGGTCAAAAAGACCTCAGATCTCATATTTATACTAAAATGTACTAAAAAAAATAAAATAAATGTTGCCATTTAAAAAAATAAAAATAAAAAATGGCCCTTTAAGAGCTATGGGCGGAAGTGACGTTTTGACATGGTATGGAGATGGGTGGGGGCCATCTTCCCCTCACTTGTCTTCATACCCAGCATGTGAAAGGATCTGATCACCTCCGCTGCTGCCGATGGCTCCAGTAAGCAGCGTAGGGCACCGGAGCATGGCGGGAGGGGGGCCCTCTCTCACCGCTGATAAAAGTGATCTTGCAGCGAATCCACCACAGAGACCACATTTATATGAAAGCGGACTGCCGGCTGAAGAAGAGGATACTGGGTTATGACAGCTAGCTGCTGCCATAATAATGATATTCCTCTTCAAAGTTAGGATGTATATCGGCATGCGGCGGTCCGTAAGTGGTTAATAATGTTCTGCTGTTTTGTTTTTTTTTAAGCTAACTCTAAGACTATACCATTGCTTCATAATTGGGCAAACTTCACATCAGAAGCTTTTATTACCACCTATGCAGATCGGCAGTAAGTTCTGGCTTTGTTTAGAAGTCTGAGCTTGCAGCAGTAGTGCTTAAGCACAAGGGAGCTGCAAGGACTTCAGTGGCTGCGTGTTTTTTAACTAATGGGTGGATAAACATACAGTTTATTAATGTCTATGCAGCTGTCTCACAGTTGTAAACTACAGCAAACACCACTCATCAGAGTTGAACACCTCAACGCTCTTTACAAATCCTTTTTTTCAACTGCTTCTTCATTTCCTTTCATGTTACAGTAAAAAGTGAGAATTGTCCTACAAAGAAGTCAGCAGTTGTATCTAGCAGGAACATGAGATCAAAGTGCCACCATTTTGGATTGCTATCATCAAAGAAAATTCCACCTCTGCCATCTAGATCTCAAGAGGAAACATTTTGTATAATATTAAGAACTGATACTTTCCAATGCATTTTGAGGTGGTAATCAGAGGAGTATTAAGGAATTTATCTATTTTCTGTGAATTTGTGACCTAGCCACCTTAGCAGGTGAGCAGTTTTAAGCTTCTGAGAGTGGAAATATCTGGCAGTGTACATTGAGAAACACCATTTTATTCTCTGATGCTGTGCTTAGACAGGTGTAGAAAGTTTTGATCAGAGACAGAGAGGTAATTTTACTAAAGGCAAAAAGGTTGTTCACTTTGCAAGGGAATTTTCCCTTAGCTTAGCGAATGTGGTGAAAATTCACTTTACAAAGAACATTCAATCACATGCAAGGTAAAAAGGTTTTCTTTTTGTACATGGTTGGATGATGAAAGTCAGCAGAGCTTCATCTCACTCACTAAGCTAATGGGAAATTCCTCTGCAAAATAGCTTTTTTGCCTTTAGTAAATCAATCCAATAGAGTCTGAAGGCAAACAGTTTCTGATATGCTTTTCACTTAAGAAATTCATGCACCTCTTTAAATCTTGTGTCAGGGGTTCTGTATTAAATGTTTATTTGGAGATTGTGTATACATAGCAAAGAAAAATGAAAAAAAACATTTCTAACCTTAAAGTGGAAGTCCATGCAAAAACTAAAATCCCTGCATCTATAGCCATCAAAATTCTAACACTAGCCTCTCTAGCCCTGTAAAGAAAAAAACGAGTATAAATAATGAATAGGAAGTGATGTCAACCATAGAGTTACTATGGGGCTTCCAATGATGGATATGTCCCCTGGACCCGCCCACACAGTGAAGCCGGGGTTGACAGCTCAGCATTGGATCAGAGCTTCCGTCGCTGGAGATCAGGTATGATTGCCTGTAGAAAAGGTTTGTATACCCATTTTTTTTCAGTGCTAGAGAAGTTAGTGTTAGAATGTTGGTGGCTATAGATGCAGGGATTTTAGCGTTTGCATGGACTTCCACTTTAATATAAAGGAAATTAAATTTGCCTATTATAAAGGTATAGTTTTCCCATGGTTCCCACCATGGGAAGGATGGGTTTCCATAGTAGATCACGTTTCCTTTCTTCTCATTTTTTTAACTATATAACTATACTTTCAACAGGCAATACATATCATCAAATGGGATTCCCCATTGCTACAGAAAATTGCTTCATGTTTGCAATTCTACATATGCTTTCTTACCTCAAAATCCAGGTCTAATTTAACAAATTCTCCATTTGTTTTAAAATGCTGCACATGGTTATCAAGTGTCAGGTTAATGTGCTTCTTATAGCGATCAATTATAACAGAATGCCAGTGATGATCATCTAGAAGGCTTCCTGTAGTTACTATGGTGTTACCATTAATATTTCCATATTGGTTACTGCCTAAAAATGGAAAGAAAATATAATTTAAATGTAAAACAAAATGCAATTAGTTCAAATTGAACCACAGTCAAACAGCTGGAAATACATACACATCAGCCATAGAGGAAGCCACATCACCACAGAAGTCCTTTTTTTTCTTTTCAGTAAGTTTTACTTCACAGGGTTCAATGCATTGCGCATTACATAAAATGCCACCTACCAGACCCTGTTCCCCCTTCTCTCAGAGATAGAGAATGCTTAAACAATCACAGTGAGCACCACTGACCTATATGTCCTTTTAAGTACTGAATAGGGATGAGCTTCGTGTTCGAGTCGAACCCATGTTCGACTCGAACATCGGCTGTTCGGTCGTTCGCCGAATTGCGAACGATATGGGCCGTTCGCGCCAAATTCGTGTGGCGCGTCACGGCCCATAATTCACTGCGGCATCGCAGTGCATTGCTGGCTGATGATTGGCCAAGCATGCACTATGACCCGCATGCTTGGCCAATCACAGCGCCGTCAGTAGAGAGAGCTGTAATTGGCCAAAGCCAGGGTGGCTTTGGCCAATTATGGCTCAGGGGATTTAGTACACACCCCACACTATATAAGGCCGCCTGCACGGCGGCCCTGTGTAGTGTGTGTTCCGGTGTGCTGAGAGATAGAGAGAGAGAGAGACAGTGTCATTTGATTTGAGTTAGATAGATTAGGCAGAACAGTCAGTCAGTTAGCTGCACTTACAGTGTATTGTGTATATATATGCATCCCAGGTGTTGCATATATATATATACACTGTATTCAGTTTAGCTAGATCCGTTCCTGTTATCTTCTATCTAGACTATTTACATTTAGTGCAGTGTGTCCTGCTCACAGTGTTCAGCTAGATCCGTTCCTGCTATTTACATTCAGTACAGTGCGTCCTGCTCACAGTGTTCAGCTAGATCCGTTCCTGCTATTTACATTCAGTGCAGTGCGTCCTGCTCACAGTGTTCAGCTAGATCCGTTCCTGCTATTTACATTCAGTGCAGTGCGTCCTGCTCACAGTGTTCAGCTAGATCCGTTCCTGGTATTTACATTTAGTGCAGTGCGTCCTGCTCACAGTGTTCAGCTAGATCCGTTCCTGCTATTTACATTCAGTGCAGTGCGTCCTGCTCACAGTGTTCAGCTAGATCCGTTCCTGGTATTTACATTTAGTGCAGTGCGTCCTGCTCACAGTGTTCAGCTAGATCCGTTCCTGCTATTTACATTCAGTGCAGTGCGTCCTGCTCACAGTGTTCAGCTAGATCCGTTCCTGGTATTTACATTTAGTGCAGTGCGTCCTGCTCACAGTGTTCAGCTAGATCCGTTCCTGCTATTTACATTCAGTGCAGTGCGTCCTGCTCACAGTGTTCAGCTAGATCCGTTCCTGCTATTTACATTCAGTGCAGTGCGTCCTGCTCACAGTGTTCAGCTAGATCCGTTCCTGGTATTTACATTTAGTGCAGTGCGTCCTGCTCACAGTGTTCAGCTAGATCCGTTCCTGCTATTTACATTCAGTGCAGTGCGTCCTGCTCACAGTGTTCAGCTAGATCCGTTCCTGGTATTTACATTTAGTGCAGTGCGTCCTGCTCACAGTGTTCAGCTAGATCCGTTCCTGCTATTTACATTCAGTGCAGTGCGTCCTGCTCACAGTGTTCAGCTAGATCCGTTCCTGCTATTTACATTCAGTGCAGTGCGTCCTGCTCACAGTGTTCAGCTAGATCCGTTCCTGGTATTTACATTTAGTGCAGTGTGTCCTGCTCACAGTGTTCAGCTAGATCCGTTCCTGCTATTTACATTCAGTGCAGTGCGTCCTGCTCACAGTGTTCAGCTAGATCCGTTCCTGGTATTTACATTTAGTGCAGTGCGTCCTGCTCACAGTGTTCAGCTACATCCGTTCCTGCTATTTACATTCAGTGCAGTGCGTCCTGCTCACAGTGTTCAGCTAGATCCGTTCCTGCTATTTACATTCAGTGCAGTGCGTCCTGCTCACAGTGTTCAGCTAGATCCGTTCCTGCTATTTACATTCAGTGCAGTGCGTCCTGCTCACAGTGTTCAGCTAGATCCGTTCCTGGTATTTACATTTAGTGCAGTGTGTCCTGCTCACAGTGTTCAGCTAGATCCGTTCCTGCTATTTACATTCAGTGCAGTGCGTCCTGCTCACAGTGTTCAGCTAGATCCGTTCCTGGTATTTACATTTAGTGCAGTGCGTCCTGCTCACAGTGTTCAGCTAGATCCGTTCCTGCTATTTACATTCAGTGCAGTGCGTCCTGCTCACAGTGTTCAGCTACATCCGTTCCTGCTATTTACATTCAGTGCAGTGCGTCCTGCTCACAGTGTTCAGCTAGATCCGTTCCTGCTATTTACATTCAGTGCAGTGCGTCCTGCTCACAGTGTTCAGCTAGATCCGTTCCTGCTATTTACATTCAGTGCAGTGCGTCCTGCTCACAGTGTTCAGCTAGATCCGTTCCTGGTATTTACATTTAGTGCAGTGTGTCCTGCTCACAGTGTTCAGCTAGATCCGTTCCTGCTATTTACATTCAGTGCAGTGCGTCCTGCTCACAGTGTTCAGCTAGATCCGTTCCTGGTATTTACATTTAGTGCAGTGCGTCCTGCTCACAGTGTTCAGCTACATCCGTTCCTGCTATTTACATTCAGTGCAGTGCGTCCTGCTCACAGTGTTCAGCTAGATCCGTTCCTGCTATTTACATTCAGTGCAGTGCGTCCTGCTCACAGTGTTCAGCTAGATCCGTTCCTGGTATTTACATTTAGTGCAGTGCGTCCTGCTCACAGTGTTCAGCTAGATCCGTTCCTGCTATTTACATTCAGTGCAGTGCGTCCTGCTCACAGTGTTCAGCTAGATCCGTTCCTGGTATTTACATTTAGTGCAGTGCGTCCTGCTCACAGTGTTCAGCTAGATCCGTTCCTGCTATTTACATTCAGTGCAGTGCGTCCTGCTCACAGTGTTCAGCTAGATCCGTTCCTGCTATTTACATTCAGTGCAGTGCGTCCTGCTCACAGTGTTCAGCTAGATCCGTTCCTGCTATTTACATTCAGTGCAGTGCGTCCTGCTCACAGTGTTCAGCTAGATCCGTTCCTGGTATTTACATTTAGTGCAGTGCGTCCTGCTCACAGTGTTCAGCTAGATCCGTTCCTGCTATTTACATTCAGTGCAGTGCGTCCTGCTCACAGTGTTCAGCTAGATCCGTTCCTGCTATATACATTTAGTGCAGTACGTCCTGCTCACAGTGTTCAGCTAGATCCGTTCCTGTTATCTTCCTACTGACAGGCAGGCTTGTCTGGTTACAGTATATAAAGCTACCTTAAGAAAATTACAGGTGTTCTTTTTGATCCTATTAGTACCACGGTCAGGCAGCTAGACTATTTACATTTAGTACAGTGCGTCCTGCTCACAGTGTTCAGCTAGATCCGTTCCTGCTATTTACATTCAGTGCAGTGCGTCCTGCTCACAGTGTTCAGCTAGATCCGTTCCTGGTATTTACATTTAGTGCAGTGTGTCCTGCTCACAGTGTTCAGCTAGATCCGTTCCTGCTATTTACATTCAGTGCAGTGCGTCCTGCTCACAGTGTTCAGCTAGATCCGTTCCTGGTATTTACATTTAGTGCAGTGCGTCCTGCTCACAGTGTTCAGCTACATCCGTTCCTGCTATTTACATTCAGTGCAGTGCGTCCTGCTCACAGTGTTCAGCTAGATCCGTTCCTGCTATTTACATTCAGTGCAGTGCGTCCTGCTCACAGTGTTCAGCTAGATCCGTTCCTGGTATTTACATTTAGTGCAGTGCGTCCTGCTCACAGTGTTCAGCTAGATCCGTTCCTGCTATTTACATTCAGTGCAGTGCGTCCTGCTCACAGTGTTCAGCTAGATCCGTTCCTGGTATTTACATTTAGTGCAGTGCGTCCTGCTCACAGTGTTCAGCTAGATCCGTTCCTGCTATTTACATTCAGTGCAGTGCGTCCTGCTCACAGTGTTCAGCTAGATCCGTTCCTGCTATTTACATTCAGTGCAGTGCGTCCTGCTCACAGTGTTCAGCTAGATCCGTTCCTGCTATTTACATTCAGTGCAGTGCGTCCTGCTCACAGTGTTCAGCTAGATCCGTTCCTGGTATTTACATTTAGTGCAGTGCGTCCTGCTCACAGTGTTCAGCTAGATCCGTTCCTGCTATTTACATTCAGTGCAGTGCGTCCTGCTCACAGTGTTCAGCTAGATCCGTTCCTGCTATATACATTTAGTGCAGTACGTCCTGCTCACAGTGTTCAGCTAGATCCGTTCCTGTTATCTTCCTACTGACAGGCAGGCTTGTCTGGTTACAGTATATAAAGCTACCTTAAGAAAATTACAGGTGTTCTTTTTGATCCTATTAGTACCACGGTCAGGCAGCTAGACTATTTACATTTAGTACAGTGCGTCCTGCTCACAGTGTTCAGCTAGATCCGTTCCTGTTATCTTCCTACTGACAGGCAGGCTTGTCTGGTTACACTATATAAAGCTACCTTAAGAAAATTACAGGTGTTCTATCCCAGCTTAGTGCAGCTACAGGCCATTAGTATGTCTGGAAGGCCAAGAAGGAGAGGCAGACAGTCACAAGCCAATAAGAGAGGGCAAGCAGGCTCTGTGTCTAGTGCTGGTCGTGGAGACGGTGCATCCTCATCAGCACGTGGCCATGGGACACGCTTGGCCTTTTTTTTGGCAGCTGGCCGTGTTGAGCCGCAACATGCGGAAGACTTGGTCGAGTGGATGACCAAGCCGTCCTCATCCTCCTCATCCTCTCTCACCCATGCCCAGGGTGCTTTGTCTGGCAAAGCAGCGGCCTCTTCCCTCAGCTCAATGTCATCAGTGACTCCTTCCCTAGCTCCACCATGTCCTCATGAGGATTCCCTCGAACTGTTTGACCACAGTGTTGGGTACATGCTCCAGGAGGATGCCCAGCGTTTGGAAGGCTCTGATGATGATACTGAGCTCAATGAAGGCAGTAACATGAGCACGGACAGAGGGGGTGCCCAAGAAGGACAGCAATCTGGCAGTCATGCTCCCCCTGCTGCAGCATACTGCCAGGTTTGCTCCAGTGATGAGGAGGGAGGGGATGATGAGGTCACTGACTCAACGTGGGTGCCTGATAGGAGAGAGGAGGAGGAGGAGGAGGAGGAGGAGGAGGTGGCACATCACCAACTAGGCAGGATGCCCTCCAGGGGCCAGCCTAAGGGCAGCACATTGACTGCATCACACCCCAAAGCTCCACATGTGCAGGGCGCTGCAGTCTCTGCGCGTTATTCAAAAAGTTCTTTGGTGTGGGCCTTTTTTGAGACGAGTGCATCAGATCGCACCGCTGCTATTTGCAACATATGTCTCAAGCGTATCTCGCGTGGCCAAAACATCTCCCGCTTGGGTACCACATGCTTGACCAGACATATGTTGACCTGCCATGCAGTTCGTTGGCAAGCGTATCTAAAAGACCCACACCAAAGAACAAAGACGATCTCTCCTTGCTCCTCATCAGCTGAGATTTCCAACCCCACTAGACCTTCAGTCCTCTCTGAGACCTGCAGTGAGAGGAATGAAGGTGTAGAATTAGGTGTGTCACAGCCAAGTACTTGTGGGCAATCTGCTTTTGGTACACCGACGTCAGATTGTACCAGGCAAATTTCCCTGCCCCAGCTGCTGCACCGCCGAAAGAAGTTTGCTCCCAGCCATCCACATGCCCAGCGGTTGAATGCTAGCTTGGCAAAATTGCTAGCACTTCAACTGCTGCCTTTTCAGTTGGTAGACTCTGCCCCCTTCCGTGAGTTTGTGGAATGTGCGGTTCCTCAGTGGCAGGTACCCAAACGCCACTTTTTCTCACGGAAGGCGATTCCGGCTCTCTACCGGCATGTGGAAGGCAATGTCCATGCCTCGCTGGACAGGGCGGTCAGCGGTAAGGTGCATATTACCGCTGACTCATGGTCCAGCAGGCATGGACAGGGACGTTACTTAAGTTTCACGGCGCATTGGGTGACTCTGCTGGCAGCTGGGAAGGATGCAGGACAAGGTGCAGTAGTGTTGGAGGTTGTTCCGCCACCACGCCTCCAAAATGCTGATTGTGACACACCTCTCTCCTCCACCCCCTCCTCTTCTTCTTCCTCCATGGCCTCTTCCTCAGAACCAGCGGTGCTCCGTAGGCGTTCAAGGGCCTACGCAAGTACGCAGGCCAAAAGATGCCATGCGGTGCTTGAGCTGGTGTGCTTGGGGGACAGGAGCCACACTGGGGCAGAGGTTCTGTCAGCTCTGCAGGGGCAGGTTCAGAGGTGGTTGACGCCACGCCAACTTAAGGCAGGAATGGTGGTTTGCGACAATGGCACCAACCTCCTCTCTGCCCTCCGACAGGGACAACTGACCCATGTGCCCTGTTTGGCTCACGTCCTTAACTTGGTGGTGCAGCGGTTCTTGGGCAGGTACCCGGGCTTACAGGATGTCCTGAGGCAGGCCAGGAAAGTCTGTGTGCATTTCCGCCGGTCATATAATGCCAGTGCTCGGCTGACGGACCTCCAAAAGGAGTTTAACCTGCCCAAGAACCGCCTAATCTGTGACATGCCCACCAGGTGGAACTCGACGTTGGCCATGCTGCAGCGGCTGCACACGCAGCAGAGGGCCATCAATGAGTACCTGTGCGACTATGGCACCAGGACAGGGTCAGGGGACCTTGGTTTTTTTTCCCCACGCCAGTGGGCCATGATCAGGGATGCATGCACTGTCCTGTCACCATTCGAGGAGGCCACGAGGATGGTGAGCACTGACAGTGCATGCATCAGTGACACTGTCCCCCTTGTCCACCTGTTGGAGCACACGCTGCGTGGAATAATGGACAGGGCACTTGAGGCAGAACAGAGGCAGGAAGAGGAGGACTTCCTTAGCTCTCAAGGCCCCCTTTATCCAGACAGTGTTCCTGCGTGCCCGCCGATCACACAGGAAGAGGAGGAGGAGGAGGAGGAGGAGGAGGAGGAAGATTGTGTCAGTATGGAGGTGGAGCCTGGCACTCAGCATCAGCAGTCTTTAAGGGATCAGTCCCAAGGAACACATGGACTTGTACGTGGCTGGGAGGAGGTGGCTGCGGACGTTGTTGTCCTTAGTGACCCAGAGGACTCCGGACCGAATGCCTCAGCAAACCTACGCTGCATGGCCTCCCTGATCCTGCAAAGCCTGCGTAAGGATCCTCGTATTCGTGGTATCAAGGAGAAGGACCAATACTGGCTGGCAACCCTCCTTGATCCACGTTACAAGGGTAAGGTTGCGGACCTTATCTTGCCATCGCAGAGGGAGCAGAGGATGAAACATCTTCGGGAGGCCTTGCAGAAAGGTCTGTGCAACGCGTTCCCAGAGACTGGGAGGTTACAAACTCCTGTTTCTGGACAACGTGTTGCTGAGGCTTCGGTCAGTCAAAGAAGGAGCGGTGGAGAAGGTGGCCGTCTGACCGATGCGTTCAGACAATTTTTTGGTCCGCAGCCCCAAGGTATGATCGGTTCCAGCAACCATCGCCAGCGTCTGTTTTACATGGTGCAGGAATACCTAGGGGCAAGATCAGACTTGGACACCTTTCCCACCGAAAATCCTCTGGGTTACTGGGTCTTGAGGATGGATCACTGGCCAGAGCTTGCACAGTATGCAATTGAGCTACTGGCGTGTCCTGCATCCAGCGTTCTTTCGGAACGCACATTCAGTGCTGCTGGAGGCGTGGTAACCGATCACAGGGTGCGTCTGTCCACCGACTCGGTCGATCGGCTGACCTTCATAAAAATGAATCAGTCTTGGATCACCACCAGCTACCAAGCACCTGATGCAGATGTAACCGAATAATTTTTTTTGAAATCTCAGATCCCTTCAAAGACTGCCTATGCTGATGCTGAGTGACTATCCCTGAGTAATTATCCTCTTCCTCCTCAATCATCACGCTGATAGCTTGTAAGAACATTTTTGGTTCTGGGCGCCACCACCAGTGCCTAAGGCACAATTTTTCAGCCCCTGTTTAACAGGGGCGTGTAATTACAATTTTTGATGTAATACTTTGCAGCAGGGCTCGTTCCTGCATTCCAACTAGAGTGTCTGTGAGGGGTTGCAGTGTTGTGGCACCAGCACCAGTGCCTAAGACCC
The DNA here is from genome assembly GCA_037952925.1 of Lithobates clamitans. Taxonomy (NCBI): domain Eukaryota; kingdom Metazoa; phylum Chordata; class Amphibia; order Anura; family Ranidae; genus Lithobates; species Lithobates clamitans. Next base: position 6,497,052 of record JBBGZY010000539.1, read on the forward strand.
AATTTTTCAGCCCCTGTCTAACAGGGGCGTGTAATTACAATTTTTGATGCAATACTTTGCAGCAGGGCTCGTTCCTGCGTTCCAACTAGAGTGTCTGTGAGGGGTTGCAGTGTTGTGGCACCAGCACCAGTGCCTAAGGCCTAATTTTTCAGCTCCTGTTCAACAGGGGCATGTAATTACAATTCTTGATCTAATATTTCACAGCAGGGCCCTGTGAGGGCTTACAGTGTTTTGGCCACAGCAACACCTAAGGCCCAAATTTCTGCTGAGTATATAGGGCAGGACCCTACTTTCAAACATCTAACTTACAAACGACTCCTACTTGCAAACGGAAGGAGACAACAGGAAGTGAGATGAAATCTACCCCTAAGGAAGGGAAATTCTCTCCTGTAAGAGTTAATATGGGAAAACAATTTCTCCTTTCCACTGATGCTTTCCAATCCTTGTTCCACAAAAAAACCCAAATTTTCAAAAAACATTTTTCATTGGGACAAAAAAGTGAGGTGAAATCTTCTTAAGAGGAGGAAAGACGCAAAACAAATGTCACAGGGGTGATAACCCTTCCCTATGTTTTCCAAAAAGCTTAGAAAAGATTTTTTGGCTGGAGCTAAACACATTAAAAATGTTCAAAATTACAAACAGATTCTACTTAACAACAAACCTACAGTCCCTGTCTTGTTTGCACCGCCTGAATACTGCTGTTCAGAGAATATAGGGACCTTTCCTTATTTTAATTTGGGTGCGGGGTTCCCCTTAATATCCATACAAGACCCAAAGGGCCTGGTAATGGACTGGGGGGTACCCATGCCGTTTGTCTCACTGATTTTCATCCATATTGCCATGACCCGACATGACATTAAACCCGCAAGCAGTTTTAAATGAGATTTTTTTCCTTTAAAAATGACATTTGGTGCAGGGACTGTTCTAAACATGGGAAACACGCGTCACTTTACAGGCATACTATAGACACCCCCCAGGTACGATATTTAAAGGAATATTTCACTTTTTTTTTTTTTACTTTAAGCATCATTAAAATCACTGCTCCCGAAAAAACGGCCGTTTTTAAAAGTTTTTTTTGCATTGATACATGTCCCCTGGGGTAGGACCCGGGTCCCCAACCCCTTTTTAGGACAATACCATGCAAATTAGCCTTTAAAATGAGCACTTTTGATTTCGAACGTTCGAGTCCCATAGACGTCAATGGGGTTCTAACGTTCGTGCGAACTTGCGGTCCGTTCGCGGGTTCTGGTGCGAACCGAACCGGGGGGTGTTCGGCTCATCCCTAGTACTGAAATAGTTTTCAGCAGTGTGACTTAGGATGGATTCACACCACATGCATTGTGTTGAGCCAAGTTAAATATACTTGTATACATGCATAATTGTATGTTTTTTTTAATGTATTGTGCATTTTTCTTTTTTTCACAACAAGAGTCAAAGTACTTTTTTTGGAATAACCTAATATGCATTGTGATGTATTTAAATGCAGCAGTTCTAATTTTACCAAGTGCACACCATTGCAGGTGGAACTGGACCCCTTCAAAACATGTATTTTTATTTGTTTTTACATTGAGCTTGCGTTGAGTAACACTGCTCATTGCAGCCTAACACACATGGTGTGAATAAATGACAAAGGTGTAGACAAGCTGCTATGAGTCTATTGCCTAATTGAATCAAATTAGTATTCAAAGCTGTTGGATTGCAGCACTCCCAAGCTCGTGTCAGCTAAAATTGCAATTAAAATTTACATGCCTTTAACTCCCAGCCCTCCAGATCCAAGATCCATAAAAATCCCATACAGGCCACAGAAGACTGTTTTTGGACTGATTAGATATCGTGTTTCTTTTTTATGCAAGACTTTCGAGGAAAAAAAGGGGAAATATTATTTCAAGATTTGATGATTATATTAAAAGAGATGTTAAAACAGTGAGGCCACAAATGTCTATAACCATGCGCCTCATGGGGTAATGTACTTTGTATCAACTAATTAGGACACTGATATATGCATTACTAAAATTTGAATCTATTGCCTGGTTGAAGCCACCAACTCTTACAAGTTGCTCCTACTGACTTTCATGTCAGCACTGCATCCTGTAATAGCTGAAACTCAGCAGAAAGAACCAGTGAGAGCTGCAGGGACCCAGGAGATCAACACTTCTGGAAGTGTTGATTGCCCAGAAGACTTCAGTAGATTTCTCAGGATCAGAGAAGCATTTGGAGGTATGGACAGAAGGAAAGGTGAGTGTGTTATGTCTTCTGTTACAGGCATTTCTTTTCTTTAAAACATTTTGTATAGCCAAGAGGTAATTTGGTTATCATTATTTAAATAAACCTTTACTGTATATAGCACAAACATAATAGTTAAATTGCTATATTACAATAGCATTACTGAAAAGGAAAACTGTATTAGTTCCTGCCTAGAATGGTAATAAATTATGATATACTTCTTATACTCAAATCTTTCAACTATTATAGTCGTAAGTCTTATTTCAAATACACTTTATTTTGCATTGACATAGTATTCTTGTGTTAATTAACAAGAAGGTTGTATTCTACATTGCTCTGCAATACAATAACACATAGCAATTGACATTTGCTTTTCCTGTCTAATTTGCAAAGAATTTGTGAAAGCTAATTATAAATTGGTTACTGTGGGTTACAGAAGATTTGCACTTTGTTAGTCAATAGTTATCAGTGAATACAAAGGCACAGACTTTCAGAGATTCAGAAAATATCTTTTTAATAATTTATTGTTTAATGAATATGTACTATTTCTTTTCTTTTCTTTTTTACTATTCCTAAAAAGTGATTGCATATTTATGGCAAAAACAACCATAATCAAATTAATAATGATCACAGTCAGGTTAAAGGTGACATTTTCTCAGGGTTATCAGTGTTGTGAATCTCTTGTAGAACACCTCTTATGAAAGCTACATTTTCTTTATGAAAACATTTTGATACATTTAGTGTGTGTATTTACAGTATATGCTAATTGCAAATATCTCTCTGGAAATATTCCACTGCATATAACACCATTAGCATTGCTATTTAAGCTTTATTTCTTTAAAGGCTTCTCAACTAATTTTTTAATGAGTAAGAGATGGTTAGAGTCCATCACATGTCTTTGTTGCTGTTTCTGTGCTGGAGAGATTCACAATCCCAGTTTTTCAAGGTGACTATTGTCATAATTTACAAAATGCGTGGTTGTTGCCAGAACAGGAAATAGGAGAAAATCTAAATTATGTTTCAGTGACAGCTATCAATGAAGGAATTTACCTTCACATTGGATTAATTTCCATTAATTTCATGCTGTGTCTTCAGACAGAAAAATCTAACTGTTTTAACTATTTCATCTAAGCTACAAAATACACTTCAAAGGATGAGTGCACTAGAGCTGGCCATACACAGATAGAAATTCAGACAGATCAACAGGGACTGGCTGAGTTTCAATCCATGTATGGGCAGGATAGTTGTACAGAAGTTGATCTACCAAGTGACTTGTACAACCACCCTGTTGCTATGGCTGGCAGTGCTGATCAGTGTATTCTGATAGTGGGGAAGTCTCCTCATGGTCTTAATACAATAGCCCAGTGGTGAGGATTCCCCATTCACCTCAAGAGTGTGGATGGGGGAATCAGGTCAGTTTTTTTTTTCTTCAACCCTCTGGTTGAAGAAAAAAAAGGATTTATGGATGGGCTATTTAAGTTTGAACTTCCCAATCCTTGGCTCTGAAACTATACATTTTGAAGCTACAGCCCAGAACATTCTCCATGGTAATAAGGAATGTCATTGAGAACAACTGAGATTTTTGTTCCACTGTGCATGTACTAAAGAACTGTCATTTAGAGGAAGAAGAGTGGTTGACCACACACCTGGTAATTACAGCTCCGACTTCTTTATTTCACAGGTAGAAATGAGACAAAAGCACAGTAAACTGAGAACATGGTTAACATGTTTTAAGTCACAGATGCATGACTAAGCATCTGTGATGTAAAACATGTTAACCATGTTCCCTGTGTACTGTGTTTTGACTGGATTCTACCTGTGAAATAAAGAAGTCGGAGCTGTAATTACCAGGTGTGCAGTCATCCACTCTTCTTCCTCTCAATGATTATGGGACAAACTAGACTTGAACCCCACATACTTTAGTTGCAGGGCACTTCTAGTGGTGGCTTGACCTGGGGCTGTACATTTTTCTCTCAAGTAAAGAACTGTCATTATTCTTTTCGGCGGGTCCTAAAGTCATGCTGTCTCATGTGTTGGACTCTAGCTTGCCGGTTGCTCTGCCCCCTCAGCTCCCGTTCTGGATGTCTGTTGCTGCCGCCACCTGTGAAGGCAATGATTGTTGACTTGGCCCAGCCCATTGGTGAGTATGGGGTCCAACACTCAGACCCCTATGATCACTCGCTTCTCTGCAAATTTTGTGCAACATACGTTTATTTAGTTTACTACTTGTATTGTAGATATGTTAAAGCATCTACCCCTGAAGAGCAAGCGTGGTCTTGCAAAATGCTTTGGGTACTACTGATACTGCATATAATCTGATACCTGTATACTGATTTCATATACGATTTATTTATTAATGTATGTGGATTGTTCTCTTTTCATACTGTTTTGTATACCTCATTGGCCTTCATCTACTGCTATTGTGTTGCACATGCACAACAATTTGCAATAAATCTACTTTTATATACTCATGATATGTTTTTTGACTAACCCTAATCACTTCATTTAAAGTCCCAGGGTGAATCCTTTGTATATATGTATTGTATTGGGGATAGAGGTGATGTTGGGGTGACATCAGACCTTTTATATTATTATGTTTCCATATAACTCGGGTGGAAGACACCCATTTAGCCCAACCTGGTCTTCTGCCACCAATAGCCAGTATTTATTCATATCGGTACACTTTGATGATTGGCTGTGTTGAACACACATGGGCAGGGGATGTTTCTGGTTTGGTCTCGTTCCCTCCAGCTGCTCCCTTTTGGTGGCTAGGGATGAGCCAAACACCCCCCTGTTTGGTTCGCACCAGAACTTGCGAACAGGCAAAAAATTTGCTTGAACGCACGAACACCGTTAAAGTCTATGGGACACGAACATGAGTAATCAAAAGTGCTCATTTTAAAGGCTTATATGCAAGTTATTGTCATAAAAAGTGTTTGGGGACCTGGGTCCTGCCCCAGGGGACATGGATCAATGCAAAAAAGTTTTAAAAACTGCCGTTTTTTCAGGAGCAGTGATTTTAATAATGCCTAAAGTGAAACAATAAAGGTGTAATATTCCTTTAAATTTTGTACCTGGGGGGTGTCTATAGTATGCCTGTAAAGGGGCGCATGTTTCCCGTGTTTAGAACAGTCTGACAGCAAAATTACATTTCAAAGGAAAAAAAGTCATTTAAAACTACTCGCGGCATGGGAATTCCCCACAAAAACGGCATGGGAATTCCCCACAGGGGAACCCAGAACCAAATTTTTTTTTAAAAATGACGTGGGGGTCCCCCTAAATTCCATACCAGGCCCTTCAGGTCTGTTATGGATTTTAAGGGGAACCCCGCGCCAAAATTAAAAAAAAATTTGCATGGGGTCCCCCCAAAAATCCATACCAGACCCTTATCCGAGCACGCAACCTGGCAGGCCACAGGAAAAGAGGGGGGGACGAGAGAGCACCCCCCCTCCTGAACCGTACCAGGCCACATGCCCTCAACATTGGGAGGGTGCTTTGGGGTAGCCCCCCAAAACACCTTGTCCCCATGTTGATGGGGACAAGGGCCTCATCCCCACAACCCTTGCCCTTCTTCTTTCTTCTATCTTCCTTCAGTTTCTTCCTCCATCTTCTTCTTCTTCTTCTGGTTCTTCTGGTTCTTCCTCCGGTGTTCTCGTCCGGCATCTCCTCCGCGGCGTCTTCTTCTCTTCATCTTCTTCTCCGGGCTGCTCCGCATCCATGATGGCATGGAGGGATGCTCCCGCGGTGTGACGCTTCTCCTCTTCTGACGGTTCTTAAATAATGGAAGGCAGGGCCACCCGGTGACCCCACCCCCCTCTGACTCACGGGGACTTGACGGGTACTTCCCTGTGGCATTCCCCGTGACAGAGGGGGCGGGGTCATAGGGTGGCCCCGCCCTCCGTTATTTAAGAACCGTCAGAAGAGGAGAAGCGTCACACAGCGGGAGCATCCCTCCGTGCCATCATGGATGTGGAGCGGCCCGGAGAAGAAGATGAAGAGAAGAAGATGCCGCAGAGGAGATGCCAGACGAGAACACTGGAGGAAGAACCAGAAGAACCTGAAGAAGAAGAAGATGGAGGAAGAAAGCGAAGGAAGATAGAAGATAGAAGATAGAAGAAAGAAGATAGAAGATAGAAGAAGCATTTAAATAAAGGAATTGTCAAAAAGTGTCTCTTGTCATTTTTAACATTTTTGACAGGTTTTTGTGAAATGGTAGGCCTACTTTTGTACCCCCTTACCATTTCACACAGGGGGGAGGGCCGGGATCTGGGGGTCTCTTTGTTAAAGGGGCTTCCAGATTTCGATAAGCCCCCCACCCGCAGACCCCCACAACCACCGGGCAAGGGTTGTGGGGATGAGGCCCTTGTCCCCATCTACATGGGGACAAGGTGTTTTAGGGGGCTGCCCCAAAGCACCCTCCCAATGTTGAGGGCATGTGGCCTGGTACGGTTCAGGAGGGGGGGAGCTCTCTCGCCCCCCTCTTTTCCTGGGGCCTGCCAGGTTGTGTGCTCAGATAAGGGTCTGGTATGGATTTTTGGGGGGACCCCACGCCAATTTATTTTTTTAATTTTGGCGCGGGGTTCCCCTTAAAGTCTATACCAGACCTTAAGGGTCTGGTATAGATTTTGAGGGGGACCCCACGCCATTTTTTTTTTTAAATTTTGGCCGGGGATCCCCTTAATATCCATACCAGACCTGAAGGGCCTGGTATGGAATTTGGGGGGACCCTCCACGTCATTTTTTCTTTTAAATTTTGGTTCGGGGTTCCCCTGTGGGGAATTCCCATGCCGTTTTTATCAATGAACTCTTATGTGTATTGTCGGACCTGCAATTTATTAATAGCCGCGAGTAGTTTTAAATGACTTTTTTTCCTTTGAAATGTCATTTTGCTGTCAGACTGTTCTAAACACGGGAAACATGCGCCCCTTTACAGGCATACTATAGACACCCCCCAGGTATGAAATTTAAAGGAATATTACACTTTTATTGTTTCACTTTAAGCATTATTAAAATCACTGCTCCCGAAAAAACAGCCTTTTTTAAAACTTTTTTTGCATTGATCCATGTCCCCTGGGGCAGGACCCAGGTCCCCAAACACTTTTTATGACAATACCATGCATATAAGCCTTTAAAATTAGCACTTTTGATTTCTCCCATAGACTTTTAAAGGGTGTTCTGCGGCTTTCGAATTTGCCGCTAACACCCCAAATTGTTCGCTGTTCGGCCAACTGGCGAACAGCCGATGTTCGAGCCAAACATTAGTTTGACTCGAACTCGAAGCTCATCCCTATTGGTGGCGGTTTCCTTCTGTCCAGCCTGGGAGCTGCGATGTGTGTCAAGGGGAAATTTCTGATCTCCTGTTGTCCCCTTCCATCTGTAACGGATGGGCGGGGCCACCCACACATCAACATCATGTTTTGCACACCCTTCGGGTGGCGCCCATTCGGCATCATCACGTTGGGGCTGTGTGGACCATCTCGAGCAATTGGCGATACTACGCGGCCCCAGTGGCGACGAGTGGTCCTGTGCTCGCAAGCCTCATTGATCGTTTATTATGTTTGGGGAGGAGCGTCTGGTCCCCCTGGGGGCACATTCGAGCCTGACATGGCGGTGTTTCCCATTCACAGCTTGACCACATACACATCAGTTGCACCTCCACGAGGGGAAGACATCATCCTCCGGTTTTCACACTACACTCAGGTAATCACTGTTGCTTTTTAGTTTAGCTCACACTCCAGTATAATTGTCCTTCATACCTCACATTATCTTCATCCATATTGCAGTTGGAAATTTCAAAAGACTAAAAAACTTATTGGGACTTTAAAGGCACAACTGTAGTGAGCTACACAGCGTGTATAAAAAGGTTGAATTTTATTTATAATATACATAAAAACACAAAAGAAATAGACAAAACATTGTTAAAACCACATCAGATCTAGACATACAAAGTATATCCTAACACCATTAAGGATCCTATCCTGCAGTTTTGTATGTATCCCAATGTATTCGTATACAATTATAATCCATATAAAGGAAAAAAAAATTAACTTCCCCTAACAAGGTTGAAATTGGGGGAGCACTGCAGGTCTGGTATTCCCAGAATGGTGTATTCTCCAATTGCTCATTGCTCTACATGTTTCACGTTGACAAGGAATGCTTCTTCAGGAGCTAGAGGTTCAAATAAATGTGTCAAAAGAGAAATGGATTCACATAGATGAGTATAGTCAATGGGTCGCAGAGAGCGATCAAGGTAGGGATAAATTGGTAAAGGTCAGGCAGGCAGCAAACGGACACAAGGGCCTCCCAGCTAAGTCACATCTGGTAGTTGTAGATGGGGAGAGCTTATATAAGCTACAGTTCCCACAGTGAGGACAAAGAGGAGACTCTGGGAGCGCACCGTCCTGCTGAGTTGCTGCCTGTTGTATGTCTCTCTGTTTTTTTTTTTCCTTTTTTTTCCTTTATATGGATTATAATTGTATATGAATACATTGGGATACATACAAAACTGCAGGATAGGATCCTTAATGGTATTAGGATATACTTTGTATGTCTAGATCTGATGTGGTTTTAACGATGTTTTGTCTATTTCTTTTGTGTTTTTTTGTATATTATAAATAAAATTCAACCTTTTTATATACGCTGTGTAGCTCACTACAGTTGTGCCTTTAAAGTCCTAATAAGTTTTTTAGTCTTTTGAAATTTCCAACTGATTATCAGGGACGTTGGCACAAATGATTTTTAAGTACCTACAGAGTCACCCTGTATACTAGGTACTTCAATACTAGGACCCTCCCTTTTGTTGTTCATCCATATTGCACTTTTACACTACTTGCCAATATCCTTTCACATTTTTGTAACAAGATACTTTACTGTCCCTTCAGTCTCCCTAGTCCATCCCAGCATTTACCCCATGCTGGTTTATGTATACTCATATGCATACCAATTTACTGCATTAAGTTTATCTGCACTTTCAGTGTCCTTTTGACACACACATATACTTTTTTGAATACTTTTCAGCAGTCATTCATCATAGACAATGTGAGACTTCTAGGGACAGTTGCACCTATGATTCTCCACTCCTTCCCCCATTGGGGTTGCCGGTTGCTCCGCCCCCTCAGCTCCCGTGCTGGATGTCTGTTGCTGCCGCCGCCTGTTGAGTCACTGATTTGATCGTTGACCTGGCCCAGCCCATTGGTGAGTATGGGGTCCCACACTCAGACCCCTATGATCACTCACCTCTCTGAAAATGTTGTGTAAGATACATTTATTTAGTTTTCTACTTGTATTGTAGATATATGAAAGCATCTACCCCTGAAGAGCAAGCGCGGTCTTGCAAAATGCTTTGGGTACTACTGATACTGCATATAATTCTGATACCTGTATACTGATTTCATACACGATTTATTTATTAATGTATGTGGATTTTCTCTTTTCATACTGTTTTATATACCTCATTGGCCCGCATCTACTGCTGTTGTGTTGCACATGCACAACAATTTTCAATAAATCTACTTTTTATACTCATGATATGTTTTTTTGGCTAACCCTAATCATCTAATTTAAAGTCCCAGGACGAATCCTGTGTATACTAGCATTAAAATTTAGCCTGCAATGCTTTCTAGTTGGACAAGGCAATAAGCAGTAAAGCATTTCACAAACTCTAAAGTATAGGCTTGTGTAATACATTTATTGTTGCAGATGCCAGGGGGAGGCATTGAAAGGTTCTATATCTTACACACTCCTTAACACTAAAGCAAAATATTACATTGTGTGAAAGAGGTACTAATACCATTAACAAATATTAAGCAGATGATTCCATATATGTACAAGTATGACATGTTTCTTAAATTTGTTATATTATTGTGCTGTTTAATGGGTAGGCATTGTGTGTGTGCATCAGTGGGATGCTTTCAGCATTCGTATGTGAAATAACTGGCCTGAAAGTTAACTCGGTATAAGTTCCCTCATTATAGCACTTTTTAGCTTTTAATATTTTCAGGTCTAATAAGCTTCAGAACATTTTACACATGTTTATGTATGAATGCTATTTAGGGCTGGTTTGTATAAATCAACTTGTAATTTATGCAGTCTTTTAACATTTAATGACACCACAAACATATCAGAGATAGATGAAATAGAAAAATTATTTTTATTACGGTGAGTCATAAATTAGTTAATATAAAAAAAGTGTAGCACTTTTAAAGTATCTAACCACCCTTATTATAATTCTCATATACCTTTACATACAATTCAAATACATAAAAAGATAAAACGTGGAAGTAACTGTATTCGAATTGTACAGTATGTAAAGGTATATGAGAACTTAATAAGAGTGGTTAAAAATTTTAGGAGCGCTACACTATTTTTTGTATATTAAATTTTATATATATATATATATATATATATATATATATATATATATATATATATATATATATATATATATATATATACAGGTATATACATATATTAATTCACACATTAAGTAGTAAAAGTGCACATCCTTGATCCTTGCAGTATGCATCCTACTCTTGCCATTCATCTGTCATTACATGCCTGCATACATTTCAGAGTTTACCTTTGAAAAGACCATGTCTGTCTGAAATTTTCAAGCTTGACCAATCAATTTTTTTAAACAACGTACACAGGCTGAGGTCAGTTATGACTGTTCATGCAGCATAAATATGCAAATGCTAGAGCAATTTAATCTAATTCACCTGTATCTTGAGACATATTTTATATCTTCTGCTATTTTATGTTTGCTGCTTAGCAACTGCTGTCAAGTTAATATTCCGTGTGGAGAGTTTAATACTGGTTCTATTAAAGCTCCATGAAGATACTGTTTTCTTTGTCTATCCAAGTTTTATCATGTCTTGGCCCTGATGAATGGGGAAAGGTGTTTCCCCTGAAACACGTTAGATGTTTTTAGATGGCATTTTTTTTTACCAGCAATTCAAATTATCTTGAAGTCTTTGGATACTGGTTTGGTCTGGTGTTCCTTTCTGCATTTCTATGGTTTCAATCCTTTTTAAACAACGTACACAAGCTGAAGTCACTTATTACTGTTCATGCATCATTAATATAAAAATGCTTGGGCACAATAATCTAATTCACCTTTATCTAGAGCCATATTTTTTTATGTTTATGACCAAGTAAAGAGTCCCTGAAAATGCAGCAGTTCACAGACTGTATAAAAGGACTTTATTTTTCTCTTACTCAGTATCTGAATTGAAACATAAGCAATATATATATATATATATATATATATATATATATATATATATATATATATATATAAAATATATATATATATTTTTTTTAATTTGTGGTCTTTTTTACAACATTTTGATCTTGGTTTAACATGAGGCAGATGTATCTTTTTCTCCCCTTAAAAACATATAATTACCTAAGTTTAATTTCAACACCAGCTTTGATTTCACCAGCTCCAGAGTAATATAGTCCCCTTGTTGTCCTTCTCCATGAAAGAGAACACCATTACTTAAAATACTTTTGAATTTTAGGGAGATGACATCTTTTTCTGTTGCCATTTTTCTGTCTTTGAACTGATAGGATAACACAGTATTACCATCAAAATTGATTACATCCGCCCCTATAGAAACATAAAAATTGTTATTAGTACACAATGTATAATGAAACATTTTTACATATTATTTTTTTTAAGCATAGAGTTTTTGATAGGTTTTCAAAATGGAGTACAAATACAGAGATGTACCTTAGATGGAAAGAGTCCAATGACCGTATCAAAAATACAAAGCCAGTTGTATAGATATGAGGTACAGAGAGTAGTAGTTGTTGTCTCTTCCAACTTATACAGTAAGGTGGTCCAGTTTTGAGACATTTTACATATTATTTTATAACAACTGCTCAAAATGCATGTTTTGACCTTCTCCCATCAATATTGAGTGCCTTATTTATCAAAAGAAAGTGTTAACTCCTCTTAAATATCCACAGGACATTGCTACAAAAATGCCACACTGTGCCTGCATTTTACATTTTATTTATGAAATGCAAGATGCAGGGTGGAGCTTCTAATGTCCAATAGTGTGTATTCAGGGAACATTAAAATAAGGTAAATGATATAGCTAGCCAAGTGAAGGACATTATCTTTTCTAATACAAATAGACACAATGTATATTATGTGTACAAAAAATAAACTGCTCTGTATCCTATAAATCCCTAAAAGGACAGCAGCTCTATTGTTAGATACACACAAAGGATAAAGCAGTATAATATAGTAGCTCCGCTCTTTAAAACCAAACCTAATAAAGTGACAATATGAGCTATTGCATTGATAACAAGAAAGTGTGACAGTGTGTAAATCAACCATATAGTTAATCAGTCCCAAAAGATTAATGAGAAACTTGGACAGATGAATCCTTCACAGATGGTACTGATGAACAGTACATCACACAAGCAAACACCAAGTGTTTAATGTCCTCCTCGTGTAGATAACATATTCACACTGACATGCAAAGTGTAAATCCACTAGTATTTCATGTATAAAAACAGTATAAGGCTAGATGTACACTACCTAGATGTAAGTGATACTGTTTTTATACATTAAATACCTGTCTGGTTTATCTATGGTGAGCCTTTCCTTTTTTGTGTGCTATGGACATGGGAATCGAGTGAGGACTCTGGATCCATTGAGAATCCCCCTGATGAAGACATGTGATAAGCCCTGTGTCAAATACAGGTAGGGGAGGGGCTAGGTTGGTGGAGGAGTCAGCTGAGATGCTGATTTCTGAACACGGCTGCTAGAGATACAGAACCTTTGCCTCCTGGATTGGGAGATTTGTTTTTGCTCACGCTATATATAGAGTGGTGGGCTAGTAGCACCTACAGCATGTGAGTACATTGTGCGGTCGCATCCCCTGAGGTGGGCGCAATCACACAGAGGGGGAGCACATGTGAAAAGTCACCAAGAGTTTAATTCTGAAGCACTCTCAAAAGTCACTGAGGAATTTACTTTGGAAGCACTATATATAGATCGATCATTCATGGATTGCATTTTTTATGTGTAGAATTTGTTCACATTGATTTATTGCACTGCAATATGAATAGCACATATATAGCACCGTCCATCCTTGAATTTTCTTTGGAAGCACTATATATAGATTGATTGATAGTTTAAGGATTGCATTTTTTTTAGTTCACATTGATTTATTGCACTGGAATATTTATAGCACATATTTAAATATTCTATATTTTTACATATTCTTTTGTATTTGCACCATATGAATTGAAATTGTTTTATATTTATTGTGTTAAATTGTAGCAGATTCATTTACATAGTAGGACACAACATTTATTTATTTATGCATTTGCACTTTATGGATTGATAGCAGGTTTGAATATTTAGTTTGCAGTATTATGTAGAGATATTTACACAGCATGGCACAATATTTATATAAATAATTGGCACACACTGTGTATAAACAAATGCAATAGTTACAGCCTTGTGATAAATATATGCACATTAGTAAGTAAATCACAGTGAAGCCTGCTGATGCAGAGTTCTCCTGTAGACTGAATCAAGTCATTGCACGTCAATAGGAAGAACTAGTTTCAGAACCCAATAGGGAGACCGTGCACACTCCTGGCCAGTGAGTCACAGGTGTCCATCTATGATTGAGTGGTGTCTTCCTACTAGATCCTGAAACTATTCATTCTCATGGATTTGCAGCAATTTGGTGGGACTCAGTTAATATCTCAACTAAGAGAAGAAGCATCTAACTTCAACCTAGATCAGGTAAGTCCTAATAAACTCCATCAAGAGTTACCTACAACAGTGCATACATTTATTTTAAGGATGGAACTGTTGTATTTCCTATTATACACTATATCTATTTGTATCTGAAAAGATAATGTCCCTCACTTGGGAAAGTGTAGTACCTCATTTACTTTGTTTTACTGTTACTTTTGTGCAATGAAAGGGATATAATTATTATTTGAAGGTTGCAGCAGCTGTCCTCTTGTATCAGCCTTTATTACATTTTTCACTCTGAGCTCCATGAGTTGCAGTTTCTTTCTTGCAGACCTACTATAATTTTTCATTTTTGAGCACTCAAGGATAGGAGGTGAGCACTGTCACATAACCTGTCACAGGTCATGTAACAGGCTTCCTCCTCCTCCAGCTACTTTTCTCTTTCCAGTTCATTAGAGTGAATGAAGTACTGCAAGAAAAAGGCAAAGCAAGTCTATGAAGCACACTGCAGTGCTTTATAAATGTGCAGAAGGAAATTTTAATAGAAAAGCAGCACTATGGCACAGTTGTGACATACAGATGGTTTTAAAATGTTTTGGTTTGGCCCTTCCCCTCCTGGGTTCCACAGCTCAATACTGGTCACCTGCTTTTGGAAAATTGAAAGTCACAGGAGACTTAAGGGTAATGCAGAAACATTAAATTATTGCTTGCATGTTCATCTTGCTCATTGTTTGAAAACTTTACTGGGATCCCTTCCAAGTAAATACTGGGTTATTGAATTAGAGCTATCAGGCCCCTTCAACGTTCTAATGTCATTACATGGGGTTTTGTCTTCTATGTGGAATTGTTTAAGTAGTTTATATTCATTTTATAATATGAAGAATGCATCAGAAAGGGTGAGAAACTTCTTCCCATTATAGGGTGCAGAAACAGGAGTTGTTGAAAAATCCTATTCCCAAAACAGATAAATAGCTATTTGGTGATTCAATCCTCTAACAAACACCAGTTCATTAATTACCAGTGGGCACCACCTTTAACCAAGGAACTTGGAATTCAAGGTTAAATACATATAAAATACTGTTTTTCTTGTATGTTTTAGCCTCTTTAGGGGGCTTTAAGGATCATAGTTTCTCTAACAAAACACAAAGCATGCATATTATGCAGGTCCAATAACAGACAACAGAGGTCATTATTGAACCTGGGACATATGTTTGTCCTGTGCTCAATTATATATAAGATTCTTTTTATAGAAATCATTGATTCCCAGTTAATTTGCATCATCTCTATTTATTGTAGGAAAAGTAATCAACACTGCTCATGTCCACAAATCCTGCTGCTACACACACACTTGATATGCTCCTTAGGGATTTCTTACTAACCGGAATAAAAGCTGTGAGCACCATATGAAATTTTATGCACCATTGCTCTTATTTATGTGCATTCCAAAACCAATCAAATGTCCCAGCAGGTTGAAGTACAAGCATTTTCCTGTGTATCAACATAATACTAAAAATACAAATCATATACACTGACTCTAACACTTGTGCATATACTGCACAAACTGAATTTAACAAGTATGTTCGATACAACAACATGCTTAACTGTAGATGCTGGATTGGTGTTTGATACTAGAGTGTATTAGATAGTTCAGGCCTTTTTTGTTTTTGTTTGTTTTGTTTACCATCTAGGAACATATCTTATTGGCTATACTGTATATGTGTTTGTTCAACAAGCTATGTTTGATCATCTTTTTATGTCCTAGAGACGGTTCAGCTATGGAGGATGTATTCAAATGTAAAAATGTACCCAACATATTTTGCGAACAACACATAATAAGTTCTCCTTTGTTTCCCAATTCATTTTGCAAGTCCTGGATATATTCATTCAAAACAGGCAGTCTTTTTTTAATGTGAACTCAGTGCAGTTCTAGAGGCTTTTTTAAGTGTTTATTTTGTTTAGACATATTGCACAACATTTTACAGCATACACACATAAATTCACATCATTACACATTTGCCGTAGGACCTCGAAATCCACGGACTCTACTGCATTAATACACACATTAGGGGCAACTTTGGTGGAAGACAATTAACTTATCAGTGTATCCCTAAACTAAAGAGATATTAAAGTCTTTTTTTGTTTTGTTTAAAAATAATAAACATGTTATACTTACCTGCTGTGTGCAGTGATTTTGCACAGAGCAGCCCTGGTCTTCCCCTTCTCGGGTCCCTCACTGGCGCCTCCCTCCTGCCAAGCTGGGCCGAGCTGCTGCTCTGTGTGTCCATTCAGACATGGAGCTGTGGCTCAGCCCCGCCCCATCTCTCCCCTCATTGGCTCACTGACTTTGATTGACAGCGGGGGGAGCCAATGCTGTCTCAAACAATGAGGAGGGAGAGTCCCGGACAGCCGAGGCTCTTGTGCAACATCGCTGGATAAAGATGAGGCTCTGAAAATATTGGGGGGGGGCTTAGGGGGGCTACTGAACACAGAAGGTTTTTTGTCTTAATGCATAGAATGCATTAAGATAACAAAACTTCTGCCTTTAGAACCACTTTAAGGGAGAGTAGTTGGAATTCTACTATTGATGTACAATTTTTACACTTAATAATACTCATTTTAATTCATAACTTCTCAGAAGATGGACAGCTTTAACCATACACCAGAGGCATCACTAGCATCAGGCACCAGGGGCACATGCCCCAAGTCTCCCCTAGGTGCCCCAGGTTCGCAAAGCCAATACCATCAAAGTCCAAACTACCCGCAGGGCTGGAGGTCATGCTCCCCATTACTCTGCAGTGCACACATTACAAAAACTTGTTTTAGCTGGCATGACCTAAGACCTTCTCTTATCAACCACTCTCCTGCATCTCCACTCCCTAAAACAACATGCAGAGCTCCTTCATTTCAGCGAGAGCAAGGTGATACATTTTTGGAAAATAGGCACTTTAAGGTATTTATTAGGAAGAATGGTGAGTTTTTTTGAAGTTGTAATTTTTTGCCACTTTTTTTTGTAAAAAAAGAAAATAACATTTGAATTTATTACATATGGTTGTCATTTTAGTGTTATTTCTCACACAGCATGGGCATACTTAACACCCCAAAACACAATCTTTTACTCCTCCTATAGAGATAAGACATGTGTAATATTTTATCACTGCCGAGATGCATAGATGGGACCAAAATCCAAGGAGCACTTCTAGGTTCAGGGGGCATATATTTTGAATTTGATTTCCTGACTACCTATCACATTTCCTGAGGCCCTGAAGTGCCAGGACAAGGGAAATACCCACAAAATGACCTAATTTTGCAAAGTGTTCCCTCAAAAATATTTAATTAAAGACATGGTGAGTATTTTAAAGATTTGAATTTTAGCCACATTCTTGTGAAATAAAGAAAGACAAATAATATGTATTTTTTTTTAACACACAGCTGTCAATTAATAAGATATTTCTCCCACACAGCATGGGTGTAATTAAAAATACATCATACACCATAAATCATTCTCTGCTAATCCTCCTGAGTATGGAGATACAACATATGCACACATGTGAATTTTTTTGGAGCCTACACGCATAGAGGGTCCAAAATCCAAGAATTTCAAGAGGTATAAATCAGGCATCTAATTTCCTGACAATATATTACACGTTTGGAAGCCCTGAAATGCCAGGACAGTAGAAACATCCACAAATCACCCAATTTTGAAAAGCAGACACCCCAAGTTAAGTCTTTTGAAGGTTTTTATTTTTCTGTCACAAGTTTTTAGAAAATGCAGAATGTGAAAATGTATTTTTACACAAAATGAATAAGAAATTCCTAACACACAGTACGGGCATAGGGGCGTATGGGTGAACTGCACCCCAAGATACTCTTTGCTATTCCTCCTGAGCATGAGGATAACACATGTGAACATTTTTCACAACCAAGTCGTATGGAGGGGCCCAAGCTCAAAGGAGCAAATTCAGGCCACATTTTGGAGAATGCATCTGCCCACAGATATGTAGTTATCCTTGGGGTGGAAATGAAGGCTGATAGAGATAGAAGATACATTCTACTTACATTTAAAAAAAATTGTATTTAATTTTTATTTTTTTTTAATGAGTTTAGTGTAACTTTAGCTTTGCTTGTATTTATACAATACTGTGCTACTTTACAGAGTACATATTCACCATTTACAATATTTACACTAATACACTACTAAGGATACTACTAAGGATAAGAAAAAAATTGGATTTTTTATTTGTCCAATGTTTTGGCAAAATTGTAAGATTTTGGAAAATATTGTAATTTTATCGAAATGCATTAGAGTTAACAGGAAAGGGGAGTTTACGTGGTTTTAACGGTGAAAAGGGTTTTAAATGATTTCATATGGTTACAAAGCTCCTTTCAACTAGTATAGACCCTTTCTTATGCCACAGAACAGACCCTTATTAGCCTCATTATATTATACTTTTTCACAAAAAAGAATTGAGAGTTTCCACTGCAGCAACATTTTGCTGACAGCAAGACTAATCATTTCTTCAAAATCAGTCCACATATCTCTCTTGAGAACAGTTGATCTAACTTTATTACTGATACTTACACATTATTTTGAGTAGATGGTTAACTTAAAATGATTTGAAAAAATATTGACTGAAAAAAAAAAAAACATAACTGCAACATACAGCAATGCTAACAATCACTGCTTTCCCTTTTACTGATTAATGTTCAAAAGTACAAAAAGAACACATATGCAGGCTGGTTCAAATCTAACAAGTACTAACATAGCACCAAGCAAATCCCAGTAAAAGCTATAGTGGGAAAAAAACTGAGTTTAAACATTTACATTTATTCCATTTCAAGTTGCACTATTAATCTTATGTTAATAAATAGAACGGTATATTACACTTGAAGTCATAGAAGCACTTTCACCTATCTATAACCACTGATCTCCTTTAAAATTGTCCTTATCTATTATTTTCTGGAGATTTGCTGTGCTTGATGTCAGTTTATCTCTTTCTCTCAATCTTTACACATCTATACATTGCTAATGTTATCTCTGATGTATCTATGTCCAGCTCATTCATCCTTCCCTTTTGATTAATTTCTTTTCCACCCTATTAATCTGTTCCTGTCTTTCCTTCTGGCTCATAGCTCTCCCCGTAGTTCTATTGTGAACTCTGCTGCATAAGCATAAAGTTTGATGTAGCTACAGCTTGTATACCATTATGTTGAAAAGTGTTTGATTTTCAGTTTTGTTTAGGAGAATGGAGAAAGTAAAGGAAAAATGTTACGAAAAAAACAAATTAAAAAACAAATATGTATATATTGTAGCTTACGAATCCTTAGATTAGGTTGCTGCATTTTTTTTTCAGGATTTTGTTTACTTTATTTTCATTTGGTAATCCTGAAAGTAACTCACTTCCTGTCTCTGGGCGGCTACACTTACTAACTTTTACCTACTGCAACTATGGAAGGAGCCATAGTTGTCACCCAGGCTGGACTTCAAACATGATTTTCTCTCTTGATCTTCATTACATGGGGTTGAAAGAATTAGTAGTTTATAGAAGGAAGATAACTTTTTTCAGCACCATTGTAATTTTGGAGGGATCGACAGGTATTTTCTGCACTTGAAGTAAATGTATGAGTCTGAAAAAAAGAGAACGTATCTACTATATCTAGGGACTGATAAGCTGCAATATATTATTTTGTAATACATATATATTTTTTTAGTTTAGTAATCATTTAGCTAATAGGGACTTCAGGTCTATTAGACTATTGGTATATAACCAATACAGTTTTATCCTGGCATTTTTATTGTAAGCCTACAGAGGAACTCCACTCACCTTCCTGTATAATTTATGTAATTCCAAATTGCTGTTGTTTTTATTCTGCTGAATAATACATTTACAAGATAATCAAAACAGATCTTGACTAATGTCCCTAAGTATTTTGCATGTAAAGTTTAAAAATGTAATGTAGCGCTGGTAGATTTGCGATCTACCATATGTTAGGTAAATTTAGTAACTTGTTCGTTAAATAGGTTAGGTTTGCCTCTGTTCCAGCTTGGCTGATGTGGGTGACCGGTGGGTGTCGCTGTTATCACTAGTCAGTGTTGGAAATGCAACGTGTTGAAGCGTATGGATGCTCTTCTGTCCCGGAGACAACTCAGTGGAGGTGGTCCTCCAAAATGCATTCTGGGCGAGGGTATTTATGGGACAGACACCATATTGTGGGGTTCGTTTTACAGCCACCTGCTGGCCCTCCTGGCTGACAGGTATGCGTTAGAGAAGCAATCTCGTGGTCCTCCGTTCCGGAGGCCCATGTCGCTGCGGCGCAGGGGTGGGCCCAGAAGCTTGTCTGGGGCCTACCACAGCAGCTGAGGAATGGTCCTGAGCTGTCTATCCAAAGGGAGGAAGCTGGACAACCGAGGAGATCCCAGGGGAGGACCCGTCATGGAAGGATCACGCAGCGTGCTGGTCTGGAGAGGGGCCTGGTGACTCGGTTGGAGGACGTTTCCTAAAAGTAACTATACAGCATAGTGTTGCCGGGTTGGCTTATAGGTTCAAGCACTGTGACTGACGTTTATTGCAGAAAAACCAATACATCCTGTGGCAGAGGATCGTACCGTTTTATCCCAAACAAGTCTGTGGCAGAGACTTTTGTTCGTGCTATGTACTGGCTGCTAGGCAAGTGAGAGAGACCTATCCAGGCGAGCAAAGAGTGTGTCCCACGAAGGGAGCGCATTCTATTATAATATCCAAATTCTACCAGGACATTTTGTCAAGAGCCTTACAAGAAGATATTTGAGTTTCTTCTGCAGTTTCCCTTCTGCCCCTTTCCTGCTATTTCCTTAGTAAATTGTTCAATAAAGCATTGAAAAAGTACTCAAGTGTTGGTGCGTGTATCGTCCAGAGATAAACTCAACGGAACCCTTAGACCCGGTGTCGGTAAAACAGAGGGAAGGAGAGTGAAGGTAACAAGCCCGCTTAAACCAGCAGCTCCGCCGAGAGTTAGTGCTACAGTAATATTTTGTGATAGCTGTCACATAACCCCTTGTTAATTTGGACATATGAGAGTTGGACTATATTTTTACACTTATCTGACTTAAAAATAGAGACCAATAATTCTGTCTCAATATGACCACATTGGGTAGAACATGTTTACTCCTTTTCATTTCAGTCCCCAGGCCTTTATCTCCCTAAACCCCCTTGACTCCTAAAGTATTTGTTTTTCATTCTGGCAATTTCTCATTTCTGAACATTATATCTTTTAGCATTTGTAGTCTACCCCAAAGTATAATGGTTTTTTTCGGGACAGATAGGAACTTAATTTGGTAGCAAATTAGCAAGTATGAACACATAGTAAAGACAATCAATAAAAGGAGCAGCGCTGTGAATGTTAAAGGCTTAAATTTGAGCCAATATAAGTATACGTGAACAAATGTGATACAATGAGTGAATAATTAGGATAAAAATTAAATAATAAAGTTCATAGTCAAATCATATCAATTTTGATAACAGTCCTAATCCATGATCAAATCCAAATAGGTGAGGTAAGGTGAAGAAACAGAGGCAGGGGTCCCCGTCTAAGGCAGGAAGTAGGTAAGGAGTGGGTAAATCCTTCACCGCACCACTGTGATATTAGTAAAAATGCGCGCTTACCAAGCGGCAAGCATAGGAAAGCTTGCGACCTTAACCCGGTCGGGGCCTTTCATGGGATGGAGACACAGGGGCATTATAGGGGCAGCACAGTGGTGTAGTGGATAGCACTTTCACCTAGCAGCAATAGGGTCGCTGGTTCAAATCCCGACCATGACACCATCTGCCTGGAGTTTGCATGTTCTGCCTGTGTGGGTTTCCTCCAGTTTCCTCCCACATTCCAAAGACATGCTGGTAGGTTAATTAGATCCTTACCAAATGGGATGAACACATAGATTTCATTTCCTTGTTTTTTTTTTTGTTTTGTTTCTTTACTGGGAATGAATAGTAAAGGATTAAAAAATAAAGCATTTCCTTTCAATTTTCCCAGTGAAACTTTTATGTAATTTTGCCCCCCCCCCTTATATTTACCACAGATTAATGATAAAATAGTATCACATTTGTGCAACTTATATGTAAATAAGTGGAATGGTAAAGGTCAAAGTTAACATACGTGTTTTACTTTAGGAGAGCATTATTCCACTTTGTATTCAACATTGCTATGATACATTGTTAGCTTGACATCAGGATAAGATTAAGTCAGGTTGACAAGGGCACAAATTAGCACAATGGTGACTTTTGCACAGGTCTGCGATTGCTAAAAATTCAAACGACATTGCGTTCACTTATGTGAGCATTTTAAGTTTGCGCAGTGAATGCAAATATTATTCAGATCGTTGATATGTATGATCACTACACTCCTGTTGTCAACTAAATCCGGAAGCATTCTGGTTACTTTTACTCTTACAGCATGCTCCTGTGGAGCTATCTGTAAAAGCATTGGAAGTGCAGCTAGTCAAGGGTTCCAGGCTGCACCCTTGCAGGGACCCACAGGAGCTGCAGGAACAGGGTGCAGTTTTAAAACAGCACTGGGATAAATAGCCACTATCCCAGTGCCATTTTTAAAGTGGGGCATGGCCTTACTTTGTCATGTCAATGCTGTTCTCTGATGACAGGCAGGGGAATATTCAGAAAGCAATAAGAAACAAATAGTTCCGCGCTTAGGCAAAAATGGAACTGCAGCCCCCCCAGCACAGAATAACACCTAGGTGAAATCCTAAATAATATAAAGTACAAAATTGGGGCGATTGGCGCTGTTCTACTAAATCCACTCTGATGTACAAAAACATATATGAGTGTAAAAAAATAAATAAAATATTTGTTATATAGGAATGATAAAATATCAAGCGTGTGGGAAAAACATAAATAATGTATGTGTAAAAAATATATATCCACAATAAAGTGCAATGTGTGTTATCACATAAATAATAAAAATTAAAAGTGATCCAAACTAAATTGTCCCAAGACAAGGTGAATAAATGCATTTAAAAAACAATGATAAAAATACCAAAAATACTTAAAAAATCCTTAGTGATAAAATCCTGTGCTAATGTGTACATCAATGGTAATAAAACATATTAATAGAAATGTTAATAAAAAACATATATTCATGTGTATATAATAGTGTTTAAACCAATAAATGATCAGTCCATGAAAACAAGTGTCCCCAAAAGAAAAAATAATAAGTGTCCCCAAAAGAAAAAATCCATAGGAGATTCTTCTTAAAATGCAATAATGAGTCTCTTCAATCACATAACAATATTCTTGATGGAATAGGTACTCCATGCCTTCCAAAGAACCCCCCTTTTGTGCCCTCACTCACCGGAAGAATTCACCCCTGCAGGAGTATTGAGCCTGTAAACCGTATCCCGCAGCAGTGGTCTGTGGTGACAGTCCTCCGTCCTACTCTCCTCTCCTGGTATCTAGATCACCTCCAGTCCCTCCCCGACATGAACCTCCATATGTTTACAAAGCAAAAAAGAGCTCCATCGCGTAAATCCTATAAAAAGCTCAGCTTTATTGTAAATAAGATTAAAAGAGGGGAGCGAACAGTGCTCCGCTGGCTGATCACAGTCAGAGATGTGTGGAATGCAGTGCGGGGTAGCGTGCGTTCCACCGCCCGTTCCTCAACCCGGAAGTCAACTGTACAAGCCAAGACGTATGCGTATCACGTGGCCACGTCTTACGCGTTTCGTCATCAAGACGTCATCTGAGGAACATTATAAGATGTGTATATGTATAACAGTCATAGAGGTTATTGTTAACATGTTAACTTACTAAAACAAAGTATATCTATCAATAATTACACAATATATTATGATCGTCTTTATGTGTAAACTACCTGTACTGTACTTCTTTTGGTATATCACAACACTTTTTGTACCACCTTTTTGTACCCAATAAAAATAGTTTGTAAACAAAAAAAAGAAGATCCAATAGTGTAGTACTGACAGTGACTTTTTAACCCCTAGATGCGGGCCGCACACATATATGTGGCCGCTCGCCTTAACACTGAGCAGCCACATCTATGCAGCCCTGTTAAAACAACTTACTGTGTTGAGAGCACGCTCCTTGCACCCTCACAGCATGGTAGCCGGTAGGTACTAGAAATCTTCCGATGCATACTAGTCATCAGAAGCTTTCCGATCATATGACTGTTGTGAAAGCCAATCACGGTGGTCACATGCACAGAAAGCCCCCCCCCCCCGGAATCTGACACCCCTTAAAGGGCGGGAGGCCAAGGGTTTAATAAAAGAACAAAAAGGAGTAACACTCACAATGCGTAGAGACGAAAACAAGTGTCTATACACAGCATGCATATACACAGTGTGGATCTGTCAGCTCGGCAAGGTGGTGCCTGGCCCCTCCCAGCATTGTGTCCTCACAAAGGTCGCGCCCGCTTTTGACCACCTTGACTAAGAAAACAGTCTTACTTTGGTGGTCAATGGAAAATAACATTCTTACATTGCTGGTCAGAGTAATGGTACCTTACAATGTGGCCAGTGGGAGAAGGACCAATACATATTAGCAATTAGTAAGATGAGGACCCCCCTTGTTGTTAGTGAAAAGGCAAACACCCTAAGAGACAGCCAAAAAAGATTATTTATATCAGTGGTTATTGAAACACAGAATGTGTGTATTATTCAAGAAACTCCTGACAACCTCTGGAGAAACCCAGGTACACAGATATCAAACCATATTCAAATACAATGGGAAACTGAATCTGCCCCCCCCCCCAGTTACCATGCACAACGTGAATCCAGTTAATTAATAAAGATGCCTATGAACATCTTCATTTCAAAGAACTGAGGGAGGTCTAGTAATAAATATGATATGTACAATTAGTAGCAAAATATTTAATTGAGAGAAAATTTATACATAGTATCCAATGATTTATTAGGGCACGCAACACAGTAATTCACTTGTAAGTACTGTAATATTTAAATTTTGCAAAATAATAACCGTGATTAGAAAAGTTGTACACGAGTCCTGTGTTTGCAGAAAAGGTTAAAGGCAACTGTAAATGCAATAATTATTATGTGTACAAATAAAATTCAAATGGGAAAGTGGTAAAGTGCAGCGCTAAAAGTGCAGGTGAAAGTGAGATTCCCCTGACGGGATCAAACTAGTAACAAACCATTACTGATGTGCATAAATCATGATAAAATACATACAATACTGTATTACTCTAATATACAAACAACAGTAATGATGATATTTACATAAACCAACAGTGCAAATATATATATTAGAATGAAAGTCCCTAAAGTGACTCCAATATATAAAGTGACTTGTGAGATAAATTTGTGAACTAGTTGTCTGTTGATAATCCACCACCAAAAGGAAAGAGGCTTACCAGACAAGTTGAACCCAACTAGGCATATGCCTGATGAGTCAACAGAGCTTGTGGTGTAACACACCCAGGGAAGAAAATCAGCATACATGGTTTCCAATGTAGACCAATCAGGCAGGGGTCCATCACAATGTATAACATCAATGTGTATCCACCAAGGGAACAGTGACCAAAGATCAAAAATGGATCCTCCCAGTATTATATATGGTAAAAGGAAAAAAACTGGGCCACATAGTGTGATTCCATTTACATAAAAAGCATTTTTATTGAAATAAGTAAAATGGTCACTCACATTTGAGAAGGCATTAAAAGGCATGAAGGTAAAATCAAATATCGCAGGGGCATCAGCAGAGCCTGTCCCGACTGGTTTTGTCTCAATAAGACATCCTCATAATGCTTATTTAACCCAGTTGGATAGAGGGAAGCTGGTTTGTTAATCCACTTCACTTTCCTTCAGCGTTGATTTTGATGTCAAATTTCAATTTAGTTTTAGTCATAGTCCTTTTTAATTGTATCATATTTTAAACATCTGAATTGTGTTCATTTTAATCATATTTTAGTCAACTAAAATCTTCTACATTTTAGTCAACTAAAATCTCCAGTACATTTTAGTAGACTAAAACCGAATGGGTTTAGTTAAATTGTAATGCATTACTTAACTCTTACTATATACTTACTATACACTCTTGGAGTAAAAACTTAATAACGTGTTATTATTTAAGGTATTAATATTTAACCACTTCAATACAGGGCACTTAGACACCTTCCTGCCCAGACCAATTTTCAGCTTTCAGTGCTGTTGCAGTTTGAATGACAATTGCGCGGTCATGCTACACTGTACCCAAACTAATTTTTTATCAGTTTGTTCCCACAAATAGAGCTTTCTTTTGGTGGTATTTGATCACATCTGCGGTTTTTATTTTTTGCTAAACAAATAAAAAAAGACCGAAAATTTTGAAAAAAATAAAAGTTTTGCTTTTGTTTCTGTTAAAAAATTCTGTAAATAAGTACATTTTCTCTTTCACTGATGGCAACTGATAAGGCGGCACTAACAGGCACTGATAAGGTGGCAACGATGAGGTGGCACCAATGAGCGGGCACTAACGATGGGCACTGATATGCGGCACTGATGGGCACTGGTAGGCGGCACTGATGGGTGGCACTGATATGCAGCACTGATGGGCATTGATAGGCGGCATTGATGGGCACTCATGGGTGGCACTGGTGGGCACTGATGGGCACGGATGGGTGACACTGATGGGTACTGAAAGGCTGCAAAGATGGGTTCTTATGGGTGGGACTGATGGACACTGATAGGCGGCACTGCTGGGCACTGATAGGCGACACTGATGGGCACTGATGGGCACGGATACGTGGCACTGATGGGCAGTGATACGTGGCACTGATACACGGCACTGATAGGCATCCCTGGTGGCACTGGCAGTGGTAGGCATTGCAGTGGGCACTGATTGGCAGCTGCCTTTGCACTGGTTAGTATTTCCCTGGGGGTCTAGGGGGCATACCTGGTGGTCCAGTGTGGCTGGTTTCCCTGGTGGTCCTGGGCGGCTTCCCTGGTGGTCCTGGGTAGGATCCGAGGGGGGCTGTGCTGATAAACAATCAGCACAGACCCCCCCATCAGGAGAGCAGCAGATTGGCTCTCCTCTACTCGTGTCTGTCAGACGCGAGTGAGGAAAAGCCGATCACCGGCTCTTCCTATTTACATCGTGATCAGCCGTGATTGGACAGGCTGATCACGTGGTAAAGAGTCTCCGTCAGAGACTCTTTACCTAGATCGGTGCTGCGGGGTGTCAGACTGACACCCCGCAACAACGATCGCCGCGATGCGCGCCCCCGGGGGCGCGCAGCGGCTCAATATCCTACGGACATCATATGACGTCCAGTCAGGATATTGAAACCACTTTGCCGCCGTCATTCTGCTATATGGCGGGTGGCAAGTGGTTAAACATGCACTATAGACACAGATTTAGCCATTGTAAAATATAACGTCTTTATAAATAAAATCAAGTTTCGGAAACAAAAATATTGCTTTTTGACAAACAGAAGTGCAACATTAACCACTACAATACAGGGCACTTATACACCTTCCTGCCAGACCAATGTTCAGCTTTCAGTGCTATCACAATTTGAATGACAATTGCGTGGTCATGCGACACTGTACCCAAACTAAATTTTTATCATTTTTTCCCCACAAATAGAGCTTTCTTTTGGTGGTATTTGATAACCACTGGGGTTTTATTTTTTGTTTTTGTTACAAAACTTTGTAAATAAGTAAGTTTCCTCCTTCACTGATGGGCACTGATGAGGCTGCACTGAAGGGCACTGACGAGGAAGTACTGTTTGGCACTGAGGAGGTAGCAATAATGATGAGGCATTTATATGCAGCACTGGAAGGCACTGATAGGCGGCACTGATAAGCAGCAGTGATGGGCACTGATAGGTGGGACTAATATACAGCACTGATAGGTGGCACTGATATACAGCACTGATGGGCACTGACAGGTGGTACTGATGGGCAATTATAGGCAGCACTGATGGGCACTCATAGGTGGCACTGATGGGCACTCATAGGTGGCATTGATGGGCATGGATAGGTGGGACTGATAGGTCACACTGGAGGGCACTTATAGGTGGCACTGTTGGGCACTGATGGGTGGCACTGATAGATGGCACTGATTGGCAGTACTGATCATGAGGCACTGGCAGGTATCACTGATGGGCACAGAGTGCCATTCCTAATGGGCAATGATTGACATCCCTGGTGGGTTCTAGTGGGCTTACTTAGTGGTCCTGGGTGGGCATACCTGGTGGTCCTGGGTGGGCAACTCTGGTGGCCATGGGTGGGCATCCCTGGTGGCCCTGGGTGGGTATCCTCAGGAGGGCTGCATTGATAATCAATCAACGCAGACCCCCTGTCAGGGGAGCGGCCGATTAGCTCTCCTCTGGTCAAATACCTGGTTGGAGGCCGAAATGCCGAGAGGGCTCCCCTTGCAGCTGAGTGCAGTACACTCCTGAAGTTGGGTACAGAGGGTGTAGTGCCCAGAGAAGCACAGGTTGCCAGATGGCTTCCGGAGAGAGAAGCTGGTGGGCACTTGAAGATTACTGAGTTTTACAGGAAACACAGCGAGGCTGAAGTCTCTAGGAATCCTCGGTGACACTTGGCAAGGTGTGAACAAGGAACAGTAGTGGAAGCCAGGCCAGGGGTCAAACACAGGAGATCCGGCAGGAGGAAAAGGCAGTTTGCAGAAATGGAGACAAGCCAAGGGTCTGGTATCAGGAAACAGGCAAGAACAGATAACTCTAGCAAAGTCCATGATACAAGCCGGGATCAGGTAGTGGAGAAGGCAACAAATTGGTGAAGCAAGCCAGGGGGTCAAACCTGGAAAGCAGATCAGACAGGTCAGGAACAAGCTGGGTCACAATGGGAGATCCAAACAGCGATTGCACAGAGGCTCAGGAACATAGGAAGGCTGACGACAATCCAGTACTGAGAGGGGCTCAGCAGCAGTCTTATATAGCAAGTGGCCTCATCTGTTGCGCTATGCGTATGCACGTTCGCCAATTGGTGCTTCTGCGCATGTGCTTTTGCCTGTTGATTCCGTTGCGAATCTGCGTGCGCCCGTTCACACCATTAGCATTAGTGCACACAGGGATGTGCTGGAGGTGACCATTACTGGTACTGGCACTATTGCCAGTTCTCCTACGGACATTTTCCTGACACCTCTACTCGCATCTGTCAGCGCAAATCCTGTGTCTTAGGCCTAAAAAACGTAATTCCCTTTGAAGTCTATGGGGGAAAACCTTGATACGACATTCTTGCACAAAACTTTGATCATCTACCCGCAGTAAGTGACTCATCTTGTGATGAAATAATTCCATTAACTCATCATTGCCAGTTTGTGGGATTATGGCAAAATTAGCAGAGGAGGAGGAGGATACAAAGGAGGGCACATTACATACCTCCCAACTTTTTGAGATGAGAACGAGGGACGCCTATAAGCAAAAGTATGTGGGCGTAGGCCACACTACTTGATACTCCCCCTTAACGAAATTAGTTAAATCCACAAATGCTTTTTTTTTTTTTACCACTATTATACCTTAATATTGGCTTTTGACATTTACAAATGCATTAACTTAGAATTTGGATAAAAGGTTTAGCCCCGGGAAACACTTTTTGAAAGATAAGTAGTGCATTTTATATACAGCTATATAGATCAGACCAAAATGAGGGACAAATGAGGAGGAAGGAGGGACATTGTTCAAAATCAGGGACAGTCCCTCGAAATTAGGGAGAGTTAGGAGCTATGACATTAGCACTAGTTGGGAGGTGGAAGAAAAGGAAGGCTTTGTCATCCACTCAACTACTTACTCTGCAGACTCTGGTTGTATAGCATAGGGAAAGTGCCCAACCTTCACTTTCTCCTGCAGAACCTGCTCATCATTTACTACCTCCAATTACAGAAGCTCTTCCTTCAGGATGGCCAAACATTTTGAAATAAGGAGATTGCCTAACTTGAATAGCAATTATGGCAATAACAGTAAAAATATGTGGTACTTTGATGCACAATTCGTTTGTACTAGTTTAAAGTGACATGCTGCAAACATAGGGCAGCTTTCCCTGAGTCAGCAACATATATATGCTAATGAAATAAAAGCCATAATAAAAAAAACAGCTTGGGTGGGGGTGTGTGACAGCAGCTAAACAACAGCTACAATCGCTATGGATACACAAAAAGGTAGTCATAAAAATAACTGTTCGGTTCCTGACCTGTGAACAAGAAGGGTATACTGGAATATGTGGCCCACCACACTGCAATCCACAGTAATGTAGCACAATGTAGCACCATATAGCACTGTAAAACAGCAACTAAATCTCTTTGCATGCAAACTGTCAACTCTTCCTAAACTGCTCTAAAGTCTCGTACACATGATCGGATTTTCTGACGAGTAATGTGTGATGACAGGCAGTTGGCGGAAAATCTGACCATTTGTATGCTCCATCGGACAATTGTTGTCGGATTTTCTGCAGACAAATGTAGGATAGTAGGTTTTAAAATTTTACACAGACAAATGTCTGTTGTTGGATTTTCCGAGCGTGTGTACACAAGTCAGTCGGACAAAAGTCCAAAGTACAAACACGCATGCTTGGAAGCAAGGACGAGCCAGAAGCAGTCGGTCTTGTAAACTAGCGTTCGTAATGGAGAATTAACATTTGTGACTTGCAAATTATGAAATCTCGAAATGCAGTGCACATGCTCTTCCTCTTTAATGGGTTAATAATGAAGCTGCTTTGCTGGTGATACTGATGGAGTTATTGCAAACACATTTTCAATGGTTTTTTTTTTCTAGTGATATCAAGAATAATATTAATATGCTTTTTTTAAATTTTATTTATTAGTTTTTAAGATCAAAGATACAGCTATGTTGGTGTCCCTTGTCAATTTTACATTGTTTTAAATGTAACTGCCTACTCCTAAACTGTCATTTGAAGTAAAACACATAGCCAAGTATTATTCTCCACAAATTTTTGTATTGTGCATTTAAAAAAGAAAACAAATAAAATTAGACATGCTATCCACCAATAGAACTTAACCAAACAGTGCATTCTATGCATCCAAAAATATAGAAAATATACCAAATCAAATCATTTTTATTCAACCAAAAAATAAAATAAAAGCCTCATGCATGTGTCCTGCTTCTTAACATAGGGGGTCAACAATGCCAAGAGTTGGTGAAAGCAGGTGTCCGTCTTCCGGAGATAATTCCGAAAAACATCTGGATTATTCTCCAGGAGCTCCCACAGCAAAGGCATATGACATAATTGGTCACGATTAATAAAGCAACCAATTTTTGGTCCAATAACTCCTCCTCCTCCTGTTCCTGGACTGGGCTTGGGTCAAAGGAATAACTCCAAGACCAATAATAAATAACACGTTAATTCCTCCGATTCCACAACATGGCTTGTTGATGAATGGCCGTTCAGAAAAACAAACTGAAAAGCGCAAAATGAAAAGCGCAAATCAACACTCACCAAACTTCTACTAACCAGAAATTAGCAGAAGGAGCCCAAAGGGTGGCGCTAAAGAGCTGAAAAACAACGTAGTATGTCACTACATTCGTATTTGTTGGCTGACAATTCCTTGCCATTTGTATCTAAGACAACTTTGGGCCAACGCCCTTCGGACAAAAGCCCACGGTTTTGCTGGCCAACAATCTGATCGTGTGTATGAGGCTTTACACACACTGCTAAGTGGTTGTTGGGAACCCAGCTATTTATAGTAAGGGTCTGGCACAAAACAAAGCCCCTAGTATTGGCCCTTCTAAACCATCTGGCCAAAGCTCAAAGGCTAGAAAAGGTGCGAAGTTTGCTGGGTCCATGAACTACAAAGAGGGTGGGTTCATGTCAAACCCAGGTTTGAGCCAAGTTCTGGACCTAAACCTCTTCCCTAACCCATATGTCTCAATGAACACATCAGACTTTCCAAACTGAATTTGCATCTTTTACATGCGTGTCAACTACACATTGCTAGCCTTTTACTAATTACTGTCCACAAAAGCCCATTCAATATCTAAAATTGAAACTGATGAGTTACTCAATTTAGATTTTTTTCTGTATGCATTGCAGTATAATATCAAAAGGGAAAAAATGCCCTTACATTGAAAGGAGAACTTTGGCTTTGAGGTTTCCTACTCTTCAAAGTACATACAAATTGCACTTATGTGATATTCTTGTAGTCGAATCATTTTGATGTTGATATTTTAAGATAAAAACAAGTTGCATTAATTAAAAAAAAAAAAAAACTGCTTTGGAAAAAATACTTAATTCGTTTGTTTATAGTATTTTCATCTCTCCCCCAATTAAAAGCCATAAAAAATATATACATCAACCAAATTAAATCTGTATCTATTAAAAAAAAGATGTATAACCTGTTAGTGTAGATTTAAATGCAAAAAAGTGTACATATGAAACCAACGCATTTGCCCCCAAAAACATAAAGATTTCTTTAAGAGCCAATTTAAACTTTGTCCTTCTTGTGCATTGCGTTAATGCATACATCTTAACCGCTTGCCGACCGCCGCACACAGATGGCAGAATGGCACAGGCAGGCAAATTGGCGTACCTGTACGTCCCTTTGAATTTCACTGGTCCCGGGAACTCGATGTTTGCCGGCGGTCCGCGATTGCGGTATGTAGAGGCAGAATGGGGAGATGCCTTTGTAAACAAGGGATTTCCCTGTTCTTCCTTGTGACATGACAGAGATCCACTGCTCCCTGTCATTGGGAGCAGTGATCGCTGTCATGTCAATGGTAGCCCCTCCCCCCTACAGTTACATAAAAAGGGAGTGTGGGACTTTAAATGAGGTAATTGACTTGTGGAGGTAGAGTATATAGTAATCATTTTTTATTTGTAACAATAGTATAAAAGTATATTCATATATATATATACATGCACAATGGCATAAACATAATGGATACATATACATTAGCTAGGCAAAACATAAAAGATAGCAAATGTTAATTAATATACTACAACAGGTTTGATATTGGCAGGCATTAGTACATCATATGCAAAAGAGCTGCTATAAGATAGGTACACATACACATTGATAATTACATAGTACTCAATAATTTTTGGATGTATAAAAAGTATATATGGGCCAATAAGTAAGTAATAAGCCAGACTTGTCTAAGCACCCCATTGAAACTCAATGCGTTTCATGACTACATGTCATTTATCAGGAGTTGGGTACAGAAGTAAACTGTAAATATAAATAAATATGTAATGTTAGCAAATATGTTTTACCCCTTTAGAGGGAGAAAAGACCTCATGGGGAAAGAGATCTATACTCACAGGTCGGCTGGAGCACTGTGCTTGGCTTGCATCGAGGAGCATGGGACCCCAAATGCCCAAAGTCCCACACTCCCCCCTTTTTTGGCTATATGCAACAGGGATGGAGGCAATTGATTTTTTGGATTGGCAGTGTTCCCCTGCCATCCATGTGTGAGGTCTGTCTTGGGTGTTAGTGCACCTCATTTAGGGTCCACACACTGAAGACATCTATAATGCTATGGCACCTGGTGGTATACTTAACATTGTACTATAGGTATATCTGCATTTGAATAATCAAACTTATACACAACAATGACATATACAATATCTGTATTAGATACACTATTTGATACCATGTCCATTTTCTCCAAATTATTTATACCAAATATTTTTCCTACTGGGCCTCTGTTGTTCTATATGACTCCTATCACACCGAGGTTGGCTTGGATCGGAGATGGGGGACGCCCTTTTCTTGTCTTGATTCTGGAGCTGCGATGCACAGCAGTACTTCCCTCCTGAATCTCCTTTGAGATATTGGTGGGGGGGGCCCTCCTACGCATCGGCGTCATGCTACGACCTGTCTGTGGCGTCTTTTTGATGCTGCAATAAAGGGACATTCTTGGTCCATCTCACATCGAAGATGGGGTTGGCGTGGCTCCACTTTGGCGCCTGTGCCGGTGGTGGATTTCACTGCCAACTCTTACACTCATTCGATGGTGTGCATGACGTTGGTCGGGGACCCGCCCCATACCTGGATTACTTAAGCAGGTGAGCCTGATTGCCTACCATTTCACTGTGTGTTTGACACCAGGGAGGTAATACACACAGCTCATTCACTGGATACAGACACACGTAAGTTATGCACATTTTCTCTTTCCTTTTTTCAGCCTTGTCCCCTTCTTTTTCTTTTTTCTTTTGACTCATGCAACATACCTGCTCACTATGGTGTATGTGTGTATTTTCATACATACACAACACTCATGAAAATATTTTTTTCTCACACACTCATTATGTTTTTTCACTTTTCACATTTTTTCACTGTTTTTACACATATTTTTCTCATGTTCACACATTTTTTTCAGAACACCACACTTACAATCATCCCCACACATGTGGAATGTGTTCCAGCAATCGGGCATGCTATGTGGAGGTTTTCTTGGCTGGGGTGGGGTTCCTGGCCTCAGCTCTGGAACAGACAACCATTTGGGGTCCCATGCTCCTCAATGCCAGCCAAGCACAGTGCTCCAGCCGACCTGTGAGTATAGATCTCTTTCCCCATGAGGTATTTTCTCCCTCTAAAGGGGTAGAACATATTTACTAACATTACATATTTATTTATATTTACAGTTTACTTCTGTACCCAACTCCTGATGAATGGCATGTAGCCATGAAACGCGTCGAGTTTCCATGGGGTGCTTAGACAAGTCTGGCTTATTACTTACTTACTGGCCCATATATACTTTGTATACATCCAAAATTCATTGAGTACTATGTAAATATCAATGTGTATGTGTACCTATCTTATAGCAGCTCTTTTGCATATGATGTACTAATGCCTGCCAATATGAAACCTCTTGTAGTATATTTATTAACATTTGCTATCTTTTATGTGTTGCCTAGCTAATATATATGTATCCATTATGTTTATGCCATTGTGCATGTATATATATATATATATGAATATACTTTTATACTATTGTTACAAATAAAAAATGATTACTATATACTCTACCTCCACAAGTCAATTGCCTCTTTTAAAGTCCCACACTCCCTTTTTATGTACTTGAACCTGGGATGGAGGCCCAAATATTGTGCCTCATTTAAAGTCCCACACTCCCCCATTTTTTGTCCCCCCTACAGTTAGAACACCTCCCTAGGACACACTTAACCCCTTGATCACCCCCTAGTGTTTAACCCCTTCCCTGCCAGTGTAATTTACACAGCAATTAGTGCATTTTTATAGCACTGATCGTTGTATAAATGACAATGGTCCCAAAATGGTGTCAAAAGTGTCTGATGTGTCCGCCATAATGTCGCAATCATGATAAAAATCGTAGATTGCCACCATTACTAATAAAGAAAAATTAATAATAAAAATGCCATAAATCTATCCCCTATTTTGTAGACGCTATAACTTTTGCGCAAACCAATCAATATACGCTTATTGCAATTTTTTACCAAAAATATGTAGAAGAATACATATCAGCCTAAACCGAGAAAGAAATTTGTTTTTTTATATCTTTTTTGGGGATATTTATTATAGCAAAAAGTAAAAAAATATTGCTTTTTTTCAAAATAGTCGCTTTTTTTACTTATAGCGCAAAAACTAAAAACCGCAGAGGTGATCAAATACTACCAAAAGAAAGCTCTATTTGTGGGAAAAAAAAGGACGTCAATTTTGTTTGGGTACAATGCTGCATGCCCGTGCAATTGTCAGCTAAATCGACACAGTGCCGAATCGCAAGAAATGCTCTGGTCAGGAAGGAGGTAAAATCTTCCGGGGCTGAAATGGTTAATGCGCATTGTGTCACACATTAATGTGCATTGTGTAAGGTCAGCCAATTCATTTCAAATAGGCTGGCAATACACACAAATGGCTTAAAAAAAAGGTCAGCTATGTATTATGGGGTCCTTCAGAGGATCTGTGTGCTGTCTTTTATTTAACCGCTTGCCGACCAGCTCACGCCGATATATGTCAGAAGAAGGGCATGTACAGGCATATTAATGTACCTGTACGTTGCCCTTTAAGAAGCGGCTTGCTGGCGTGCGCGCCACGAGCTCCGTGAGTGTGATCATGGGTCCCGCGGACTCGATGTCTGCAGGGATACCCGCGATCGTCTCACGGAGAGGAAGAATGGGGAAATGATGATGTAAACAAGCATCTCTCCGTTCTGCCTAGTGACACTGACACTGATCACAGCTCCCTGTGATCAGGATCGGTGATCAGTGTCGTGCCACACATAGCCCATCCCCCCACAGTTGGAATCACTCCCTAGGACACACTTAACCCCTACAACGCCCCCTAGTGGTTATCCCCTTCACTGCCAGTCACATTTACACAGTAATCAATGCATTTTTAATTGCACTGATCGCTGTATAAATGTGAATGGTTCCAAAATAGCGCCAAAAGTGTCCGATCTGTCCGCCAAAATGTTGCAGTCACGATAAAAATCACTGATCGCCGCCATTACTAGTAAAAAAAGAAAAATTATTAATAAAAATGCCATAAAACTATCCCCTATTTTGTAGACGCTATAACTTTTGCGCAAACCAATCAAGAAATGCTTATTGCGATCTATTTTACCAAAAATATGTAGAAGAATACGTATCAGCCTAAACTGAGGAAAAAAAATAGTTTTTATATATTTTTTGGGGATATTTAATATAGCAAAAAAGTAAAAAATAATGTGTTTTTTTCAAAATTGTTGCTATTTTTTTGTTTATAGCGCAAAAAATAAAAAATGTGATCAAATACCAGCAAAAGAAAGCTCTATTTGTGGGGAAAAAATTACATCAATTTTGTTTGGGAGCCACGTCGCATGGCCGCGCAATTGTCAGTTAAAGCGACGCAGTGCCAAATCGCAAAAAGTGCTCTGGTCTTTTTTCCAGCCAAATGGTCCGGGGCTGAAGTGGTTAAAAAAAAAATCTGCAATGAAATGTAAGTTGCCAGAAGTTTAATATATCATTTTTTTTCTTTTTAAATGTCACTTTTCCTGTAGCACATCCTCAACCAAGAATAAAATGTAAAAAATTGTTTAGAGTATCATAACCTTTGATTCTGGGGGTACACACACACACACACACACACACACACACAAAAAAGAAAGCATGGGGTCTCACAGAAAATAAAATATATTGCAGCTTACCAGTCCTTAGATGTGGTGGCTGCATTTGTTTTAATTTTTCAGACTAAGAACTTTTAAAGCAAGTACAGAAAATATCTGTTGATCTTGCTAGAAATGTTGCGTATTGGTCACTTCCTGAAGGATGAACTGGAAGCAAATTAATATTATCTTTCTTCCGTAAACTACTAACTACAAATGCAGGCATTTTCTAAGACCAGCCTGATTTGCTACATGGCTCCTTCTATAGACACAGTGGAGAAGTGTGCGTAGCAAGCCAGAAAGGAGAAGTATGTTTTTCCCAGGATTATCAGGTGAAAGAAAATGAATGCAGGCACCTCATCTAAGGACTGGTAAGTTGCAATATAATAACATTTAAACCTGTTAAATTACAGGTGCTCTATAAAGTTTCTAAAGTGGCTTTCATTTTTCAGTAAGTTTATGTAGTAGGAGTGTTAATATAGTGATGTAGTAATCCCAGCTACAATAGCACCTAGTAGCACAGGTTTGTATGATGGTTTCTCCAGGCAGAAATCATACATGCCTAATAAACTGGGATGTTTTTACTTCACACTCCCAGCACAGAGACCAAGCCAGCTCCCAATCATGTAACCACTGTGACAGACAGTCCCAGTGGTCACATGTTTTCAGATTCTTACCCCCCCCCCCCCCGGCCTTCAAGCCCTATTAAAAGAACGCCAGGGTCGGGTAGGAAGGGGTTCTTTATCCTTTTGTTTTTTTATTTCTCTTTCAGCCTCACAGGTTTTGACACTTTGTAGGGAAGGTTGAAAGGGGTGCTTTGAATTTTTAGAGATGTATTGTAGCAGTCACAGGTGAAAAGTGCTGAGGTATTTCCCAGCTACCTTCTTATAGACTCTCATTTCCTCAAAATTGTAAAAATATTCATATTACTATCATTATTAAAACTACTTATAAATCTGCATGTAATCTGCTCTCAGTAAAAAGTATTACAAACATATAGATTAAATGAGTGTCTTAATGCTTGCCAATGCATTTTTACTATCATTATTTATTTTTTAACCAAAGAAGATTGTTTTCACTTAAATATACAATTTTTCCACTGAACAATATATGCTGTAATATTTCACAGATGTTTAGTGATTTTTCAATCACTCATACACTGTACCAAATGATTTTACAACAGAATTACACAGTCTCATTACAGTTCAAACCTTGCTTTATACTGCTTATACTGTGCTTCCCCTCTTGAAAGCTTCTAAAATACCTCTTAAATGGCACTATCACTGCATTGTTTTGCACTTGCAAGTTCTCAAATTGCAGACAATTATAAACTCAATAAATAAGCAGGTTATTTTTTCTCCACTTCCAAAAGAAAAAAAAAATGCTTGGTTTTTGTAAAAAGTTATGCAAGAAAAAGAACATAGAAGCGGAAAGCAATGCAGTTATCAGTTTTAATACTAATCAACACTTTAACAGTGTTATAGGTGATAAGCAATGTCTTTGCTTTATTATGCCACATCAAATTAGCACACATTTCTATTTGAATTTATTTACATTGGTTGGGAGAGGTGGTAGCAGAATGGGATAAACAGGGTAGCCTGGCTTATTTATTAAAGCAGTGCAAGGACCAATGATGTAACACAAGGAAACCAAGACAACCAATGAGATTTTTCCATTCATTTTTAAGTAATCACAACGAATGTAGATGATTTATATAGACCATTATACTGTAATTTTTATTTATGAAATAATATCAAAATAACTTTTATTAATGCTGACTGTGTAATATTCTTATTGATTTTTTTTTTCATGTGCAAAAGTATTTGCTTTATAACCCATTATTGTCCAACGTATATACATGCTGGGTAACATTGTGGCAAAATGAAAAGCATGTTTGCCTTTTAGCAGCTCAGAACCCTTTTGGTGTGAGTTTGGCCTTATTTAAATTTAAAAAAATAACACATTTTAAGATTCATTATACTAAAATGTCACTAAAGTGTAGTGTAGTGTTAAATCTGAAATACAATATGTATGGAAAGATTTTTAACTGCCAAAAGATTTGTATTTCAGAGCTTCCGGTTCTCAGATTTTCATAGCCCTGTCACACACCACAGTCCTGTCTGGTAGGTCAAGAGACCTGATTTTATCTCTGCTGCAGTTGAATGTAAACCCAATTTTTTTTGTTTGATGTCAGGTGATTTACATATCTTGTGCACTAGCCTAAGACATGCATTATTTTTTCATTCCCACCCCACTCCTTTCTTCAGCAGCTCTGCAAGGATTGGCTGTTCCACACCTCAGCATGATTTGGCATGCTGAAGTCATGTGGTTACTTTCCTGTCTTTTCACTGGATGTTAGAGATCATAGCAGAAGTTCAGTGTAAGAAATACACAGGAGAAAATGCATATTGACAAGGGCAGTGTAGAGGTGGGCGGGGAGTCTACTGACATCACGACCCCACCCACCGAGCTCAAGACAACAGACCCACCCACAGAATATGCAGTTTTTCAAGTCTCATAACAGACAGAGGGGAGACATTTGACAGGTAAGGATACATGCAGGAGGCATGTATATCCTTATAGATAACCCCTATGGCAGTAGTTTAGAAAGGAGGACATTGGGTTTACATCCGCTTTAAAGGTCTTTACCCTTGTCAACATGTGACTGGACAGTGAAAGGAGATGCAGCACACTGCCGAGCTCATCACACTGTCACATCAATCATCTTTCATCATGCTCCTTATTAGCACATGAACACTGCATAACATCTGATTGTCCCCATGTGTTTCTCCCTCTTCAGGTCTGGGCTGAGTTAATTATAAGTCAAATTCAAGTACTTACACTACTTTCATTTACAACACAAATGTATATTAAATGTAATGATATATTTATGTATACAGAGCTGCACTGATTTGTGTTCAGCAAAAAAAGGAATTATGGAGTTCACATGATTAAGGTATGTAAAGGTTTGTTTAAAAAAAAAGTACCTCATTTGTGCAGTTGTTTTTGCACAGAGTGTCCCCTATCCTCCTCTTCTGGGGTCCCTTAGTGGTGCTCCTGGCTCCTCCTCTTCTCAAGTGCCCCATTGGAGAACCGCTCTCTCTTGGTGCATTCCTGCGGGCACACGCCTGTTTCCGGCTGCTGCATCCATTGACACAGACAGCAGGACTCACCCCTGCCCCCGCATCATTGGATTTGATTGACAGCATAAGGAGCCAATGGCTGTGCTGCTATCATTCTATTCAATCAGAACCCAAGGCACCGGCTGGAGCCAGTGTGCTCGTCCCTGTCGCTGGAAAGATCGGGTTCAGGTAAGTGAAAGGGGAGCTCTGGGGGCTGCTGCATCACAGGAGGTTTTTCACCTTAATGCATAGAATGCATTAAGGTGAAAAACCTTGAGGGTTTACAACCCCTTTAATTACTATTTTTTAATTATATTTACCTCTGATATACTGTAACTGGAAGCAAGAATCTGCACTTTGCTATGTTTTTGTTGTAGATATGAATGAATCTTTCAGGACTTCCTCCACCAGTGATCCACTTAGCCCAACTCTACAATTCACGTTGTAGGGCTAGATATTTGCTGACATGGTAAACCTACTACATTCTGCAATTTTGGAGTTTGTGCCCTGGTTCTTCCTACTCCCACTTGGAGACAACTGGTCACCAAATAGGGTGATAGGGTGGAGAGGGATTAGAACATGTCAGTTTTTGTATTGCTGTTTGTGTCCCTCTTGGGGAGATTAACGCTCTGTACATGTCAGGTTTACCGTTATCACCTAAATAAAAAAAACCTGAATTTTGGGTTTTCCCTGAAAAAGTAATGTTGGGGAAATGTTCCAATGAGGACACTAGTTCTGGTGACCCTGGGGACAACCAGGGATTTCCTCACTTTTGAGGGATTTTCTCTTACTTCCTGTTTTGGCTATGGGACAGGAAGTGAAGAAATATCT
Source organism: Lithobates clamitans (assembly GCA_037952925.1). Lineage (NCBI taxonomy): Eukaryota > Metazoa > Chordata > Amphibia > Anura > Ranidae > Lithobates > Lithobates clamitans. Next base: position 6,537,999 of record JBBGZY010000539.1, read on the forward strand.
CCCCAATGGGATACAGATGACAAAAATAAAACTGGCAGGTGTTATAACGATTCTTACTCTATCCAAAAAGAAAACAAGTTTTGCCTTTAGTTCTACTTTAATTTAAAGTCCATCTGTCATGAGTGAAATATCTATGCCGCCAGTGCTAAAAATGCAAGCTGCCTGGCTGTCATGTTGATGACATGGCCTCAATATTGTCTACATCACTTAGCTGAAACAAACATGGATATAAAAAAACTCCCATTCTCATTTTATGCATGATTTTTCTGGGTTTGTAAATCAGTATTGAAGTCAGATCCAGCCATAAATCTAGAAGGAGATGAGCAATGACAGCCTTTATATTTCTCTCATGGTAGGTGTTCTTTAATATTATGGCACCCATAAAAATGCCAGTGATGTAGTTTGTTGCTTATTTAAAACACCTAAGCAATACTATAGTGCTGACAACTTATCTGAAACAAGCATTTGTTTCTGTTTATCTCTGTTACTGCTGGGCAAGATACGTGAACATTTGACATCGCACAAGTTCTCTTGTAACCTTTCAATGTTAATTTGAGTCAAGTGTGTACATTTGTAGACTTGATCTGGTCTGCATGCCATATTGTGACCTTGGAGCTTCAGGGAGGAGGAAACTGACCTTCATGTCAAAACTGCAGCTGGTAAAGATGTTTACATGAACCCGTCTGTAGACCTGATGAATTATTCAAAAGGGTATAATGGTTTTCATTTCACTAAGAAAAACTTGTATTTATGTGAAATCACCCTGGCAATGTAAAATACCAAGCTTCTGAAGCACATACGTGACTTGCACTGCAGGATTGAAAAAGTTAAAAGGTTGGATCTCTATAATTTGTCTGTAGTTAGCATACTCAGTTTTGCATGATATTGTACAGTATATTTCTTTATTTGTCTGGAAAACATTCTATCTCTTCTTTTTTTTAAAGATAATGCAAATGAAAAACAGTATGTCTTGACCTCAACTTCCTCCCTGCAGAGCCACAGAAAACTATTTCATTTCATTCCATTTCAATTCATAGACATGTCAAAATGTGTTTATAATATGAAAAATTGCCCAACAAAGTGAAGAAAGCCTGTCATAATACAAGTTGAAAAGAGATATATCCCACTGTGGTATGCTCCAAGTTAAGTGTTGCACTACACAGTAAATGCAGATGCACTTAATAATGGCGGCTTACTTATACACATGCTGTGCACAAATTTGCATAGCAATTCAACTAAGATTAATGTTTTTGTATTTTACGTTAAAAGATACAGATTTTAAGTTTGTTCTGATGTTGACAGGTATGAGTTTGTGCGATGTAGAGAAGAGCAAACTGATAGAAAAAGCACCCTCAGCTTATCTGACTGTGTTGGAGGGGAATATGTGTGCACCACTTGGATACTCCTGAGATAATCAGTTTTTACACTGATTTCTTTCTAACCATGCACTCCTCTGAACCCTTAACAAAGCCAACCAGGCGAAACGCGTTGGATTTAGCTATCCATTCCTATTTTATATGTATATATATTTTCGCAATGATGTGATACATATGCTACAAATATATATATATGTACGGTATACATATTGGGAAGGACCTCTATCTTCAGGAATGTCGAGGTTGAAGCATAATGTGTGAAGACAATTCATGTTTTTAATGGGATAATGTCATCCATTTTGTCTATTTATGTCCTATTTTGCAATAAAATCTTCTTTATCTTTATATATGTATCGGTACTTATTCTGAGAGGAGGTCTTGCAGCACCTATAAAGTCCCACCTTTCTATATTTTGGTCATTCCTATGTATGATGGGTTTTTACTCTTATAAGGCGTACACACGGTCGGACTTTGTTCGGACATTCCGACAACAAAATCCTAGGATTTTTTCCGACGGATGTTGGCTCAAACTTGTCTTGCATACACATGGTAACACAAAGTTGTCGGAAAATCCGATCGTTCTAAATGCGGTGACGTAAAACAGGTACGTCGGGACTATAAACGGGGCAGTGGCCAATAGCTTTCATCTCTTTATTTATTCTGAGCATGCGTGGCACTTTGTCCGTCGGATTTGTGTACACACGATCGGAATTTCCGACAACGGATTTTGCTGTCGGAAAATTTTATCTCCTGCTCTCCAACTTTGTGTGTCGGAAAATCTGATGGAAAATGTCCGATGGAGCCCACACACGGTCGGAATTTCCGACAACACGCTCCGATCGGACATTTTCCATCGGAAAATCCGACCGTGTGTACGGGGCATTATTGTGCAATGGCTTTGGCTAATTTACAAGCGGTGGTGAGGAGGAACCCAGCACTTGTTAAGGCCAGGCTGTTGTTTGGAGAAAGGGTATCCCTACTGATCTGGTTCTCAAGGGTATATGGCCTATTATCAGCATGGTGGGAAAGCTTGGGAATACCAGTCAGAATGCCTGATTCTTTTTTACATTTTAAATACAAGAAAAGAAAAGAAAACATAGATAAAGACATCATCAAATCCCTGCATTTAATAAATCAAAAAAGCATAAGAGATAAAACCAATGCCAGTCAAATTGTTACCATTTTCCATTGTTCTATCATATCTATAAAAAAACTATAGGAACATGTTTATGAACTGATCTAACTACCTTCTATTATTACCAACATATAAAAGAATAAAGTAAGATGTTTTTTGATTAGTTGCCATATTTATAACAATGTTGTTATTTTGCATTTATTCCAGTGCTCATCATAGTCCAAAAGATTCCAAAACTTTGTGGAAAACTTGACAGAAGCCTATAGCCTCGTACACATGATCGGATTTTTCTGCAGACAAAACCTCTGGCTTTTGTCCGAAGGCATGTGCCTGGATTTTGTCTTGCATACAAACGGCAAGGAATTATCGGCCAACCAACACGAACATAGTGACGTAAAAACGTGTTTTTTCAGCTCTTTAGCGCCACCCTTTGGGCTCCTTCTGCTAATTTCATGTTAGTAGAAGTTTGGTGAGTGTTGATTCGCGCTTTTCATTTTGCGCTTTTCATTTTGCGCTTTTCATTTCACGCTTTTCAGTTTCTGAACAGTCATTCATCAACCAGACATGTTGTGGAATCGGAGGAGATAAAGTGTTATTTATTATTGGTCTTGGAGTTATTGCTTTGACCCAAGTCCAGTCCAGGAACAGGAGGAGGAGGAATTATTGGACCAAAAATTTGTTATTAATCATGACCAATTATGTCATATGCCTTTGCTGCGGGAGCTCCACGAGAATAATCCAGATGATTTTCAGAATTATCTCCGGATGATGGACACCTGCTTTCACCAACTCTTGGCATTGTCAACCCCCTATATTAAGAAGCAGGACACATGCATGAGGCTTTTATTTTATTTGGTTGAATAATAATGATTTGATTTGATATATTTTCTATATTTTTGGATTATTGGAATACACTTTTTGGTTAGGTTCTATTGGCAGATAGCATGTCTAATTTTATTTGTTTTCTTTTTTTAATGCACGCTATGTGTTTTACTTCAAATGACAGTTTGGGAGTAGGCAGTTACATTTAAAAAAATACAATGTAAAATTGATAAGGGACACCAACATCGTTGTATCTTTAATCCTAAAAACTATGGGATAATGGTGTTGTGGTAACTTGCCCACATAAAAAAGCATAATAATATTATTCTTGATATCACTAGAGAAAAAAAGCCTTTGAAAATTTGTTTGCAATAACTCCATCAGTATCACCAGCAAAGCAGCTTCATTATTATTACATTAAAGAAGAAGAGAATGTGTGCTGCATTTCGAGATTTCATAATTTGCCACATCAAGAATGTTAATTCTCCATTACGAATGCTAGTTTACAAGACCTACTTTTTCTGGCTCGTCCTTGCTTCTGAGCATGCGTGTTTGTACTTTGGACTTTTGTCCGATGGACTTGTGTACACACGCTTGGAAAATCCGACAACAGAAAATTTTAAAACCTGCTATCCAACATTTGTCCGTGGAAAATCAGACAATTGTCCGATGGAAGAAGAGAAGAAAAGATTGATCGCACACTTGAATCTAAAGGATGCTGTAGAAACTTCTTTATTGTCATGAGCCAGACAAAATTGCAATGATGATCATTGTACGATGGAGCTTACAAACGGTCGGATTTTCCACCAACAGCCTGTCATTACACAATTCCTGTCAGAAAATCCAATTGTGTGTACAAGGCCTAACAGGTGGTAAAAAAAATGTGCATAATAATGTTTCAAAGTAATCAGATGGGTGGCACTCAACTGGAATACTGTAGGGGAAAATAAGAGTAAAACTGACAGTTTTTGACAGGCGAAAACCCTAAAAAATTTTAAAATATTTAAAAAGTCCCTAATGATATTATGCTTTCTACTTCTTGAGCCTCTAGTGGGCTTCTTTATGTTTATTGACAGGAATAAAATAACTTCATGCAATAGCTTTTATTTACTAATATCAAGCCCTTTCTTCCAGTGAGTAAGATAAATGTTAGCCTGCAAGTTGATGCATGATCTTTTGTGTATCCCTTGGCTTCTGTATTTGCATTTTTAACATGGAAATGTCCTGAGTATGACCTCTGGGAGGCAGCTTAAAACAAACTCATAAATTAACAAATAATTTTTAATTTTGAATAATTTTATGTAAACAGTTTCTTTATGAAAGAATGTACCATTAACTTAATTAATTTGAATGTGCATTACATACTGCCCAGATTTCAGAACAGCATGAGAACAGAGAAGAAAATACCTTTTGTTGATGATCTGCAAGCATGCCTTGGAAGGGCACACATACATTAACTGCATGGTCATTACATAACAAGGCTAAATGCATTCCTGCAAATTGACTGTCTTTGGGGGACATTTTCAAATTTGCTCGCTGAAATCTTTTAATCATGTCAAGTATTATGCCCCGTATACACGGTCGGATTTTCCGATGGAAAATGTGTGATGGGACCTTATCGGAAATTCCGACCGTGTGTAGGCTCCATCACACATTTTCCATCGGATTTTCTGACACACAAAGTTTGAGAGCAGGCTATAAAATTTTCCGACAACAAAATCCATTGTCAGAATTTCCGATTGTGTGTACACAAATCCAACGGACAAAGTGCCAGGCATACTCAGAATAAATAAAGAGATGAAAGCTATTGGCTACTGCCCCGTTTATAGTCCCGACGTACGTGTTTTACGTCACCGCAATCAGAATGATCGGATTTTCCGACAACTTTGTGTGACCGTGTGTATGCAAGACAAGTTTGAGCCAACATCCGTCGGAAAAAATCCATGGATTTTGTTGTCAGAATGTCCGATCAATGTCCGACCGTGTGTACGGGGCATAAGAATGGATTTTATCTTGAATATTGAGCCCTCTGTTCAGTAAATGTTTTTATAGATCATTGAAAAACTATAATATTATTTTAGCAATTTAAATGTCCTGATTGTACTATATAAAGGTTATTTAATGTGACCCTGGAGCCAAATGTTTCAAAGCCTACCTGATAAAAAAGAAGGCAAATGCACACCTTTATTACTGCCTGTATTGCCCACTGAAACTCTGATACTGAAAAATCCAGTGTTGAAGTTTGGGAATGTTGGTTACCTGGGTTCCCTTAAGCTTCTACTGTTTATTCCTGCTGACCTAATCCTGTTACAAAATACAACAGATACAGTATATGGAGGCCAGCTGGAGGAACCAGTGAGAGGTGTGGGACACACAGGAGATTAACTGGTGCATGTGTGTGGTATATACATCAAGAGTCTCGCATTTAATTTAACTATCTCTTTCAGTTTAATGATCCCCATTTAAGCCATTCTCACTAAAAGGTGCAACTTGGAAATGCCCACTTTATACCTCAGCTCCACAGCTATTACATATCTGCTGACCTGGAGAATGCATGCAGTCAAGAGAGTCTGAAAAACGTGACCTGCCAGCCTGCATACTTGTTCTAGGTAAATAAACAGTGGCAGTGTCCACAACTCTCACAGGTTCCCTTTAAGGGAAGCCTGTTACCTATAGTTACCTTAATCCAACTCCATAAACAGGACACTCCACCACAATCTTCAGAGCACCCTGAGATTCTCAAAACCCCACCATCTTTATTGGGCTGTTATTGATCACACAGCTTCCTGGTTAATTTCTGACCCTCTTTACTGTCCCATGCAACTACTGTACCTTGCAACCTACTGGCAATAAACTGTAAGACGCAGTGAGCAAGAGTAAAGCCACCCCTCTTCTCCCTCAAAAACAACAAAAGTTAAAGTAAGTCCTCTCACCTTACCCATATTTAGAAAACTTCAGTGTTCGGCTTATCACAATAAAAAAAAAATATATACAGCATTTTTTAAATTACATTTTGACAGTCAGTATTTATAATAAAACATTTGAAACATTACAAAAAATGAAAAAATGATGTGACATAACAAAAACCTAAAAACTAAGATATTGCCTTTTAAAATGTAATAACTTTATTAAAAAGATAGATGTAAAAACATTCTTATTGAACAAGAAAGTTTCAAACTTTTAAGATGCTTTTAGCTTAGCCATTTCACTACCTGTAGTGCATATTTAACTTCCGCTTATTACTGCTCTCTCCTACTGAGAAAAAGAGGCTAATATTTTCTCGCACTATGGGTATTAAAGTGTGTTAAAAGGCAATTTCATTGTGTGTCATTATTTGCTGACTGTAAGGATGCATTACTTCCATGTAGAAAGTTTACCCATCTTGGATGGAAGAGATAAGCATTTTATTCTATTGACAGTTGCACTTTTTTACTGTTCTGAAGTGATGATACAGTATTTTTGTTGTAGATACAGACATGGATTAAATCAATTAATTCTTACCTTGGGACAATGTAATGACCGCTCTACTTTTTGGAAAAGAACAGTGGTTAATGGAGGTCATTTAATCTTCCATGTACTTTTGACAAGTTATTTTGAAAAACACATGCATAGAGAGGTAGATTAATTAAAACACATTTTGCCATGTGTGTGAAAATAAACCTGAGGTTGATTTACTAGTACCTACATTTTATATTTGCCATATATGCCAGTGTTAGCTTTCTAGCTAAAAATGGTTAAAGGTTAAAGTAACTTGGTGAAATATCTTTGGGTCAAATGTATTTTTTTTTAACCTATAAAAATGTAATATACCTATGTTATATGATTTGTAGATTTTTTATAGATTATTATAGATGTTTGCCTTCAGACTTAGATATCAGACATATGCACAGAGCAAGCAGAGAGAGTTGGAGGGTCAGGTCTCTCCTCTGCCTCTTTCAGTTGATATTGTTGACATGTAAAGTGAAACCTTACCAAATGGGTTCTGTAAACACATTTTTGTTCTTCAGCAAGGCAAATAAAGATAGACAGGTAAACTTGTGAAAAGCAGTTTAGTAAAACATGCAAAAAGTAAGACTATGGGGGAAGGGAGCACATGCGTGTCATGGCACAGAACAACAGCTGCAGTCCTTAGCTCCGCTCTTCAGAGGGACTGTTTCCCTGCTTTAGAGGGAGCAGTCATCAAAATTAGCAGTGGTCCTTCCATCATCCCCCTCAGGATCTGATTGTGCATGTCTACATCAAAGAAGGGTTGCAGCGGCGCTCAGAAGTCCCTTACTACATACCGCCTACAAGCCCGAGAAAAGTACAGCATACTTTACGATGGCACAGCTTTTATGCCAGATGCTTCTGCCTCACATCTCTACCTTCTGATTTACAAGACAGTAGGGGTTATTTACGAGAGGCAAATCCACTTTGCACTACAAGTGCAAACTACAAGTTGAAAGTGCACTTGAAAGTGCAGTCACTGTAAATCTGAGGGGTAGATCTGAAATCATGGGAAGCTCTGCTGATTTTATCATCCAATCATGTGCAAGCTAAAATGCTGTTTTTTATCTTCCTTGCATGTCCCCCTCGGATCTACAGTGACTGCAGTTCCCAAATGCACTTTCAGTGCAATTTCAAGTATACTTTGCTCTTGTAGTTTGCACTTGTAGTGCAAAGTGGATTTGCCTTTCGTAAATAACCCCCAGTGAGTACACCTCTCAACTCAAAAAAGGAGCTGGAATCTAGCTTTGAGACTATGGGGGTTATTTATGAAAGGCAAATCCACTTTGCACCAGAAGTGCAAACTACAAGTGCAAAGTGCACTTGAAATTGCACTGAAAGTTCACTTGGAAGTGCAGTCGCTGTAAATCTGAGGGGTAGAGCTGAAATGAGGGGAAGTTCTGCTGATTGTATTATCCAATCATGTGCAAGCTAAAATGCTGTTTTTTATTGTCCTTGCATGTCCCCCTCAGATCTACAGCGACTGCACTTCCAAGTGCACTTTCAGTGCAATTTCAAGTGCACTTTGCACTTGTAGTTTGCACTTGTAGTGCAAAGTAGATTTGCCTTTTGTAAATAACCCCCTATGTATAACAAGTTGGCATATAAATTCTAATCTGAATTACAGAAAACAACCCATACAGGGTGATATTTTCTAAAACTGGTGCACACAAAATCTAGCGCAGCTGGGCATATTAACTTCAGCTTGTTGTAGTAAGCTTTGTAATAAGCTTTGGTTACTATGAACAGCTGTACCAGATTCTGTGAGCACTAGTTTTAGTAAATCCTCCAAACTGTCTCAAGAGCTGGTTACACTAGGAAATTGCACAGATAAGCTGGAAACAAAACATGATGAACTCAACCTTGCCTATAGTGCCTTGCCTATAGTATATCAGCAGGGATCTTGAGAGTCTGGCAGCTGCTTTCAATCACTTACAATCACAAGCAGAATATTTACACAATTGAAACAGGTGAAACAATCTTAGAATCTGTGGATTTCCTGACATTATCATGGATTTGTTTCCAACTGTGCTATATCTGTTTAAACCCCTCCTGCTAGAGCAAGATCCCATAGGATTTGCTTGTGACCAAGTTCACAGGGCTCTTCAGTCCAAACCTTCATCCAACAAGCTTCCTAGGAGCATTATCTTATTGTCAAGATGGGCTTCATGGAGGCTGAAGCCATGCCCAGATCACCCTCAGCCCCTTGTACTACACCTATATGGAATATACCTTCTTCAAGAAGAGAAAGCAGAATCCAGAAGCAGAAACCAGAATAGTCTGGTTGAAAAAAGACATCCAGTTCAACCAATAGAAGGGGAAAAAAATACAATCCTATACACACAATCCTAATTCCAAAGTTGATCCAAAGGTAGGCAAAACACCCCCAGTAAAGCATGATCCAATTTGCTCCAGCAAGGGAAAAAAAATCCTTCCTGATCCCCCAAAAGGCAATTGGATTTTCCTTGGATAAACTTTACCTATAAATATTAGTATCCAGTTTTATTATGTGTATCTAGGAAAGAATCAATTATACAATCTATTGAGCTGGCAAGAACCAGCTCTTGAGGGAGTGTCAGGTCACCTGTGACCAGGTGATAGATGCACTCCGTAGGAGTCGGAAGTGCACCGCTAGGTAGTGGACCTTAGGACTGACTGCTGCGGATTGAACCCTAGGAGGTTCAGGAAGCAGGTCTACTGGATCTCTAACATAGATCCCACTGGGAGCTAGAGCATAGATTCCCCAGGACGCGGAGTCTAAGAGCCAGCAGGTGTTCACCAGGGCCTCTAGTGGTGAGGAAGGACTGAGCTGCAGTCTGGCTCCAGGTCGCACCCCCCAGGGTCTCACAGCTCACGCTCACGGTAGACTACAGTAGAAGAGGAAGGAGGCAGCAGGCTGGAACAACAAGGAAAGTAAAGGATAAGCCAAATGTCAGGGCGACTAGCAGACAAGGATAAACATAACACGCCAAAGGTCAGGGTCACAAGCAGACAGGGAAAGTCGAGAACAGGCCAAAGTCGGTAACTGGAATCATACGTGGGAAACACAGCAAGTACACACAAAAGCTAACACACAATGGTTGATCAGCACTGCTGGCTTGCAGTGCACAGGTTAATATAGGGTTCCCTGATAGGGCCAGGGTGGGGCCATGCTTAGAGGAGAGGTTATAAAACCAGCCAGGTGTGAGTGGCTGGCCTCTTAGTCTGAACACATGAGGAGAAGGTAAGCTGACAGAGAAAGATTACTGCATAACCATGACAGTACCCCCCTCTTATGAGGCCTCCCCCTCCTGGGCCCTGGCTTAAAGGGAAACTCCAGATGAAACCTCCTCAACAGACGAGGTGCAAAGATCTCCGATGCAGTGATCCAAGACCTCTCCTCAGGACCAAACCCTTCCCAATGTACGAGGTACTGAAGAATGCCTCTACGGTGCCGGGTATGCAGAACTTGACTAACATCATACTTAAGATTATCCTCAGAGACCGAAACCAAGGTAGGGAGAGGATGAGAGGACTTATTGAGGGCTAAAGGCTTCTTAGGAATGGATAATGGCATAAGAAGACCATCAGGAGTCTGAGCAGGGTCCCCGAGACCCTTAAAGATGAGCTGGACATCCAGCACAGGATCATCAGACTGGGCAGAAGTCAGTGGATCCCTGAGACCAGGTTGGTTAGAAAGTGATGTGTCACAGAAGTCAAGCTTGATAGCTTCACTGGGCATAGGCTGAACTGGTGCAGAGGCCGACTGAACAGCATTGCCGGGTGCAGTGACCACCAGAATCACATCACAGGGCATAGCGACTGTGGAACTGGTGGACGAGTCAGCCTGGGTGTGCGTCCAAGGGGGTCCAGGAACAGGCAAAGGTAAATGACCATGCAAACTGGAGTGAATGATTGGCTCAAGTTCACAGGTGGGCTCCTCATCCAGAGTGCCACATGACCCAGAGAGTGCCTCAGCCCGACTATTGCAGGAGACATTCCAGAAATCGCTTAATGCAGCGGGAAGAGTAGAAGATACTGGGATGGTGGTAACAGGAAGCTTCTCTTTTGGGGTAACCTTGAGTAGGCAGGAAGAGGAACAGGAGGAACCCTAAGCCAGGATCCGTCCAGCAGTCCAGTCAATGTGTGGAGAAAGGAACCGTAACCAAGGAAGACCTAATATGATAGGGGATGAAGCCTTCACAGGATCTCATCACAGGATCCATGTCCCCTGGATCTTGCGATGTCTCCCCGCTGTGATCTGCGAGCTGCCATGCCTCGCTCGATTCACAGTGCCGAGCTCCGTTCCCTGTGAGCATTCGGACGTACGGGGACGGAGTTCGGCGCCACAGTCAAAAAGTAAAAAACACAGTGTAGATACAGTATACTGTAATCTTACAGATTACAGTACTGTATCAAATAATTACACATCCCCTTTGTCCCTAGTGGTCTGCCCATTGTCCTGCATGCAGTTTTATATTATAAATACTATTCTTTCTGCCTGGAAACTGGAGATTGTCCATAGCAACCAAAAAATGTCCGTTTATGTCAAAAGTGCTTTTAGACCAGCTAGAAAAGAGCATTAATAAATTAGAATGACTTGCAGAATTGAGCGATAGTGATTCGTGGGGAAATTTGTCATCAAACACTAAAAGTAATGACAGCGACAATTCTGCAACTGAGCAAATTTCAGTGTTTTTGATTTGATTACATTATTGAATAATTTTTATTATTATATTATTATTTTGTATAATTATTTATAGTTATTTATTATATTATAATTTTTGATTTTTGTTTTTCAAACTTTATCATACCCGGGATTTCTACTAGACTCTTGTTTGGACAGATTTAAGTGAGTTATTCCTAAGAATTACAGGCCTACAATATAAAACGCCAAATTTCTGTGCAAAATAATTGTACCGCTTTCAGCATCAAAAATCTGAAATAATCATACTGCCAGGGAGATAAATGACCAGGCCATTTTTTGCGATATGGCACTACATCGCTTTAACTGACAATTGCGCAGTTGTGCCTTTGCTGTACCCAAACACAATTGACGTTTTTTTCTCACAAATAGAGTTTTCTGTTGGTGGTATTTGATCACCTCTGCGGTTTTTATTTTTTGCGCTATAAACAAACAGCGACAATTTTGAAAAAAAAAATTTTTTTTTTACTTTTTGCTATAATACATATCCAAAAAAATAAATGTATTCATCAGTTTAGGCCGGGCACGCAGCACACACCGCCTGCCCGCAACTGCTCCTGCGTGAGCCGCCATACAGGTACGGCGATTCGCGCAGGGGAGTCAACCTGCCACAGTACAACTCCAGCGGCTGGTCCTTAAGTGGTTAAAGTGAATAGCTCAACATCAAGTTCACTATATGGACCACTTATGTATTAATATATGTTGATCATATCCCCCTTAATCTCCTCTTCTCAAGAGTGAATAAACTTCAGTTCAGCTAATCATTCCCCATGCTCCTCCATGCCTCTTATCAGTTTGGTTGTCACTCTTGCACTTTCTCCAGTTCCTGAATATCCTTTTTGCAAACTGGTGCCCAAAACTGAACTGCATATTCCAGATGAGGTCTGACTAATGTTTTCTTCAGGGGCAAAATGATATCTCTCTCTCTGGAGTTCATACCTATTTTAATACAAGAAAGGATTTTGCTTGCTTTGGAAACTGCAGCTTGGCATTGCATGCTATTATAGGCTATATATTATATAATACAATCAAGGTAAGTGCAGCGCAAAAGACTAAAATAAAAAAAAAAAAACAAAGGAAAAAAAAGAAAAATCCAATCAGGATCCCTCATGTGAGAATAGGGGGAAAGAAGTCCTTCTGGTGTGCAGTGACAGTATCCTTTACCAAAAAGCCCAAATACGCTTACCAGAAATGGTGGACCTCCCTGCCACAGAAGGTCAAAAGCGCATGTATCCCCACAGGAATGTTGCAAGCCTCCCAGGTTTGTGCGGTCCTCTATCCCAGTGTGTGAGACTCCTTTCCTCCTGTGTTCACCTTCAGAGCTCTTTAAAGTTTTATGGTTTAGGCACCTTTAGAGTTTTATGGTTCATCTTTTGTTTCCCTAGCCTCTACAACAATGTTTTGTGTTGATCCTCATGATTAAGCCACTTTATGGGTTTACATCCTTTATGGGTTTACATCCTTTATGATGATATGCTATCTCATAATGTCTATACTACCGTAGTATAGAATGTATGATGCCAACCTCTCCGCCTGTTATGCCTCCGTTATTTTTATATCCGACTAATATAATTGTATAGCCTGTCCATTCCTTCTATATGGCAGTCATATTCTATAATGTTCAAGGATTTAATGTCATCAATAAAAGGGGGAAAACATTTTTACACTTCAAGTAATTTGGGGTAAAATTGATTCTACTTCACTTTTTTCTTCCTTACACCACCCCAAATTCTTTCATAAAGCATTTTCTCAATCTTTTTATACACTATATGCTGCCAAGCAAAGAGGTGTGGCAATCTTTTTGGGTGACCCTAACTTCCCTGCAGCATTTAATGCAGAGTTGGAATATGTCAACTGGTCCTCACAAGGCCTGGTGATTTTGATCTCCTTACTGCAGGGCACCTCCTTTTCCTCTTTTGAACATCTACATCGCAAGTATGCTCTGTCTAATTCTGAATTCTATAAATACCTTCAGATTCACCACTTTTTTCAAAATATCCTCACTTGAGAAAGAGATGAAGCCAGAACACCTTTTGAAAATTTGTGTCATGAGGGGTCTAGAGATAGGGGGACTATTTCTACCCTTTAGCAATACCTTAACGACCACCATACCACTGCAAAATCCTCGGCAATGCTGGGCTGGGAGGCTGAAACTGGCCAGGAGCATCCTGCGGAGGATTGGCTTGATATGGTCATCAATGTGCATAAGTGTACCCGCTCGGTTGCCATTAAAGAGACTGTGGTCAAACTTCATACCAGATGGTTATACACCCCTGTTAGGATACACAGAATTTTTCCAACTATTCCAGATACATAAAAAACAAATACATACAGCACTGGCAATAGAGCAAGTACTACAGCCGTGAATGTAATACTAAGTGAAAAGTGAACTGTACGGTGATCCTGTAACCATAAATACATAACACTTATAAAATACGTGCTAAACATATAAAATTGATATATAAAAACATATGCTGACAAAGGATATATACAATTGCTAATAAAGTGACAGTGATTGATCACGGATAAGTGCCATAAGCTGAACTACTGTGCAAAATTCTTGGTAGCAATCCCATTGGATAATAGCATCTCTTCAGCCTATGCTGACAATTAGTCACTTGAAGTACTGCGGTTAGATGGCTCTGATATGCTGCAGTTCAGAAGGCAGAAAGGATGGCTCTAAATCGTGGCAAGTGGGATAAAAGCTTGGAGGTGTAGACCATCAATTCCAACCCAAAAGACAAGGAGAAATAATATGGTGAAGTACTGTGGAGAAAGATATCACTTGCGCATCACAGCGCTACTCACAAGATTCAGGGTTGCAACCAGGCATTTCAGAAAAACTTCCGTGATTGCCGCTGTAAGCGTGCGTTCCACGAGAAACAGGAAGAAGCGTCACTGGTTAAAACGTGAGCCGGATATTGCGTTGATGCGTTTAGCCCCTCCTCCAGGGCGTCTTTGATGACGCCCTGGAGGAGGGGCGAAACGCGTCAATGCAATCCAGCATATATTTTTATATATCAATTTTTTATGTTTAGCACGTATTTTATAAGTGTTATGTATTTATGATCACAGGATCACCGCACAGTTCACTTTTCACTTAGTATTACATTCACGGCTGTAGTACTTGCTCTATTGCCAGCGCTGTATGTATTTGTTTTTTATTATTTAAGTATTAGTACTTTCCTTATAGCAGCGGCAACACATTTACGTTATTTTGGTTAGTCACTAGCGCTGCATTTATTTTTTCTTTATATTCCAGATACATGTTTCAGGGGATGTGGTGAATAAGATACACACCTCCATACCTTTTGGAGCTGTAAGGCTCTGCGATCTCTATGGCAACAGACCTCTATGAAGGTGCTTCAAATAACTAGCACACCTATCACTTTGACCTACCAGATGTGTATTCTGTTTGCAGACCTCCAAGAGGTCCCTCCCCCAGATCAAAAACTGGCTCACACGCTATTTCGCACTATTTACTTGGCCATAGCTCCTAACTGGTGATCCCCAACAGTTCCTTGGTCCCAGGTGCTTCTTCAAATGGAGTCTTTTAAATTAATGGAAAGAATACACCATACTCTTATGGACTCCATGCAAATTTTCAACCACAAATGGGACTCATGGCCAGCTTATTAGGTGACCAATATGGAGTTCCTCGGCCAAACCTACTGGATTGGCCAAAGGAACTCGGGCCTCGGGTTCGTACTTTTACTCTCTAGATAAGCTCTGACAACACAGCTTATGATGACACACCAAACTATTAAGTATATGCAGAAGTATTCTTGTATTGCTCTATACACGCATTATTATTTCTGATTTCTTTTTGGTTAATGTTATGTTTTTATCGTTTATACTATTTTTGATGAGCGTCACTTCTTAACTACCATGGTTTCTTTTTTTTTCTTACCCTATGTATGATATAGGAAATTGTTGTTTTCTGTATATACAGCACTCTCAATGCACGTTATATTTTCTTGTAACTGCCTTAATTAACTTAATAAAAAATGTTTGTAAACAAAAAGTATATATATATATATATATATATATATAGAACCAAATATAGGGGGTTATTTACGAAAGGCAAATCCACTTTGCACTGCAAGTGCACTTGAAAGTGCACTGAAAATGCATTTGGAAGTGCACTCGCTCTAAATTTAAGGAGTACTAAGGGGTAGATCTGAAATGAGTGGAAGCTCTGCTGATTTTATCATCCAATCATGTGCAAGCTAAAATGCTGTTTTTTATTTTCCTTGCATGTCCCCCTTGGATCTACAGCGGCTTTACTTCCATTTTTTTCCCTTCTTCTTTTTTTTTTAAATTTCTTTATTTTAGTTGTCATACATACAGATTTAAAGCGACTTTACTTCCAAGTGCACTTTCAGTGCACTTTCAAGTGCACTTGCAGTGCAAAGTGGATTTTCCTTTAGTAAATAACCCCCATAGTGTGACAACTATTTGCAAAGTGTCAAAGCGTTTTGCAAAACACTTTACAAGGGATATTATAAAAACAAAAATCCACTTTGCAAAAAAGAAAAAATCATACTTAAATGCAAGAAGAATAAAAAAGTATGCTTTTTTGCTTGCACTTGATTGGATGAAGGAAGTCAGCAGAACCTCACCCTATTCAATAAACTTAAAAAAAATTCACTTGCAAAGTGCAACTGTGCTTGTAAAGTGAACAGTATTTTTAGTAAATCAACCCCAATGACTATACCCAATGATCCACCCTTGAAACTACAGAGAAGGTACATCAAAAATACAGTGGGCTTAGCTAGAAATGCTCAGTCTGTTCTTTACAATTAACTTAAAGAGTGTGTAACTAAGCCACTTATGCCTCGTTTCCACCGAGTGGATCGGTTCGGTACAGTACGGTACGCTATTTTGGGTGTTTCCATTATGAAAGCGGCCCATACAACCGAACTGAACCATTCCATTCAGGGTCCTGCTTCAGATGTGGGGCCATAGAAAATGGAACGGTTCGGTTAGAGCGGAGCTACGATACTTTACACTGATTGGTGGACGTGTGACGCCATGACGGCATTTTTTCTAAACCCATGTATGGCCCCTGTCGGTCCGACTTGCAGTGGAAACGCTCGCCTGAATAGGCCGGACCATTCTAGGCCGTCCAAACCGATCCGACCCGAACCGATCCGCTCGTGGGAAACGAGGCATTAGATAACAGTACTTTTTTGGCAGAGTGGTCTGGAGTCTCATAGAAATGACTGGAAAAAACTTTGCTCAACCCTTGCATTCCAATGTTTTTTGCCTTTATTTTTTTCTGTACCGTTAAAATACAGCAGAAGAAAATATTACTATTTAGTATGAGGTGCCAGCATAGACATCCATAGTGCATAATTGATGTTAATAGCAGCGCCTAACATTCCTAACATTAGCATTGATCACACAAACGGGTAAAGACTTCAAAGCCTTTAAAATCATGCTCTGTTCCCCTACATCAATGAATGAGCTACAAATGGGTTAATCACTGAGTAAACTCAATATTTAAAAGGGGAAACTATCTAACTCTTACCTCTTGAAGAAGCTCTTGAAATATTTACAGTTGGATGTACCCAATAAATAACATTCCCAAAAAGATTTCAACAAATGAGATAAATGACAAAGTAAACCAATAGTCAACTGTAAATTAGTACACAAGAACACAAAAACATATCACCCTCTTTATGTGTCTTACAAAAGGTCATTGGTCACAGCTTCTGGTCTCCTGATGCACCCTTTAGTTGCAGAGAAAATGGTAGAGTTAGATGGGATACTGTGGACTATCTGTATAGATGAGTACTTTGTTTTCTTTATGAAGATACTTTTCTATGGACTATGAGACCCAAAAACATAGCGACGGCAACAGATATTGATGCATGTTGTTGTGCATTTTGATACTGCTCTATTCATTGCAATAAAAAAAAACATCAAAATTAAAAGGTGTGCTTCCAGCATCAATTTCCAGTCACAGGCCGGGGGCTGGACCTAATTTTATTACTTAACTGCAATAGAGAAAAGTCAGGTCCCTAGACTGAGTGTGCCACCTGGCAAGGTTGTGTAACTCCCAGGAATTAATGAACAGAAATACAAACTAAATAAAACAGCTTCAATATATACATTTCCTTTGTTAGTTTAGCTTTTTGCCAAAAGTTCAGCTTTAAATATGACATTTTCACATTTTAAAGTAGTTAATGATCACATTTTACAGGTAAGTGCTATAAATGGCCATGTCAATGTCATAGTCTATGAATATAAAGTATGCTCAAATTTACTTGCTAATGCAAGGTTGAAAACATTTGTTCAAAAATATTTTATTTCCCAGAAATGGCAAAGCAGTAAAACCAACATGATAATAAATATGAAGAGCGAGTTTAGTGACACATTTTAAGAATAAACTAGAGAACTTCGAAAGGTGCTGGAAATAAATTCTCTTTTTGTTACTCTAACCATTAACATGTGCAGATAAAGAATTATGGAACCTGACACCAGATGGGAACAGCTTGACCAATTTAACTTGCCCTTTTCCTGCCTGATTTATAACAGACAAAGCATAATCCTTTGCTTCTTTATAATTTCAGATTAATGTTATATCTTTTCAAATAATTCCCTTATTATCTTAGAGAGCTACTGTTTTGTGACTATTGTAGAAAGCTATCAGGGTTTTTCTAAATTAATACCTTCTGCCATCGCTCAGCTAAAGGTCATGGCCCCCTGTGCTAGAGCTTTACTTTTTCTGAAATACCCTTCACATTTCTACTTATTTTCTACTCTGCATTTTGTCACGACACGTTTCTTCTCACCGTTACTGTAATATCAATAGAGATCAAGATCAGTTAACCTCATTTAAAAGAAGAAAAGAAAAACTTTGGTAGGTAAAAGGGAATGTGTTAACAGAAACACTTTATTAATATATGACAAGTTTAAAATTAGGCAAGAAGCATAGGGGGAGATTACTAAAACTGGTGCACTCAGAATGTGGTGCAGCTGTGTATGGTAGCCAATCAGCATTTAACTTCAACTTGTGATTAAAGCTTTGACAAAGAAAACTGGTAGCTAATTGGTTTCTTTGCAAAGCTGCACCAGATTTTGCACACTCCAGTTTTAGTAAATCTCCCCCATTGCAACACAACCTCTCCTTTCTTTTTGTTATTATACCTTTCTGAAAATTAAATGTGACCCTTTAAAGCTGAACTCCAGGAAAATATTTATAAGCAGTTAACAATACATATATGAATCCTATTTTTTCTACCAAAGCATTTTTTATCTTTGTTCACCCATTTCAGAGCTTAAAGTGATATTAAATAATATCTATATTATTATAAAAATAATCCACATACATCCACTTTTTAATGGCCCTGTAATTTACTTTTCATGGAATTATTTCTTACCATATTTTTCTGCTTCTTTGTAATGTTGCCACTCCTTTTTCCCTTTCATTTATTTGAAATAAGCAGTGCATAGTAGACATGTGCACACTGAAATATTTTGTTTCGGAATTTCGTTTTAGTCAGAAAAATAAATTTATTTAGTTACTCCCGAAATGCGTTTTTATTAATTTGTTTTTCGTAAAAAATTGCATTCGTCCGAAAATCCAAATTAAGGTTGAATCTGTCATTGAAGGCTTATGGTGTCTGTCGAATGTTCAAAGAAGATTAGACAGAGCAGCTAAACTGTACGATGCCGTATAGTTTACCTGCTCCATCGAATCTTCTTAGAACTTTCAACAGACACCATAAGCCAAAGTACGTGTGTACTTAGGTCTAGCTATTTTACTGCTCCTCCTCTTTGGTTACAATCAGCCAATAACATTCATCATCATCATTATTTTTATTTATCTTTTCTCCCCTACGTCGAATCTTTTCTCCCCTACTTCAAATCTTTTCTTCCCTACGTCAAATCTTTTCTCCCCTACGCTGAATCTTTTCTCCCCTACGTCGAATCTTTTCTCTCTATGTAGAATAATCTTGGACTAATAGAGTTAAGGTTAGGCACATTCGACCACAGGTTTGATGGACACAGATTGTTATTGTCATCATCATGTCGAATCTCCTATCTATATCGAACTGTGGTAGCAACGAAAACAAAAATAAAGCATTTGTTTATGTCGGATCTTTCATTTTTCGGATTCTGCACTTTCATTATCGTTTGTTAAGACGACATGGAAAACAAGCTTAGGAGGTGCAACCTGCGATTTGTGGGGATGTCTGAAGGTGTGGAGGGCACCGACTCCGCCCTCATTCCTGGAAAACTTGCTCATGACCACATTCGGGAGGGCGGAGTTCTCCACATCATTCATTGTGGAGAGAGCCCACAGGCTGGCTGCCAGACCTCCTCCCCAGGGTGCACCTCCCCGGACATTCATCGCAAAAATGCTAAATTTCCGAGACCGGGATGCTGTCCTCCGCCTCACTGGACTGAAAGTCAACATCCCCTTCAAGAACGGCAAAATCAAAGTTTTCCCTGACTTCTCTGCGGAAGTCCAGAAGAAGCGGGCGCAATTCACTGAAGCCAAGCGGCAATTAAGGATTCAACATTACTCCTACGCTATACTCTTCCCTGCCAGGCTCCGGGTCATTGGAGAGGACAGGGCACACTTTTTTGACACACCAGAGGCCATCTTTGCTTGGCTGGAGGACAGAGCGGTGCCCGACCAACCACCCATGTAAAGACACAGCCAACCGACCCCGGTATGAGACTGGTCCCTGCCGTGGCGGATGACATATAGAACACTTAACATCTCAGTGCGCATTGGACTACTCTTTACTTAGGTACTGTGCTCTGTATTCCTTGTCCAAGGAATTCCATTTTGAACTACCCCTCTACAGCTCCTTTCCCCACTGTCCCTTTTCTCCCACTTAATCCTCTCCTACTCTCCTGCATCAGTTAAATGCTGATTGGCTACCATGCACAGCTGCACCACATTCTGAGTGCACCAGTTTTAGTAATCTCTCCCTATGCTTCTTGCCTAATTTTAAACTTGTCATATATTAATAAAGTGTTTCAGTTAACACATTCCCTTTTACCTACCAAAGTTTTCTTTTCTTCTTTTAAATGAGGTTAACTGATCTTGATCTCTATTGATATTAATGGTGAGAAGAAACCTGTTGTGACAAAATGCAGAGTAGAAAATACGTAGAATTGTGAAGGGTACTTTTTTTTGGAGACAGGAAATGACTACAGCCCCGAACAATTGGCCTTATTGGCAAGCTGCCACCCACTGTGACGCCCGGGATACGGACTCAAATCTCCATCTCCTTTTGTTTCCCTCACACATGTTATCCTGGAGATCTTAGACCGGGAGTCTCACTCCTCGCTCTGCTGCTCGCTCTGCAGCAGATAATCGTCCCCCTAGTTATGGGTGCCCTAATATGTCCAGTTTTTTTCAGTACCAAATGCAACATTTTCTATTTAGCACAAGTACTATTTCCCTGGACTGGCCAGTCTAAGCAGATAGCCCCGGGAACATACTCGGGGCACTGCCTGCCCAGACACGCCAGTGTGTTAGTTTATAATTTACTAAAGTTCTACTGTTGGTTTATTGTTTTGCAATCATCTAATGTTGAGAAGAGTTTTATCTTGATATCATGATTTATATGTGATGCACTGGGGTCCCACATGTGGCTACACCACCTGGACTCCAGGGTATCACATTTTATTATCCTGTCCTTGCTGTCCCGGACCCCTCGGATGGCGACGCGTGCCCTCTCACCTGTGGGATGGACTGTGACGACTGGATGCTGGCTCGGGGTGTCGGGGACACCGATAGACGTTTAAACATATTATGCCTAAGTTGAAATGTATTACATGGATTGTGCATGGTATCAGAGCTAGACCAAAAGGAAATGCAGCATTATCGTATCTCAAAGCACAACGTGCTGAGATTATGGTACTGGTGGAGACCCATCTCACAGGCCAATTGTTGCTGACACCTAAAAAACCCTGGGTGGGATGGCTATACCAGGCCCCTCATACCACTAACTAAAGAGGAGTCACAATATTGGTGGCCAAAACGGCACAATTCATTTTACTAACATTGGAGTCTGACCCCCAGGGTAGGTTTTTATTTCTACACGCCAGAATAAATGGTCTGGAGCTCCTGATAATGGCAGTTTACATATCTCCTCCCTTCCAGTTTACTGTATTAACAGAAGGTCTCTCTTTCATGTCCCAATTTCCCTCTGTTCCAGCAATTTGGCTAGGGGACTTTAACAATGTGGCAGATAGGGAATTAGACAGACTGACATTGACACCTCCTGACAACTCCACTCACCCACACACAAGATTTGGCAAATTTCTCACTGAGCTTGCCATAATAGACACCTGGAGACACTGTCACCCCCAAGACAAGGTGTTCTCATGTTTCTCAGCAACGCATAATTGTATGTCATGAATAGACCTTATATTAATATCCCGCTCTCTTCTTCCAATACTTGGGGACGTAGGTTTCAGCCCCCATATACTCTCGGATCATGCTCCCTACCGGGCTGAGCTCATGCTTGACTTCCCCCCACAACCTATGTCTGGAATCTTAACCTTTTCTGGTTATCAGTGGTTCCTGGCATAGAGAAGGTCGGTGTCGAATGGGATTTTTTTTTCAAACTAATAGGGACACAGCACCATTCAATATGGTATGGGATTCTTTTAAATCCCATGTCTGCATGACACTTGCCCAACGTATAGCTAGATATAGGGAAACCTCCTCACAAGTGGTCAGGCAAGCTGAGCAGACCCTAGCGGATATAGAGAAAGAGTTCTCTAACGACCCCTCACCATCCACAGCCGACCAGCTAAAACTACAAGCCCGAGTGGTAAATAGCCTCCATTTTGAAAAAGCGGAGAGAAAAATATTCTATAGTAAACAAGGGATGTATGAGTGTGGAGAATGGGCGGGACGTCTCCTTGCCTATTTAGCTCACATGGACCACAGACAGCCAACTGTGGTTTCCCTTCATGACGCTGACGGAGTACTGATCACTGACCCTGATATGGTGGCTGGGGAGTTCCACTCTTTCTTCAAATACCTATATTTTTCTACTGCCAACAACCCCAGGGAGGAGGTAGAGACACTCCTAGCTGACATTGACCTTCCCGCACTTTCCCAATCTCATATAGAGATGCTGGAGGCCCCCATTACCAAAGACGACATAGCAGAGGCAAAGTCTCACCTTAACCCATCGAAAGCACCTGGATCGGATGGTCTTCTCCTTGAATTTTACACAACATACAATGAAACCCTGGTCCCTAGGCTACATGAGCTATTCTCTCATACGTTTAAATCTGGCTCTTTACCCAAATCCATGTGTGAGGCCTTTGTAGTACTCATACCCAAACCTGGCAAAAATCTAGAACTCCCCGAATCATACCGTCCAATATCCCTTCTCCAACTAGACATTAAAATTCTGGCCAAGTTCCTGGCACTGCGTTTGAACAAAATGTTTCTTACCCGGATCAGACTGGATTTGTGCCAGCAAAAAATACGGCATACAATCTCCATAGATTATATATGAACCTTCAAGCCAAACATGACCAGATAGGATCCAGAGTCGTGGTGTCTTTAAACTCCACAAAGGCGTTCGACTCAGTAGAGTGGGACCACCTCTGGGAATGTCTGGCGCTTTTGGATTTGGACCCAACCTTATCAGATGGATCCAACTTCTCTACCAAGACCCTAGCACCAGTGTATTAGTTAATGGGAGGGTCTCTGACGCCTTCCCCCTCTCCAGGGACACGCATCAGGGATGTCCCCTATCCCCCTTATTATATGCCCTGGCAGTGGAGCCCCTTACATCTTCATTGAGATCACATCCGGGAATCAAGGGTCTGTTGTGGGAGCTTGGTGGAAACAATAAGCCTATACGCTGATGACATGCTGCTATATTTAGCAGATGCCGGCCCCTCCCTAAAGAGAGCACCAGAAGTAATACAAACATTTGGTAATTACTCAGGTTTGAAGATAAATTGGGAAAAATCCCAGGTCCTTCCCATTGACAAAAACCCAAGCCTCTTCTCCCCCCATCCGGGTTAGTTCCATGAAATATTTAGGCATAGTAATTACCTGCTCTCCAGAAGAATTTTTTTAATTGAATATAGAACCCCTGATTGTGACCCTGAAAATGAAGACACAGACATGGGCCAAACTACCCCTGGGTGTAATGGGTCGTGTAAACCTAATAAAAATGGTTCTACTCCCCAAGTTCCTATACGCTTTGTGGCATGCTCCGGTCTACCTACCCCTTACAGTTTTTAAATCTACAGAAGCCACCCTTAACTCCTTTGTGTGGGGCAAAACCTGACACAAACTGTCATGACAAGTGCTGAAGAACCCCACTGATCCAGGGGGCACAGCACTACCTGACTTCAACCTTTACTATCTGGCAGCGCAACTATCACACTTCTATTATCTAGATAAACATGACCACTACCTGGTCCTAGCATGCTCCCCATACACTCGCTTACACACCCACCCCTTCCAAATTCTATTCAGAGACCCAGCGGACCCCTGGGTGTTGGGAAGCTGCAAAGGATTACTGCATAACCATTGTAAAATTTGGGAAGTGGTGAGACGCAGACTGAAAATGCCGTCCACACACTCGCATACACCACTTTGGGACAACCCAGGCCTAACAGAATTATTATCCATACCAGACCACAACTTATGGGTCACCCAGGGTGTGAGGAGTTTATCAGATGTTTATTGTGGTACTACCCTGAAATCGTTTCAACAACTTAAGGATGAATTTAATCTCCCCAATTCCATGCATTTCCGTTACCTCCAGCTCCGCCACGCCCTCCAGGCTCAATTTCATGATAATCCTCCTAACCTAGAGCAACTGAATAGTGAATAACGGGGCAAGACTCCTTAAAACTCATTTCAGTATTTTGCAATTCTCTTCACTGCCCCGTAGCTACGTCACTTGCCTATATATTGAAAGATCGATGGGCTGGCGACGTGGGGGAGATGGGGGATGACGAATGGGAGGATGCACTGGACACCTGTAAGAAAGTCTCTACTAGGCTCTCAGACCACCTCACACAAATATACATTATACACAGATCTTATCTGACCCCCCTTCACCTGGCCAAATACAGACCTGACCATAACCCACTTTGCCCCAGATGCGACAGTCCTTCTAGCACCTTCTTCCATCTCTTATGGTCGTGCCCAGTAATACAAGACTATTGGTCCCACATAGTGCAAATTATACATGATGAGATGGGGTCTCCCCTGATGTTATGCCCTAAACAATGTTTACTGGGAGTGTTCCCAGACTCAGACAAATTCAACATTTTATTCCTACAGGAATCATTATTCACAGCTAGATTACTTATAGTGAGAAAATGGTTAAGGGCAACACTGCCTACACTCCAGGAATGGATATCTGCCATTAATACTTTTTTACCCTACAAAAAAGAAATCTATGCCCATAGGGGCTGTCCGGCCAAATATGGGAAAATTTGGGGCTCTTGGCTAGGAAATGTAGCCACGTGCAACGAAACAACCGAATGTTCTCCTTAATGTTAAAGAGAGTAACTAGCTCTCCTAGGTTCATAACAAGGGGCCGTGCCACATCCAAAATACTTATTTGAAGAAAAAAAGGGGTTCCCCTAAGTGGATATTTCCGGCACTTGCACAACAAATGTATAGAGTGGGAGAGTACAAACTCATATAAAGAGTAAAACAGTATTTTATTTAAAGATTCTCATGCGTTAAAAACTTTCCAAACATTACAAACAACAAAAACATATTGTATGGTGAACACAGTTCAGAAGAATTTTTTTTAGTTGTGTTCCACTAGATGATGACACTTGTAGGATGGGACTCTTTTCAAGCCCTACGCGTTTCGGAGTACATTGTATTTCAATCCTTCATCAGGGTCTTAATTGAAAAGAGGAATTCATCTAAATTAATTAAGAGAGCATGATAGGTAAATTACCATGTAAGTCTATACGTAAGTATACCATTTATAGGTTAAATGATCCATTGATCACCTACCTGTTGTGTTATCATTGCTTTCTTTGGAACAAATAATAAAAACAAAAAGGGAGAAGCAAGAGATGCTTGGAAGTAGAATGGCAGTTAGGTATAATTTGCATATGCGAAATGCTGTTTATATGAGTTTGTACTCTCCCACTCTATACATTTGTTGTGCAAGTGCCGGAAAAATCCACTTAGGGGAACCCCTTTTGTTCTCCTGAATGTTGAACACTCAACCCAATGGGCAATATCTCCTTACAAAACACCCAGCAGTTGGGCTACTCAAGCAAATGGTTTTATTCACCGTATACGTGTGACACATAAAGGAATGTATGTGCCTTATTGAATATGTTGTCTACTTTGACTCTTATATTACTTTTCTGATTGTGATGTCAATGCCTATGCTCTGTAAATGTGTACTCTTCTCAAATAAACAACCACGTTATTTGTAAAAAAAAAAAAAACTATGACCTTGCATAAAAAACTGAAATGCTGCCCACCACATTTATTTTGTTTCCAGCTTCAAACAAACAGAGGCAGAATTTCCAGCATTCAAGCAACTTAGGCCTCATTCACACTGGTGAAATCTTTCACTGTATGAGGTTCCACTAGTAACAGGGCAAAAAAAAACTGCTGGGGGGCGTGGCCGGACGTGATACAGGGAGGACGTGTGAATGTTGTGCTCCGTCCAGGCATATCCCATCCATCGCCATCCCTGCCTTATTTCCTTTGGGAAAAAGCACATCCATTGCTGGGAACGTCCCCAACCTTCACCGCTGCAGATCCGGCTGGATCTTTCCTGAAATCCGGCTCATCTGAGCCTCCTTAGGCCTCCTGCCTGTCCTAGACTTCCAGCTACCGCCGCCATATTGAGGCCTGTGGCCTGCCCGGAGCCTGCGCTCGCCTACATTACGGACCGGGAGACGATCGGATCCTCCACCTGGGGCTTTCCGACCGGGACGTCCGGGTCACCATCTGGAGGAGGCAGACACCGGCAGCGTGAAGGAGAGCCGAGCGGGACCCTTCCTCCCCATCCCGGATCCCCCCGCAGACTGCCGCCGCTCCTGGGCCTATCCACCGGCCATCCTGGACTCTGTGAGTACCTGGGCTGTTGCCCGAGTCTTCTCCTGCTATTGCCCTGTAGTGTCTGGCCCCAGAATCCCCGTTTTTGAGCCTCCAGAGTCCCGATCCGGGCCCGAGAGAGGACCCCCCCCCCCGGCTGGCCTCAGCCATCAGGATAGACCGCGGCTTCGGCCTAGTCCTGGAAGTCGGCGGCCATCTTGGTACTCCTAGTACCCCCACAACACATTCCCTGCAGTTTAAACACCTATTGACTGCCTGTAAACGCTATATCTTGCCTTACACCTGCAAATCTCACAGCTGTCATCTCAACATCCCCTGATTCTTAATGTGACCACCTCCAGACCAGCGTGCAGGGAAGCAGACATGTAAGAGGAGTCCTTTGATCCCCGTCTCTTTAAGAGATGCTCCTACAAAGCTAACAATTCCCTATTAATCGCAGGAGCGATATTATAACAAGACATCAGACCCTTCCTAACACTGCATGGGGAAGATTGGTTTCCAGAAGGCAATATACAGAGGTTTTATTCCACCGCCAACGTCGCGAACCCCTAATACCATGGAGCGCTTCTTATATAAACAGAGATCCCCGATCTCCAGTGAACAACCGAGATCCTCGGACACTGCTGACCCACATTCTATGCCGGAAGGCATGACTCAAGATGATAACAGATCTCAATCCTCCCTACACTCTCTTCCACCCGATCACCCCGTGGATGTAGTGACAGTAGCTGTCCTAGACACAAAGTTGAACTCATTACTACACGAATTAACCCGCAGCATCGCTAAAGAAGTGAGCAAAATAGCACATGAGTTACGGGGTGAAATCGACCAATTAGGTGAACGCACCAACACATTAGAGAACAAATTTGATGAACTGACCCAATATGTACATGTTCTCGAAGAGGACAACTCCAACCTGAAACATACAGTCTCCCTACTTCAACTCCAACAGGAAGACCTGGAAAACCGTGAAAGACGACAGAATCTGAGGATTAGGGGAATCCCTGAGACGGTGAATGACAAGGAAATACGTCCCTACCTTTTAGGCCTATTCGTCACTTTAGCCCCACATATTCCGGACATAGACTGGCGTATGGACAGGGCGCATAGATCTCTGGCCCCAAAACCTCCTCCTACTGCCAATCCCAGAGATATTATTGTCCGCTTCCACTTCTACGAGAGCAAAGAAGCCCTCACACTTGCAACGCGTAACAAGTCAAGGATTGACTATAAACAACACAAAATCCAGATATTCAACGATCTATCTCCAATTACCTTGGCCAAAAGACGCAGTTTCCGTCCTGTCACTACCCACCTACAAAACCACCAGGTTCCATACCGCTGGGGATTCCCCTTCCGTCTAACCGTTTCTAAAGATGGAGTTCAACATTCCCTGAGAGATCTTTACGAATGTGAAGCCTTTATCCGCAACCTAGGCCTTCCCCCACTGCCTGAGGAAGATTCTATACCCCAAGCTCCAAACCCCAAACCACTTACCACACCTGCCAAAATCTGGACCCCAGTCCAACGAAGATCCCAGAAGAACTTCTCTACCCCACAACGAGCCAACAGTCACAGATATCCAACCTGATGTGACTTATTATCTTTTCTTTTTTTTTTTCTTCCTTTTTTCTCAATATTTTTGCCCTTTTTTCCATGGCCAGGAAATAGTTACCATGGATATCCTAGTGACCCCACAGTGATCGGGTCACTTTGTTGAGAAGTCACACCTCTTATTGATGTCTCTGTTAGATGCCTTCTTGAGGGGTTTTTTTGTCCCCCTTGAATTTTTTTTTTTTTTTTCTCTTTGCTTATATATATCTTTATGTCACACACCAGCTTGTCTTAAGATTTATCTATACGTTCATAGTAACATGCCAAACACCCCTGCTCCTCCTGTCTGTTTGTTCTGTTTTGGTTTTACAAAAAACAGAGACGAGGATCTACCCACCTCCTCCCCCCCCTCTATTAATCCCTGCAGGCTAACATGCCCCCCTTCATGACCCAAGGCTTCTGCCTGGGCAGCCTGAAATTTTTTCTCAGGCTTTTCAAAAATTATTTTTTCTTTTTTTTTCTTTCTTTAACATTTTTCATCTTTCTATGCAATTTAGTTCCTAAAATTTTTGCCTCCTTTGGAGTTTTCATATGCAGGTCTTTTTTCTTTTTTTCTCCTTTTGACCTATATATGTTGTTTCAATGTTGTACTTACATTATTATAACAATTGTAAGAAATGTTTGTTTTCAAATGTTCCTTTTTAAGGATGCTCAGATACATGCTCCCAGTCTTTATACTGCGCTAGCACTTTTTTTTTGTTTAACCAAATATGGCCCTCAAAGTCTATTCTTGTAATGTTAAGGGATTAAATTCCATAGGCAAAAGGTGGCAGGCCTTAAAGGAATTTAAATCATCCAAAGCAGAGGTGATTATGGTTCAGGAAACCCATTTTAAACCCAGTGGCTCCTTTAAGTTTGCTTCTAGACACTTTCCCATAACATTCACCGCCTCTGATCCCTCTGGAAAAGCGGGAGTGGCAATTCTTATTAAACGCACAAGCCCAATAAAAATACTCTCCTCCTACCTAGATCCCCATGGTAGGTTCATATTTCTGAAGTGTAGTCACCTATCTACCTCTTTTTCCTTGATTAACATTTATGCACCAAATGTAGGACAGATCGGTTTCCTTGAAAAAGTTTTTGAGAAACTACAACCCTTCTCCCAGCCGTTCATGATCATGGGGGGCGACTTCAATGTGTGCATGTCCCCGACCAGGGACAGGAAAACTCTATTCCAAACCACCTCACAATCTTCCTCTAAGAAATTATCAACATCCTTCCGCAAACTAGTTAGATCCCATAATCTATTTGATTCTTGGAGGATAAAACACCCGACCCAAAAACAGTATACTTTTTTTTCTCATCCCCACAAGTCCTATTCTAGACTAGATTACTTCCTTATTACAGGCCCCCTATTGCCCTATGTAGTATCTTCTGAAATAAATCCTATTACCTGGTCGGATCATGCACCTATTGTACTCGATGTGTTATTGGCGAAGTCTTTTACTAAAACCTGCCACTGGCGCCTCAACGAATCCCTGCTTAAAAATCCTTTATCTAAAACTCAATTACAGCAGAAACTAACTGAGTTTTTCCAGCTTAATGATGGCTCTGTCCCGGAGATTTCCACCCTGTGGGAGGCCCATAAAGCCTTTTTTAGAGGTGAATGCATAGCCATAGGCTCGCGCCTAAAGAAAGATTCTGTACAACTTAAAAAGGATCTTATTACCCAACTACAAATAGCGGAAAGAATTCTGCTGGCCTCCCCCACGGTGGAAAAATTGAGAAATGTCATCTCAATCCGAGATAAGATTAAATCTTTCGATTTGAATCAAATTTCCAAATCCATGTTGTGGGCTAAGCAAAAATTTTATGACTATGCAAACAAACCACATAGGATGCTAGTGAACAAATTAAAACCCCGACCCCTCTTATCTATACCCGACCACTTGATACAATCTGATGGCACCCCCACATACTGTCCAGAAACTATGTCAAAGGTCTTTGGTGATTTTTATAAGCGGCTTTATAACTGTTTAGGTCCTGATTCACACCCTCAATTCTCGCAATCAGAGTTTGATAAATTTATAGACTCCCTCCCACTACCAAAGATCTCTGCTGACCATCTATCCTCCCTTAACGCTCCGATTACTGGAGAAGAAATAGGAGAGGTGATTAAGAATCTTCCAACCCACAAATCTCCGGGCCCTGACGGTCTCCCTTACACCTACTATAAAACCTTTACACATATTTTAACCCCATATCTACAATCCCTATTCTCCTCCTTTTTTAAGGGATCCATCCCACATTCACAATTCTTACATGCCAATATAACGGTAATCCCTAAACCAGGTAAGGACCCTGCACTACCTGACAACTACCGCCCAATTGCTTTATTAAACTCAGACTACAAAATCTTCACCAAGATACTAGCCAATAGATTATCCCCATTACTAACGTTCCTGATCCACAGAGACCAAGTAGGATTTGTCCCCTCGAGACATGCTGGAGATAATACAAGAAGAACCATAGATCTGATAGACCTAGTAACTAGAACCAAACGCCCCACCATAGTCTTAAGCTTAGACGCTCAAAAAGCTTTCGACCGATTAAGCTGGCCCTTCATGTTCGCAGTCTTATCCCGATTTGGATTCTCAGGCCCCTTTATACGAGCCCTACATACCCTATACTCCCTCCCTACGTCTCAAGTCCAACTGTCCTCTTACACCTCGCAACGATTTACCCTCAGTAACGGTACGAGACAAGGATGCCCTTTGTCGCCCCTATTATTTATATTAAGCCTAGAACCTTTAGCAGCAGCTATCAGATCCCATCCTAATATCAGAGGAATCCCACTACGACATCAAGACTACAAACTCTCTCTTTTCGCAGACGACATTCTGCTAACCATCACACACCCCGAGATTTCATTACCCTTCCTACACGAAACCCTCTCCACATTTGGGTCCTTATCAGGATTTTGTATTAATCAAACCAAAACAGAAGCTCTCCCCATCAATATACCCTCAGATATACTCAGCTCCTTACAAAACAGGTTTAAATACAGATGGTGCCAGACTTCACTAAAATATTTAGGAATTCATCTTACTCCTTCATACCACTCTCTTTATCAAGCCAATTTCCCTCCTATGTTCGCAGAAATTGCTAAACTCCTACAACATTGGTCTTCCATCCCAATTTCCCTTCTTGGTAGGATTAACGTTCTCAAAATGTCGGTTTTGCCCAAATTACTATACCTTTTTGAAACACTTCCGGTACCGGTCCCTATGTCGCAGTTGAGAAATCTCCAGAGAAAATGCCTTAACTTTGTTTGGAACAATACATCCCATAGAATTGCTCAATCGGTAGTCCTTTCTCCTAGAGCTAGAGGAGGACTAGCCTCCCCCGATTTTATTAAATATTACTATGCCTCTCACCTTAGAGTATTGACAACATGGACCTCAAGGAAGGCTGCAAATAGATGGGCCGAAATTGAAATGGGGATTACTGCCCCTGTACATCCATGCTATCTATTATGGCCTTCCTCTCAGAAATTCATACCCCAACTACGGTCTCTGTGTCTCTCCCCGATGCTTTTTACGCTATCAATCTGGAAAAGGTGCAGAGACAAATTTCATCTCTCCTTACCTTGCTCCCCTCTTCAGAATTTCCTTTTTAACCCAGAAATCCCGGACGGATTATCATACCTAGTTCACCCAGTAACACACAAACTTTTACCTTTCTCAGTCCTTAAAGAAAAACACGCCCTACCGAAATCTACAGAATACTTTTACCTACAAATTAAACATTTTTTCCAATCTTGCTTCCCCTCCTTATCCTTAGAAAATCCCACTGCTTTTGAATTATTATGTACAAATGGCCCTTACGAACCAAACCTAATCTCATCCATATATAAAATACTCCAGACAACACCCCCCTTAAATGACTCCATGCATAGATACATGAATAAATGGTCCAAAATGCTAAACAGATCAATTTCATTAATGGACTGGGGTAAAATCTGGGAGTCGGCTTTTAAAGTCTCCAGATGCGTGGCACAAAAGGAGACCGCTATTAAGATAATATTTCTTTGGTACAAAACTCCTGAGTTGCTACATGCCCAAAATGCGTCTCTTTCTGATATGTGCTGGAGATGTGGGAAGTCCGTAGGTACACACCTTCACATTTTCTGGGATTGTCATGTCCTAGGTACATATTGGATCGAGATACAAAATATATTACAATCACTTTTCGCCGCCTCTATTCAATTAAAACCCATACATTTCCTGTTAGGTCTACCCTTCCCGGATATCCCTAAATCACTACAGAGACTAGGGTCCTTTGTACTTTTGGCAGCAAAAAGAGCCATCCCTAGACTTTGGCTCTCTACCACCGCTCCCACCTTACACCACGTCCTTTCTATTGTTGCAGACATACGTAAGATGGAGCATTTAACAGCAAAAATTGAAGGTAAAATTCCCCAATTTGAAAAAATTTGGAAACCTTGGGATGATTCAAAATTTTGTTCTGTACCTTCCATTTCTGCTCCTTTTTGATTCCAAATTACATGTCCTCTTGAGCATCCTTGTGTTTTGAATATGTTCTTAAAATAGCAACATAGATACTGTATGGAATTATTTTTTTCTTACTATGTATGACCCAAGTCGGGAAGAAGCTGACTTCTATCTATACAGATATCCTCACCATGTTTCTTTACAATGTTTGCACTACTTGTATTTTGATTGTTTCTATGCAAACTGTCATGACTTTTTGTTATGCTGATATATATTTGTTAAAAAACTTATTGAAAATAAAAATTATAAAAAAAAAAAAAAACTGCTTATCATTCTAAGCTCTGTATGTTTCCAAAGGCCATAGACTTTAGTGGAGGCACTGCATTTATCAGGATATTATTATCTGTCCCTTTTGCTATTTGACCTTAATAATTTGTATTACCCAATCTTAGTGTTAATTCAGTGGCACTCCTGGATATTTTCACATTTGCTTCTTTCCTCTCCTGGTACCAGCTGCTTAGCGAGAGATGTGGCAATTGTAGCTGTGACCTGATTTTCTGTAGGATTAGTTGACCCAAGCCGCCATTTGCAAGTGTATTTTTTTATGTTTTCATTTATTAAAATAGGTTTTACCTGCCCTATCCAGTTCCTACAAACATGTATTTACATACACCTTTTGAACATTTCTAAACACATATCATTGTATTCTGTCTTGAAAAAAAATAGAACTCTGTGCATCCAGGGGCAGATAAAATTCTCTGAACATATCTAAGTCTCTGTTTATATCTGTGTGCCAGGGGAATGCATGTAAGATAGCCCCTATTATATTTGCACTGTGATGCCACTCATTTTTAATGGCACTCCAACGCACCTTTAATGGCACTCCAACACCACATGCATTTTAGTGCACCAGAATGCATGGTAACAAAGTACCGTGCATGCTGGTGCAGTGCAATTAAAAGAAAAAGTGCAAGCACTTTTCTCCCAAATACAGTGTCGTTGCACATGAAACGTGCATTAATGTGCTCACAGTATCTCACCCGGTTAGGTGTGAATGGGGCCTAAGTGCAAGCAAACACACACAAGTGAGCATAAATGTGTGTAAATGCATTTAAACATAAGTACATTTAAGTGAAGGAGTACTTTTTCTGGGAAGCAATACGTTTGCTCATACCTCCCAGTTAATTTCCATGCATTTAAATAAACCAAATACAGAAGGCTAGTGTGAATGTAGCCCAACACAGCTTCTCACAGAGGAAAAAAAATACATAAAGCACAAAATAAAAGATAGCCTGTCCAACACTACCTGCACATTTGAGTCCTTCTACTAACAACTTTTTTTGAACTTTGTGCCCAGCTCCCGAAAACATATACCTGCTCTGTTCATAATAATCATTGTTATATTTTATATCTATATCTAGATAGATAGATAGATAGATAGATAGATAGATAGATAGATAGATAGATAGATAGATAGATAGATAGACCCATGGACAGCTCAGCAAGACATCTCTTTTGTTCTCTTTTCATCCTGTTCATACATACTGTATCATTACAGAGCATTCGAATATACCGTGTAATGTCTTCTGCTCCATATAGTGGACAGCATGAAATATAATATGTTCTACATTTGTCCATAAAAATGTAATATTATTGGGTAATAATATTATAAAATTGGAATTACAGGTATTTTATACTAAATATTGTGTGATTCTGTCAGAGGCTTATTACCACGTGATCAGCTGTGACCAATCACAGCTGATCACAGTGTAAACCAGGAAGTGCCAGTAAACGGCATTCCTTGGTTCGCGCTGACAGGGAGAGATGATCAGCAGCTCTCCCTGCCAGAGGGGAGGTCTGTGCTTATAATCAGCACATTGATTATCAGCACAGCCCCCTCAGATGTGCAAATACGCTACCAATCAGTGCCCAGCATTCCCCTAATAAAAAAGCCTTCAAGTGCCCACCACTGTGCCAATCAGTGCCCACCACAGTGCCAATCAGAGCCCACCACAGTTTCAATCAGTACCCACCACAGTGCCCAGCAGTAACACCTGTCAGTAACACATCAGTACCTCGTCATCAGTGCTGCCCATCAGTGCCACCTGTCAGTGCCAATCAGTACCACCTATCAGTGCCAATCAGTGCTGCCTGTCAGTGCCCATCAGTGCCGCCTGTCAGTGCCCATCAGTGCCGCTCATCAGTGCCCATCAGTGCTGCATATCAGTGCTGCCTATTGGTGCCCATCAGTGCTGCATATCAGTGCCGCCTATCAGTGCCCATCAATTCTACATATCAGTGCCTTCTCATCAGTGCCCATCAGTGCCACCTTATCAGTGCCAACTCATTAGTGCCGCCTCATCCGTGCTCACCAGTGTTGCCTCATCAGTGCCCATCAGTGCTGCCTCATCAGTGCCTATCAATGAAGGGCAAAACTAAATTTTATAAGAAAAACTAAGAAAAACTTCTTTTTTTCCAAAATTTTGGTCATTTTATTTTGTATCAAAAAATAAAAATCCCCAGAGGTGTTAAAATACCACCAAAAGAATTACAATTGTCATTCAAAGTGTGACAGCGCTGAAAGCTGAAAATTGTCCTGGGCAGGAAGGGGTGAAAGTCGTCGGTATTGAAGTGGTTAAGGAGCAAAACAACATTATTTATAAATTCTTCCTACAGCCACAATGCTATTACAGTGTATGCGATGGAAAGATTTTTGACATTTTGTCAGCTATAGAAGATCATTGCTGGCAACAGACTAAAATGGAAGAAAAATTTTTAAGTACAATTAAACTATAAAATGGCCTGCATTGCTATTATTACACATTATTATAATTACATTACGATTCTAGATTAAGCTGGAATTTTTCATTAGGTATATGAGACAGAAAATAATTATAAAGTGGTGTTTTAAAGAAAACAGTTTTGCTTTAAGAATTATAGTTATTCATGTACAAATTATTCTGCAAAGTGAAATACAGTCTAAAGAATGTATTTTTACAATATTTCCCTTTTTTTCAAAATTGCATTGTATCAAAATTAAATTAAGTTTGAAAAATGTTCTTAATCTTTATTAAACTGACAAAAATAATATAACAAGCCAAAATTATTTACATTATTTTTGAAAATATTAATTATTAATATTTTACCAGTTGGAAGAAGATCACTCTCAGGTAAAAAAGAGGGATTATGTTTGGAACAAAAAAAAGAGGGATTATTGTCGTTCACTATAACAGCATTAAAATATTCTGCTAGCAGCAAAAATGTCACATTTGCCATATTGATATATTATAGTTAAGTCAGTGGCAGAACTACCAGGGTTGCAGCAGTTACACTTGTGACCGGGCCCTGGCATTCTGCCACTGTCGGGGGCCCCAGCAGGGTGGCTAGTCCCACGGCTCTGAGGGGAGGGCGTATCTCTCATACAGCTCAGAGCCGACAGTTCTCCCTGCTCCTCCCTGCATCCTCCCTCCCTCCTCTCTCGTATGGGATGACACAGCCGATCTGCTCCTTCTCCCCACTTCCCTCTCCTGTGTGTGCTTTGAGCGAAGTCTAACGAGCTCACACCTCCCGCGGTGCACATACGGGAGAGCAGTGGGGGGAGAAGGAGCAGATCGGCTGTGTCATCCTGTACGAGAGAGGAGGGAGGGAGGACAGAGGGGGAGCAGGGAGAACTGTCGGCTCTGAACTGTATGAGAGACGCTGTCTGCTCAGAGCCGTGCTGAGGAGGCAGGCAGAATTTATGAGCACTGATCGGCTAAATTAATAGGCAGTGTTGATGGGAGACATTTGAGGGCACTGATAGGTGGCACTGATAAGCTGCACTGATAGGCACCACTAATAATCAACACTGATAGGTGGCATTAATGAGCAATGATCTGTGGCATGGATAGGTGGTGTGGCACTGATGGGCATTGATGAGCAATGATAGGCAGCATTGATGAGCACTCATAGGCTGCACTGATGGGCACTGATAGGCAGCATTGATGAGCACTCATAGGCAGCACTGATGGGCACTGATAGGCAGAATTGATGGGCACTGATAGGTGGCACTGATAGGCATTGAGCACTCCTAGGTGGCACTGATAGAAACTAATAGGCAGCATTGATGAGCACTGATAGGCAGAATTGATGGGCACTGATAGCCGGCACTGATGGGCACTGACAGGCTGCACTAGGAACTGGTAGGCAGCATTGATGGGCACTGATATGTGGCACTGTTGGCAGAATAGATGGGCACTAAATTGATAGGCAGCATTGGTGAGCACTGATAGGCGGCACTGAAATGTAGCACTGAGAGGTGGTATTGATGAGCACTGATAGGTGACACTGGTGGACACTGATAGGCAGCATTGATGGACACTGATAGGTGGTACTGAAATACACCACTGATCAGCGGCACTGATAAGAATTGATGGACACTAATAGGTGGCATTGATGAGCACTGATAGGTGGCACTGATAGGCATCACTGATTATCAGTGTAAACTATTTAATGACATTCTGGGCAGTTAACACCTCTCCTTTCCTTACACAGAGACAGTGTGGGAGGAAAGGGCCTACCAATACCCAGCAAGTCTGTTTACATGTGATCAGCTAATCACATGGTAAAGGGCCACCATGATTGCCCTAGATGCACGTCCCAGGAGCATACGGGAGGCAGAGTTCTTGGAGGATACCCATGGACACCCTCCCAAAATTGGAAGCCCGGGAGTCGGGTGGAAGGGGGGAGAGTCAGGGGGGCCAATCATGGTTTCTTGCACCGGGGCCCTGCAGGTTCTAGTTATGTACAGTTTCTAATACACTTCAGGCATTGTACACAGTATCTAATACAGTGTAGTATGGTGTTACAAAACAAAAAATACATCAGAAGGCCACCAAGGAGAGGAAGACGCTCACAGGCCACTAAAAGAGGGCAAGCAGCCTCTGTGTCTACAGTCAGCAGTGGTGGTCATGGACATGGTGAATCCTCTGCAGGTAGCCATGGGGCACGTTTGTCCTTTTTTTCTGCTGCTGGCCGTGTTATTGAGCTAGAACATGCAGAAGAGTTGGTGGAATGGATAACAAAGCCGTCCTCATCCTGCTCATCCTTTGTCACCCAGGCTTAGATTAGTTTGCCTTCCAACGCAGCTGCCAAAGCGGCCTAATCCACCAGCTCCTTGTCCACAGTCACTCCTTCCATAGCCCCACCATCATGCATG
Organism: Lithobates clamitans; assembly: GCA_037952925.1. Lineage (NCBI taxonomy): Eukaryota > Metazoa > Chordata > Amphibia > Anura > Ranidae > Lithobates > Lithobates clamitans. Next base: position 6,575,825 of record JBBGZY010000539.1, read on the forward strand.
GAGGAATTATTCGACCACAGTGTCGGGTACACAGCTGCTGGAGGATGTGCAGCGATTTGAAGGCTCCGATGTTGGTTCCCAGGTTGAGGAAGAGAGTAACTTAAGCCTAGAAAGAGGGGGTGCCCAAGAAGGACAAGAAACTGGCAGTCATGTTCTCCGAGCTGCAGCACACTGCCAAGTTTGCTCCAGTGACGAGGAGGGAGGGGATGATGAGGTCACTGACTGTACTTGGGTGCCTGAGAGAAGAGAGGAGGAGGCACAACTCTAATGAGGCAGGATGTCCTCTAGAGGGCAGCTTAAGGGTAGCCACCCATTTGCATCACACTGCAGAGCTCCGCAGGTGCAGGGTGCTGCTGACTCCCCGCTGACTTTTAAAAGTTCCTTGGTGTGGGCCTTTTTCGACACATGTGCAGCAGATTGCACCATTGCTGTTTGCAAACTATGTCTGAAGTGGATCAAGCATGGCCAGAACAGTAGCCGCTTGGGCACCACATGCTTGACCAGACATATGACAACCTGCCATGCAGTCCATTGGCAACAGCACTTGAAAAACCCACATCAAAGAAAAAGGCGGACTTCTCCTTGCTCCTCATCTGAGATCTCCAACCCTACTATACCTCCAGTCCTCTCAAAAACCTGCACTGAGAGGAATGAAGGTATAGCAATAGGTGTCCCAAGTACTTGCAGCCAATCTGCTAGCAGTATACCACCATCTGATTTTAGAATGCAAATTTCCCTATACCAGTTGCTGAACTATAAATAGAAATTCGGTCCCAGCCATCCACATGCTCAGCGTCTAAATGCTAGTTTGGACAAATTGCTAGCACTGCAACTGCTGCCTTTTCAGCTGGTAGATTCTGCCCCCTTTCGTCAATTTGTGGATTGTGCTGTACCTCAGTGGCAGGTTCCAAAACGCAATTTGTTTTAACAGAAAGCCATTCCAGCTCTCCAGCATGTGGAAGGCAATGTTTTGGCCTCGTTGGACAGGGCGGTCAGCAGTAAAGTTCATATTACCGCTGACTCATGGTCCAGCAGGCATTGGCAGGGACATTACCTTTCCTTCTTGGCGCACTGGGAAACTCTGCTGGCAGCTAGGAAGGATGCAGGACAGGGTTCAGTGTTTTTGGAGCTTGTTCCACCGCCACGCCTCCAAAATGCTAGTGGTGATTCTGCCACAGATCTCTCCTCCACCCCTCCTATTCTTCTTCCTCTATGGCCTCTTCTGCAGATTCGTCCTCTGAACCAGCGGTGCTCCATAAGCGTTCAAGGGGCTACGCAAGCAGTCAGGCTAAAATATGCCATGCGGTGCTTGAATGGGTATGCCTAGGGGAGAGGAGCCACACTGGGGCAGAGATTCTGTCAGCTCTGCAGGGGCATTCTCAGAGGTGGTTGACGCCATGCCAGCTTCAGCCAGGAATGGTTGTATGCGACAATGGCACCAACCTTCTCTCTGCCCTCCAACAGGGACATTTGACCCATGTTCCATGTTTGGCACACATCCTGAATTTGGTGGTGCAGTGGTTCTTGAGCAGGTACCCAGGCTTACAGTATCTCCTGAGGCAGGCCAGAAAAGTCTGTGGTCATTTCCACCAGTCATACAATGCCAGTGCTCAGCTGGCTGACATTCAAAGGGAATGCAACCTGCCCATCAACTGCCTCATTTGTGACATGCCCACAAGGTGGAATTCAACATTGGCAATGCTGCAGTGGCTGCACACACAGCAGAGGGCCATCAATGAGTACCTGTGCAAGTATGGCACCAGGACAGGATCAGGGGAGCTTGGCTTCTTTTTGCCACGTCAGTGGCTACTGATCAAGGATATATGGACTGTCCTGTCACCATTTGAGGAGGCCACAATGATGGTGAGCAATGACAATGCATGCATCAGTGACTCTGTCCCTCTGTCCTCCTGTTGGAGCACACGCTTCATGGAATCATGGGCAGGGCACTTGAGGTAGAACAGCGGGAGGAAGAGGAGGACTTCCTTACCTCTCAAGGCCCCCTTTATCCAGATAGCATTCCTGCGGGCCCGCCAAACACACAGGAAGAAGAGGAGGAGGATTGTGTCAGCATGGATGTAAAGCAATGGTTATCAACCCTGTCCTCAGGGCCCACTAACAGGCCAGGTTAGCAAGATAACTGAAATACATCACAGGTGATATAATTTGCTGCTCAGTGATTGCAGTATTCTAGTCTGCATCTCCCCAAGGTAATACATAAAACCTGGCCTGTTAGTGGGCCCTGAGGACAGGGTTAATGACCACTGATGTAAGGGATAACACTCAGCGGCAGTCTTCAAGGGATGGTTTTCAGTCGCCAGAAACACAAGGAGTTGTATGTGGCTGGAAGGAGGTAGATACAGATCATGTGATCCCTAGTGACCCAGAGGACTCAGAATAGAACACCTCTGCAAACTTACGCTGCATGGCCTCTCTGATTCTGCAAAGCCTGTGATAGGACCCTATCATTTGTGGTATCAAGGAGAGGGATCATTACTGGCTGGCAAACCTTCTTGATCCACGTTACAAGGGTAAGGTTGCAGAACTCATCTTGCCTTCGCAGAGGGAGCAGAGGATGAAACATCTCCAGGAGGCCTGGAAGAAAGGTATGTACAATGTATTTCCAGACCCTGGGAGGTTACAATTTCCTGGTGCTGGACAACATGTCGCTGAGGCTTTGTTCAGTCAGAGGAAGAGCGGTGGAGAAGGTGGCTGGCTGACTGATGCCTTTAAACAATTTTTCAGTCCTCAGCGCCAAGGTCTAATTGGTTCAACCAACTATCACCAGCATCTGCATTACATGGTGTAGGAATATCTAGGGGCAAGAGCAGACTTGGAGACCTTTCCAACAGAGTATCCACTGGGTTACTGGGTCTTGAAGATGGACCACTGGCCAGAACTTGGTCAATATGCAATTGAGCTACTGGCCTGTCCTGCATCCAGCGTGCTTCCTGAACCCACATTCAGTGCTTCTGGAGATTTTGTAATGGATCAAAGAGTGCGCCTGTGCACAGACTCGGTTGATCAGCTCACATTCATAAAAATGAATCAGTCTTGGATCAGCAGCTATCAAGCACCGGATGCTGATGTAACTAATTTAATTTGCTATGGATATGGGATGCCTTGAAGACTGCCTATGCTGACTATCATATTCATCCCCAATCTTGATGATGCTAGCTTCCAACAATGTAACATATGTGAAATTGATTTGCCCTCTAGGGGGCTTATTAGGGGAATCTGCACACGTTCTTTTCTCTCCTAAGCGTGGAGCTTTTTTATTGTATTATAGGTTCCAACAATATTTTTGCTTTAGGGCACCACCACCTCCACCCAAAGCCCAATTTTTCTGTTTAACAGAAAATTAAATAATTTTTTTTATATAATATTTCACAGCAGGGCCCATTCCTGCATTCAACAAGAGTATCTGTGAGGGGTTACAGTGTTGTTGCACCACCACCAAAGGCCCAATTTTTCTGCCCCTGTTCAATCGGGGGCATGTTATTACAATTTTTGATATACTATTTCAAAGCAGGCCTGTTCCTGTACCCAACAAGAGTATCTGTGAGGGGTTACAGTGTTGTGGCACCATCACCATCCAAGGACCAATTTTTCTGCCCCGTTAAACAGGGGCATGTAATTACAATTTTTGATATAATATTTCAACGCAGGGCCCCTTCCTGCGTCCAACAAGAGTAACTGTGAGGGCTTACAGTGTGGTGGCCCCACCACCACCACTGCCCAAGGCCCAATTTTTCTGCCCCTGTTAAGGCATGTAATTACAGTTTTTGATCTAATATTTCACAGCAGGGCCCATTCCTGCACCCAACAAGAGTATCTGTGAGGGGTTACAGTGTTGTGGCACCACCACCACCTCCCAGGGCGTAATTTTTTTGCCTCTGTTTAACAGGGGCATGTAATTACACTTTTTGATCTAATATTTTAGAGCAGGGCCCATTCCTGCACACAACAAGAGTATCTGTGAGGGCTTAAAGTGTTGTGGCACCACCACCACCACCCAAGGCTCAATTTTTCTGCCCCTGTTTAACAGGGGCATGTAATTACAATTTTTGATATAATATTTCACAGCAGGGCCTGTTCCTGAGCCCAACAAGAGTATCTGTGAGGGGTTACAGTGTTGTGGCAGCACCACCACCACCCAAGGCCCACTTTTTCTGCCCCTGTTTAACATTATTTTTGGTATTTTTATCTATATTGCCGGGATCCGACAATACATTACAGCCGCAAGCAGTTTTAAATGACATTTTTTCCTTTAGAAATGTCATTTTGCTGTGCCACTGTTTTAAACATGGGAAAGATGAGCTACTTTACAGGCATACTAAGGACACCCCCCAGGCATGATATTTAAAGGAATATTTAATTGTTATTGTTTCACTTTAAGCATTATTAAAATCACTGCTCCCCCAAAAAAATTTAATTTTTAAAATTTTTTTTTGCATTGATACATGTCTCCTGGGGCAGGACCCAGGTCCCCAAACACTTTTTATGGCAATAACTTGTATATAAGCCTTAAAAATTAGCACATTTGATTTTTCATGTCCATGTCCCATAGACTTTAACAGTGTTGGCGTGTTCGAACAAATCTTTTGCCTGTTCGCATGTTCTGCTGTGAACTGAACAGGGGGGTGTTCGGCTCATCCCTAGTCTTCATGTGCTTGCATTGTTTTCCTACATAATAAAATAATAAATGGATAAGGTCTACCTTATTCCTCACTCCAGTACTGTTCTCAAGCCTGAGCTGTGGGTGATCCCTCAGTGTTACCACGTGCAGTATATGGCTATTAGCTAAATGAGCATTGAACCCTTGCAGTGTGTGTATGTGTAGGTTGTGTCAAATTTCTGGAGTTTAGCTTTAAACCTTCATAATATTGCCTGTTGTTGAAGAACAGAGTACTGCAGTACTGAAAAAAATAACTTGGTACATTTACTGTCTTTTTAATAGTTAAGACAACACCCAGAGCCTTTCATATGAAATTCTGTCAAATCTCTGCTGTCACAACATGTCGTCAGGCGTCTAAACAGACCCTCTGACATGTCACCTTTGAGGTAGAGAAAGAAATTGAGGACACAGATTTTTAAATTCCTTTGTCTGTAGCCTCAGCTATACTAAAGATGAATGAACAGGAGACAGGGGCTCCTGTTCATTAATAAACTGAAGTGTAATAAACATAGTTTACTATGCTCTGTTATCAATGGACAAAGGAGTGATCAGTACTTATCACTCACTTTGTCCATAAAAAAGGAAAAGGCCAGCAAATGACATATTTCCTGGCCCCTTTCTCCATTCTCTATCCTGACACATGCCTTGTATCCACAGCAGCAACAGGGAAGGTGGCAGCTCCACAGGAAGGGGTGGGGGAGGGGCAGCACAGTGACAGAGGGAATTAGAAGTAGGCAGAACAGGAAAGAGAATCAGTTCAGTGGAAGCAATTAAAGGTACAATACCCTGTGTCTCTCCCTGCAGCAGCTGAAAGCTGGCAGGAGGGAGAGAAACTGGCTTTCAGTTGCTGCAGGTATGCACAAGGTATGCTTTTGAAATTTCCCCTCCGCCACACTAATTCCCCCTGCTGTTTGGACCCCACCAATGGGTGACCCTGCTCCTCACACAGGTACAAGACAGATCTGTTGGAGCTGGTGAAATTGCATGTACATGGATAGGAAACTGACTACATGAATGGGTCCAGAGAGTGGTGATAAATGATTCATTCTCTGAATGGTCTACAGTGGTTAATAGTGTGCCCCAGGATTCTGTCTTGGGGCCAAGAAATACATTTAGCACAGGATGTAGCATCATTACAGTAAGACATTGATAAAACATGGGGTCAAGTAGCTACATAGCAAATGAGGTTCAATATTGAGAAATATAAGGTTACGCAATTGGGTGCAAAAAACACATATGCAAATGCATGATGTGATGGAAAAGGATCTGGGGGTGCTCGTGGATCATAGATGTAGAAATAGGATGCAATACGAAGCAGAAGCTAACAAGGCTAGTGAAATATTATCATGCATTAAAAAAGGCACATATTTAATAGATAAATCACTAATTCTACCCCTTTACAAAACACTGCCTCTTTTTGGATATGCAGTTCAGTTTTGGTCACCAACCCTTGATAAAACTGTTGTTGGATTAAAAAGAGTTCAGTGAAAGAACAACACCATTAATAAGGGGAGTGGAGGACATCAGCTTTGGGGATTCATTACATTGATTACATTACATTTAATGACAGCTATAACAACAGTCAGAATAAACATGTGTCGGAAACCGCCTACTTTACCGCCCATCGACTAACAAACCCCTACTTACAGGCGAGTGTTTCCATGCTGGGACACTCAAAGACTATGGGACTTTAAAAAAAGACAGCGGACTCCATACTCTCCCCCTTTGGTCATTTTTCCAGCTATGTAACTACTTAAGCAGCACAATGAAACAGGGTAACTACACCAGACAGCTGACAGAGTTAGAACAAACCTGTGCCGAGGGTAAACATGCTCCCAAAGTCACCTCCTTGGCCTATACCTGGTTACAGAACACAAATACACAAAAAGTGGACAGATTTCGGACTCACTGGTCCGCAGCCCTAGAGACAAATATAACCAAGAATCAATGGAGAAAGGCATGCATACATGCACATAAGTGCTCAATTAGCACCAAAACACAAGGACCGTCCTACAAACTGTTAACTGATTGGTATACCACTCTAGCAAAAATCCACGTCTGGAATACACAGACCCCAGACACATATTGGAGATGTGGCAGTGGCATAGGCACCCTTGTACACATCTGGTGGCATTGCCCATCCCTGGCTCTCTATTGGAGCAAGGTCAGAGAACAGATAAAGCAAATCACTGAGACCACGATGAAACTCAATGCAGCCTGCTGTCTACTCCACATCTCGAACTTCACACTCAAGAGATATAAAAACTCTCTAACAAAGCACCTGCTAAATGCAGCCAAAGCACTGGAGATCCACTCGAATGCCTTCTATCTCAGACTGGCTAACATGAGTGGCTGAACTGTGTGAAATGGAAGGCACGGACAAAGTGGACAGGTTCCATACAACCTGGTCACCCTGGTTTGCTTTCTGCTACTCTGATGGGTACCAACAGCTGAAATCAGGATGTTCATCGATTCAAACCTCCCTCCTCTGATTTCCCTACTCTCTCCCCACTTTTCCTTCGCCTCTTTACTATTATCTGCACTTTTAGCTCTATATGTATAGAGAATCCCAAGTATATCTAAACAAATAACTCAGCAAATAGTTAAAATGTCTGATTACTTTGATTTTAGGCCAGGTTTACCTGGACAGCAGATCTATCTGATGAGCACATAATAGCTCTGGGCCACTCTTGCAGCTGGATATTGCTCTGTCATTTGAGATTACTTAACAACAGGATTACTCCACGAGCTACAACAGCTAACAGCTGAAACCCTTCATTGTGTTTATGTTATCTATACATGTTACCTGCATTTTGTATTGCAACTACATACTTTCTTTTCAATAAACTTTAAATGTAAAAAAAAAAAAAAAAGTGTGGTGCTTTGGTGCTCACTACTTTACCACACAAGAATAGAGTGACATGCTGTAAACAAAGGGCACTTTTGCCTGTCAGAATAAGTGTATGCTGTGGACCCCAAAATAATAAAAAAACCTCAGCAAAATACAAGAAAATATACCTCTCCCTAATAAAAACATGAAACACTAAACCCCAGTCATATTTTTAACCTATTGGAAAATAAAAATAATATGGAGAGACATGAAATAAAATAAACAAAAGACCCGCAATAAAACAAACAAAAAAAAACTGTGACGGCGGGAAGGGGGGTCTGCAACTAGAGTTTTTGCTGATACACAAAGAAGATGATCCAGAAAAAGACTGTTTTGTGTCTGATCTGTGAACACTGGCAAATACACAAAAATATGTTGCCCCCCACAATGCAATGCACAGTATATTGGTGCAATATGGAACAGTAAAGTACCATATAGCAACTAACTCTTCTTACACAGACTGTCATCTCTCCCTAAACTACTCCAACACATGCTGACAAATGTGGGCTGGAAACCCAATCTTATATGGGGGGGCTGGCACATAACAAAGCCACCATTATTTGAGCATTTCCAGCTCTGCTGACCACAGGTTGAAGGATCAGACAAAAATGTATGATTACAAAGAATTTGGTCTGCAACATTTCTACATAAATTCACGGGGACTGCAATTTTGTTTTACACTGCTGTATTAGCTGCAAACCTTTGGTACCTGTAAGACATTCGTTTACAAGGGGGCACAGATTGAAGGTACTAATTTTGTAGGCATGTGCAGTCTTAGTTTCCGTATATACCTTAGTATATATTTATACTTCTTTTCTTTCTTCTAAGTAAGAATTGCTGAATTCAATGGCTATGGAAAACATTACAGTCAGCTCAGTAACCCTGAATAAACATGAATATGCAATTGCTGTAAATTGTTAAATCATAGTAAGCACACATTCAGCCATCATCATACTTTAAAGTCGATCACCTAAATATTTTGCATGAATGGGAGCCAAGGTTAAAATTATTTGTGTACCAAACAAATAGGCAGTTATACAACCCAATAAAGTTTAATAAAAATGGCATAGCTTATGTCAGTGTATTTATTGCTGCCATTCGTTTTTAAAACTGCCTAAATATGTTATACACTGAAATTTATTCTGCAAACACAGCATGCAGCATTTAGAATTTACATACTTTTGTTGTTTGCATTGACATTGGTTTACAGTCATAAACGCTATTGAAACTTATCTTAAATCAGCTTTACACGAGCTTGCATTTATATGTTTTTATAACTAGCAAAATGGAATAGCTGACAGGATTTTTTTTTACACTTGGATTTTGTCAAAAGCATTTATTTCTCATTATATTTGATTAACTGACCATGTCACAGGCATAAAACTGCAACATTTCACCCAAAGCTTTTAAGAAAAAAGCAAGATAAAATTCAAAGTCATGATCATCACACCATCATCACTTTAAATATATGCATTGCTTCAAGAGCCACTATGCCTCCAAGCCAAAGTGAAGAAAATACATTTAATGTATTTAAGTGAAATTAGATGTAGGTGCAAAGTTTAAATACGCTTTGGCTTAAAGAACAGACTGTTGTAAGATGACAAATAACTTTGGTGATAGTAGTCTTATAAGTAAGGGTATCAGAAAAGTTTTACATTACGGAAATAGGATGAGTAAGTTGCAGTTGCTAGCACATCATGATGCCAAAACTAATGTTGAGTGGCGGAAGGATCACTCTTTTTGTTTAGTAAAACTCCAAGCAAACAATTTACTTTTCGATTTCAAAAGAATTCAATATGTGCTTGCACTCAGGGACATTTAAACTCTTATGAAGCCTATATATATTTAGAGCTAACCTGTATGATACAGCTGGAGATTTCAGCATCTTTTTCCATTTTCTGTGTTTAAACTTCAAAGAGGAAGGTGCCTGTCAACCTAACTAACAGCTACATGGGTAGGTACCTGCAACTATATCCTTCCTCCATTTGGGGAAAATTAGAATACAATTTTGGCTCTGGGATGCCCAAGAGAATAATAGCCATGTTTATATCAAAACATTTAAGGGGCATAGGGCCCCTTTTTTCATTATACTTCCATTTATAACCTAAGAACAAACGTCATGTTAGGAGGAATGACATTCTGAGTATGGCTGGGAAAATAACAGGAGATCTTTCAGAGTATGGGGTGAGCAATTCTGCCTGAAAACTTTAGCAAATCCAGCCTAATGCTCACAGATTTTACCTGCAAACTCATAAAAGCCTATGGGGAATAAATCTTTGTATTCCACTCAGGCCAAGTGTAGAGCTAATAAGCAAACTACTGTCAAACATAAAGGCATGGGAAGCTGGGCACAGCCATGGGGCCATTTATCAATGCCTAAAAAGTAAAAAATTATATTAAAAAAGCAGTATCGCTCTAACACAGAATTTTCAGCTCGCCCTAACATCTCCAACACACACCGATAATATGGCTGCTGTGAACTTGTTGTTCATTCCTTCAAATTATTTGCACTTGTGACTTAACTGACCAGGACAAAGACATGCACTTCATTCTTGATGTTTTCTTTTTATTTCTGATGTTGAAAAGAAAACTTATTTGCCAAACGTTTACAATTCAAGAACCCCTAAATCCCATGGTAGAATATCTTTCTTATTTTAGAGTTAGGCCCCTTTCACACGTGCGGACCGTATGTCCGTATTTCATGCATCCGTTTTAGCATGAAATACGGACATACATGCATCCCTATGGGATAGCGGGTGTCAGCGGATGTACATCCGCTAACACCCGATGTTGTCCGCCTCCGCTCTCGTCCGATTCTGCGGACGGAAGAAAATCCTATTTTTCTATCCGTCTGCAGAGCGGATCGGAGGAACACGGACAGACGGTCCGTGTTCCTCCGATCCCCCATAGGGGAGAGCGGAGATCTGACAGGGCGGTCCCTGCACAGTGTGCGGGTCCCGCCCTGTCATCTGCCTGCTCAGCTGGGGAAAGCGGAGCGATCCCCGCTGAGCAGCAGATAAACACGGGGCGGATCAATACGGATCCGTCCTGTGTGAAAGGGGCCTAACACTTCAACTGGCCAGTGAACAAAAAAATAAATAAACATAACATTTTAGTTCATGTACTCAAAGTAGTTTATGATAACCTTTACAACTGTCATTTTATACTTTTTTTATGCCCAGGAGGTTATTTGATTGTAGTCTTCATATACATTCTCCTAAAAATGCTAAGATGTGTTTATTGTATGCATGTTATGAATCAGCAGTGAAACATTAGCAATAATGTACCTAATACAGGACTGAAGTGCAATTGATTTTTGTTACATGGATTTTGAAGAGCTGGCTCCAGTGTGCTGTGATACTGCATGTTCAAAAATTGCTCTTCAAACAGGGGAAGCACATCAAAGAAACCACAAAATCAATAAAAGCTGAATCTAACTCTTTGTGAAGGGACATTTGGAAAGATGATTAATCCCTTGAATACTGGATATTTTAACATGCTGGATTTTTACCAGCACAATGCTAATTCAAAGCAAAATCTAATTTATAAAAGCTACAAGCAAAGTTCACACAACTGGATTTACATCAACTTTTATTACATTCTTATCAGCCTTATCAACCCAATGAGAAATCCATATTCAGTTTACATTTCACTTTGATTATTTAATTTCCTTGTTAGTTTTGCCTGCTGCATACATTGTCTCTATAAAAGCCATGCATACATTTTTTACAGCACTGCACATGTACAATATTCCTCATTTATATTCATAACGACACAGACCTTTATACCCTATTTTCTTTGGATTTATTATATGTTCTTCATTTTCAGTCTTTAAGACCATCCAGTAGTTAGTCATTACTAAAAATACAAGGTATTATGTGCTGCATCCAAAATAAACAAACATATTTAATTGCTTTTTATTTCCACTAGTCGCTTTTGAGAGATGTGATGCTTGCTGAGATATCTGAGGAAAAAAATTATGTTTAACCAGTTTGAATTTTATTGCCAAGTTTTAATTTCCCTGTTGTGCTAATGCCAAAAATGATCTTCTTTTTAAAATAATGAAAGGTTTGATATTGGGCAGCTCTGTAAACTGGTTCAAAGTGATATATATACATGTGTATGTTTTTTTTCTTTCATCATGTGGTTGCAATGATCCAATTACTCACAACTGTTTATGATTAAAAGGATTGCAAATGCTTAGGGTTGGAGCTTGAATCAGTAAGAGTGTTTTTAGTTATTAAGGAAAACATTTGAAAGAGATAGTCTGTAGAGGCTCTGAGGATCTGTTTTTTTTTTTTTTGCAGGAGGTAGTGAAGTGGATTACAAAGCAGTTTTCTTCCATACTCCTCCCAGGTGCCGTGCATCCACTCACCTGCAAGTGGTAATAGTGCCCTATTTTCCTCCTCAAGGATGCAGAGCAGTTATTTGCATGCAAGTGGTACTAATAGAATCCTTTTCTCCAGCACCTGAAGAGTGCATAGAAACTACTTGATTGCAAGTGCTGCTTATGCACTCTTTTCTTGCCCTTTTCTTCAAGGGCACACAGCAGCTCGTTTAATTTCTAATGCTGCTTATGCACCCTTTTCCTCCTCCCCCAATGGTGTAGAGCAGCCATCTTCCTTTTTATTGCTACTTATGCATACATTTTATTCCCTTCTAATGCTGTTTGTGCGCCCTTTTCTGCCTTTTCTTCATTTTCTAATCCAGCTATATGTACCCAGCCACCATCCACCATTATTCTCCACATATGTGGAATGCTATGAGGAGGCAGGAGGCATAGGAGGAACGTGACATGGAAGAGGAAGGTTGGGGTTCTGGTGATGAGGAGGAGACTTAAGGTGCTTGTGGTTAGGAAGAGAAGTGATGGGGTGCTAGCAACGGGGTGGAGGCTTGTAGTGCTGTCTAGTTCAACCTATTTTTGTGTGTGTACATATCACTACAGATTTCTATATACCTGTACATTGCGTTAGCTGAGAAGGTTATCTAAGAGTTTTTGGACGTTTACTATGCTCTCAGCTAATACCACTAACCGTACAAGTGAGTTCCACATTTTACTATTCTGACAGTAAAGAACCTTTTATGCAGTTATAGATTAAAGTGGAGGTCCGCCCACCCCTGCAAAAATTGAAAGCCAGCAGCTACACATACTGCAGCTGCTGACTTTTAATAATAGGACACTTACCTGTCCTGGAGTCCAGCGATCTTGGCACTGCAGCTGATGTTTCTATCAGCTGTTAGATGATGCCGTCACCATTGCCGCTAAGGGAACACAGTAGTAAAGCATTATGGCTTCACGCTGGGTCCCTACTGTGCATGCACTGCTGCTCTCTCCTACTGGCCTGGCAGTGGGGGAAGGAGGAGGAAGGAAGTCGATCTGCTGACGCAGGGACAGGATACCTGTCAGAGACACATGGCAAGATTATCTAAGGGATAAGACAGGGAGCTGTCCAGACTCTCAGGAGGTACAGCGAGAAGATCTACAGACACCACAGAGGTCCCAGGTTCAGATCCGGACCCTGGCAGCCAGTGTTTTGTAATGTGGTAAAATTATGGTTTAATCTTTGGAGTAAATACTTTTTTAAATGCATGATATTAGTCTGCTGACTTTGTTAGTTGCAGCCTAGCATTGCATGCTTTTGTTGAGTCTGTGGTACATGTATCCCCAGATCTTTTTCTATGCCTGATTCCCCCAGAGCATTTTACAGTAGAAAGCACAGCTTATTAAAGTTAGCCCAATTGACATTTAGTGTTCTTGCCATACCTACATCTCTCTTTCTTGTATTTAACTACAATCATAATTACTCTGTGATCACTGTTGCCCAAGTTGCCCCTAATGTTCACATCTGCAATCAACTTGTGTTATTTTAAAGTAGCGTGTACTGGGGAGTTGGCAGTAAGAAGTAGGGTTGGGATGTGGGATGGCAATGAGGGGGAGGATAACAAGGAGGTATCAATGGGGATGTTTTACCCATCCCTGATACAAGGGTAAAATTAGGGGATTTTCAGCCACAATCTCAGAGGAGCCCATTATGCAGCACTTTGAGGATCTGTGGTGAACAAACACTTTGCGCCTCATTTTCTGATTTTGACAGGATCCACTCTGATGAGCAACATACCTTAGGTCCTGTGGTCCTGTGATCACTCACAGGAAACTCTTGAACCACATTTTTGATGATTATATAGGAATAGAAGGATGGAGGGTCTGGGTGCTTATGGTGGGGAGGAATGTTGGGGTGCAGCAAATGGAATGGAAAAATTATACAGTCTGGGAGAAATCAAGTTTTTACAATTGTGACTGGGAAGCTGAACCTGGAATGAGAGTGTGTTGTGTTTTGATTGCACTGTTTTTAAATTTGTTTTTCAAAGGATTCAGTTTAGGTACTACAAAAAATGTACCTCGTAAACAGACTGTCAGCAACAACTGTTTGATGTGCTCTAATCACGCTAAGCTAAATGTTATATTAAAAAACAAAAAAAACAACCAAAAATCAGCAGCACACTTTTTATGAGGGAGTATTGTTCAAAATGTACTAAAGACAATCAGTACAGGCAGGTGTTTTACTACAAGAGTTAAAAGACCACAGATGACACAGCAGTGTGAAATTGGCAAGTAGCAGAACAATTATAAAAAGCAAGGCTTAAGCCTAGTACACATGGGCTGAATGTCGGGCCCATTCAATAAAAAACAGCCGACATTCGGGCCGTATGTGGCAAACGTTCCGACAGAAGCATGCTGGAAAACCAGCAGCCATCTGGTTCTCGATTAGCGCTCTCAGCCATTGGTCACTGACTGGAGTATTCTGGTGGGGACTCTTTCAGAACACAATCGCTCAGCAGGGGACATGGCTGTAATAACGTTGGATTGTTAGTACAGTGGGTCTGACCTGAGCTGTCAGTTTTCCTGAGCTGACCTGAGCTGTCAGTTTTCAGATAGTGTGTACTAGGCTTAATCCTAATTTACTAGAGTCAAAGAGCATAGGGTTTGGCTTTGCTACAAGAATTAAGATACTGCAGAGGATATAATAGTGTAAAAGGATCCATCAGGAGGGCAGTTTTATTAAGATTGGTGATAATAGACCTAACCAGTGTATGCCTGTATTATATGTTATCTATAGGGATTGGGTGTTGTAGCAAATGTGAGTGATATGTGAGGAACTTTAGGTAAAGAGTGTAATAAATCAACCACATGGCCTTGTCTGCTTAGCAGTTTAGTGACACCTGAATTGACCTTTCCCTCTGCAGTATCTGGCATTCACTGATACATGTCCCATCTGAAAGGTTGACCCTCTAGAAAGCAGTATACCCTTGTTCCCACTCTCCCTGCATAGTTTCATTTCTACCCTTCTTAGGAGCCCCAGACATCTTACACACTCCGTTTACTCCCTCTGTATGTTCGCTACCAACCCCCCCCCCCACACACACACACACACATACACACACACACAAACATATGTACACCTAGAAGGGGACTTTTTACCAAAATTCTTACAATTACATTAAAGTTACATGAGAATCTTCTTATTTTATTTCAAATGTCATAGCAGGTTAAATAGTCATTATGGTAATTGATCTTTGTCTTAAATTGGAAGTTCAGCCTTTTCTTAACTAAGCTTAAACCTCCCTGCTCCCACCCCCCTCTAAAACCTATTCTATCTGCCCTGTGAAAGGAAGAAAGGAAGTGCATACTGACCAATTCTGAGAGCTATGGAGTCTGGTCACATGATCTCCCCTGCGACTGGCTTCAGTTAAGAGAAGAGATCACCAACAATGGCGATGTCCCCCTTAGGCTTACTATCGGGTATCTGTTGTCAGCTGTCCCTCCTCTACTCTGAAGCCGTTGTTGACAGTTGATCATTTGACGGGACCGATTCGCTCTCAGATTAGGTAAGTATACACATTTCACAGGGTAGATAGAATAGGGTTTAAAAGGGTGTGAGAGAATTTTAAAGCTTAGTGAGGACTAGGCCGGACTTCTACTTTATCTTCAAGTTGCTGTTTTGGAAAATGTGGTAAGTCATAATACGGGGCGCATCAGGGACTTATAATTCCTATATTGTCTGAGATGTGTACAATGATAGAAATATCACTTCCATTTTATGTACATTTGTATACATTTAAATGCTGGAAGAATTTCTGACAACATAAATAAAGGAATTAAAACAAAATATATTAACCATGCTAAAAGCACTATCAGATACCATTTTTGGTGTTATCTCTTTCCAGCTACTGTAGTTCTTCTCTTTTGAAAATAAACTTTGTGACATCCCATCAGTGGTTGACAGTAATATATTGCTAAGCCTTGCCATTAGGGTTAGGGAGAGCCTTTATACAAGTGGAGGAAATTACCTTGTAAATTGAAACTAAAATTTGTTGGGCGATGTCATTCTCTTGATCACAGTAGTGTTTAATAAGATTAATGTGCACTAATGACCAACTGTGACAAGTCTTGCAATGTTCATTTTATATGCTTGGCACAAATCCACCTGAGCATACATATAATGATCCTTATGCTCGGCAGAATGAATGCAAATAAATCAAACACACCCATATTGTCGACTCCTCTCATTCTACCTCCTCCTTCTCAGAGCACAGGAAAGATTTTATACCATTATATTTCAGGAGATATATCCTTCAGATAATTACAGTATTTAGACAGTGCTTAAGAAGATGATGAATGAACATGTATTTTTTTTTTTATATAGAACTCTGCTATATAGGTAGTATTTGTTAAAAATTATGTTCTTACTCTTCCTCTGCATAGCATTTTTGTGGTTACTTCTTATTTATGGCAAAGGGTATAATCCTTCATCTTTTAAGTGTAAAATAAAATATTTTAAAGTTGCAGTCATTAACTGGTAAGAATAATAAAATTAAGGTCAAGAAATCAAATGCACACAGAGTGGAATTTGCAGTGCTTCTTTACACTGAGGTCAATGTGGGGCCCCTTGCAATAGTGGTTAGTGAAGAAGTGAAGTGAAGAAGTTCCCCCTTACAATGATGATCGGAGAAGAAGTTCCCCATACATTAATCACAAGTAGAGAAGTGTCCTCTTACATTGATGGTCAGTGGAGAAGTGCCCTCTTACATTGATGATATCCAATGTGGGTGAGACAGCACTGTACTAGTGTGCAGTCTGGTATCCCCGGAGGTGATCTTAGATGTATATTTCTTTATAGGGGAACGTGGCTATTGAAGGCAAGATGTAGGTGAGCCTTGTTAGGGTCTTGGTTGCTGGTTCTTTGAAAGCGATGGAAAATCGCTCCATAACATAGATGCAAAAGGGTGTAGAGGCGCTCTTGATATACAATATATCTCGTGACATATGAGGTTATTCTCAAAGACATTTATTGGAATTCACAGTTCATAAGTGGTGAGTAGAGGCAACATATTTCATGGGAAATCCCCCCCCCCCCTTTGACAGGGCTGTGATGGTTGGTGTGGACAGGATTGGCCTGAAGGTCAAATCTGAAAGGAGCCCTTAGTCGCTGTAAACTGAAAAAAAAAACAGCATGGTCAGTGAAGATCACTTTACATTAGTGGTAAGTAGAGAAATGCTCTCCTACTTTGATGGTTAGGGTAGGAGACTCCCCTTACATTGGTGATCAGTGGAAGGAAGAATTTCTCTTACACAGGAGGTTAGTGGAAAGAATACCCCCTTGGAGGGAGCTGCAGAAACTTAATATACAGATTGTGTATTCAATTTCAAATAATTTGCCACATTTTTTGAAAGTCCTTCTCATATCTATATGGCTTTTTTTGGGTGGTACAATTTCCTAGCAAAAAGGATTTGTAGCTAAAGATGACTCTAGTTTGTATGTGTGTAACTATGGTTAGATTTGCTCCTGCAAAAGGCAAAATGCTGCAGAATTTAAATATAAATGAATGTGCAAAACAAAACCTTGGGTTCAATTGAAGTTTTCAAATGCAAGTTTTTGTCATTAATACCAAAATATATCAAATTTGGAAAAGTATGACCATTTATATTCAATGGTAACGAGCAGGTGGACCACTGCTAAACTTATTGTATATCACTACTGTATTCTATAGTATGCTAAGCATAACAGCACCATTTATTTCATGCTTGTTTTTCACTGGCATACTGACACCTGCAAAGAGTAAACAGTTAAGACTGCTTGAATATAACTGTATATGTGATGTATTATGGAATACCTAGAGAAAGATTTTCTGTAGATTTTCTGTAGTCTTAAAATCTCTGTGTGGGCTTAGAGGCAGCCAATTAAACATTTATTGGGACTGGACACAGGGTATGGATATGCATCTAATTATATTAAAAAAATGATTGACTTGTGTCAAACCATGAAATGACAAAACATGTAGATTAGGGCTAATTTACTGAGATAGAAGTCAGCCTACTTGTTTAGTTTAAAATACAAAATGCCCTGAGGAAACCTATGAAAACAAAGGGAAAACATTAAAATTCAATGCAGATCGCGTCCTGAGTGGAAATAAAAAAAACTCTATGGTCTATCACACTGTCAGGTTTATACAATACTCACCTGTAATACACAAACTAGCTTTGGCGGTGAAATGGCATTGCAGTAATAGTCCCAATGGGGCTTAAACCCTAAAATATACATGTTCCAGAAATTCATATTTTTTTATTAAGTTTCAAATAACAAAGCAGAGATATTCTGCAATGTAACATCCACACTAAACTACTTTAGCTACCATCCATTGCTGCGGTGGAACTCTCGCCCATACAGAAAGTTGTTCACAGCCACCAATTAGATTTAAACCTACCTTGGAAGTTTGAATGAGATTGGAAGTACACTTCTCACATGCCTTGGATCCTGGCATTATACAGAATTAATCAAGAACACTGACTTTTAGTATAACTGCAGTGTTTGCTGGATAGTATGTATAAGCTCACTGATTTATTTCACTTATCACTTAAAAATAATCTGTAGGGGGATGCATACAGACAGAAATAGAGGCATTCTAGACCCACTCCACACATCCTGGGTGATAATTTAGCTCCCCCGCACAGTAAGCATTAACAAGCAAACTCCAGAAACATCACTGACTGTAAACCTCCTGCGCTCCTTTATCCACCATGCGACTGCCAGACAAGCTGAAATCCAAAGCATTGGCAGACCCGAAACCCCAGCTGTGCCCAGTGGCTAAGATGGCACCGAGCCCACCGAAGGATGAAGACCTGCAACATTTTATGGGGGACTGCGGGGACTTCCCTTGTAGCCTGCAACATTCCCCCTCAGCATTGCACTTGCAAGACAGCAAACCAAACATCTCTTAGCTGGACAAGATCCGGGGCATAGTGAGGGAAGAATTAGCTACTACTTCAGAGATGCTGACGGTGGAACTTTAAAAAGAGCTGACCAAGGTTAGCAAATAGCCCTCATGGAAACAAGAATTCATGCTGCTACCACAGTTTTAGATGCTCATGAAATGAACATAGAGGATCTTCAGAGCGAGATTGCTACATATTGACCCCAACACGAAGACAATGAGACTAGGACCAGACGTAGTAATATCAAGATCCAGGGGCTGCCTGAAAGCATTACTGACCTCCATGGCTCATACCAACTGACCACCTGGAAATGGACCGGGTTCATTGCGCCCTCTCCCACAAACAACCTGACGCCCTCCTCCCCCCGGAACATAATCTTGAAATTACATTTCTACTGCACCAAAGAAGCAGTTATGTAGGCCCCAAGAGACCCATATAACCGATATTTCCAGGAGCATCCCTATCAGATTTGCACTGACTTAGCCCAGTCTATGATCATGAAACGCAGGACTTTGAAACCCATCCTTCATGTCCTACAGTCCCACAACATCAGGTACTGATGGGGCTTTCCTTTTAAGTTGATGTTCAAATACCAAGATGCCCACTACAAGGCCACCTCTCTGGTGGACCTTCGTAACTGCCTACAGAATATGGGCCTGGACATCCCTGCGGAGATTTACTCTCCAATACTAGCCTCATCTCAGTGGCAGCACTCTCTTTGGCCTTAACAGCTTACATTTGTCCAGAAAGCCCCCTACAGCTGCTCTTAATGCTTTCAGGCATTCCAGGTTCTCCACTCTCAGACATTCCACAGTCAAGCAGATTGCTGTTTTGGGACTTGGCAGGGAGTGTCTCTATCTGAGTGTAGAGTATTGGAAACAGCTATTTGGTAGTAATGATTGAATATAGCACTCACATTTGATGGAGTAAATATCAGCATGTTAAAAAGGCATTTTATTCTGGCCTCTCTATTCTCCATAGCTTCCCTCTCACCACCCAACAACTTCCTGGCTGATCTCTGCACAACATTAGCCACTTGCCTTCCGATCTCTGCTAGTGATGTTAAGACTTTCACAGATAACATATTCATTCATCATTACCAAATAACTGTTTCCAATACTCCACACTCAGATAGAGGTGCCCCCTGCTTTTTTCCATTTTCACACACTAGGTTTACTCAGGACCTATATAAGGGAGCTGTCTCTTTCCTCCAAATGTTGATCTTCTTAACTGTTTTTCCCCCTTTTCATTCCTCACATCCACCCTGCTGCATTACTGTTCTGGCTACAGCAGTGTCATAGTTGTTTCCTACTGACTGTGTATATTGCCTGCCATCCATTCTCGTCTCACCCCTGAGAATGCCTTCAAGAAAGACCCTGGCCCACAACACCCACACAGCCAGGACATACCCCACGTTGTTAACTGTGAAAACCCTCACTGTGCCATACCTAGGCCCGGATGGACACTTTTCCCAGTTAAGCACCTTCTGAGTAACTTGATGCCAATGAGCCACTCATTGTTCTATTGGGCCCTGATGCTGTGAAGCCTATGTATCATCTCAGAAGTGACGCTATGCAGCGGTCCCAAGCCTTCCAGGTTGCCCCCTCCCCTTTTTTAATACTCATTTAATAATGGCCTAGCTAGCCCAAGGATTTCACTACTCCACTAGCCTGTGATGGGCACTCCTAGGGCAACCGCAGGACTAATTGCTCTAGAGTATCCCCTCCTACCTTTGCTCTCTAGGTGTGTGAGTGGTGCTTCTGCATATTGGTTTGTCTTTGCTGTGTGACTGGTTGAGGCTAAGTTTACCCTTTTCCATAACCAACAAAGCTTTTCTATGTCCTCAGGGCCTGGGGGGGTTGGGTGGTGGCCAGGAGGCATGGCTGGTGATGTTCCCTGGTTGGGCCACCCTGCCTGTCTATCCCCATTCCGCTGGCCTACTTGATATTATTTTGTTTTCACATGCTATTACTCTGTATTACCTGGTATCTATAGTTCCATTTTCCTCTTTACATTATGCTGGACTGTACTTGTATGTATAGAGCACAACTCTACTCCCTTTACCTCCTTCCTTGTCCCCCTCATCCCTCTCCCCTCCCCTGCCTCCCCTCCTATCCCTCTCTTCTCCCCTCCCCTGCTTCCCTTCCCCTTAGAGCCCCCACCATCATCTCTCCTTCATTTCTCCCTCTCCCATTCTGACTAAATTGGGCCATTGAGTGTCCTACCACCACATTGTGGAATATTCAGAGGCCTTGTCATTGGCAGATGTCGTAATTCTTTACCCTGTGTATGAATAGTTTACTACAACTTTGGATGTTTTAGAGGTACTTTTTTTGCATTATTGCTTGATATTGCATTGTTCAGCAGCTAATTCCAGATAACATCATGTAATTTATCAATGAGCCATTGTATACCTCATGAGTAGGGATGAGCTTCGAATTCGAGTCAAACTCATGTTCGACTCGAACATCGGATGTTCGACAGTTCGCCGAAAAGCGAACAATTTGGGGTGTTCGCGGCGAATTGGAATGCAGCAGTACAACATACAGAATATTTTTAATTTAAAAACAAATAAGGACCCCATTAGTCCAATTACAAAAAGGGTGCATGGGTCATCCAAGAAAGACCCTTTAAAGTAAATATGTGTGTATCCAAAGAGACTCCATACTCATGAGTAGGGATGAGCCGAACACCCCCCTGTTCGGTTCTTACCAGAACATGCGAACAGGCAAAAAATTAAAGTCTATGGGACTCGAACATGAATAATCAAAAGTGCTAATTTTAAAGGCTTATATGCATGGTATTGTCATAAAAAGTGTTTGGGGACCTGGGTCCTGCCCCAGGGGACATGGATCAATGCAAAAAAAAGTCTTAAAAATGGCTGTTTTTTCGGGAGCAGGTCTGGTATGGATATTAAGGGGAACCCCGCACCAATTGTTTTTAAAAAATGGCATGGGGTCCCTCTCAAAATCCATACCAGACCCTTTAGGTCTGGTATGGATTTTAAGGGGAACCCCGCACCAACATTTTAAAAAAAATGGCGTGGGGTCCCCCCAAAAATCATACCAGACCCTTATCCGAGCACGTAACCTGGCAGGCTGCAGGAAAAGAGGGGGGATGAGAGAGCGCCCCCCCTTCCTGAACCGTACCAGGCCACATGCCCTCAACATTGGGAGGGTGCTTTGGGGTCCTAATTAAAACTGTTTGTTCCTAGAAAACCGGCTATCTCTCTCAGAACAAGATTCAGACCTCTAACCTGGTGAAAATCCATGACAAATTTCGGTATCATTTGGCAAAATGATATTCACTTTCTGGAGAACAACCGTCTAGAGACCTAGATACCTTCCTCAAAGTATCCTCTTTATCAACTCTTAAGGCGGCTCAATGCAAAGCCTTAGAAGCAGATGTCACAGGGCAGGAGATTCGCCAAGCTATTAAGGAACTGAAAACTCATAACTGCCCAGGACCAGATTTATGGCCCTGTTCTATAAAAAAACTCCCCAATATAATAGTCCCATGTTTGGTGACTATGCTTAATAGTCTTAAGAATGGGAAAACCTTTAGCCCTAATATGCTAAAAGCTAATGTTGTGACACTTCCCAAGTCGGATAAAGTCACCCAATCCTGAGCTAATTTCCGCCCATCTCTTTACTAAACGTAGACATAAAAATGATGTCTTATTATTAATTAGCTAATTACCTCACTAATCCCTTAAATAAAATCCTTCATGAACTGGTCTACAAAGACCAAGTGGGATTTGTCCCCCTACGACAATCGGCTGACAACATTACGATGGACAATATTGCTTGTTCACATAGCAAAAGAACTCTCCCAGCAGTTGATGCTGCTATCATTGGATACACAGAAGGAATTCCACACACTGTCCTGGTCTTACCTGCGTGCTGCTATAAAGCATAGAGTTTTGGGAGGTCTTTTTTAGCTTGGATTGATTCTCTTTACAGTGTACCTTTAGCATTGGTTTGAGATTATGGGTACGAGTCTTCTTCTTTCCCTATGTCCTATGGCACATGTTGGGGCTGCCCCCTGTCTCCCTTGCTGCGCTAGAGCTTTTGGCGGCACATACATGTTGAATGTTAATATAGCAGGAGTTGACATGGCAGGTGTGCCGCATAAAGCAGCTTTATTTGCAAACAATATTTTATTGTATGTCACCGCCCTTTATAGCACACTGCCTAATCTGTTCCTTCTTTTGCAGAGATTCACCTTCCTATCCCAATTTCCCTTTGGGATTAATAAAGTATTCTGTATTCTTTGTACTCTGTATTGGGTCTCCACGCGAATCAAACAAAATCACAAGCGCTTAATGTAAACCTGAGCAATAGTATAAATAATTCTAGATGATCTCAATTTCCATTCCACTGGTTCACTTCCCTCCCATACTTAGGTATTAATTTCACACCTTCTTACCATTCGTTATACTCAGCCAACTACCCATCTCTCATAAAATCTCATGGATGGGTTGTATACATGCGGTGAAGATGTCCCTCCACCCAAAACTGTTTAATCAATTTTGGGTCTTCCCCATTTTGGTACCATCTTTCGTACTCTGCTTCCTACACCTGGCCCTGAAGTTTATTTGAGGCTCTGTTAGACCACGTCAGAATCAGCATTTGTTATACAAACATAAAAATCAGGATGGCTTTGGGGTTCCTAACATTTCCTACTATTATAAAGCTGCCCAAATTTCCCCGCTTGCTCAATTACATGCAGGTAAATTGGTGTCCCGAAGGACATCTATCGATATACTGGATACCGATTCTATCCCCCTATCCTCTATCCCTTGGATTCCAACTCATTACTGCCCAAAGCCCTTAACCTAATTCTGATGCACACCTTAGCAGTTTGGGACTCCATTAAAATACTCGGCTCCCACTGTCTGCCACTTATGCAGATATTGAACTGTCCCCTTTTCCCTCTTGGGTTGGATAGCCCTCAGAGCTCCATTGGTGAAGCGCTCATGGCTCTTGCTCTGCCTCCCTACCTATCCCTCCTCTTGTTTTTGAGGTTGTCTAGAGCTGGGGGATATAAAACATATTTGTTGGACATGCCCTAAGGTCAAAAGGCTGTTGATACGGATGTACGCTGTGTTCAATAGGACACTCTATACTAACCTATGGAAGAACCCGTGGGAAGCACTGTTGCGTAAGCCGATTAAACTTGCCACCTGTCCGGAGCGCACATTAATTACTCATATCTTTATGGCAACAAAACAAATTATAGCGAGGGCGTGGAAGTCACCAGTACTTAGCTTTTACAAGGTTAGGCTTCGCCTATAAGGTATAATGAATATATGAATGATAAATGTAAAACTCAGGGTGAATCCTTAATGGCATATACAACAGGTTCCTGTGTACCTGGCAACCTTGTCTCAATCATTTCCAACCCTCCCAGCTGACATCATGCTTTTTGGAACTTTAACCTAGGTGCCATTGCATATTTTGCTTTTGCTATAGGCCTCTGGGGTCTACCCCTCCCCTTAACCCACCCCCCACAGCGTGGGGGGTTCTCTCTCTGCTCCCTTACCCATCCTTTCCTCTCTGCTCTACAGTTTCTCTCCCTTGCTTTTTTCTGTCTCCCTTTTCTCTTCTTCTAACCACTTCTTTTCTGTTCACTAAGCCAGACTTAGTATATTAGGATATTCCCCCTCCTCATAGACGACTGTAAGCTAGAGGTCATTACACCCCAATTTTTTGTGAACCAATGATATGTTATGTTCTAAGCCACAATGCAATTCACGATCCTCTCTCATGATGTTCTCTGAAATGCTTCCTTTAATTGAGATTGTTTACTGAGTGCCAACATATGTCAAATTCCTTTGTTCTATTGGTTCACTAAGTGCAGTTATCTATTCTATATGTTTTGTTCTAAGTACTAGTTAGCAGTATTCCTCTAGTTATTATAACAACTGTACCTTCCTTTTTCATTTGTATGTAAAATTAAAACATGTGCTGAATGGGCCCAAGGGCCTTTTTGTTTATGAGTTGTATACTATCATCTCAATAAAAACAAAGTCAAGTGAACTCCGGGCAGAAATATTAATATAAAATGCTTGTTCTTTCTTTCCCCACTGTTCCCTGCTAGAGAAAGCCATGGTGCATTTTTTGAATCATGGCTTTATTCTGTGTAATTTACATATTGCAAAACTGCTGCTGTGCTGTGTATCCCCCTGGCCGCCAGTCTTGTCTCTGTCCTACTGTAGTTCTTTACAGTGAGCAGTGACATAATTGCATCCCTGCTCACTGTAGTGGGAGGACCCAGGAGTCTGGGACTCCGGGTCTAAGCCTCCCACTGTGCATATTATGATAGTGGCTGGCTAGGTGGGCATGCATGAGATACAGTCTTCAGCACCAACTTTACCCTCTGCTCTCCTCCACAGGTTCGCTGCACATGCTGCCTCTCATTTCCTGCATTTCCCTTTGCATTATCAGAAATGTAGTCCTTTTTCCTTGCTCGGATGTGATGTAGAGCAAGAGAGAAAGTCCTCCTCCCAGTGCCAGGAAAGGAGCAATCTTTTCCAAGGATCTCGTGACTTCAACGGGACTGAAAATGTTGGATTGCAAGAAAAGTAAGGCAATATGATTAACTGTGTTTCGTTTAATACAGCTTAGGGAAAGGGATCTACATATGCAAAGTTAGCTAGATCCTAGAGTTTAGATTTAAAGTGTATGCAAAAGCAAAATTGGCATTCATATTCATTTCTCCTTTCATTTAATTCTACAAAGTTCCCGTAGCTATGAAGAGAAGCACACATTGAAGGTGATAGCGTTGCAAAATGTTATAAAACATAAATGTCACAATTTTATGAACAATGTTCTCTATACAACTGTAAGAGACAAAAAACTAAGGTAATTAAATATCTAACTCACTCTTAAACACTTGCAGGGATTTATTAAAGCTTTATATAGTTACTGAGGTTAAAAGATAACACTGTGAAGATTTATTACTCCTGTCTTGACGGTCAAACTTTCTCTTTCCTGCTGTGTAGTTTGCATAGGTCAGTTCATTTTGACCAGATGTCAGTAAGTTTATGAATAAGATATAGATTAATATATCCTGCACAGGGCTTCCTAGCAAATATTGGCTGTTTTACTAAAGCCAAATAGGCTTTTTAATTTGCAAGGGCATTTTCCCTTAGATTAGTGAATTAGGTAAATCTCTGCTGGCTTTCTTCATCCAATCATGTGCAAGCAAAAATGATGTGTTTTTTTTTTCTTTGCTTGTTTTCCTTGCACATGATCTGGTATTTTTTGCTAAGAAAATAAAACCGCCTATGCGTCTTTAGTAAATCATTGCCAGCCCTGTTAGGCTATGTACCATTGGGCTCATATATTCAATTGATCACAAGGAGTAGTACAGGGTAAAGGTTTTGTATATATAGGTTTGAATGCAGAAGTTCATCTGGTACCAATGTGACTCACGACTGCGAGTAGTAAAAGGGGTGTTGGAGATAACTGTACCTATATAAGATGGCAATGCCACACATAGCTGTGCTTGAGCTATAGTTGTGATAGACCCATGTTGATGGGCTAAGCAGGGGTGATACCTAAATCCTTGTGGGAAATGGAGAGGGGGAGAAGCTGAAAGCAATAGCTGGAACTCCCACATAAGCTAAAGGTTGCAATGTGCAGTACATGTGAAACAGAGGAAAATAAGAGATGAGATCATGGAGCTGTGTTACTTGTTACACCATTTACATTACTTGCACCAAAAGTGTTGCCCTAGTTGTGTGTTGGCTATTAGAATAACAACTTTCTTCTATAAAAAAAAGTAATTTTTCTGATGTTTAAAAAGAGAGGCACTGTATTGATAAGGCACAAGCTTGTTTAAAGATTAGACAATAGTGGCCTTGTATGTATAGAGCCCACACAATGCTTAACCACTTCCCTACCCGCCCATAGTCATATGACGTCCTGGGATGGGATCTCCCATCCTGGGTGGGCGTCATATGACGTCCTGGGATTCCCGGCCGCCTAGGGGGCGCGCGCGCGCCGCCGGGAGCGCGTGCCCGCCGCGTTCCTCGGGACCCGGTGCGTGTGCCCGGCGGCCGCGATGTCCGCCGGGCACCCGTGATTGCCCGTTAACCGGGCCGGCATGTGGATCTGTGTGTGTAAACACACAGATCCACAGCCTGTCAGCTCTGAGGAGAGCGATCTGTGTTCCCAGAACGGAGGAACACTGATCGGTCTCCTCCCCTTCAGCGTCCCCTCCCCCTTCAGTTAGTAATCACTCCCTAGGAAACATATTAACCCCTCCCCGCCCCCTAGTGGTTAACCCCTTCACTGCCTGTCACATTTACACAGTAATCAATGCAATTGTATAGCACTGATCGCTGTATAAATGTGAACGGTCCCAAAAATGTGTCAAAAGTGTCCGATGTGTCCGCCATAATGTCGCAGTCACGAAAAAAAATCGCGATCGCCGCTAAAAAAATAAATTTTATTTTTTTTTTTTTAAATGCCATAAATCTATCCCCTATTTTGTAGACGCTATAACTTTTGCGCAAACCAATCAATATACGCTTATTGCAATTTTTTTTTACCAAAAATATGTAGAAGAATACGTATCGGCCGAAACTGAGGAAAAAATTTGTTTTTTTAAAAAAAAAATTGGGATATTTATTATAGCAAAAAGTAAAAAATATTGTGTTTTTTTCAAAATTGTCGCTCTTCTTTTGTTTATAGCGCAAAAAATAAAAACCGCAGAGGCGATCAAATACCACCAAAAGAAAGCTCTATTTGTGGTGAAAAAAGGACGTCAATTTTTTTTGGGTACAACGTCGCACGACCGCGCAATTGACGTTCAAAGTGCGACAGCGCTGAAAACTAAAATTTGGCCTGGGAAGGAAGGGGGTGAAATTGCCCTGTATTGAACCGGTTTTTAAGGTGACACTAAAATCTGGTTAAAAAAAACTACATTCAAGTATGTATTTTAATTTACGAAAGCATCTTCTATTGCTCTCAGCCTCCTCCAAATCCTAAAATTTTTTTTTGCTGTTGTGATCTGACTTCCTATTGGCCAGTGGCTATGTTTGTTCTCCATGGTTCCACTGTATGTAGAAACATAGCCACCCTCTCTTGCTTGGGATTTGTGGTGTGTATAGAGCAGTACACATGACCTCAACTAATGTGCACTGCTTGTTAACAAACAATGAAAATGAGGGGAGAAGGAGAGGCGTGGAGCTCATGTAGGACATTACAAAGAGGCAGAAAAACACAGTAAAAATAATTTCATGAAAAATAGATTACAGGGTCATTAGGTAGTGGATGTGTGTGGATTTTTTTTGGAGAATAAGGATATTGTTTAGTGTCACTTTAAGATTCTATGATGAAAAAAAAGACATACAAAGCTGGTATGCTGTTAAAGTACTATAAGGTGATATGAAGGTTAAAATCAGAAAATAAGAGGATTATAAATTAACAACATGGTCTTACTGTTTCCTACATTTTAAAAGTAAACATAAAGTAAACAGCTCACTCTCTAACTTCTAGAAAACATGCAATAGATACAATGGATGTCCAAAGTATGAAAAGAGCTGACTATGATTCAAACCATTGTAATGTCCTTTCTAAATACAGACAAAAAATAAATTGCATCACAATAAGGAATACAAAGAGATCTGATATTATTATGCTGAACACAGATGGAACAATATCGCATAAATATCAAGAGGAAATTATAAGCATATGCAGACACAAAGTGTAGATAGTAAACAACAAATACAGGAAAACAGCAGAAAAGAATAAAATATAACGATAGATAGAAAAAAATAAAAAATTGAATAATAGAATCTGAAGTAAAATAAGTTCTTGGATATTAAACTTTACAAAGGAAAGAAGATTGCTTTGATGAGGAGTGTAGAAAAGAAGTATAAAAAAGGAATAGGGACAGATCTAAAACTTTAGAAAACAATAGCAAGCTTAGATGAACTTACTGAGTAAAAGCAGAATGATAAATAAAAATTGTAGGGATAAAGGGTTCAAAAAGCACAAAAAGTTCCATAGAAGTAGAGGACCTATAAATACAGTGTTTCAAATAATCTAAAAATAGACTGAATTGTCACACTAAACAGCGCTAATGTTGAGCAATAATATAATAAACATGTGGCCAACCACACATGCATAGGAAAATCCTTTAAAAGAAAGTCCCTTAAAAGAAAGTCCCTTAAAAAGAGAAGTGATGTAGAGTTCAGGGTGTAGTTCCAAGAGAGTTCATCAGGTGATCATGAAAAAATTCCTCAGCGTGCACCTTCCACCGATCACTACGGATTCCACCCAGTGCGAACACACTCCCCCTAGGGGGTTAAACTCACCAGAACTGGGAAGTAATAAAGCATTCAGAATAATACTCCATGCCAGCAACTGTTGTTAACACCACTCCGGAGGGATCACGGTTGTTCAGGGCTCATAATAAGTCATATCCAAGCTGCAGGGCACTCATCCATGGTTGCCTGGCTGGGCTCCCTCCAACAGCAGCACAGACAGGGTGATCAGCTTATCTTCAAGGCGAGAGAGATCTGTGTATGATAGGGGGGAGGAGGTGGGGGCTGACAGACAAGCCGGAGGACACTACCCAGACATCTCAGATCCCTTATCTTTTTTATCCTCCTAGCAGCTAAGATAACCATAGCGCGAGCATGGAAAACCCCCCTGATAAATTTGGCGTTAGTTAAAAACAAAATTTCTTGGATCATGATAAATGAAAAATTAACTAGTATTCTTCGCGACCAACAAGATAGATTTGAAAGGGTTTGGAACCCTTGGATTAGGTACCTCCAGTCGCCGTGAGGGGCGGGGGGGGGGGGTCAGCGGCTTGGAGCGTGGAGATCGTTTGCACACTCTACTTCTTCTTCTCTTTTCTTTTCTTCCTCTTCTTTCTTTCCCCCTTTCCTTTTATTTTCTTTCTACATACAAACTATTACTTTGTCCCCACAGTGGGGTTATCATACACATGACATCAGGCTCTACAGTATATTAATCCTAGAGTATACCTAATACCTAAGTTTTCTGTTATAACCCCAAGTTGGGAAATTGAACTACATTACATGACAGTCCCTCTTCAGGGAATTTCACTGTAATATCTTCTATGTATGTTAGGCGTCTTAGGTGCCTTAGCACAGTTATATAATGAGCCATTCACGCTAATTTGAGATTCACTATTGTAATATTACTGTTGACACGAAACCTGTATCAATGTGAACCTTGTTATCTGTTAAAATTTGATTTCAATAAAAACATTGGAAAAGAAAAGTGCTTGACTCAAGTATAAGTCGAGGGGGGCACTTTCAGCACAAAAAAATGTGCTGAAAAATTTGACTTATACTCGAGTATATACGGTAAATCTATTGAACAAGAAACAGAGGCAAGTCCAAGAAATATAAACAGAGGCAAGTCCAAGAAATCCTTTTATATAACATTCAAGCTGTGTGCTTGCCTATGGCTAGTATTATCTGTAGGTCCTGAAGCAAATTTCCCAACTCTTTAGTAGCTTTTGTAAAAGTCTGTAGTTTGTAATAGTTAGCAGTCACCAAATTAATCATGATTTCATATGGTCTGCAGCATTCATTTACCTTGGTTGCAGGGTCCTGAGCTACAGTATATCTTGAGCTCCCTGCTGAACTGCTTGCTCTCCTTCTGACCTCTGAAAATGGACTCAGCCAGCACTTGTAAACATATACTGTAGAAATATACCATATGAGAAATGGTGTCTCCAACGTAACACGCTTGCCTGGAAGAAATGTTATACCTTTGAACAGTTGTAAGAAAGGCTGTCATTCATGATGCCTTGCTTACAACTGTGTGATCCATGTAATTGAACACGATCGCATGGTACCAGTGCCAATCACAGTGGCCCTGTACCACGTGATAGCTGTGACCATAAGGGCATCACAATAGTAAACAAAGGTTTCATAAATGAAACCTCTGAACAATGTTACTGTTTGCTTATACAGTACATTCGTCATCACTGTAATAAACAATCAAAGTGTAAAAAAAATCCCTAATAACCCCCAGAGTAGTGCAGTGTCACTATGGAACTGGCTGCACCGATATCAGTGTATGTCATTTGCACCAGTCATTATCTCTGATCATTGCCACAGAAGTACAATGTCACCAGACCAGTGCTGCCAGTCAGTATCCCTAATCACCAACACCCACTCACAGTTTCCCTACTCACTGCCACCCACTCACAGTGTTCACAATCACCACAGTCCACTCACAGTGTCCTTAATCACCACAGTCCACTTACAGTGTCCCTAATGACTGCAGTTCACTCACAGTGTCCCTAATCACCGCCACCCACTTGCAGTGTCCTTTGTCAGTGCCTTACTGGCCAGTGTCATTAACCCTGCCACCCACTCACAGTGTCCCTGATTACCCTTGCACCATTCAGATTGCCCCTGATCACTACTATACCAGTCATATTGTCCATAATCACTGCCAGTCACTTACAGTCACCCTGATCACTGCCACGCCAGTTACTGTGCCAACACACCAGTCATATTGTCTTTGAACAGTGCCACACCAGTTACAGCATCTTCGATCACCATGGCATCTGTTACAGCATCCCTGATCACTGCCATACCAGTCATATTGTCCCTGATCATTGCTACACCAGTCATATTGTCCCTAATCATGGCTACACCAGTCACAGTGTCCCTGATCACTGCCACACCAGTTACAGTGTCCCTGATCACTGTCACACCAGTCATATTGTTCCTGATCACCACCACACCATTTACAGTGTCCCTGATCACCATTGCACCAGTCATATTGTCCCTAATGACATTGGTCATTTTGTCCCTAATCACCTTCACAATGGTCATATTGTCTTTAATCATAACCAAACCAGTCATATTGTTCCTGATCACACCACACCAGTAACAGTGTCCCTGATCACCACCACATCAGTGCAGTGTTGCCTATGCCTGCTGCCTGTACTAACCCTGGCCTGTTTATTGACCATGTTTCTGCCGGCTCCCTGGACCAGTCCTTTGCCTGTTTGTTGACCATATCTCTGCCTGTGACCTGATCTGACCCATGTGCAAATCTACATTCCAACAAGACACCAGGCCATGGCATTCCTTTGGGCAGTAATGCATCAGTAGACTAGGCATGCTTGGTTTATAGAAACTGGGACTGTTATAGGTGATGCTACACTACACTATATTCCCTGACCACTCATATAGAGGTGACAATTACAATGCATTGGTTTTGACTCAATTGGTTGATATGTGTGATACAAATGATACATTGTCTGGTACATAATCAACCCAGACAGTGAAAAGAGCACACACATGTGGTATTGCCATATTCAAAAGAAGCAGCAAAATGTGTTTTGGAGTGTAACTGTAAGTATACCCATGCAGTGTGTGAGAAACACCTTATTAAATTGACATCTTTGTATAAAAAATGTATTTTCATTTTCTTTCCAAATTTTCCAAAAACTAGTGGCAATAAGATTAGGTTTTCAAAAGGCTCACCATGCCTCTTAAAAATACCTTGGGGTGTGTACTCTCCAAAATACAATAATTTTGTAGGTGTTTCTACTGTCCTGGTGCTCCAGGGCCTTCAAAAATGTGGTAAGTAGTCAGGAAATTAGATGCATAATTTACCCCCTAGAATGCCTAAAGGTGCTTCCTTGGATTTTGGGCACCCTACTGAGGAGAGGGAAGACCAAAAGCATATTTTATGGGTGCAGAAAGACTTTTGTTTTGTTTAACCATGCCCTTCTAAGCCCCTCCCACTGTAAACACAATGTGGCCACACCCACAATTCACCATGGCTTTGGGGTGCACACCCTAACGCAATAGGCTGCACACACCTATGCTCAGACTGTCTAATTTCCAAAAAGGGGTCATTTGGGGGGTATTTGTACTGTCCTGGCCTTTTAGGACTTCAGGAAATGAGATAGGCAGTCAGTACATCAATATTGATCAGTTTTCAAGTATATACTGTATACCATGTTTATAGACCCTATATCTTTCACACAGACTAACAGTATTGATACATTTTCAAGTATATACTGTATACCATAGTTTGTAGACCTTATATCTTTCACACAGACTAAATAATTTTTGGGTTATTTGGGTTATTTTTATCAATGAAAAGTAGTAGAATACACATTGGCCTAAATGTATGAAGACAGATTCATTATTTGCCAAATTTTATAACATAAACTAAAAATGTTCAGTATTAAAAAAATAAACCGGGGGGCGTGACCGGAAGCCGACCTAGATGGACGCTTGACTCGTCTGCTCTCTCTCAGCCCGCAGCTAAAGGCTTAATTAGGGACGCTACACCACAGCTACATGGGCAGATCTAAGGCCCCCGATCCGCGAAAGCCCGGGGATCATCACAGCCACCGCCCGGCTCATCATCGGACCTCCGGTCCTTCTTTTCACAGATGGAAGGTCCGTCAGGCGGCACGGACAATATGGTGCCAGAGGGCCCGGCGACCCGCTCCAGGCTCTCTTCGCAGCTCTCCCAGCCGGACCTGAACTCTCACGAGTCCTGGAAAGCACACCGCCGGCCCTGCAACACACCACGGGCATCTCCTCTCCTTTGGGAACGGTGAGTTTGCTTTGCTCTGTACATGCCGGGACCTCGCCACGTGACTCTCCAGCCGCCATATTTGGCCCCCCTCCCTCCCTCTACACTCAATGCTCGGAGGCCTTCCCGCGATTGTTGCGGACAGCCTCGGATCCCTGCCTGCCGGGGGATGCTCCAGGATCCCCATCATCCTCTGATGTGTCAGCGGACTTCCCGGCCTTACCAGGCCCGAGCTTCCCGGCCTCCAACACCCCACCTGGTCTTGATGACCCTGCAATGGCCTTCAGAGCCCTCATGCCCGGCTCACCCCCACCTAAGGCGCAGAGACTCTCGTTCTCTCAGGCACTGACCACTCCTAAAGAACACCCTGCTAACTCAATACGAACAGATTTACCATCTGTCCCCCAACGCTATGCTATGGAGGAGGAGGGGGCCCCCACATATACCCATGGGCAGCCCTGGGGAAACATATAGACTGCATCCCCAAAAACTATGCCCGCCATGCGGGATGAAGCTGCACCGCAATTACAACAACAGCAGACATCCCACCAACGACCACTGCAGCAACACCTGCCACCAGCCCCACACCATGCACTTCCTAATGAGTGGTACTCCTATTTACAGGCGATGCCCACCAAAGATGATTTTAAACAGCTGATCGCAGATGCGAAATCTACTTGTCGCTCGGAAATACAGATACTACAAACAGGCCTTAAACACCTAGCTGACAGGGTGGAAATGGCCGAAGAGGAAATTCAAGAGACTAAATTAGCAGTCCACAGGACTCAACTCCAAGGAGCAGACCACCGAACCCAGCTAAGAGAAATGCAACGCCACCTTGAGGACTTAGATAATAGGGGGCGCAGAAATAATATTCGAGTGCAAGGAATCCCGGAGACAGACGGCCCGGAGGACATTCACAACAAATTACAACATATATTTAACAACCTCCTTGGGGAGCCCGTAACCAATCGTATCGACATGGATAGAGCCCACCAGGCTCTCTGCCCCAAGAATCTCACCTCTAAACCAAGGGACCTTAACCTGTAGAATAAGCTCATACCCCTTGAAGGAGGACATCATGCGACAATCTCGTTTGACACGTAAAGTAACCTTCCAAGATGCCCAGCTGCAACTATTCCCGGATCTCTCGTGGATAACCCTACAGAAGCGCAGATTCCTACAGCCTCTTCTACGTACCCTACAAGAAGAAAGTATCCCCTATCGGTGGGGATTTCCCTTCACCCTTACAGCCAAGAACCAAGGCAGATCCGCTATTTTACGCTATCCAGAGGATCTAACAAATTTCTGTGACGTCTTGGGGATCAATCCCCCTTAACTCCCGGATTGGGACTTAGTAACTATCCCACCCCCACCGCCCACAGTATGGCAGAAGGTCCCCTCCTCTAATCGCACCCGGAAGGATGGTACTCCTCGCAAAAGCTCCAAATCCAGAAATGGCTGAACCGGACTCGCAAATTTTTTCCTGGCTCTTTCACCATGTAGATGCTCGGCCATCCCGCTAGGCCGATAGATCTGTCCTGGACGTTTTGTTCACTTAGTCCCTAATTTTTTGCCTCAGTTTTTTCTAAATTTTGCTTTTTCATTTTTTACTTTATGGGCATGTCTCTGTTGAGACTTGAGAGAGTAGGTGAATTTACGCTCACCAACCCCTCCCCTAATTAAGTGATGACTATCACAATAGTTTTGATACTATCTTGTTATATGACCAACCTAGTGCTCCCTTGCACCCGTCTGACCTACTCTGCTGGAGCGGAGTTAGGCGGATCCTTGGGAAACCATACTGACCTAGGTCCAACGACCTTCCAAGGTCAGATGAAAAAATCTTTTTGGTTCTGTTTTGTTTTGTCTAATACTAACCTTTGTTTTTTTCTTTCTAGTTCGCTGTCTTCTCCCTGTCCCAGAGTGACTCTCTTCATGGACCGCAGGATAGGTCCAGATCCCCCACCGGGGGTTATCCACTCCCAATGACAGTATCCAAGGCCGTCGTCTTCAACCCAGGTAATATGAGTTCCCTCCTCCTCCCAACTAGAGACCATGGCTAGGATATTCTCATTAAATGTTCATGGATTAAATTCCAACAAAAAGAGGCATCTGGCACTGAGGGTATTTAAACAGTCTGGCGCTGATATTATCTTTGTCCAGGAGACACACTTTGACGGGGGGGCACCTTCGCTTTCGCATCCAGGCAATTCCCACATAGCTACCTTTCCTCAGGACCACATAAACGTGCAGGGGTGGCCATACTCATCAAGCAAGGATCCCCGTTTGTAAATGAAAGTCACTACAGTGACCCACACGGTCACTATGTTATTGTAAGGGGTCGGTGGCAGTCCAAGGAGATCACCCTGTGCGCTCTGTACACACCCAACGTTAAACAACATAGATTTCTAACTAAAATGTTTACACGCCTTTTTCGCTCAGAACATGGGATTTTGGTGGTGGGGGGAGACTTCAATCTAACCCACTCTGTAACTGCCGACCACCATGTGGTGGATCCCCGGGCACCATCAGCTCGAGCCCTTAGGGACTCGAAGCTCTTTCGACAACTCCTTAGAAAATATGCTCTCTTTGATGCCTGGAGGGCTCTCCACCCAGGGGATCGGCAGTACACCTTCTACTCAGCTCCCCATAAAACCCACACCAGGATCGACTACTTCTTTGTCAATAATTCTACTCTTAGAATAGTTGGTGAAGCCAGAGTGCTCCCGATCTCCTGGTCTGACCACGCCCCGATTATGCTCATACTAGACGTGGAATCCCCCAACCCTAGACCCTACAACTGGAGATTAAATACTTTCCTCCTCCAACATCCCCAGTCAACCACAGAATTAACCTCTTCCCATAAATTTTACTTCAAAGAAAACAACACCCCTGACATCTCTCCCACTACGCTATGGGAAGCCCATAAGGCGGTCATCAGGGGTAAATGCATAGCTCTAGCATCGGCCATGAAAAAAGATGCACTAGCCACAAAATACCGAACTGAGAAAGAACTAAAGGCCCTAGAGACACGGCTTCAAACATCCCCTACGGTACCCCTTCTCAGGAAAGTTATTAGGCTTAGGGCGATCCTGAGGGATTTTGCACTGGGACAAGTGGAAAAAGCTAAAGCAGGTGTATTTCGATAGGGGAAACAAAGCACATTCTCTGCTAGCAAAAAAGTTACGGGAAGACTCCCTTAACTCAATACCCCACCAAATTAAGAATAAAACAGGTAGCTTACTATCCCACCCTAAAGACATTGTACATGCATTTGCAGACTTCTATACCGACCTCTATAACAATCCAGACATCCCAAAAAATCCTCCCTCCCAGAGATCTCACTCAGACTGCATCGTTATCTAGAACAAAGTGGTGTTACCCGCTTACAAACTACAGACTTAGAGGCCCTAAATGCGCCTATTACAGAGGAAGAAATAGAGCTTACGATTAAATCATTACCATCTCGTAAATCCCCAGGTCCTGATGGCCTACCGTACGAATATTATAAGACTTTCCTCCCTCTCCTACTCCCATATATGAGCAGATTTTTTAATGCCTTTCTCCAGAACACTTCGGTCCCAGCTGACATGCAACGATCATTTATTACCCTGATTCCCAAACCGGACAAAGACCCTGTATTATGTGCTAATTATCAAACCATTGCCCTTCTAAATTCCGACTTTAAAATATTCATGAAACTACTCTCAATACGTCTGAATGTAGTCCTCCCTTCTCTCATACATAAAGACCAGGTGGGTTTTGTGCCGCTTAGACAGGCAGGGGATAACACGAGGAAAGTGATTGACCTAGTGGATGTGGCGAAAAGGGAGGATTCGGCGTCTTTGCTCCTTAGCTTGGACGCCGAAAAAGCCTTTGACCCTTTGGGTTGGCCCTTTCTGTTCACCACCCTACAGCACATAGGGTTAAAAGGCGCCTTTCTGCGAGCGGTACAGCACCTATACTCTAATCCCACTGCCCAGGTCAGAACTCCTTTTGCCTTCTCTGCCCCATTCTCAGTAAACAACGGTACATGGCAGGGGTGCCCTCTTTCTCCCCTGTTGTTTGCGCTGTGTGTGGAACCTTTGGCAGCTCACATCCGAGGTAATCCGGATATCCATGGGATATCAGTCCAGGATAGGGAGTTTAAAATATCATTGTTTACCGATGATATCATTATGACCCTGACGCAACCTAGAATATCCCTCCCGAATCTCCACGCTGAGCTGGATAGATATGGGGCCCTATCGGGCTATAAAATTAATACGTCCAAATCAGAAGCCCTCCCAATAAATATACCTGAATCAGAAATCATACACTTACAGGCCAACTTTCCATATCACTGGAAAACTATATCTCTAAAATATCTGGGAATTCGCATTACTCCAACATTCACAACTCTTTACCAGGAAAATTTCCCCCCCCTCTTTCATTCTATCAGAGCCATGCTCCTCAGATGGAAACAACACCATCTCTCCCTCTTAGGGCGAATAGCATCCATTAAAATGACGATCCTCCCGAAGCTACTCTATCTATTTCAAACATTACCCATTTCAGTTCCATACAAACATCTAAGAAAACTCCAAATAGATATACTTAAATTTGTCTGGAACCATAAAAGGCATAGAATTCCCCAATCAGTCCTTATGGCAGCTCGGTCAGATGGTGGCCTCGCATTGCCGAATCTAATTAATTATTACCAAGCTACTCAACTCAGAGCTATAATATCGTGGTCCACTCAGAGGTCCTACAATAAGTGGACGGAAATTGAGAAGATCTGGCTGGCCCCGACCCATCCAAATAGCTTGCTATGGTGTGCGGACGTGGAGGTGCCCCCTGACCGTCTATTAGGAGCTATGTCCCAACTCCGTAAGCTTTGGAAAGCACTGCGCTCCCCACATGGCCTCTCCTCTAAAAAATTGCTCTTAACCTCCTTTATTTGCAACCCTAAAGTGCCAGATAGCCTTACACACCAAATGTTCTACCCATGGTCCTCGCGGAATTTGTTCCACTTCGGCAACATAATAGACCCTAGAACACGTAGGCTATTATCCTTCTCTGAAATCCAAACTAAATATTATATACCACGCCAAGCCTTTTATAGTTACCTACAAATCCGCCATTATGCCCTGACCATAGCGCCTGACCTGCGATTTTCCCCCCTAACCCCTTTTGAAAACTTGGTTATGGCAGGTCTAACTCAGAGGGGACTTATCTCTGATATCTACAAAATCCTGAATGCTTACTCAATAGAAGCGCAAGGTAAGCACCTCTATATGATTAAGTGGGAGAAAGCCCTGAAGGAGGAACTCTCTATGGAACAATGGCAGGCAATATGGTCCCAGGCAGCGAAAAGTTCAATTTGTACATTGTATAAAGAAAACGCATACAAAACAATTTTCTTCTGGTACATGACCCCGGATATACTCCATGCTATCTACCCCACTAGCTCAGATCGATGCTGGAGATGCTCAGGAACCAGGGGCACCCTTCTCCATATTTACTGGGAGTGCCCTCAAATTTTTACCTTTTGGGAAAAAGTACAGCAGTTACTGTCCAATCTCTTGGGAAAGCCACTGCCCATGACCCCTAAATTTTTCTTGCTAGGTCTATCCCCACTAAAGATTTCTAAAACCAATAAAAAACTAGTGCGCCATATCCTACCGGCTGCACGATGCCTCATAGCATTGAATTGGAAAAAGAACCCCCCCCCTACCCCTGAGGCACTGTATGCGAGAATTAAAGATGTGGAATTGATGGAGAAGATGACGGCCAGGATGCAGGACAGATTGGAAGCCCATGATAAGGTTTGGGAGTTGTGGCGCCTCCGGGAGGATTCTTTATAAACGGACCATTGACTCACTCAGGTGACTTTACCTCTCTTCTTTCCCTATCCCTTTCTATTTCTCTTTTCTCTTTTTCTTATTGCATAAGTTATTTTTGTTATCAGGTATGAGAGGTTTTCTCTTAATACGCGATGTTGAGAAGCAGTTACAACCATGTTAGCTGAGAAAACATAACTTCTTTGCTATACATTAAGGAAAATGTTCCATATACGTGTACCTGTTTGCTTAATACTATGTACCATACTTTTCTACTACCCTTTAATGTTTTATTATATGCAATGTAAACTTTGGTAACAAAATAAAATAAAATGTTATTAAAAAAAAATAATAAACCTAGTGGTGATTAAATGTGATTAAATGCCATTAAAAGAAAGCTCTATCTGTCTCAAAAAAATATAAAAATTTAATTTGGACAAATTGTTGCATGACTGAGTAATTTTCATTCAAAGTTTGGAAGAGCTGGAATATGAAAATTTGTCTTGGCTAGAAGGGGGTGAAAGTGAGATATTGAGATGATTAAAGAGACAATGCATTTGATATTATTTTGTTACTGTACTTTGGAAAGAGAAGTTACTGTATTTATTGGCGTATAACACACACAGATGTATAACACGCACATTAATTTTAAGAGGGAAGTTTCAGGGGAAAAAAATGTAATTTTAAATAAGGAACTTTGTAGCAAAATAAGGGTCAGTGCCCATATGCAGCCTCACCATTGCCATCAATGCAGCCTGATCAATGCCCATCTGCAGCCTCACAATTGCCATCAATGCAGCCTCATCAGTCCACATCAATGCAGCCTCACAAGTGCCATCAATGCAGCAGCCTCACCATTGCCATCAATGCAGCAGCCTTACCATTGCCATCAATGCAGCAGCCTCACCATTGCCATCAATGCAGCAGCCTCATCATTGCCATCAATGCAGCAGCCTCATCATTGCCATCAATGCAGCAGCCTCAACATTGCCTTAAATGCAGCAGCCTCACCATTGCCATCTACGCAGAAGCCTCACCATTGCCATTAATGCAGCAGCCTCACCATTGCCATTAATGTAGCAGCCTCACTACTGCCATCAATGCAGCAGCCGTACCATTGCCATCAATGCAGCAGCCTCACCATTGCCATCAATGCAGAAGCCTCATCATTGCCATCAATGCAGCAGCCTCAACATTGCCTCCAATGCAGCAGCCTCACCATTGCCATCAATGCAGCCTCAACAGTCCACATCAATGCAGCCTCACCATTGCCATCAATGCAGCAGCCTTACCATTGTCATCAATGCAGCAGCCTCACCATTGCCATTAATGCAGCTCGATCAGTGCCCATCTGCAGCCTCACCATTGCTCATCAATGCAGCCTGATCAGTGCCCATCTGCAGCCTCACCATTGCCATCAATGCAGCCTGATTAATGCCCATCTGCAGCCTCACAAGTGCCATCAATGCAGCCTCATCAGTCCACATCAATGCAGCCTCACAAGTGCCATCAATGCAGCAGCCTCAACATTGCCATTGATGCAGCAGCCTCACCATTGCCTCACTGCAGCAGACTTACCATTATCATCAATGCAGCAGCCTCGCCATCAATGCAGCAGCCTCACCATTGCCTTCAATGCAGCAGCCTCACCATTGCCATCAATGCAGCCTCATCAGTCCACATTAATGTAGCCTCACAAGTGCCATCAATGCAGCAGCCTCACCATTGCCATCAATGCAGCAGTCTTACCATTGTCATCAATGCAGTAATAAATACAGTACTTTGCAGCTGTCCCAACGCAGACTCATAAACTCACCAACAGACAGGTTTGGGACTTTTATTACAATTAGCTGTGCTAGAGAAACTTACATATAAGGTCTGATATACATCCTCTTATGCATGTCATTTCCCACTAGAGTCTCAATAAACTTTTTGTTTAAAAATGGTATAGAGTGTGTGCTTTTTACATTTTGTAGCCATTCTATATTCACTATTTTGGAAGGTGGATTGGAGATCAGAGTCCCTTCCTTTCCCCTTACTGCACCGACAACTAAGGCCATATCAAGTTGTAACTATATATAATATAATATCATTATTTTCCATTAATTAGGGTATTTGTATGGAAAACTACTGTCACTGGAGATATTATATGAAGATATTAGAGAACCCTTTCTAGTGGATTATATAGTCTGGCATGTATAGTGGATTTATGAAGGAGGATTTTCTCACTCATTTTTTCAAGCCAGAATACGAATGATGGTTCCATCTAGAGCAGTGGTTCCCAACTCCTGTCCTCAGGGCCCACTAAGAGGCCAGATTTTAAGTATTACCTTGGGGAGATGCAGACTAGAATACTGCAATCACTGAGCAGCAAATGATATCACCTGTGATGTATTTAAGTTATCTTGCAAACCTGGCCTGTTAGTGGGTCCTGAGGACAGGACTTGAGAACCACTGATCTAGAGAGTGTCCCTAGTTAATTTATATCTCTGATGACAGTAGTTATTCAGACCAGTACCATTTTTATTGGAAAAAATACTATTATATTATATATAGTTACAACTTGATATGACCATAGTTGCCACTGCAATGAAGGGACTCTGATGTCCAATCCACTGTCCAAAATGGTAATTATGCAGAACAATGTAAAAACACACACTCCATACCATTTTTTGAAATAAAGTTATTGAAACTCTAGTGAGTAACGACATACATAAGGGGATGTATGTCAGACCTTATATGCAAGATTCTCTAAACATGAATCCCCAGGTCAATCTTTTTTAATA
Source organism: Lithobates clamitans (assembly GCA_037952925.1). Lineage (NCBI taxonomy): Eukaryota > Metazoa > Chordata > Amphibia > Anura > Ranidae > Lithobates > Lithobates clamitans. The sequence goes on from JBBGZY010000539.1 coordinate 6,617,843, forward strand.
ACCAATCTCATTAAACTACATGTGTTGATGTGCTTTAACAATTTCTCTTATTTGCAATGTGCAGCTGCCGCTGAATAAAGTTCCCTGTTATTTACAATTGTTGAGTTCACAATGGGGTTGATTTACTAAAGCTGGAGAGTGCAGCTGTGCGTGGTAGCCAATCACCTTCTAACTTCAGCTTGCTCATTTAAGCTTTGACAAAAGAAAACCTTAAAGCTGATTGGTTTCTATGCAGAGCTGCACCGGATTTTGCAGTCTCCAATTTAGTAAATAAACTCCAATGTCATGGGATTTCAAGAGTGTCACCAGACTCAGGTAGAAGTTGTACCCACATGATTATTAAGACCAGCACTCATGAGTGCACTACACTTTATTACCTGTAGTAAATTTGTTTTACAGTGAGGATTAAGTCTAACTGATTTTTATAGTTTGTTTAAAAAAAAAGTTATAGGCACTATCTGGTAAACTCTGTGATTTTTTACTTATCCATTAGTAGTATGTAATTCATGGACATCATTCTGTGCTGCAAGAATCATGTCTGTCCCCTTTGTTACACATATGGTTGGATTTTAGCCAAAATGTATTTCCTGTTTTAAGCAACCTTTCAGTGATGGGGTGAACATGTTCTATGTTTGTGACTTAATTCTTGTACAATGTGTCAATAAAGTAGAAAACTTTATATTAGAAGTATGGAAGTTGGTTAAAAAAAGGAAATGCCTTATACTGTACATAATAAGAATACAAATGATATTCTTTTTATAATAATTTTATGAACCGCTTTGAAAGTCTACTCAACAATATTGCAGTTTTGGGTTGATGCTGGAAATTGAAAACACCAATCATTTAGATCTTTCATGAACTCTATGGCCACGATATCTCTTTCAATATGATGGTCTGCTATATGCTGTGACCACTATAAGGGGAGTTCATTTCCCTGTTAGATTTTATAAATGTATTTCATATTTGTAAAAATGCAAGAGAAGAAGTTGACATTAGAAATGGGACACCCCCCAGTTCGGTTTGCACCAGTACACCTCGAACAGGCAAAAAGTTCTAGTGAACATGCAAACCCCATTGAAGTCTATGGGACACGAACATGAAAAATAAAAAGTGCTAATTTTAAAGGCTTATATACAAGTTATTGCCATAAAAAGTGTATGGGGACCTGGGTACTGCCCTAGGGGACATGTAGCAATGCAAAAAAAAGTTTTTAAAACAATATCTTTTTCAGGAGCAGTGATTTTAATAATGCTTAAAGTGAAACAATAATAATGACATATTCCTTAAAATATCGTGCCTGGGGGTTCCCCTTAGTCTGTCTGTAAAGTGGCAAATATGTGTGATGTGTAGAACAGTACCACGGCAATAATGACATTTCTAAAGGAAAAAATGTAATAAAGAGTTGCTCGGTAAAGTATTGCAGGCTCCCGACAATATAGATGAAAAATCAATGAAAAAAAATGGCATGGGGTCCCCCCAGTTCATACCAGGCCCTTCAAGTCTGGTATGGATTTTAAGGGGAACTCCATGCTAAAATTTTAAATAAAATTGGCATGGGGAGCCCCCCAAAATTCATACTAGACCCTTATCCGAGCATGTAGCCTAGAGGACAGGATAGTGGGGGGGGGACAAGCGAGCACCCCCCTCCTGAACCATAGCAGACCACATGCCCTCAACATGGTGGGGCTGGGTGCTTTGGGGCAGGGGGGCTCTGCGTACTTCAACCCAAAGCCCCTTGTCCTCATGTTGATGGGGACAAAAGCCTCTTCCCAACAACCCTGGGCAGTGCTTGTCAGGGTCTGTGGGCGGGGGGCTTATCTGGAAGCCTCTTTTGACAAGGGGGCCCCCAGATTCTGCCCCCCCATGTGAATGGGTATCGGGTACCCCTACCCATTCACCAAAAAAAGTGCCATAAAGTAGAAACCACAAGAGACTTTTTTTTGACAATTCCTTTCTTTAAAAAAAAAAGTGTCCCACAACGTAAATCCATCATCAATCACGCCGCCCGACGGTGGCCCCGTCCTTGCCTATATAACAGCTGTCAAAGCCAAGAGACAGCAGTCACTGGGAGGCCTCCCATGGAGGCGGAGCTTTTTAAATTGTTTCTATTTTTCGGGTCCGTCGGGCGGTGTGATTGATGATGGATGTACATCGCGGGACACTTTTTGTTTCTTTTTTACTAAAGTAATTGTCAAAAACTGTCTGTTGTGGTTTTTACTTTTTGACACTTTTTATGGTGAATGAGTAGGGGTACAATGTACCTGATACCCATTCACATGGGGGGGCAGGATATGGGGATCCCCTTGTTAAAGGGCGCTTTCAGATTCTGATAGCCCCCTGTCAGGGCTGGGCTCAGCCCTTCCTTCTCTGAGCTGGCCACTCAGCTGTCGGCCAATTGCCAGCTCCTATCTCTCCATAGTTACTCAGCTGTTGATGAAATCTTGCTCGTCAGTCCTGCCTACTTAAGCCGTCCAGCCCAGAGGATCTCTACCTTTGCCTTAGTCAACATCACAAAGAATATCTCCTGCGTTCCTGTAATAAAACTTGCTTGGCTGACATCCCTTCTGGCTCCAGATCCTGCTTGCTGTTTTACTACACTCATTTCTGGCTCCCTGACGTTTTGGCTTGTCTGACTATCTGTTCCGGTTCCTGAACTCTGGCTGTGTTTTGACTATGTTTGTTTTATTTACTTTTATTATTAAACAAGTGTGATTGTTTAATAATAGAACTGTACTTCTGTCTCGGTCTGATTTCATGGTTTCTGATAGGGATGAGCCCGATGTTCGAACATCGGGTGTTCACCTGTTCGCCGAACAGCGAACAATATGCGGTGTCCGTGGCAAATCTGAAAGCTGCCGGAACCCCGGTAAAGTCTATGGGACACTAACATGAAAAATCAAAAGTGCTAATTTTAAAGGCTTATATGCAATTTATTGTCATAAAAAGTGTTTGTGGACCTGGGTCCTGCCCCAGGGGACATGTATCAATGCAAATTTTATTTTTTTTAAATGGCCCTTTTTTCAGGAGCAATGATTTTTTTTAATGCTTAAAGTGAAACAATAAAAATAAAATATTCCTTTAAATATCGTGCCTGGGGGGTGTCTATAGTATGCCTGTAAAATGGCACATTTTTCCCATGTTTAGAACAGTACCACAGCAAAATTACATTTCTAAAGGAAAAATTGGTCTGCGGGAGGGGGGGGGCTTATCGGAATCTGGAAGCCCCCTTTAACAAGGGGACCCCCAGATCCCAGCCTCCCCCCTGTGTGAATTGGTAATGGGGTACAAATGTACCCTTCCCATTTCACAAAAAAGTGTCAAAATGGTAAAAAAGTAAGTTCACGCCGCCCAACGGACTGAAATTTTTTTAAAAACCCGCAACCGACCCACCTCCATAGGAGGCTTCCACCGGCTGACACATCTTTGCTGTGACAGCTCTTATATAACTGAGGGCGGGGCCATCCGGTGATGTAACTGGGTGACCCCGCCCCCTCTGGCGCCACGGGGACTTCCCCATGGCTTCCCTGTGGTGTCAGAGGGGGGCAGGGTCACCCGTTTATGTCACCAGGTGGCCCCATCCCCTCTGACGCCACGGGGAAGCCATGGGGAAGTCCTGTGGCTTCAGAGGAGGACGGGGTCACCCAATTACATCACCAAGTGGCCCCGCCCTTAGTTATATAAGAGCTGTCACAGTGAAGACGTGTCAGACGGGAGCCTCCCATGTTCTAAACACACTACTATACACATACTATAGGCACCCCCAGGCATGATATTTAAAGAAATATTTCATTTTTATTGTTTCACTTTAGGCATTAAAAAATCACTGCTCCTGAAAAAACGTCCGCTTTAAAAAAAAATGTTTTTGCATTGATACATGTCCCCTGGGGCAGGACCCGGGTCCCCAAACACTTTTTTTGACAATAACTTGCATATAAGCCCTTAAAATGAGCACTTTTGATTATTCATGTTCTTGTCCCATAGACTTTAACGGTGTTCGTGTGTTCTTCCGAATTCCGAAACAGGAGGGCGTTTGGCTCATCCCTAGATTCTGACATCCCACCCGCCCGCAGACCCCGATAACCACCAGAGGCCTTTGTCCAACGCACCAAAGCCTTCCCATGTTGAGGGCAAGTGGCCTGGTATGGTTCAGGAGGGGGGAACGCTTGCTCGTCTCTTCCATTTTCTTGCCTGCCAGGCTATATGTTTGGATAAGTATCTGGTATGGATTTTGGGGGGGAACCCACGCCATTTTTATTTTAAATTGTGGTGTGGAGTTCCCGTTAAAATCTATGCCAGACCCAAAGGGCCCCACACCGTTTTTTTTTTAACTCTGTCATTGTGTTCCCCTTAGCCACTTACAGTACACTGTATTATATTTTCTGCACTGCACTATATACCCTGCACTGTATTATATATACTACACTGACTGTACTATATATTCTCCACTGTATTATATATACTACAATGACTGCACTATATACTCTGAACATTTATATACTACATGGACTGCACTATATACTCTCCACTTTATTATATATACTACACGGACTGCACTATATACTGTGAACTGTATTATATATACTACACTGACTGCAATATATACTCTGAACTGTATTATATATACTACATGGACTGCACTATATATTTTCCACTGTATTATATATATGTAGTGGTACCTCCATAGGGGCTGCTAAGTGTTCCCACTTGATCCCCCTGCCTGGCCCGACTTTCACCTCTCAGACACCCCAAGACAGAAAAACAGTCCATGTGCTTGTTTTTATGTTTTATTGAGGAATTTGAACTTGGATGGGGTATAGGAAGTATGGGATGCCTAATGGAATTTTGCAGAACTTGCTGGGACAACTATATACACTCAGGTATATACACTCAGGGCTGGCCCTACCATGGGACCCGATGGGACCATGGTTCCAGGCGGCACTTAAGAGGGGCAGCAGCCCAGCCAGCAAAAAGTTGTCAGGAGTAGACTACTCAGACTCCGTAGTAGCTGCCTGGAATCCCGGATCAGTAAGCAGGAGCAGAGCAGAGCCGATGCTGGTCAGAGGTGCACTGTGCGCTGCCTCCTGCACTGGTTGCTAGAATAGCCTGCCACCCAGCGCCTAGCAACCAGTGACATCAGAGTCCGTGACTGCCCCAGTATTCAGAGCGCTCAGCCTCTGTGCCAATCAAATGCTCTGCCCACCTCTTTCATTTTCCATCTCCAGCGTGAGGGAAGGGTCTGAAGAGAGCTGACTGTGCAGTTGTGCCCTTGACAGTGTGAGCTGAGCTTGAGCAGCCTCTGCCTATCTGAAAAACAAAGTGGGTTAGGTTGGTAGTACAACTTCAAGTGGTTTCTCTCTATAAGATTTTTTTTGATAAGGGACTCAAGCTGGATTGAATCTGACTGATCTTTGTAATGTTCACTCTGGGACACAACAAGTGGCAATCCACTATGTGTGGCAGGTGATGTTGTGGTAGGTGACAATCCGCAATATGTAGCACTGGCAGGTGATGTCATGGCAGATGACAATCCGCAATGTGTGGCAGGTGGCGTTGTGGCAGGTGACAATCTGCAATGTGTGGCAGGTGGTGTTGTGGCAAGTGACAATCCGCAATGTGTGGCAGGTGACATCATGGCAAGTGACAATCTGCAATGTGTGGCAGGTGACGTTGTGGCAAGTGACAATCTGCAATGTATGGCAGGTGACGTCATGGCAAGTGACAATCCACAATGTATGGCAGGTGATGTCGTGGCAAGTGACAATCCGCAATGTGTGGCAGGTGACGTTGTGGCAAGTGACAATCTGCAATGTGTGGCAGGTGGCGTTGTGGCAAATGACAATCCGCATCTGGTGGCAGGTGACGCAGCAAGTGACAATCCGCATCTGAAGGCAGGTGACATTGGCAAGTGACACACTCGGGGCTCGCACTGATTCTGCATTATGGTGAGTTGAACTATTTTATTTTATATAACAATGTAATAATAGAAATAATGCGCTTCAAGCATTCTTTTTTGTGATGCGGCACTGTGTTGATTTAAATGACAATTGCGCGGTCGTGCGACGCTGTACCAAACAATAGAGCCATGATAGGTCCCCTTTAGTTATCATGATATAAAATAATGGATGTAGGGGCCTTTTGGTGAGTGTGATTTTTTTTTGGGGGGGGGGGCAGCATTTCATTCTTGATCCCAGGCAGCACAATGTCTTGGTCCGGCCCTGTATACACTCCATTTGTCCTCCTGCATATGGCATCCTTTCTAATGTTAAGTTCTCTCTCCTACTGCACATTGTTTCCTCTCTAATGTTCATTCCTCTCTCCTCCTGCACATCGCTGCCTCTCTAATGTTCATTCCTCTCTCATCCTGCACATCGCATCCTCTCTAATGTTCAGGCACAGTTAGCACAAAGTGGATAGGCCTGACACTGGCTCCGTCAGGCCTTAGCAATTGACCTTTGCAGGCAGGGAACGCATGCCCCTATAGTGTAGCAAAGTAGGAAGTCTCTGGTGCTAGCTGTCCTACATGTGGCTACTGAGCCCAGTAAATCATCTTCAGGCCCTGCCAGCCCTCCTGGCTGCAGCTGCCTTTCCCCACTGCCCATGACACCATAGTCCATTCCTCTGGTTCTGCACCCATAACAGACTGCATCCTCCAAGTCCTCTCAGGCGTGCCTCCCCAGTCCTCTCAGGTCTATGCATGTCACTCAGCCGCCCTCCTGGCTGTGACCAGCTGTTCCTCTCCCTGGAGACTTGCCCGGCAGTGCTCTCTCCTGCTGTCCTCTCTTGCTCCTCCTGTGCCTCCTGTCCAGGACACCCCTGTGGTTTGTACGAGGGTCCCTTCCACACCTGAGGCCCAGGCCCAAGGTCACCCCCCACCAGACTGGGGAGCTCCCTCAAAGGCCCAGACAGCTAGCACTCCATCTCCAGCTCTTCCACCCAACCAGCTCCTCCCCAGCTGGGCTGACCCTGGGTATTTAAGGAGCCCAGGCTTGCCTAAAATCAGCTAACCTATAAAAGTCCTATCTCTAGCACCTACCTACTTAGAGGGTGCTACATGTACTACATGGACTACACTATATACTCTGATCTGTATTATAAATACTACATGGACTGCACTATATACTATGAACTGTATTATATATACTACACTGACTGCACTATATACTCTGAATTGTATTATATATTCTACACTGACTGACTGCACACTACACTAACTACCTGCCTAATCTCCATTCATTCACTATATACGACCGCAGTGTAATCAGCAGCCTTATATAGTGTGGGGCGTGAACTTAGCCCCTGACCCATAATTGGCCAAAGGCACCCTCCCTTTGGCCAATTGTGGATCTCACAGCACATCGCACTGTGATTGGCCAAAGCATAAAGGTCAGGTGCATGCTTTGGCCAATCAGCAGCCGTCAATGCACTGCGATCTCGCAGTGCATTATGGGGTGTTCCTTGGCGGGCGAACTTGCCGCGAGCCCCCCATATGTTCGTTTGGACAGGAACATAATTGGGAACTATCAAATGGAGCAATCAAATGTACTGTGTCTGATTCCAAGGGCTAAATTAGACCACCAGGATCCACCCAATAAATAAATGGGTATTCTTTATATTTTTTAATTTTTTATTATGTTTTTTTTTACACTTCTCTTAAAAGTTATATCAAGTAGTGCAGAACGGTAACACATTTTGGTACTAGATTACAAGAAATGGACAGTTAGCGTTTAGAACTATGGTCAGGAAACAAAAGAATAAAATAATATTTACAACACTGGAAACCATAAAACATTCAAAATTAGTAGGTTTCAATCCATATGCAATCTTGTAATGACTTCTGTAAATACAAAGATCAACAATAATCAAAATAAATACACTCAGTATTATAATGGACAACACAGTACAAAGCTTGGTTTGCAGTGATCGTAAGTCTATTTCCATAAATACTGAGGCCACTCATACTGACAAGCATTCATTTCTTCAGTGTACAAGAGGCTGTGCAACTGAGAAATTCTACACAAATAGCAATCATTGGAAAGATTGGTAGGTGTGTAATAACAGAGTAAGTCCACTACTTGGTGCGCAGAGAATAAATATACAAAGCACACTCTGTACTTACATCATGACATTTACAGAATGTAGGTATATATAATGGTGTGTGTCCTACCAGCTTCCATTTGAAAAATGTAAACATTTTAGAAATATTTTTATTCTATGGGTATAGTGACAGGAAAATGATAGATCACAATAATTGCATGTACAGTATGGTACTACTTTATAGAGACGATTTATAGGTTAAATATCCATCTTTTCACTGGATTAATATAACTGAAAATATTTTTTGATTTGTCCTGTAAATGCCTCAAAAAGGGCATAGGGGCATATGGGTTAAAGATTTGCAGCCATGTCAGTGTATTTAAGTGTTTATGTATCAATAGGAATGGTGCAGCGCTAAAAATATTAATGTAAAAATGTCCCAATAAGAACCAAAATAAATATGGTCAAACAAAAGTCCTCTCCGTCAGGAAGAAATAATACAGGGGCCCCTGAAGACGCATGTTGATGACGAAACGTTAAGCGATGATAGAGACTGGCGACACAGGATACGGTGGGACGGTGACACGGCGGCCATCTTTGTAGTTAGAAGCGCTGGACGCTTCACACTGCTGTATACCTTCTTACTAAATGTGAGTGGTTTTTATCTTTTCAAAAATCATCCTTGTTTATGGAGATTGCGCAATGAGCATTTTCTTTTTATTCCCTACGTACCACGATCTTGAGGTGCATATGCATACTAGAGTATACTTTGTTTATTATCCAGCTACCAAAAGGAGATCTAAAGCCTTCCATTTAGTTCAGAGGGGAATATGTTGGTGCTACTCCATTAGAAGATCGTTGGTTTATTCTATGAAGACTGCCTTATTTCTACACACGTGTATAGCCCATACACTGATGGTAAGGGTCAGTTTGTTTGGGTGTTGGTGACGGTGTTTTCATCTCTCTTCTGTGTCTCCTTTCAATATGGATCTCGCTGATTAGAGTATTATTTCTTCCTGACGGAGAGGACTTTTGTTTGACCATATTTATTTTGGTTTCCTATTGGGACATTTTTACATTAATATTTTTAGCGCTGCATCATTCCTATTGATATCTCTTCAATTGTATCCAGCAATTTTTGTGTCAGCAGCTTCCATTATATGTTTTATTAAGCGCAACAGATTCTGTTTTATTGTGTTTAAGTGTTTATGTATATTTCTGTTTATAAAACTTTTTAATTTTTTTCTTGTTATTTTCATCTTTGTTTTTTTCTGTTTTCATTTTTGGTGCTTATAAGTATATATATATATATATATATATATATATGTGTGTTGATTTAACCACCGAAAGGTTTTATCCCCTTAATGACTAGACCATAGTTTGCTATTTAGCACTGTGCTAATTTAACTGGCAATTGAGTGGTCATACAACACTGTACACAAATAAAATGTATATAATTTCTTTTACACAAATAGAGCTTTCTTTTGGTTGTACTTGATCATCACTGTTGTTGTTTTTTTTTTTATTAAATAAATAAAAAATAACAAAAATGTTGAAAAAAAACAAAATGTTCTACATTATGTTATAAAATATATCCAATTAAAAAAGAGAAAAAAATAAAATTTCTTCATAAATTTAGAATGAAATGTATTTTGCTACATTTCTTTGGTAAAAAAAAAAAATCCCATCAAGTGTATATTAATTGGTCTGTGTGAAAGGTATAGTATATACAAACTATAGTATATTCAGTGTCTTGAAAAAGTATTCATACTCCTTGAAATTTTCCACATTTTGTCATGTTACAACAGAAAAAATAAATTTATTTTATTGGGATTTTATGTGATGGACAACACAAAGTGGCACATAATTGTGAAGTGAAAGGAAAATGATAAATGGTTTTCAATATTTTTTACAAATACATATCTGAAAAGTGTGGCGTACATTTGTATTCAGCCCCCTTTACTCTGATGCTCCTAACAAAAATCTAGTGGAACCAATTGTCTTCAGAAGTCACCTAGTTAGTAAATAGAGTCCACCTGTGTGTAATTTAATCTCAGTATAAATAGAGCTGTTCTGTGAACAAATAGCATCATGAAGGCCCGGGGACACACCAGGCAGGTCAGGGATAAAGTTGTGGAAAATTTTAAAGCAGGGTTAGGTTACAAAAAAAAAATATCCCAAGCTTTGAACATCTCACAGAGCACTGTTCAATCCATCATCTGAAAAAGGAAAGAGTATGGCACAACTGCACACCTACCAAGACATGGCCATCCACCTAAACTGACAGGCAGGGCAAGGAAAGCTTTATTCAGAGAAGTAGCCAAGAGGCCCATGGTAACTCTGGAGGCGATACAGAGATCCACAGCTCAGGTGGGAGAATCTATCCACAGAACAACTATAAGTCGTTCACTCCACAAATCTGGCCTTTATGGAAGAGTGGCAAGAAGAAAGTAATTGTTGAAAGAAAGCCACAAGAAGTCCCATTTGCAGTTTGTGAGAAGCCATGTGGGGACACAGCAAACATGTGGAGGAAGGTGCTCTGGTCAGATGAGACCAAAATATAACTTTCTTGTGTGTGGCGGAAAACTAACATTGCATATCATCCTGAACACCATTACCACCGTGAAACATGGTGGTGGCAGCATCATGTTGTGGGGATTCTTTTCTTCAGCAGGGACAGGGAAGCTGGTCAGAGTTGGTGGGAAGATGGATGGAGCCAAATACAGGGCAATCTTAGAAGAAAACCTGTTAGAGTCTGCAAAAGACTTGAGACTGGGGCAGAGGATCACCTTCAAACAGGACACCGACCCTAAACATACAGCCAGAGCTACAATAGAATAGTTTAGATCAAAGCACATTCATGTATTAGAGTGGCCCAAATCCAGACCTAAATCCAATTGAGAATCTGTGGCAAGACTTGAAAATTGCTGTTCACAGACGCTCTCCATCCACTCTCACAGAGCTTGAGCTATTTTGCAAAGAAGAATGGGCAAAAATTTCACTCTCTAGAAGTGCAAAGCTGGTAAAGACAAACCCAAAAGACTTGCAGTTGTAATTGTTGCAAAAGGTGGTTTTACAAAGTATGGACTCAAGGGGCCTGAATACCAATATACGCCACACTTTTCAGATATTTATTTATTTATAAAAAATGTAGAAAACCATTTATCATTTTCCTTCCACTTCACAATGATGTGCTGCTTTGTGCTGGTCTATCACATAATATCCCAATAAAATACTTTTATGTTTTTGGCTTTAACATGACAAAATTTGGAAAATGTCAAGGGGTATGAATACTTTTTCAAGGCACTGTATACTGAAATTTACACAGCTATAGATGCTATAGTGTAATGGTGGTGATCAGTGACTTATAGTGTAACCTTGATAGTGTGGTGGGCAATCTGACACTAACTGGCTGGGAGGGTCATTACTTGATTGACTGACACTGACTTTGCTAGTGACACTAACACAGTGATCAGTGATAATGCTATTCACTGTGCACTATATATAGAAAGACAGGGAGGGGGCGCACCGACCTTGTGCATTACCAAATTTGTACCAGCAGTGTTTGTGCTAGGGGTGATTTTTTTGGGCTGGGGACAAAGATTTGTGCTGGGAGGAGGGTGAATTTATGCTTAGGGGTAAGCATGCAGATTAGTGATCAGTTATTTTGTGGGGAATATTTTTGCTGACACATAATGCTCATACATTTAGGGGGAGGGGGCACAGTTTGGTATGTTCGCCCTGGGCTCTAGATTATCTTGTCCTGGCATTGTCTGTACTAATGACACTGACTGGGAAGGGGTTAACATCTAAAGGCAATCAAGGGGCTAGCTCAGTGCCTAAGAAGTATAATGCATGCTGCTTTTGCTTACTAATCTGTCTGTTTTTTTTCTCCCTGCCTTTCAGAGCGAAGAAACAGCCAGATTGCTGTTCTCTGTACATAGAGTTCTGCGTATTTGTAAACATATCCGTGGCTGAAATCTGCTGCCAAACTTGTGCTGTGTCCAATTACAGCACAGGTTGACAGGGGGTGTGCACATGTACACCCCAAACCCAGAAGCAAACGGGCAACATACAGGTACATTGCCGAGCCTGCACCTCCCGCCTGCTTGCAGTATATTTAGCTGAAATCTAGGCAGATATAAAAAGGTACAGTAAGGGAGGGTTAGTACCTTGGTCAAGATGATATTTATTTATGTGTCTCCCAATGTTGACACCTTTTCTTGGAGGAGAATACTAGCCTAATGATGAATAGCAGGGCTAGAATGTGAGAGGAAGAAACTGACAAGAAGAATGCTTAGACCTCAAGCACACAAGCAAAAAAAAAAAAAACTCACTGCATTTTTTAATGCATCTGAGCACAAGTGCTTTGGTGTCTATGGGGCAATGCACACAGCAATATAAAGATCTGTAACACAGCAATGCATTTAGACTTACTAAAAAAAAGGTATTTTATATACATACACAAGTACATACGAGCATATGCATTTAAACACAGGTAGCTAGAAGAGGATGAAGAAGAAATTCACATGTGTGTATATGTATGCACTTTTACATGCCTGTACACGTGTATGTGCAAGGTCTTTACAGATCACAACTTTTATTCCAGATCTTTCTGCCAGCCTCAAATTTATTATTACGTTCATGTGCAAGAGGTCTAATAGAAAATAAAGTAGAATGATGAAGAGATGAGCTCATCATGATGCTGCATCCCCTTCACTGCCCAGTCACAGGTTGGGGTAAATCTAGGATGATTTGGGGTCAGATGAGGGGGGTTGGATGATGCTAGCCATTAGACTAAGGACATGTAGCAGCAGAATAAAGTGCTGCACCGGAAATCTCTAAGTTGAAGATGAATGTTATTATTTTAACAGAAAAAGCTGATTTTGTTATTTTATCTTTTAATGGGCTTTTCATATTATCTTGTAATTTTTGGCTGGAGTCTTGCTTTATAATGTGCAAGCCATTAATGGAATTGCAAAATTGTTAATTCTTTTTTTACATTAAGCCTGCTGTATAATTTATTGATAACAATTGCTCTCTATTAAGCTGAAAATTCCAATATGGATTCATTAAAACAATCCACGATTTCCCAAAGCACCTAAACAATGCATCACAAACAGGGCACTACAACAGATAAATGTGAACCATCTGTGGGTTGTAGTGTGTTGCAAAAAAAAGTGCATGTTCAGTAATATACACTATGTGTTGTTAGTTAACCTCACATTTATTACCATAATGCAAATCAACGTATGATTAACCACATGGTAACATATAGTTAACACTTCAGATCTACCTGTATAGCCTTTATGAACTGCAACAAATTTTACTAGGCTTTTTTTGTCAATATTGTTTTGAAAAAAAAAAGATTCTATTTTCTAAGGAATCTATAGATAAAAATGTAAAATAATGTGTTTTTCTTTTCTATTTTGACCAGTGTTTGTTTGTAAATTGGAAGTAGTGTTATTGTAAATAAGATGTATACATTTTATTCCACAACTTGTCCTATTTATAATGACACTAAAAATTACATTTCTGGTACAAAGCATGGCAAAGTTACTTACAAATACATTAAAGGTGTTTTGCACATTTTAATGGAACAATAACAAAATTAACAAACAAAACAAGTGAAAAAAAATGTTTAGGCATTAATGGTAAAAAAAAAAAAAAATCAATATCACCAATTGTATGCTGCGCTATTTACAAAAGTGCTCAAAGTGCTCCAATAAAATCAGTATACAACTCCACAAACTCCTAAATTATAAATCACATAATAAAGTGCTACGTGCTTCAAATACATGTATTCAATAAAATTCATGTGTTTCAAACAAAGTGCTCTGTTGGGGTGGGGCTTGCTGGTGTCACTTCCGTCTGCTTGGTGTCGGACTGTGGAATGCAAAACACTTGATTGGAGTATATGCGTATGTAGCTTGTGTAACGCGAGCATATTGAAGATATGAGTAGCTTACTATTTGTTTTTAACCACTTTTAATAAACTGAATTGGAGGGGAGGGGGAGGGCGATGTGGGAAACTGTTGTTTGTAGGTTAATGATAAATGAAAAATGTTTCAATAAAGATTATACAGTTGAAAAAATAAAAAAAATAAACAGAATTACACTATGGGATATTGTTTGGCTTATATTTCCCTCTGCATTCATATGGTGGAACACTGATGGAGTATTGATGATAAAGGAAGTGTCCCATTCTATACGCGGAATATATGGGCTTAAAATAAGGAGGATCTTGCATAAACGAAGTACTGCAAACGTACCCTTCTGGTGAGTGGGGACACAAGTACCCTTCTGGTGAGTAGGGATACAAAGGAGGGAAGCACAGAGTATTGCAGTTTGAAACACCGAAGCCATGCATTCTTTGAAGCACTGAGCACTTTGTTTGAAACACATGAACTTTATTGAATGTATATACATGTATTTGAAGCACATAGCACTTTATTATTTGATATATAATTTATGAGTTTGTTGAGTTGTATACTGATTTTATTGGAGCACTTTGAGCACTTTTGTAAATAGCGCCGCACACAATTGGTGATATTTGGATTAACCCTTTACAGGGCAATCTCAGCGCAGGCAGCTATAAAGAGCATATACCATAGCACGGGGGTCTTCTATAAAAGAATAAAATCAGCAGAAAATCAATAGCTATGAGGGGAAGGGGAGAAGGGAGTTAATCAAAGTTCATATAGATAACAAATAGTTAATAAAGGGTTAAAGAGGATTACATTTTATTCTATTTATTTTTTTACTTGCACTGATGCTTTTACTGAAGCCATTTGCAGATCCAAGGTCACCCCTTTGATTTAAATTTGAACTAAAACAGAAGTATGAGTTTACAATAGAAAAAACAAATATACATACTCACCTAGATGGCTTCAGCATCAATCTGATGCTACACTACACCCCCGTCAGCTCTACACCTAGAACCGAGTGATCAAAGACCGCTGATTGCTCGGTTCTCAGTCTTATGTGAGCTATGCCCCTCCAGTGCTCAATGAAGTGCTAGGCTGTGCAGGGAGTGGAAGCAGCTGGCTCAGGCTCTCAGAGGCACACTTCCGGTCAGGCATCTGGGCGGATCCTGACATTATTGTCAGGAACCCTGCAGAGCCTAGACCAGCACTGTGATGTTGGCCGACAGTGTGTGTTAGCCCTCTGTCGGATGAATCTGGAACATAGGAGTGCAGAACTAAGTGCACTCCTGTGATCCCCAGAAGAAGTATGGTCAAAAGAGCTTTGGCCATACTTCTTCTTTGAATGGAGTAAATAGAATGTAATTGTTGCTACATCTTATGTCTCAATAACACTTGCAGACACTATCTACAAATGTAATTTTACATAGGAATGGCTACAGCCACTCCTGTCATACCGAGTTAGTTGTGAATGCCATTTTGACAGCCTGGATTTGCAAAAAATAGCAGCGGGGGAGCAGTGGCAAGGACAAGGAACATGGCATTAGAGATGCCCCAGAAACTTTATTAAAGTTTTTTTAGGGTAATTCTCCTACACCCAAAGTCCCAAAGTGGTTCACATGGAGCTAGTATAACATCTCATCTGCATGCTCTAACATCCTGAACAGTAGAACTTATGCTGGTAGTGGGAGAGGTAGCACTATAAAACCATCAGGCTTGATACACCGTTATTTATCTAACACTGATAGCTTCCAGACATGACAAAAAAGAGCATCAGACAGGACAAAAACACTGTCCCCAAATAAAATGTATGCCTTTTTTTCCCAGAAATAGAGCTTTCTCTTGGTGGTATTTGATCACTTCTACATTTTTTTTTGTTCTTCTTCCATATGTTTGGTGTGTGTCCCCACATGGTTTCTCACAAACGGGACTTCTTATGGCTCTCTTCAACAATGGCTTTCTTCTTGCCACTCTTATATAAAGACCAGATTTGTGGAGTGCATGACTAATAGTTTTCCTGTGGACAGATTCTCCCACCTGAGCTGTGGATCTCTGCAGCTCCTCCAGAGTTACCATGGGGCTCTTGGCTGCTTCACTAATTAATGCTCTCCTTGGCTGACCTGTCAGTTTAAGTGGACGATCTTGGTAGGTTTGCAGTTGTGCAATACTCTTTAAATTTTCAGACGATGAACTGAACAGTGCTCTGTGAGATGTTCAAAGCTTGGGATATTTTTTGATAACCTAACCCTGCTTTAAACTTTTCCACAACTTTATCTTTGACATGTCTGGTGTGTTCCTTAGCCTTCATAATGTTATTTGTTCACTAAGGTACTCTAACAAATCTCTGAGGGCTTCACAGAACAGCTGTAATTATACTGAGATTAAATTACACACAGGTGGACTCTATTTACTAATTAGGTGACTTCTGAAGGCAATT
Organism: Lithobates clamitans; assembly: GCA_037952925.1. NCBI lineage: Eukaryota > Metazoa > Chordata > Amphibia > Anura > Ranidae > Lithobates > Lithobates clamitans. The sequence goes on from JBBGZY010000539.1 coordinate 6,634,238, forward strand.
GGATCCTCTAGATTTTAGTTAGGGGTATCAGAGTAAAGGGGCTGAATACAAATGCACACAATACTTTGCAGATATTTATTTGTAAAATATTTTGAAAACCATTTATCATTTTCCTTTCACTTCACAATTATGTGCCACTCTGTGTTGGTCTGTCATATAAAATACCAATAAAATACATTTACATTTTTGGTTGATACATGACAAAATGTGGAAAATGTCAATGGGGTATGAATACTTTTTCAAGGCACTGTATGCTAAAAAGGGGATATTCCTACAGTGCAAGAAAGAGGAAAAAGAACTCTGAAAACAAAGTTGCAGCAATTGAACTGAATTAGGCAATTCCTCCACAAGTAATAAGTAAAAAAAATGCAATCAGTGCTTGCAAAAATGCATAAAGGTCACCAACTATCCCAAAAGCATAAGGAATCTAACTTATATTGCAATAATATATGTAGGTGGATGCTAGAACACTGCAACGATTACATAAGTATCTCATAGCGCTGCACAGTAATAAATGTAATAAACTCACTGACTTGCTGCTGTCCATTTCTTGATCAAGTATTGGGCGGGCACAGGGAGAGAGGGGCGGGAGGAGGTAGAGCTGATCCACCCTCTCCCATTCGTGTGTAGGGGGCTGTGCTCTATACAGAATTCACTCAGACTCACAGCCCTGTGACAGTTGCAGTCAACATCCCTGTCCCAGGACACATCGCCAGCTCATAGAACGAACGTTCCTGCACCGCTCCTGGGCTGTTAATCCAGCCCTGCCAGCCCCCTCCCAAGCAGTAGCACTCGGCCAACTGTGGAACTGCACATGCGCAGTTCCCATCTGGCAGCACAGCGGCCTTTTTTATAGAGAATCAGAGCGCCCTGGGGGACAATTGCATCCCTTCCCCCTGGCCCATAGAGTGGTTAGCAAGTAGTTAAAAATTTGAAGGTACACGATGGCCCATATTCCTAAACTTTGCATGAACTCTTGCTACCAATAAACCATCTCAGCCCCAGCTCCTGAAAGACATAGTCATACCAATACATACCAATACATACTTGCTGACCCATCATACCTATAAAAATCAGTTTTCCATTATTTGACTTTTTAAAGGTTGTCATGGGGTAGACATTGCATGCTTAAAGTAGTATTAGCTATTAGTAGTAGCAGTAGCTTTGGCTGCAAGCTTAGGTCGGAGCAGTATTATCACATTTGTGGTATGTTTCACTTGATTTAATCTGGACTGAGGTGTGGATGGGGGAATTTTATGTGATGGAGCAATATTGTTGTAATTTTTTTTTCTGGTTTAGGGTTAGGTGTGCTTAAATGTATATTTGATTAAGTTTTTCATATGAATAAATATATTTTTTGATACTTTGCTTTGGTTGTAGCGCTGTGAGGTGTCTGGAAACACAATTCTGTAATTTTATTTTTAATTAATATATGTAGTGGGGACATCCACCTGCATTTATTGGGGATGAGCACATTGCCCACCACACCTGTTGGTCCCAAATATATGTTATTTATTAATGTAGAACTATTCCATGTAAAAAATATATGCCACAGCATTTAATCATAAGTGCATCTGCAAATCTTCCCATAAATATCTGATGAGCCTGCCACTGAAGTCCACCTAATACAACTTCTTGTAATGGTGTGGCATTGGTGCTACACTGCTCCTGTTTTCAGAGCAGAGTTGCCATGATCGTGTAGGTAGTGCCAGTTTGCAGTACAGTGGGATGAAAAAAATGCTGCAGGGGACATGGCTATCAGCATTGCGACCTCTGATTCACAAAACCTGTGTCTTGCAAGTCAGCACCTGGCCACACCTTAATCTGCCCTTTGCTTTCTGGATTGACAGCACTGCCACTGTTTCTGAAACTCTCCCACCATGAGCTGCAATGTATTGGAATCTGAGCATGTGAGACTCAAATGAAGGAGGATTTGGATGAGTCAGGAAAGATAAAGGATTTTTTTTAGTTTGCTTTATGAGGCTTGTGCATCACATAGTAACTGTAATTGGTACTTTTAGTTGTGCTTTAAGCCTTTTCACCATATTGCACAAATAGTTTCTAAATGATAAAGAAAATGCATTACCATGGCATTTTATCTGGAAAAAAATATAATCTGCAGCTATGTAAGGGACTCTTTCTGCAGTACATTTCCGCATTTTACAAGCCCCTTAAGCAGTACACAGGTTAAAGAGGTTACAATATCACTTTATTAAAAAGGGGAATTAGGACATTAAACTGCATAGATGAACAGATGGTTTAATTTAAACTGACATGTAATAATTACTAACAATTTAACCTGCAATCGGCATAGACTTTCTTTGAAAATCCCAGAGCCACTACATATGCTTGCTAACATTTCCACTCAAAGTGTGTTTTGCTAAAGGAAATATTTTAAAGGCTTAAATGACATAGGCGTTTTTATTTTGACTAAACACTTCATATGTATAATTATGCATAGGCTTGGTTAAATACTTCTGGCAGTATGTACAGAGAGGAGAGCTAACAAAATACTGTGGATAAACAAAAACATTGGGATGAATTATATTCCTATGTGGACTTCTGCACTTGTGGTGATAATTGTTAATAACAGGAAGAGCATTACCACCTGCAGTGGCTTTGACATGCGGCCATCCCTAAAGCTAATAACTATCAGGCTTTTTATTCCCCTTTTCCCTTATAAGTTAACAGACTGACATTCTTGGCACCAAACTTACAAAGAAGTGCTAATAAATTTGAAAGATGCATTAAAACTGGCATTAAAATTAGCACATACTAAATCAAACCATCCACTGGGAGCAATATTTATCTTTTTACAAATATTATTAGAATACTATGCTGCTGGCAGCAATGATTTTAACATTGCTTAGTCATTTTTACATGTATAAGTAAAGGACCATAATAGTGAGCATATTGCTATGTCTGCTGTATCATGGGCCTAACAAAGCAGGCTGCACTCTTTAAAAGATAAGTGTACTGTCAGACAAAGTACTCTTATCCTTTTTGCCATCCCCTATCCCAGCTACTGTATATACTTACCTGAGTAGCCCTCTTTTTCTTTTTTGGGAGGCGAGGGTTATGAGAAACCTGTAGGTAAATAGGAGAGCCAGAACCTTCACTAAGTGGAAAAGTGGGTTTGGTAATAAAGTTGTTGGCAATGCCTCCTCCCAGGATAGGGACAGGGATTCTTCTCCTGAAAAGGGGGGAGGATTGGGACTTTGAATGAGGTGTGTGTGTGGTAGAGCCAAACAAATCCACATATGTATGAACATCTGTATATTTATTAGTAAACCAAATATGACATAAATAGAACAATATAACATGCATAAAGGCATATGACGTATCAAATATACATAGTATGAATTGTAACCAACATGACACATACACAATAAAAAAAGGACATCATGATCCCCCAGGTAAATGAACATTGCAATTTGATCAGGTATAATAAAAAATTAATTAAAACCATCTAGAATAGTTGATATCAAGTGGATGCATCAAAATGGGCTTGACGCTTTTTGTGGCCTCCAATCCACTCATCAGGAGCAAGTGCATCGATGTTTTGAAGGGAGATAAAAATCACCAAAGTGATCTAATATAACTACCAGCTAGAAGGAAAGTAATTGACAAAAATGGCTAGCCATAACTGAGAATACTCACATAAGACCTGATATTGAGACCGTGCGATACCACATGCCGGGGTCGGCTAGATAGATGTTCTGCTCTCCAACTATCCACTCAATTACCATTACAAGCAGTGAAAGTGGGTGTCCCCTCCCTCCCACTTCCCCACTTCCTTATGTGGCTTGCTTGGTCTCTCCCATCCCACCGGCAAACCTATGCTACTAACCGGCACATGTGCCAGCTAGTTGAAGACCCATACAAAGATGGGATTGGCTTTGATCTGGTCTCAGCAAGCAACCCGCAAACAATGACATAACTCTTGATTTACCCGGCTGCCATTGGTGCCATTTTTTTTTTAATCTGATCTTTTACATTTTTAAAAGTATTCAAAAACACTGATCTTAGTGTTTTGAATGCTCTCAAGGGCAAAGGATGGATGTGGGGTCTTAAAGACCCCAGATCGCTCTATTTAGAGCACCTGTCATGTGCCTATTACTGTCACAAAGGATGCAAATCTGCCACCTCCTTGCTACAAGACTACTGCTCAGCCACAAATCATAATATTGCTCTGCCTGATTAAAGTTACTGAAGGCATTTTTTTAAATTAAAATAATAAACATGTTATACTAATCTGCTCTGTGCAATGGTATTGCACAGAGAAGCTCCGAGTCTCATCTTCTAAGGTCCCCCACCGGCGATCGTGACTCCTCTTCTTCTCCATGTGCCCCATAGCAAGCGGCTTGCTATGGGGGCACACCACATGCATGATCACACCTGATCTGTGTGTGTCTATGGAGCCATATTCCATAGACGCACACACAGCATGACTTGGTCCCACTGCCGCTTCCTCCTCACAGTGATTGAAGAGGAAAAGAGGAGAGAAGAGATCCAGCCATGCACTGTGCTGACAGCAATGGATTGTTCTGTACAGAGGCAGAATGGCGATCTGCCTATGTAAACAAGGCAGATTGCAGTTCTGTCTGTAGAGAAGGCATCCTGTGCCTCTGCAAAGCAGGGACATGGATTTATGCCTTCCCCTGTGAAAAGCACCTCCCACAGTACACAGAAACACAAGCTAGGCACACAGTTAACCCTTTTATTGCCTTTAATGTTAATCCGTTCCGAGACAGTGTCATCAGTACAGTGACAGTGCATATTTTTAGTGAATGGCTGCCCAATTCCTCAGCTCCCCAGGGAAATCAGCTAAAGTGGCCAAACAGAGACTATATACAGGGCAAACAACCAGCTCACATTACTCCTCAACACCCCCACACCACCCAAGCGCTATGTCAAAATTGAGAAAGGAGTTTAAATCTCCTAAAAATCTGACAGCGTTCTTCTCTCTGGCTGGTATCACTAACAGTCAAGATGGCACCTGCGGCACCTGTGGAAGATTAGCACGGCTCTCCTCACCTCCTCCAGGACAAGAATTCCCCCAGAACACTGGGACACCCTCCTCCACAGATGACCAGGGTGAATCTTCCCCTCCTAATTTACCCTCCACAGCAAGCCCAGCTAAATCGAGGCTCAGTACAACAGAGCCAGAGCACACACAGCCCAGCACAGCCTCCTGTCTGTTCTTTCTCCCTCCTCCTCAGCAGTCATCAGTGCTGGAATCTTTCCCTGCTTCAGACAATCCTCTGTCTGAACAAACTATGAAAAGCATGCTTCTATCCCTTAGGCAGACCCTGTACACTGATCTGTCCACGGCTGTATCATCATTGTCTGTTTCTGTGCAGCAACAGGACAAGCATATTAACACTATAAAGTCCAGAGTGGGTGATTTGTACACTGCTCATAATGATATGGTTGACGCAGTCACTGACCATGAGGATGAACTACAACAAATCTGACTCAAGCTGGCAGACCTAGAGGACCGCTCTCGAAGGAACAACTAAGGAACAACAAATTCCGTAATATACCTGAATCGGTCCAACAGTCTAACCTAAAAAAATTCATCCAATCCCTAATGTGCACACTCATACCTCCCCACATACCAGCCTCTATTGACAGAGATGTTTTGGCTCACATCTATTTTTTTACGGTCAAGGAGCGCATCATACACCAATAATCCAAAAATTCCTATCATCAGTTGACCTCCCAGCCATCACCCCTAACCAACTTCATCAGCTATCCCAGCCCTTCACAAATGATGAAATTATAAAAGCAATTAAAACCCTTCCCAGCAATAGGTCTCCTGGGGAAGATGGTTTTATCAATGAATATTTCAAACAATTCACCATCATCCTCTCCCCACATCTCACTAACTCTCTTCAATTTTGCTGCCTCCTCTGGTTCTTTTCCTCTAGATATGTTGCGCTCAATCATTACTACTACCCATAAGCCAGACAAGGATCCCTTCTCCACAGACAATTACAGACCTATCTCTTTTCTTAACACTGATGTTAAGTTATTTGCCAAAGTTGTAGCATCCAGATTGATGCCCCTCCTCCCAGTCTTAGTCCACCCAGACCAAGTTGGGTTTCTGCATTGGGGGATTTTTGAAGGCGGTGCTTTCTAAATTCGGTATACATGGCTGGTTCCCCAAATCCTCCCACTAAACCTCTCTGACACAAGCAAAAATCTCTTTTAAAAATGAACCTTCCTTATACATGGGCTGACCAAGCTTTCTCATGCTTAGGGATTAAACTGCCCCAATCCCTGAACCAACTCTATGATCTGAATTTCAGAGCTTTCCAAAAGCAACTTCCTCAATTACTTAAACATCTATGAGTTTCTGGTCTGTTCAAACTGGGAAGAATAGCCTCTTTCAAGAGGATTATTCTACCCAAACTCAAACACCTCTTCCGCACAGTAGTACTACTGATCCCTCATGCCTTTCTCTCCTCAATACAAAGACAAATCACAAGATTCGTATGGGATAACAAACCACCTAGATGTGCTCATTATATACTAGTGAGTCACCACGACAAGGGCAGATTCAGGCTACCCAACATACGTACCTATTACTAAGCAGCTATTCTAGACTAAATGTACTTTTGGTGGCACCCTTCCCCCAACAAAACTTGGTCAGATATGGAATCCCTCCATCCCACTACTAATAAACTACTAGATACCCTCCTTCTCATTATGGCAGGCTCCTCTCTACTTATGGCACCCCTCTCCCCAGCAGTCAGAGCATCACCGTTGGCCTGGAAAAAACATACCCTAACACCCCTCCAACCAGCCTTTACACACCTACCCCATCCCTCTCAGAGCGTTAGAAAGTCAAACCTCAAACCTTAAAATCCAACACTGGCATACATATGGGATAAATTCCCTAATTGACCTCAGACCCCAGCAATCACTAAAAGCATTTAGTGCCCTCCGAAATGAATTCAGTCTACCTATCTCCGAGACCTACAACTATATGAGGATAAGCCACTTTCTCAAAACCTCCAAACTCCCTTCAACAATCCGTATACCTGAAAAATTCCACAGATTCTACTCCCAACACATATATCCAAATCATGGTTTCTCCAAGATGTACAAAGCCCTAAATGATCAATGACCATACTCCCAAAAAAAAACGCCCTTTCAAATGGGAAGCAGAACTAAATGTCAAGGCTATCCTCAATATGTGGCAAAGAGCCTTCAAATCCACTCACGCAGCATCCCACTGCTCTAACCACTGGGAAAACTATCAGAAAACTGTGCATAGGTGGTATCTAACACCCTACAGGTTATCAAAAATATACCCAAACTTGCCTAATACCTGTTGGAGGGCCTACGGCAGTGTGGGTACTATAACACACCTCCTCTGCTTTTGCAGATCCCTTAGCCCCTTTTGGAGAAAAATCTTTTCCCTAATCTCCTCTATATCACAAATACCCTCAAAGCCTTCTCCGGAATCAACTCTACTCCACCTGGGTATAGAAAAATTTACGTCCAGATCAAGAGTAGTAATAATGCATCTTTTATTTGCAGCAAAGTTAAATATCACCAGACAATGGAAAACTAAAAACCCCCATTCCCTGGCATCCACTCTTGCAGACCTCAATCTCCAGTGTAAGATGGAGAGACTAGTAGCCAGGAATTTGACTGTGTTTGATTGCTATGCTGGTACCCCCCTCCTCTTCACACTCCACACACTCTTTACCCCCCCCCTTCTGAAGCCATCTCCATTAATGCCTCCAGGTATAGTCATATCCTTACAACCTAGTCTGAATTTGACTACTTGTTCTGCATATGTTTCATGAGTTGAAATTAACTTCATGCTCCAGTTGGAACATCTGTCAAAATATTGCATGTATTATTAACGATGTATGTCAAAATTTTTAAGAAAGAATATTTACAAATTAATCATTTGCCGACCGCTGCACGCCGATGTAGGTCCCTTTTTTGAGGACGGATATTGTTGTTATGGCAACAGCTAGCTGCCATAACTCTGGTATCCCCATTTTTGGCCGGTGGTCGGCTACAAGATAAAAGTGGTCTTTGCGGCAGATTCGCCACGAGATCACTTTTATCGGTGGCGGGAGAGGGGTCCCCCCCTCCCGCCGCCATCCGGTGCCCTCCAACGCTTACCGGAGCCGTCGGTAGGGGCGGAGGCGATCGTGTCCTCTCACTTGCTGTGCATGGAGTTGAGTGAGGGGAAGATGGCCCCCACCCATCTTCATGACACTGCAGGGCGGAAGCGACGTCATAACGTCACTTCCGCCCATACCTCTTAAAGCCACATTTTTTCAATGTCATTTTTTCAAATGACATTTTTTTTTATTATTGCATTTAAGTCCAAATATGAGATCTGAGGACTTTTTTACCCCAGATCTCATACTTAAGAAGACCTGTCATGCTTTTTGTTTACATTCCTTGTTATAGGAATAAAAGTGACCCAAATATTTTTTTTTCAAAAAACAGTGTAAAAATAAATAAAATCAAACAAAATAAATAAGAAAAAAAAAATTTAAAACACCCCGTCCCGACGAGCTCGCGCGCAGAAGCGAACGCATATGTGAGCAGCGCCCGAATATGAAAACGGTGGTCAAACCCCACATGTGAGGTATCGCCACGATCGTTAGAGCGAGAGCAATAATTCTAGACCTCCTCTGTAACGCAAAACATGCAACCTGTAGAATTTTTTAAACGTCGCCTATGGAGATTTTTGGAGGGTAAAAGTTTGACGCCATTCCACGAGCGGGCGCAATTTTGAAGCGTGACATGTTGGGTATCAATTTACTCAGCGTAACATTATCTTTCACAATATAAAAAATTGGGCTAACTTTACTGTTGACTTATTTTTTTATTCAAAAAGTGATTTTTTTTCCAAAAAAAAGTGCGCTTGTAAGACCGCTGCGCAAATATGGTGTGAAAAAAAGTATTGCAATGACCGCCATTTTATTCTCTAGCATGTTAGAAAAAAAAGCAATATATAATGTTTGGGGGTTCTAAGTAATTTTCTAGCAAAAAAATGTAAACACCTAAATTTCAAAACGAGGCTGGTCTTTAAGTGGTTAAAAGTATCTGTTAGTGTCAGAATGTCTGCCGCAATATTGCAGTCCCGCTATAAGTCAACGATCATCGCCATTAGTAGTAACTAAATAAATAATAAAATAAATAAAAATATCCCATAGTTTGTAAAGGCTATAACTTTTGTGTAAACCAATTAAGATACGCTTATTGGGATTTTGTTTTACAAAAGATATGTAGCAGAATATATACTATCATAAATTGATGAAGAAATTACATTTTTTCAAATTTTTATTGGATATGTTTTATAGCAGAAAGTAAAAAAAGTTTTTTTTTTCAAAATGGTCAGAATTTTTGTTTATAGCGCAAAAAAATAAAAGCCGCAGAGGTGATCAAATACCCCCAAAAGAAAGCTCTATTTGTGGGAAAAAAGGGACATCAATTGTATTTGGGTACAGTGTCACATGACCACTCATTTGTCAGTTAAAGCAAAGTAGTGCTGTATCGTAAAAAATGGCCTGGTCAGGAAGGAGATAAAACCTTGTGGTAAATCTAGTAAAAGCTTGGGGTTTCTGCAGCAGGTGTTTTCCTATTTCTTTGCAAAATGAACACTTTTTCCATCCGAATCATTAGTTTATGCAGTTCATAAATTCTTTCAATATACACAAGTAACTTTATTGTTAAGAGCTATTATATTAGGCAATATTTCTGTAATAAAACACAAAAATAATTTTCATGTGATTAATCTGTCACTGAAATTTGAATATATTTTTGTTTTCTTTTAAAAAATCTATAGGTATAAACTTAATTGAAAATAAGTGATGAAACAAGGTTGCTTAATTAAAATTCGTTAGAGCTACTTGGTACTTGTAATTACCAGTGATATCTGTTCTATGTAGTGAACAAGTTGACAAGCTTGTAATATATGTTTGTTATGTAAAATTTAAAGTATTGCATCCTACAACCGCTCTTAGGCCCCCTGTACATGGGTAAGGTTTACTACACAATAATGGTGATTCTCATAATGTAGTAAGCTTTCAATGTGAAGCATAAACACTCTAAAAAGTGGACCATGGAAGAGCAATACAAATGAAACAAGTGATTAGACCAGTTAGAATTTTTTGAACAATATTCAATTATATTCCAATGGCACAGGATTTGCACAGTTTCCTGATCCAGGGAATACCTAATTGCTTTTGGGGGATCAGAAAGGTTTTGTTTTCCTCACTAGAGCACATTGTATCAGGCTTTATTGGGTTTTTCTTGCCTTCCTCTGGATCAACTGTGGGTATAGGATTGCATATATTGAGGTTTTCAATGTGTGTGTGTTTTTCCTATGTAGGTTGGACAGGATGGACATGTGTCTTTTTCAACCGGACTAACTATGTAACTATAGGATTTTTTCACAGCAGAAGCAGGTTGCCTTTAGGCTTTCTCTCTCTAATTCAAACTCCCTATGGGACAATCTTAACAGGCAGTAGGGAGGGGCAAGGATTATAGGTATATAACAAAAAGATGGAAAGGGAACCAACTAAATGCAGATACACCAGGGTATCGCCAGGTATTTATCCACTGTCCACACACTCAGATCGAGTGGGACTCAGTGGCCAAGAAGAGCATATGAAAACTGTGCACTGTGCCAGAGAGAGGACACAGTACCAAGTGCCACACAGAAAGTGGCCAGGGAAATAATAACCAAAAAATGCATAAATAATCTAATTTAATTTATTGAAAAAAATAACCAATTGATATAAAAAACTGGCAGGAATCCTACACCTAACACCATATATAGATAACGTTGTCTGGGGACAAAAAACAAACAACAAACACACACAGAACAGAGCATATGACACCACCAAAACATACAAATACACCAATGGAGCACTATGGATGAGTGCAGATGGAAGTGACTGCACCACCAGCCAGGTAGCCTTATCGGATATAATAAAGGCAATGGCCGTTGCAAAAATCAAAAAATCCAAAGAATGCCAATTCATAGCTGAGGGGAAGGCTGCTATAGTGGAACAGTCCTGGGGATGGGGAGAGGGTAAAGGGCTGGAGTAACAACTGCGTATCTGTAGACACTGTAAAATCCACTGAACTGTGAATGACCTGAAAACAAACGGAGCTGCTGTAGCCTGTCAGGTATTCACTGGGAAAGCATGGTGGATGGATATCCATTCCCAGATGACTGCACAGTAATCAGAGTTGGTAAATACAGTTCAATGGGCAGAAGAGCTATGTGGATTTTAAATTAGTAACTCACTGTCATCAGGAGACTGTGAAAGCAGCACAGTGCAGCACAGCTGAAACAGTAGATCGAGGCTCCCGTGATCTCTCCTCATGGCTGTATTTCAAAACATACAAACTCCAAAGGAAATCACTCACGGAGTATGAAGAGTGGAAATATACGGCTGGGATTGCTAGCTAGTTGCTGCACAATAGCACCGACTCCCGTATCCTGTGTTCCTGGGGCAAAGCCCATACCACGGACCGAAATGGCTCCATTCCAGTCCATGATATGAGCTATGCTCCAGGAACACAGGAGCTTAGAGCAATAATATGAGCCACTATGGAATAATCTAGTGTGCCAGATCAAGTTGCAAGATGAATTCTGATTATTTGCTTTCTGTTACTGTACTTTGGATGTTATCATTGCTCTTGGCACTATTTTGTTTAGCAATGTAATATCATGTGATTGCTAAGATAAGTCATAGCAATTACATGATACCCCTGCCACTCACAGCAGTTGGGCCACAGCATTATGCAGCTGCATGCCCCAGGGGGATGCAAAAGTGTGACATTTGAGTGCCTATCCTGTAGCTGCCACCCGTCCACAGTAAATGTACTATGGGTGGGCAGTAAGCAGTTAAAATAGGACAAACACAATATGCATCTATTTGGAGCTTTCTAAAATAATGACTTTTGAAAATGTAACAGTTTTGATATCTCCCAACAGATTGGCCAGTGCCGTCTTCATATAGCAGAATGCAAAAAACATTACATTATAAAGCGCTGTGCAAACTGTTGGTGCTATATAAATCCTGCATAATAATTATAAAGACAGCTTTTCAAGGTTATGTAACTATTAGTGTTTTTTGTCATGTGTGCAGCTGCTATTAGTGTGTTTTGTTATGTGTGCAGCTGCTATTGTATACATGTGTATCATGAGCGCAGTGCACACAATCGCATATTACTACAATTAACATAAAGTAAAAGTTATACTGTATTTTTCATGATTGCATTCATTGCAGTGCCTACTTAAAAATGTATTGCATTACTTTACCATTTTCAAATACTTGCTTGTCGATCTATTTTTTTTTTGTATTAATTACAGTAGATAGAAATATATCACAATAGATTGAGCATTAGAGGCATCTTTATATTTGACTCAACTTCAATCTCATGTAACATTGCTGTCCACTTATATTATCTGACAATTTATCTTTAAATACACACTCTTAACTAAAAAAAAAATCAAAAATAGAAGATAGAAAAACTTATGACAAATATCTTATAATCTGATCACACATTATTGGATTTATTTTTACTTAGATCTGAGACACAAAATCACTTTGAAAGCATTGGACAGAAGAGTCTCAATCTCGAAGACATGTGAACCAAAAACAGCTGGGTCAAGCAACTCCTCTTAAGTTAATGGGTACCTTAAAACAACACATGCAATGGTATCTAATGGCTCACAGAAATGTATACAACATAAACACCAATGGACTTGTTTTTCAGTGTATCCTTCAACCCACCAGTAAACCTGTCTGTCTGTCTGTCTGTCTGTCTGTCTGTCTGTCTGTCTGTCTGTCTGTCTGTCTGTCTGTCTGTCTGCCTGTCTGCCTGTCTGCCTGCCTGCCTGTCTGTCTGTCTGTCTGTCTGTCTGTCTGCCTGCCTGCCTGCCTGCCTGCCTGCCTGTCTGTCTGTCTGTCTGTCTGTCTGTCTGTCTGTCTATCTATCTATCTATCTATCTATCTATCTATCTATCTATCTATCTATCTATCTATCTATCTATCTATCTATCTATCTATCTATCTACAGTATCTATCTATCTCATGCAGCAGTAACATGTATTTTCCACAATACAAATAATCAAGAATGCAGTGCATGGACCACTTCCTTATTTTAGAGCTAGACTGGAGGAGATGAAATATAGTTATATATTTTTGTTTACTATTAACATGATCTATAACAGTACAAACCAAGGTTGTACAGATAATATTTGTATGATTTTATAAATATTGTGTAATGCAAAATAAGAAAAATATATTTAGAGCGTAAGTTTGTCTTTCGCTGAGCTGTATAGGAGTCGAGAAATAAATGCTGCATGTAACATTATGACACAATTTAGATTGGCTTATCACTCATCCTCTCAACATTATGAAAGAATAAGGAAACTCTGTTCAATAATACAGTATTTTTTATTTCTACTGTGCCTTCAGAGATGGGATTTCATTACGATTGCCAAAGTCCCTCAATTCCACGGAGATTCAGGTTTCTCTATATATTAATGTTTTTTTTTCTCTATTTTAATCTCATTTTAGAAAATACAAGTACATAAATGTATAAAAAAGCAATTTTAGCACAGAAAACCCTTTCTTTTTTAATATTCTGCCCTTTCAAGTACCATTAAGTTTAAAATTCAAGTGAACATTATTAAACAAGCTGTAAACACATTTTGTAAACATTTAGTGTGTGTTGAAGTGTCTCTTTAAGTACACAACTTTAAATATCTGGCATTATATTTACATTTACTAAGAGCCCAATTGCATTCTGTTATATAACATCATGCAATTAAAGCAAAAATGTTTAAATAGGAAGTTTACTTTATAATCTGTGCCTAAAATAAGGCACCCTGACAGCAAAGGACTAATCATTAGCATTGCCTGTCGTCTCCCTCCTAATATTTCCCCTATAACCCCCCTTTTTAGACCTGAGCAATTTGTCATGCATTTCCAGAAGCACAAGAATGCTTGACAAAAAGATTTCAATTTTACAGTGCCTTGAAAAAGTAATCATACCCCTTGAAATTATCCACATTTTGTCATGTTACAACCAAAAACGTACATGTATTGTATTGGGATTTTATATGATAGACCAACACAAAGTGGCACAAAATTGTGAAGTTGAAGGAAAATGATAAATGGTTTTCAAAATATTTTACAAATAAATATGTGAAAAGTTTTCAGACCCCTTGAGTCAATACTTTGTAGAAGTACCTTTTGCTGCAATTACAGCTGGAAGTCTTTTTGGGTATGTCTCTATCAGCTTTGCACATCTAGAGAGTGAACTTTTTGCCCATTCTTCTTTTCAAAATAGCTCAAGCTCTGTCAGATTGGATGGAGAGCATCTGTGAAGAGCCACCCCAGACTCAAGGCTTTTGCAGACTCTAACAGGTTTTCTTGTAAGATTGCCCTGTATTTGGCTTCCATCTTCCCATCAACTCTGACCAGCTTCCCTGTCTCTGTGGAAGAAAAGCATCCCCACAACATGATGCTACCACCACCATGTTTCACGGTGGGGATGGTGGGTTCAGGGTGATGTGCAATGTTGGTTTTCCGCTACACATAGCGTTTTGCTTTTAGGCCAAATAGTTCCATTTTGGTCTCATCTGACCTTCTTCTACTTGTTTCCTGTGTCCTCCACATGGCTTTTTGAAAACTGCAACTGGGACTTCTTATGGCTTTCTTTCAACAATGGCTTTCTTCTTGCCACTCTTCCATAAAGGCCAGATTTGTGGAGTGCACGACTAATAGTTCTCCTGTGGAAAGATTCTCCCACCTGAGCTGTGGATCTCTGCAGCTCCTCCGGAGTTACCATGGGCCTCTTGGCTGCTTCTCTGATTAATGCTCTCCTTGCCTGGACTGTCAGTTTAGGTGGACAACCATGTCTTGTTAGGTTTGCAGTTGTATACTCTTTCCATTTTCGGATAATGGATTGAACAGTGCTCCATGAGATGTTCAAAGCTTGGGATATTTTTTCATAACCCAACCCTGCTTTAAACTTCTCCACAACTTTATCCCTGACCTGTCTGGCGTGTTCTTTGACCTTCATGATGCTGTTTTCTCACTAAGGTTTTCTAAAAAAAACTCTGAGGGCTTCACAGAACAGCTGTATTTATACTGAGATTAAATCACACACAGGTGGACTTTATTTATTAACTAGGTGACTTCTGAAGACAATGGGCTCCACTCGATTTTAGTTAGGGGTATCAGAGTAAAGGGGGCTGAATACAAATGTATACCACACTTTTCAGATATTTATTTGTAAAAAAATTTAAAAACCATTTATCATTTTTTTTCCACTTCACAATTATGTGCCACTTTGTGTTGGTCTATCACATAAAATCCCAATAAAATACATTTACATTTTTGGTTGTAACATGACAAAATGTGTAAAATGTCAAGGATGTCATGAATACTTTTTCAAGGCACTGTATCTATATGGCCTGTTCCTAACTATCTTATTACAACTTGTTCTGCACTGTGTCTCTTTGTAGAAGCAGGCATCTTGGTAAAGACAGGGTTTTTCTACCTCATGTCGAAGCCTCAAGCAAGGAAGAAAAAAAGCAGAAAAATAATGACATCACCAAATATCTCCCCAAATTTTGTGAAAAAGTAGTAGTCAAAGGCAACAGTGCTTTAGATGATCTAAAGCTGTAGCTAGAGCTATATAGAGCTGCACAGCTATAAAGTCATATGCCGCGTACACACGGTCGGACTTTCTAGAAAGCTAGGTCCGACGTACTTGCCGCCAGACTTCCGGCGGACTACCGCCGGACTTTTTGAACGGCCGGACTTGCCTACACACGGCCGGACTTTCCGGAATCCGGTCTTCCCGACGGACTTCCGCCGGACTTTCAGAACGAACGGACTTTCCCACACACGGACAAGTCCGTTCATTTTGAACGTGACTTTGGTACGACGGGACTAGAAAAGGAATTCAATCTCGCCGCTTTTTTTGGCGAGATTGAAACCTTGCGAGCCCCGTCGCAGGCCCTTAGGTCTGGTATGGATTATAAAGGGGAACCCCTACGCCGAAAAAACGGCGTGGGGTCCCCCTAAAATCCATACCAGACCCCGATCCGAGCACGCAGCCTGGCCGGTCAGGAAAGGGGGTGGGGACGAGCGAGCGCCCCCCCCCCTCCTGAACCGTACCAGGCCGCATGCCCTCAACATGGGGGGTGGGTGCTTTGGGGGAGGGGGGCGCCCTGCGCCCCCCCCCAAAGCACCTTGTCCCCATGTTGATGAGGACAAGGGCCTCTTCCCGACAACCCTGGCCGTTGGTTGTCGGGGTCTGCGGGCGGGGGCTTATCGGAATCTGGGAGCCCCCTTTAATAAGGGGGCCCCCAGATCCCGGCCCCCCACCCTATGTAAATGAGTATGGGGTACATGGTACCCCTACCCATTTACCTAGGTAAAAAGTGTCAGTAATAAAACACAACACAGGTTTTTAAAATAATTTATTAAACAGCTCCGGGGGGGTCTTCTTCCGTCTTCGGGGGTCCCTCCGGTTCATCTTCTCCCGGCGTCCGGTTGGTTCTTCTCCGCTCTCCGGCCTCTTCTCCCGGTGTCGCAGGTCTTCGGCCGGCCCCTCCGCTATCTTCAGGTAGCTCTATTGCCAGCGGAGGTCCGGACTTCTGGGCTTCTTGGCTTCTTGTGTTCTCTTCTCTTCTCTTCCCCCAGATGTTGACACGACGCTCTCTCCGGCTGGACTGGTCTCTGAGGGCTGCGTTGTGACTTATATAGGCGGAGACCCCACCCCCATATGATGTCACAGTCCCTGGGCATGCTGGGACTGTGACGTTTTAGGGGGCGTGGTCGACCACCTATATAAACCACGCCCCCTAAAACGTCACAGTCCCAGCATGCCCAGGGACTGTGACATCATATGGGGGCGGGGTCTCCGCCTATATAAGTCACAACGCAGCCCTCAGAGACCAGTCCAGCCGGAGAGAGCGTCGTGTCAACATCTGGGGGAAGAGAAGAGAAGAGAACACAAGAAGCCAAGAAGCCCAGAAGTCCGGACCTCCGCTGGCAATAGAGCTACCTGAAGATAGCGGAGGGGCCGGCCGAAGACCTGCGACACCGGGAGAAGAGGCCGGAGAGCGGAGAAGAACCAACTGGACGCCGGGAGAAGATGAACCGGAGGGACCCCCGAAGACGGAAGAAGACCCCCCCGGAGCTGTTTAATAAATTATTTTAAAAACCTGTGTTGTGTTTTATTACTGACACTTTTTACCTAGGTAAATGGGTAGGGGTACCATGTACCCCATACTCATTTACATAGGGTGGGGGGCCGGGATCTGGGGGCCCCCTTATTAAAGGGGGCTCCCAGATTCCGATAAGCCCCCGCCCGCAGACCCCGACAACCAACGGCCAGGGTTGTCGGGAAGAGGCCCTTGTCCTCATCAACATGGGGACAAGGTGCTTTGGGGGGGGGGCGCAGGGCGCCCCCCTCCCCCAAAGCACCCACCCCCCATGTTGAGGGCATGCGGCCTGGTACGGTTCAGGAGGGGGGGGGCGCTCGCTCGTCCCCACCCCCTTTCCTGACCGGCCAGGCTGCGTGCTCGGATCGGGGTCTGGTATGGATTTTAGGGGGACCCCACGCCGTTTTTTCGGCGTAGGGGTTCCCCTTTATAATCCATACCAGACCTAAGGGCCTGGTATGCCCCGCGCTCGCCGCAATAGGAAGATTTGTTTTTCCTATTGCAGCGAGATGCAGCAACCTGCTCCTCCGTCGTATCTGGTCCTTCGGACTAGCATACAGACGAACGGGCTTTCCGTCAGGAACTGAGTCCGGCGGAGGTACGACGTAAAGATTTGAAGCAGGCTTCAAATCTAAAGTACGTCGGATTTCCGCAAAAATCCGACCGAAACGGTCCGTCGGAAGTCCGATGGAGACCACACACGGTCGGACTTTCCGCCGGACTTTGTCCGGCGGCGTCCGTCGGACTTTTGCAGGTGAAAAGTCCGACCGTGTGTACGCGGCAATAGTCACAGGAGAACTTAGACATACTCACATACCAAAAAATGCACTGCTATTTTCAAAGGGAAATTCAAGACAAAAAGTAACATTTTCAGGGTACAGCTAAGGCACAATTAATATTACCAAATGCTCCCAATAACACTGTTTGTGTTCTAGTTCACTTTAAATTGTTGACAGAATGATGGGAGATACCATTGCTAACTTATTTTTTAAGGTGCAAGATCTGAGGCTTTCATTTTAATCCTGGCTTTACTAGCTAATGAGTTGCTAACCTGGAACAAGTATGCAGGCTGAGAGTTCAGAAATATCAGACTCGACCAGCTGCATGCTTGTTTAATGTCAGGGACTCAATAAGCAGTGAAAATAGAATCAGAATGACAGACCCACAGCTCACATCTTTGAAAGAAGCAAACAAAACAGCAATGACAGCTGCAATTTTTGTATTGAAACCACTTTCAATATGTCTGCTTTAAAGTAGCCTTTTGAAGTATTTCTGGAAAATAACAATTTCATTTTTTTGATTTACGTTTAATTTTAAATGTTTTTATTAAACCACATTGTATTTTTTCTGACAATTTTTGATGTTCGTATTACTTGTTTTACATTTCAAACTGCATTGTAGGTGTATGTTTCAATGTCTTCATGCCAAATTATTCTACAACTAAATGGCACATAGTCCAATTGTGTTTGTATACTATGAAAACTTCATTTTAAGCTATCTTGAAAATACAGTCATGCAATCAGTCAAATGTTTCCTGATTTCTACATTCAAATCATGATTTCTACATTGCAAATAATATGATTTGTTCACAGAACCTTTTGTTTTTCTGAAATTAGTGATTTACACTATACGGTTTGGTCTTGGCAGCAGAGCCAGCCCTGGCAAGTACTATAGTCAACCACTGATAAGCGACCCTTTAGTATACAGTGGCTTATATGAAAAAAAGATTAGAAAGAAAAGTAGAACCTTTATTCCATGTTGGGGAGTAGCTGTCTGCAGGGCCAGGACAAGGGGTGGGCAGAAGGGGCGGCTGCCCTGGGCACTGTAGTATCATGTGAGGTGGGAGGGAGATTGGGGGGGTTGTGTTGGAAGGGGGGATTTTGGGGGGCAGAGGGGAAATTTGTCTGTGTGTTGGGAGGGGGATGGGGATAAAAAGATTTATACTAGAAGTGGGGATTTAGGGGGTAATTGTGCTGGGGGAGGGGGGATTTGGAGTGGGGGAAAGAAAAATTTGTACCAGCAGTGTCTTGGGGGGGGGGGGGCGCAGTTTGGCATATTCGCCTGGGCTCTAGGTTATCTTGTCCCGACACTGGCTGTCTGTGTCTCCAGAGGAGACTTCACCCTCTGTATTTGACCAGCTGACCAACGTCCCCTGAACAGGAAGTTATGGGACATATAAAATGTTACTCTTGTAACCAAAACATTAGGTGAAGGGAAATCTTCCAATGGAACACCTCTTCCAATGATAACTGTCTACTAGGCAATATCCTCTCTTTTTAGAGAGCTTTTCTCTCACTGATCTTTTTGGTTTTCCAGGAGAGAAAGTAAAAGGAAATCTCTCCAACGGGACAAAGATAGAAAAAAAAGAAACCAAGATTATATCCATTCCCTACACAAGTAAAGCAAAAGGCTATTACACAACATTCAAAGTAAATTAACTTACAGTATGGACAGCCATATAGTTCCACTCTTAATCCTATCTGTCCCTCTTCATTCCAGTCCAGGGGAACAATGCGTATATAGCGAGCTACCACCGGATGTTGTAGGTCATGTCGGACAACGGTGTCTGAATTTCCATTACCGGGAAATGCCTGTTGAAAAATAGGTAGTATGGATCAAACAAATTCCTAGTCTTCCCAATCAGACAAAAAGTAATGTAATGTTGTAGCAAGTCACAAATGGAAGGCAGCAGCTGGGGGTTGATCTGGGTCAAACATTTTTTAAACATAGCCAGTGCACATCTCTGTCTTGAAAGTATATACAGACCTTGAATAATGCCTATAAAGATGACTCCATCCTTTAATAAATGAATTGTGAGGGGAGGTCCTTTGATCTCCATAAGAAGTATTACATACCTGAAGGTGTTCAATTTTACTTAAAGCATAAGTCCACCCTAACACTAAAATCTCTACATCTACAGACATCCACAATCTAACACTAACCTATCTAATCCTGTAAAGAAGAAATCAGTATACATACCTTTTTTAAAGGGGATAAACACCTATAGGCATTTATACAAATCATGCTGAAGTTATTATATCCTGTTTTTATGGCCAGATGCTGGGATGTTTTAGCAATGAAAGTTTTGGCACTCCCAAAGCTTTGTCTGTCAGAACAACTCAGCATTCAGCCACAAAAACAGGAAATTAGTGGCTTCTGCTGGTATTTGCAGGCTCCTCTAGGAATTTTAAAGTGGAGTTCCACCCTTCTGCTCATTTGTTTCCTCTCCCCTCCAGTGCCACAATTGGCACCTTTCAGGTGGGGGGGGAGGCAGGATACCTTTGACAGGTTTCCTATTCCCACTTCCGGGAGCCACAGCTGCAGAT
Organism: Lithobates clamitans; assembly: GCA_037952925.1. Classification (NCBI taxonomy): domain Eukaryota; kingdom Metazoa; phylum Chordata; class Amphibia; order Anura; family Ranidae; genus Lithobates; species Lithobates clamitans. Next base: position 6,654,812 of record JBBGZY010000539.1, read on the forward strand.
TTTTACATCACGGCTTGGCTTCCTCCTTTTCCCCCTGCTGCCGGGCCAGTAGGAGAGAGGAGCGAAGCCTCGCACATGCACAGTAGGGCTCCTAGTGTGAAGTCGTAAGGCTACACTGCCGGGTTCTCTTACCCGCAATGGAGGCGGCAGCACCCAACAGCTGATGGAAACATCAGCTGAGGTGCAGACATCGCTGGACTCCAGGACAGGTAAGTGTCCTATTCTTAGAAGCCAGCAGCTGCAGTATGTGTAGCTGCTGGTTTTTAATTTTCGCAGTGGTGGGTGGACCTCTGCTTTAAATATATCAGAAACTTCAGCAGTGCAATCATTCTGTAACATAAATCTTTTCTTCTCCACCTGGGAGTTTAAGATGTCCCTGTCCACCTTTGCATGCTCCAACAACTTCTGTTGGAGCCTTCATATATAATACTGTAAATTAATACAAAAGAAAGAGTGGTATTATGGCAAACACAGGCATGCAGAACCAGGAAATCAAGCACACAAAACCATTAGAGTCCCAGAGAGACATAATGAACTGCTAGTTTTACTTCTCCAGCTTCCACTAAGAAGTAATATTGGTTATGGCTGGTCTGATCTATAATTTAGTTACTCATTCACATAAACACAAGGGCACAACAAGGAGAATTCTGAGATACCTTAGTGTATGCAGGGACTCCAATATTTACCAATATTATGAAAAAGGTTGCCATACATGCGCAGTCCGGTTTGAGCTACAATACATTTTACTTAAAGCCTAACTCCAGATTTCTTGTGACTTTAAATAGTTCATTTGAACCAAACTGGTGCAAGCAAATAATTTCCTTCACTAACATATGCTGTGAACACTATATGAACTGTATGTAGCATCACCTACATAGAGTATACACCGCTGTGTTTTGGCAGCAGGATGGGGACTTTCTGTCCTGCTCCAGGAAGAAAATTGAGTCCCATTGATTGGTTGAGATTGAGATTGTCATGTCATTCACCCAATCAGAGGAAGCCTTGAATAGTATTCATTGGTGAAAATAGAAAGCTTCCTGTGAATGACTGAGCATAACTTAACCTGACTCGATTTTGTTCTGGGAGAGGAAGGGGAAGTCTCCAGTTCACTGCCAGAGCACAGTGCTATATACTTTATATAGCTGAAAGGAACACAAATATCCCTCCCGCAGTGGCAATGGCAGTGAGGGTAGGGCTGTCATATTTCTTATAAATGGCTTTGATCAGTGTCTTGTCAGCCCTTGCTAACGTGGGCTATTCATTAATCATCAGATGAAGCAAAGCTTGTAGCAAAAGGGAATTCAACATACAATACAACATAAGGCATACTGAGCTGGCCAGCTGCAAACAGTTCTGTTTTACCATATGCCTAGGAGGTAGAAAAAAAGGGTTAAAAAGTCTGCAAGTAAAGTAAAATACCTGTTTCTGTGTTAGAAATACTCTTAGCCCCTGGGTTCTGTTGTGGCCTGACCAAGCACAGCAATTTTGCAGAATGAGAGGTGTCATCCCTTCCCAGTTTTCTTTGGCTAAATTACTCAGACCAATTAACTCTCCTATCTCCACATGATAAGGGCTAATTATTATGTAGTCCCAACATAATAACTATGAGGTATACTAACTCTCTTTGTGTTAACATAAAAGTGTGCACAAAACACAGTTCTGAATTTCAGACATGATTAACAGCTTTTTTGCACCTATTGTACAGATATAACAAAATGCTTTTGATGGTATATTTAATTAATGAATTAATGCTGAGTTCACACCTATGCAAATTGGATGTGGGTTTCCCCGCATTCCAATTTGCATGACAGGAGATTTCGCATGACAAGAGATTGTGACCTACTCTCTATGGAGCCGGTTCACATATCTCCGTTGCGGCTGTGGAGCAGCTTGCACAGGAACGCTGTGCGTCTTTGGCTCCGTTTCAGGGCTGAATTCAGGCAAAAATTCGACCCTGATTCATCCCTGAAACAGAAAACAGGGACGTACCAGACCCCTACTGTGAGCCGCATCTGTTTGAGGTGTGAACCCAGTCTAAAACATTTGTTGCCCCAAATGTCATATTCCTGATATGTGGCTGCTGTACCATATACTTGGTATAATAAAGGATCCTGTTCTCTCTGTATTGCTTCCTTTGTGTGAAATACCTGGTGTTCTTGCTAGTTCCCTTGCTTTCCTAATAAAAAAAACTGACCACACTAAGCAGGAGAACACACCATGGTCAGTTCTCTAGCTATGCTGGGAACTCAATGTGCTCTCCTCCAATGATCAGATTTGCCCTGATATGCCCCAACTTCACAGCCATTCACTGGCAAGCTTAGTGTGCAGCTGCTTCTCTTCCCCCAACTCGTGTGCAGCTGAGAACAGAGGGAATATGATCATTTATAAAAAGGGAAATAAGGTATTTATAATTTTTTTTATATCTATACAAAAATGTTTTGCCTCTCATTTCTATTTTAAACTGAATAGGTTGTTATACAAGGTGATCGTTTACAATCACTTTAATTTTTGAAATTATTTGTTAGGGTCTACATACATATTAGCTAAAACTTCCCAGTAGTTTCTCTTTGTCCACCAAGGTAACAATCTCTTTAGTTGTCCACAGAGGTGAATGGTGGCTATACTGCACGTGCTAACATACATCAGAATACTATTACTCAAACTTCATATGACAGGCTTATTCACCCATGTGATTTGGTCCCTAGAGACATATTACACATGTGATGTGGTTTGTTTGCCATATTAAAGGCATATCAGACTGCCCTACCATGACTGTCTCTGACAGTAAATGGCCAATGCCACTGTCATAATTTGAAGGAATGTACATTTTCAATGTCAGGTCTGTACTGGATATCTAACTGTTCAAGATAATGATCCTCCTGGGTTTTACAAACCAATGCACAAAGTTGATAAGCTTTGACACAGGGACATTTGTGGACTGCAGATTGAACACAACACAGTGCACTCTAGCTAGCAAACAAACCAGAAAAGATATTGCATTAAAGACCTTACATATAATTTTTTTTAAGTGAAGTAAATAGACGCTTATCATGACAAAATGCAATAACATTATCTCGCAGAAACAAACTAATTTCTAGAGTTTTGAGTCATAGCCATATTAAAAATTGGGGAATCCCCAAGTTAATAAAACATTGATTGAAATCAGATACCATGGCATTGTTTATGTTTTTTTGTTTTTTTTTTTCTTGGCTTGTTTGTGTTGGGGTAGGAAGATGACATGCAAGGCATAATTATAACCTGTTGGTGCCAAGAGCAATATCCAGCATTTCAAACATTGCTTAACATCTTGAAACTGAAAATTAAATCAGTAACACTTCCTCTAAACAGTGAAAGCTTCCAAAAAACAGGAAAGTGTGTCAAGAGTCCACTATGTACGAAAGACTGGCACAGGATCTGCCTTTTTTATTTTGAATGTTTTAATATTGAAATGCTGATTGCAATCTGCTGTCTATAGCTAATGTCTTGTTCCTACAGCAAAGGCCTGGAATAATTAAGGGTTTCATAACTGTTTAAATGCAGGGGAGGCTTAACTTTCATTTGGGTTTTATAGTGAATGAACCACAATATTCCAGTGCTGGAAATATTTTTACATTTTAAAGACCTTACTGTTTAGACTTTAAAGTTCAATACAGCCACTTAGAAAATGTAAGAATTTGTAAACTGACAAGGTCAAGACAACAAACAGAACAAATGTTTGAAATATGCATGGAACATTAATATCTATAACTTGCACTGGTCAGTAAACAAACCTACAAATAATTACCATTTATAGCTTACCGGATCAAATACAGTTAGAATAATATAACAATTCTTTATTTTTTTTGTATTATTATTTTTTGTCTTTGTCTGGTCTTTGCGTTAAAGTGTTACATGATAAAATACCACATGGATCAGGCACAGAAAACATTAACAAGCGTTACAACTTTCCAAGAATACTAAGATAGTTTTTTTTTTTTCTCCCTCTCCTATCCCTCCAACAATAGAGAGCCATATATGTACTAGATGCAGAGAATAATTGCATCAAGACCAACCACAGAATGCTATCGAGAACCAGCAGTGGCAATGTTGGAGAGCATGGGACACATTCTGCGGGAAGCAACCGCATCCCCAATGTAGGTCAGCATGTGTTCCAGTTATTATGCACTAGTTGATAATAGGGTCTATGACCTCATGGAGAAAGACCCACCAGGGGATGCTACCTCCCGCAAGTCAGATCCAAGCCCCAAAAGGAACATACCTCATATATCCCCAGTCAAGAAACTCAAGTGTTTTTTCAATTTCTAACAATACAATTACTCTGGTCCTAGAGTTTACATGGTCGACCTGCAGATTAGAAATGATTTATATGAGACTGGTCTCTGTAGCGAGCCAGTCACGATAGAAAATCTTGTGGTAAAGATGAGGTTGGCTTGTAAATTGGAGACATCCTGTAAGGACGTTATTCCACTGCATAGCTTAGTGTCATCTGCAAAGACAGAAATGGTACTTTTTATCCCAGACCCTATATCATTTAAAAAGCTATTAAAAAGTAAGGGTCCCAACATTGAACCGTGGGGTACACCACTGATAACCTTAGACCAGAGTAAGAGTCATTAACCACTACTTTCTGAATTCTGTCTTTTGACCAGTTTTCTATCCATTTACAAATTGATTTGTCCAAGCCTGTAGACTTGACCTTACGCATGAGCTATTTATTAGAAAGTTTTAGTGCATAATCCTTCTTTCATATCTATCATTACAATACATACCATATATTACTGATGTGCGCTTTAAAAATAACCCCTCACATATAATGCGCTACAAACATTGATTTTGTAAAGAAAAATCCTCTTTATTGTATTATGCCTTTGTGTATGCAGTGGGCTGATGGAATTGAGTTTTAAAAAATGGTTCAATTGCCTTGGCTAAAATGCTGAAAAAGCTGCATACTATATATCAGATTAAGACTAATGTAAACATGACTTTTGCTGAACAATGGCTCTCAATATCAACAGACAAAGCGGGCAGGCTATATAAGGAGAAAGTGAATGTTCCAGCTAGTATGCAATAAATAGAATATGACAAATCAGTCAATTTTTGGCTAGCTTAAAGCTGAACTGTAGGTAAACCACTAAATGCACAGATGAAATAGAGATACAAAAAAGAGTTCTGTCTCTCCAGTCCTAAAATTCAGATCTGCCACACAGACGGTCTAGTAGGGCAGGAGACTTGATTTTTCTCTGCTGCAGTTCAATAACCCATATAGGTATTGTCCCTCCTCCAGAATGTGACTAACCAGTGAATAGAGAAGCAGCAGACTTATGATCACAGCTCTCTTTAATTGTCCTCTATACTCCTATCAGAATGCTCCTTGCACTGCAGCACAACTGACTGGCTACTTTTACTGCTTCTCCCTCTCCCACTCTGAGCTCTGCTGTACAGGGAATGCAACAGGTTGACACCAGGTCACATTTGGGTACTTACACAGCTGGATGGATACATAGATGAATTTATTTGTGTATTTTACATATGCTTGGATTTTGTCTTTCATGCGAAAGAAAACACTTCTGCTGATTTTTGAAGGACCACTTAAGCATAGCAAAAAGTTACACATTTTTTTAAATTATCCACAAATTTACAACAAATCCATTTAATCCAACACATTGAGGGGGATGAAACAAGCAAATATTCTGTAATTCACCCCCAGCATCACTCCAGGCAGCAGGCTTCAGATATAGTCTACTGCTATCTTTGTGGGAGCAGTGGTATCCCCCGCAGAGGTCTGATGCTGCCTTCCCCTTCTGAGCCAGATATAGCCCTCCATTCTTCCACTTTGCTAATTGAAGAACTTTAGCTAAACAGAGAGTGTGTCAGATCACTGCAGAGAGACTGCAGCTCTTCATTTCAATAAAACTATGCGTTTAAAGATAAATGTATATTTTAAAAAGGTTATCTTCTTGCATGTAACATTATCAAGATGCATTAATGTTTTAAAAGTCTTCTTTTCTAGGCTTATATTTTAATATAAAGATGAATTTCAGGTCTGAAAAAGTTTGGACCCATGTAACTATGCAAACACCATACATGTGGGATCCTTCTAGAAGTCTGAAATTACTTTAGTAGACACTGCTACTCCAGTGAGTTCCACATGTTTCTGGGTCCCATGTAGAGCAACTTCCTTGCTGCATTGTAAGCACATGATGCCAGTCACTCAGCACGGGTGCCATTTAGAGATCGCTTTGCAGTTTATCAATGAAAGTGTTCTATAGGCGGGGCTTTACACAATAATTGTGCTTTGCTACTTCTCACTATGCAAGTCTATGGGTTTGATTTGGAGTGGAGATGGTTCACTTAGCAAAGTGAATGCTCATTGGGCTTAGTAAATAGGGTGACATTGGGGCTGAATTACAAAAGGCAAAAAAGACTGTGCACTTTGCAAGTGCAGTTGCACTCATTTTCCCCGGAGTTTAGCGAATGTGGGGAAGCTTCACTTTGTAAAGAATGCCCAATCAAGTGCAAAAAAAAAAAAAAACAGCATTTTTACTTGCACATTATTGGATAATGGAAATCACCAGAGCTTCAACACATTATGAAGCCTTTAGTAAATCAACCCCACTTTGTTCATTTTAAATACCAATCATGTGCAAGGAATATATAAACAGGAAGCAGTCCCTGACAAATGTAAGAAATTGTCAAGTGTTTTTTTTTTTTTTTTATCACCAGCAGCTACCAAAAACTGAAATATTACTTTTGCGTGGTTTTAACATTAAAAAAAATTGGATGACCTATAGCACATACCCACGTGCATTTCAGATACCTAACATGAACTCTATACATTGCATATATATATATATATATATATATATATATATATATATATATATATATATATACACACTCCCTAACTCACTGGCCACCTTTGTTAGGTACACCTTGCTAGTAGTGCTACTAGCCCAGTGAATGACATGAAATGGTACAAAGGTAACTGGTAAACTGCCAGAGGTTAAAAAAAAAATAGGTTAAAGTGACACTAAACACACACTGTTTAACCACTTCCCACCCGCCATATAGCAATATGACATTGGGGAAAGTGGTTCTGTCATCCTGACCGGACATCATATGACGTGATCAGGATAACAAGCCGGTGCGCACCCGTGGGGGCACGCAGCACAGCGATCGGTGGTGCTGTGTGTCAGTCTGACACACCGCAACACCGATCTCAGTAAAAATGACAGAGAGACTTTACCATGTGATCAGCTGTGTCCAATTACAGCTGATCACTTTGTAAATAGGAAGAACCATGTATCAGCTTTTCCTCAATCGCGTCTGACAGATGCGAGTAGAGGAGAGCCGATCAGCTGCTCTCCTGACAGGGGGGTCTGTACTGATTGATTATCAGCACAGCCCCCCGAGAATGCACTCCCAGGACCACCAGGGATGCCACCAGAACCACTAGGGATGGCCACCACTGATGACCACCAGGTATGCCACCCATGGCCACCAGGGATGACAATCTGTGGCCACATATGATGCCAATATGTGCCCACATATGATGCCAATTAGTGCCCATCAGCAATACCTGCCAGTGCCTCCATTGCAGTGATGCCCATCAATGCCATTTATCAGTGTCCATCAGTGCCACTCATCAGTGTCCATCAGTGCCACCTATCAGTACCCATCCATGCCCATCGGTGCCCACCTATCATTGCCCATCACTGCCACATATCAGTGCACATCAGTGCCACCCATAAGTGCCCATCAGTGCCGCCTTTGAGTGCCCAACAGTGTCACCTATGCGTGCCCATCTGTGCCGCCTAGGAGTGCCCATCAGTGCTGCATATCCGTGCCACATATCAGTGCCCATCAGTGCCGCCTATCAGTGCCCATCAGTGTCGCATATCAGTGCCCATCATTAATGCCCATTAGTGCCACCTCATTGGGGCCACCTCATCAGTGCCACCTTATCAGTGCCCATCAGTGAAGCCTCATCATTGCCCATATGTGAAGGAGAAAACACACTTGTTTACAAAATTTTATAACAGAAATGAAGAAAATGATAAAAATTTTGTTTGGGTACAGTATAGCATGACCGCGCAATTGTCATTTAAACAGCGACAGTGCTGAAAGCTAAAAATTGGCTTGAGCAGTAAGGGTGGGAAGTGGTTAATTTAAAGTGTCCCTTCTATTTCTGTATATGGATGATGGCACTGTAATTATTTTAATAAAAAAATAAAAAATCTAAGTACCTTTTTCCATATTGATATACAGCTATCACATGACCCAGATATTTCCCAGCCTGTCTGTAGGGAAACATAAGCAGGAGGAGCTTCTAGTCCTCTGCTGCTGGTCATATGTTCAAAATTAAAATTAAAAAAAAACAGCCTTTGGAATACAGAGTAAAAATAAATAATATCGATAAACTGTTTTGAATTGCCATACAAATATCTATTTGAAATCAAATCTTTATTATTTTTTGTCACTCTCCTCCAGTCTGTGTCTTAGAATAAGAGGGAGGTGAAGCCACCATCAGTCTACATGTAATATCCTGCCCCCATTGTGTTTAGCTGGTTAGTGGGCATGGAGGAGGAGCGAGGGAGTGGGCTGTCATTTACTACTGTGTATGCACCCACATGTGTGACTCTATAGTCACATGGGTTGCTCAAATGTGATAGGGAGGAAATTCTCATCATAGAAACTCACTGAAAACTGAGCACGTGTAGCGTTGCCACCACTGCTGCAAAATCCCTAGCTGAATTAGGGACATGAACAGAAGGTGGAGATAGAGAGCAGCTGGATCAACCAGTTTTTTTGTGGAATGCATATCAGTTTTTCTTTTTAAAATTGTTGTTTCTTTTTGTTTATAGCACAAAAATTAAAGACCACAGAGGTGATCAAATACCACCAAAAGAAAGCTCTATTTGTGGGAAGAAAATGATAAAAATTTAGTTTGGGCACAGTGTTGCATGACCGTGCAATTGTCATTCAAAATGCAACAGCACTGAGAGCTAAAAATTGTTCTGGGCAGGAAGAGGGGAAAGTGCCTGGTATCTAAGTGGTTAAGCAATATTTGGATAGTATTGTACTGCAGGAACTACTATATTGCTCTCAAAATAGTGAGAAAATGGCAATTAACAAAGAAAGACAGAAAGAGCATTATGACCCTTAAAAGTGTAGGTCTTTCTTTTAGATAAATTGCAAGGAATCCATGGTGTCAATGAATACAGTTTGCTACACCATTTCAAAGCACTTGGAAGCAGAATCAGAAGACAAGTTTCTGAGAGTCAAAAGTTTGCATGACAGGCAGCTCACAGGTCAACAGCTTCGAGCACAGCTTAACACTGATCAAAGTAAGCAAGTCTTAGTTTCAACTGGGAAGAGAAGCTGCAGGTTTGACAGCTTGAGGGGCTGTAAGAAAACCATTGCTATGTTGGCAAAATAGGAAAAAGAGGCTTGCCTGAGCCATGAAGCACTGCTAGTGGACCACTGAAGACTCAAAGAAGGTCTTTTGGACTGATGAATCAAAATTTGAGATCTTCGGTTCATCATGCATGATTTTTTGTGTGACACCAATTGGCAAACATGGAGGAGGAAGCATGAAGTTCTGGGGCTCTTTGGATGGATCCCTAAACCAAAACTATTACCATAATATTTTGCGGCACCATACCCCTGGAATACACCTAGTTGGTCATGGGTTCATCCTACAGCAAGATAATGACCCAAAACATACCTCTAGGATGTGTTCAGAAATACCTTAGAAGAAAAGAACAAGATGGTAGGCTTCAAATTATGGAATGGCAAGCATGGTCTCCAGAACTAATCAAGCTGGTTTGGGATGAACTGGCCAGAAGGGTGAGAACAAAGCAACCTTCAAGTGCAACTCATTTGTGGGAGTGTCTGCAATAGTGTTGGGAAGAACTTTCTGAACAATTTTTGAGTTCCATCGTAGAAAATATGCCAAAATGTAATCTAAAATATGTAAACTTTAAATTACATTATGTTAAAGAAAATAATACCACAATTTAGTTTTTATGTCCAATTGTTTATTTGTTCTATGCTTTATTTCAGAGTACAGTGAGACAATAAACAGCATAAGTTTCAATAAACACTGGAAAAATTGTGTCATTCTAAAGCATTTGACCTGTAGTGTTGCTATGTAAATTATTTAGTAAATAATTATGTTATATTAATATATAAAAACATCAGAAAAGCACAGCAGGTTTATGATTGATATATAGAAAATCTCCAATTTAACAGCGATGCTGTTCTTAATGGCTTGTGTGAAAGTAACTTTTCTTGATCAAATTAGCAGCATCCTGGATACATGTGCTAGATGCAAGAACAAATGATTTCATGCATGTTCTGGTCTACAAAGTTAGACCTTTATGAAGTTGAAAAAAGGGTTTAGATTGTTTGGTGGAAAGCAGGGTCACCTAATAAATGCTGTGTTTGCAGGATAATTAAACTACATTTCATTTATGCTCTGATAAAATATAGCTTTTATTTAGACAAATGTTGTGCAGAAGTACCCTTAATGGATAATGCACAATTTCGTCCTATATCCATCATTACAAGGCTGAAAAATCAATTTACACAACCTTGTAAATTCTCAACACCTGCCATTATTTTCTCTTTCCTTTCCTCTGCACTGTGATTTAATAGGGAGTTTATGAATGTAGGAAAGGTTTTATGAAATGTTTTCAACACGTTCCTCATTGGTCTCTACTGTAAGCAGAAACGAAAGCCCTGCTTGACCAGTTCTGTTCTTAGCTGCTCAAATGAAATGATTATAATATAGAAGGATAAGAGATGGATTCAATGGTGACAGGATGATTTGGAACAGCCAATGGCACCAATGTATAGACACATTTGAAGTAATATGCCAATCAAATTGTTTTTCATTTGTAAAAATCAAATTTGTTCACTTGCTATAACGAAAATGGGATTGATTTACTGAGGCAAATCGACTGTTTACAGGGGGATTTTTACCAGAAATTTGTGACTGAGGTGAAGCTCTGCTGGCTTCCGTCATCCAATCACATGCAAGCAAATAAGCTGTTTTTTTCTAGTGCAGGGAGTACATGTCATAAGTGGCAACCATGCACAGTGCTGAATGGCAGAGGGATGACAGTTGTGCTGTATGTAAGATGTGAGATGTGAGCTTTAATGTGATACAAATCCCAGTGGTGATAGCTATAATAAAAGTGATACACTTGAATAAAGGACCGAGACACATTTGACCTTTCAGACATGGGTATATAAATCTAATAGCCTTAGAAGCTGATATTGCCTTCTTTACAAAGAAATTACATAACTTTTTGCAGCCATTTTTCACAACTGCCCACCAGTCTCTGACATCAACTCAGGCAAATTTTTGACCACTGCTCCATGCAAGAAAGAAGTTTATGGGTTTCCTTGCATTAGCTGCCTGTTTCAGATCCCCCACAACATTTTAATCTAATTCAAATCAGGGCTATGATTAGGCCAGGTCATAATCTTCTGTGTTTTCTTTTTGAACTATTGCTTGCTCGATTTGCTCTTATACTTCAGATCATTATTGTGCTGAAAATCCATTCCCACTTTATATTTAACCTTTGATATCCTCAAATTCTCATTCAGCATACTTTGATATGATACAGAATTCATGGTTGCCTTGATGACTGCAAGCTGCCCAGGCTCTTCCGCATTAAATCCCCAAACTATAACCTTTCCACCACCATGTTTCACAGTTGGTATAAGCTTCTTCTGAAATGCTGTCTTGTCCAAATAAATGTGCTTTGCCACCAACTGTTGTAATGCCGCATACACACGAGCGGACTTTTCGACAGGACTGGCCCGACAGTCTATCCGACAGACTTTCGGCGGACTTCCAACAGACTTTCCGAACAAACGGACTTGCCTACACACGATCACAGCAAAGTGCGACGTATTTCTATGTGATGACATATGACCAGACTAAAATAAGGACGTTTATAGCCAGTAGCCAATAGCTGCCCTAGCGTCGGTTTTCGTCCGTTGGACTAGCATACAGACGAGCTGACTTTTCGATAGGAACTGGGGCCGGCAGAGTTCCGACGTAAAGATTTCAAACATGTTCCAAATCTAAAATCCGTCAGATTTTCGACCGAAAAAGTCTGCTGCAGGTCCGATGAAGCCCACATACGATCGAATTGTTCGCCAGACTCAGTTAGTCAGACCAGTCTGGTCGAAAAGTCCACTCGTGTGTACGCGGCATAAGAGTTACTTGCAGACCCCAGTGAAAATTTGAGATTCTTGGAAAATTATTTTCACATCAGTTTGCACCTAGGTTGACTTTGTTGGCTGGACAGTTACCACTAATTTATCATTTTCCTCACTGTAAAATAACTGAATTCAAATAATTTGGCAATCTTTTCTAGGGGGGCTCTGTCAATGGGCATTGAACTTGTGTCAATAACATCAATCTGACATCAATTTGGGATGCTTCTGAGATCTTTCAGAATTCATTGACAGGTGCATTTAACCTTCAGTTGACCTCTTCTGAACTGCATTTGTTCTGCTTCATAGACTTTTGTTTGAATACAAAACCCATCTGACAGCATCTATATGTAAACTGTATACAGTCGTATGCAAAAGTTTAGGAACCCCTGACAATTTCCATGATTGTCATTTATAAATATTTGGGTGTTTGGATCAGCAATTTGATTTTGATCTATCAAATAACTGAAGGACACAGTACTATTTCAGTAGTGAAATTAGGTTTATTAGATTAACAGAAAATGCGCAATATGCATCAAAATGAAATTAGACAGGTGCATAAATTTGGGCACCCCAACAGAAAAATCACATCAATATTTAGTAGAGCCTTCTTTAGCAGAAATAACAGCCTTTAGACACTTTCTATAGCCTGTAATGAGTGTCCGGATTCTGGATGAATGTATTTTGGACCATTCCTCCTTACAAAACATCTCCAGTTCAGTTAGGTTTGATGGTTGCATGGACAGCCCGCTTCAAATCACCCCACAGATGTTCAATGATATTCAGGTCTGGGGACTGGGATGGCCATTCCAGAACATTGTACTTGTTCCTCTGCATAAATGCTCGAGTAGATTTTGAGCAGTGTTTTGGGTCTTTGTCTTGTTGAAATATCCAGCCCCGGCGTAACTTCAACTTTGTGACTGATTCCTCAACAGTATTCTCAAGAATCTGTTGATATTGAGTGGAATCCATGCGACCCTCAACTTTAACCAGATTCCCAGTACCAGCACTGGCCACACAGCCCCACAGCATGATGGAACCTCCACCAAATTTTACTGTGGGTAGCAAGTGTTTTTCTTGGAATGCTGTGTTCTTTTGCTGCCATGCATAACGCCCCTTGTTATGACCAAATAACTCAATCTTTGTTTCATCAGTCCACAGCACCTTATTCCAAAATGAAGCTGGCTTGTCCAAATGTGCGTTTGCATACCTCAAGCGACTCAGTTTGTGGTGTGTGTGCAGAAAAGGCTTCTTTCGCATCACTCTCCCATACAGCTTCTTCCTGTGCAAAGTGCGCTGAATTGTTGAAGGATGCACAGTGACACCATCTGCAGCAAGTTGATGTTGTAGGTCTTTGGAGGTGGTCCATGGGCTGTTTTTGACCGTTCTCACCATCCTTCACCTTTGCCTCTCCAATATTTTATGTGGCCTGCCACTTCTGGCCTTAACAAGAACTGTGCCTGTGGTCTTCCATTTCCTCACTATGTTCCCCACAGTGGAAACTGACAGCTTATATCTCTGCGATAACTTTTTGTAGCCTTCCCCTAAACCATAATGTAGAACAATCTCTGTTTTCAGATCATTTGAGAGTTGTTTTGAGGCCCCCATGTTGCCACGCTTCAGAGGAGAGTCAAAGAGAATAACAACTTGCAATTGGCCACCTTAAATACGTTTTCTCATGATTGTATGCACCTGTCTATGAAGTTCAAGGCTTAACAAGCTCACCAAAACAATGTGGGTTCCAATTAATCAGTGCTAGTAGTTACAGGTATTCAAATCAACAAAATGACAAGGGTGCCCAAATTTATGCACCTGTCTAATTTCATTTTGATGCATATTGCACATTTTCTGTTAATCCAATAAACCTAATTTCACTACTGAAATATGACTGTGTCCTTCAGTTATTTGATAGATCAAAATGAAATTGCTGATCCAAACACCCAGATATTTATAAATGACAATCATGGAAATTGTCAGGGGTTCCTAAACTTTTGCATACGACTGTATATATAGATATAGATATATATATACTGTATATAGATTATATTCTGTGCTATTTTTGTATAGCTTTTCATAAAGATCAAATCAAAGATCAAGTGTAGAGAAGCTGTTCTTTCTCTGAAAGCACAAAATAAGAGATGATTTCTAATATCAAGATATAAATGTACAACACAGAAAAACTTCAGTCTCTACAAATAATCAGCATGATGGCATTCACCAAATATACAGTGAGGTCCCTCTATGAAGCAGACAAGTTCTAGACATATTCACAAACTGGCTTTTAAAGTGCAGCCATCTATTATCCCTTGCCTCTGATCACAGCCAGCTTTGGGGGACACTTTTTGATAGCATAAAAGCTTTGTTCTGACAAAAGACATTTTTGAAGAATAGACATGAAGTTTAGAAGAAAAGAAGTGCCTGCTTACAGATAACAAAAAAAAAAGAGAAACCATCCAACAGCAATTACTGTGTGCACAGAATATAAAATGGATATTAATACACTATAGAGCAATTAGCTAAATTCATTTTTTTACTTAGAAATATTATTGTAAACTAGACATTAGGGATGAGCCGAACACCCCCCGGTTCGGTTCGCACCAGAACCCGCGAACGGACCGCAAGTTCGCACGAACGTTAGAACCCCATTGACGTCTATGGGACTCGAACGTTCGAAATCAAAAGTGCTCATTTTAAAGGCTAATTTGCATGGTATTGTCCTAAAAAGGGTTTGGGGACCCGGGTCCTACCCCAGGGGACATGTATCAATGCAAAAAAAACTTTTAAAAACGGCCGTTTTTTCGGGAGCAGTGATTTTAATGATGCTTAAAGTAAAAAAAAAAAAGTGAAATATTCCTTTAAATATCGTACCTGGGGGGTGTCTATAGTATGCCTGTAAAGTGACGCGTGTTTCCCATGTTTAGAACAGTCCCTGCACCAAATGTCATTTTTAAAGGAAAAAATCTCATTTAAAACTGCTTGCGGGTTTAATGTCATGTCGGGTCATGGCAATATGGATGAAAATCAGTGAGACAAACGGCATGGGTACCCCCCAGTCCATTACCAGGCCCTTTGGGTCTTGTATGGATATTAAGGGGAACCCCGCACCCAAATTAAAATAAGGAAAGGTCCCTATATACTCTGAACAGCAGTATTCAGGCGGTGCAAACAAGACAGGGACTGTAGGTTTGTTGTTAAGTAGAACATTTTTTTTGAACATTTTTAATGTGTTTAGCTCCAGCCAAAAAATCTTTTCTAAGCTTTTTGGAAAACATAGGGAAGGGTTATCACCCCTGTGACATTTGTTTTGCGTCTTTCCTCCTCTTCAGAAGATTTCACCTCACTTTTTTGTCCCAATGAAAAATGTTTTTTGAAAATTTGGGTTTTTTTGTGGAACAAGGATTGGAAAGCATCAGTGGAAAGGAAAAATTGTTTTCCCATATTAACTCTTACAGGAGAGAATTTCCCTTCCTTAGGGGTAGATTTCATCTCACTTCCTGTTGTCTCCTTCCGTTTGCAAGTAGGAGTCGTTTGTAAGTTAGATGTTTGAAAGTAGGGTCCTGCCCTATATACTCAGCAGAAATTTGGGCCTTAGGTGTTGCTGTGGCCAAAACACTGTAAGCCCTCACAGGGCCCTGCTGTGAAATATTAGATCAAGAATTGTAATTACATGCCCCTGTTGAACAGCAGCTGAAAAATTAGGCCTTAGGCACTGGTGCTGGTGCCACAACACTGCAACCCCTCACAGACACTCTAGTTGGAACGCAGGAACGAGCCCTGCTGCAAAGTATTGCATCAAAAATTGTAATTACACGCCCCTGTTAGACAGGGGCAGAAAAATTGGGTCTTAGGCACTGGTGCTGGTGCCACAACACTGCAACCCCTCACAGACACTCTAGTTGAAACGCAGGAACAAGCCCTGCTGCAAAGTATTGCATCAAAAATTGTAATTACACGCCCCTGTTAGACAGGGGCTGAAAAATTGGGTCTTAGGCACTGGTGCTGGTGCCACAACACTGCAACCCCTCACAGACACTCTAGTTGGAATGCAGGAACGAGCCCTGCTGCAAAGTATTACATCAAAAATTGTAATTACACGCCCCTGTTAAACAGGGGCTGAAAAATTGTGCCTTAGGCACTGGTGGTGGCGCCCAGAACCAAAAATGTTCTTACAAGCTATCAGCGTGATGATTGAGGAGGAAGAGGATAATTACTCAGGGATAGTCACTCAGCATCAGCATAGGCAGTCTTTGAAGGGATCTGAGATTTCAAAAAAAATTATTCGGTTACATCTGCATCAGGTGCTTGGTAGCTGGTGGTGATCCAAGACTGATTCATTTTTATGAAGGTCAGCCGATCGACCGAGTCGGTGGACAGACGCACCCTGTGATCGGTTACCACGCCTCCAGCAGCACTGAATGTGCGTTCCGAAAGAACGCTGGATGCAGGACAGGCCAGTAGCTCAATTGCATACTGTGCAAGCTCTGGCCAGTGATCCATCCTCAAGACCCAGTAACCCAGAGGATTTTCGGTGGGAAAGGTGTCCAAGTCTGATCTTGCCCCTAGGTATTCCTGCACCATGTAAAACAGACGCTGGCGATGGTTGCTGGAACCGATCATACCTTGGGGCTGCGGACCAAAAAATTGTCTGAACGCATCGGTCAGACGGCCACCTTCTCCACCGCTCCTTCTTTGACTGACCGAAGCCTCAGCAACACGTTGTCCAGAAACAGGAGTTTGTAACCTCCCAGTCTCTGGGAACGCGTTGCACAGACCTTTCTGCAAGGCCTCCCGAAGATGTTTCATCCTCTGCTCCCTCTGCGATGGCAAGATAAGGTCCGCAACCTTACCCTTGTAACGTGGATCAAGGAGGGTTGCCAGCCAGTATTGGTCCTTCTCCTTGATACCACGAATACGAGGATCCTTACGCAGGCTTTGCAGGATCAGGGAGGCCATGCAGCGTAGGTTTGCTGAGGCATTCGGTCCGGAGTCCTCTGGGTCACTAAGGACAACAACGTCCGCAGCCACCTCCTCCCAGCCACGTACAAGTCCATGTGTTCCTTGGGACTGATCCCTTAAAGACTGCTGATGCTGAGTGCCAGGCTCCACCTCCATACTGACACAATCTTCCTCCTCCTCCTCCTCCTCCTCCTCGTCCTCTTCCTGTGTGATCGGCGGGCACGCAGGAACACTGTCTGGATAAAGGGGGCCTTGAGAGCTAAGGAAGTCCTCCTCTTCCTGCCTCTGTTCTGCCTCAAGTGCCCTGTCCATTATTCCACGCAGCGTGTGCTCCAACAGGTGGACAAGGGGGACAGTGTCACTGATGCATGCACTGTCAGTGCTCACCATCCTCGTGGCCTCCTCGAATGGTGACAGGACAGTGCATGCATCCCTGATCATGGCCCACTGGCGTGGGGAAAAAAAACCAAGGTCCCCTGACCCTGTCCTGGTGCCATAGTCGCACAGGTACTCATTGATGGCCCTCTGCTGCGTGTGCAGCCGCTGCAGCATGGCCAACGTCGAGTTCCACCTGGTGGGCATGTCACAGATTAGGCGGTTCTTGGGCAGGTTAAACTCCTTTTGGAGGTCCGTCAGCCGAGCACTGGCATTATATGACCGGCGGAAATGCACACAGACTTTCCTGGCCTGCCTCAGGACATCCTGTAAGCCCGGGTACCTGCCCAAGAACCGCTGCACCACCAAGTTAAGGACGTGAGCCAAACAGGGCACATGGGTCAGTTGTCCCTGTCGGAGGGCAGAGAGGAGGTTGGTGCCATTGTCGCAAACCACCATTCCTGCCTTAAGTTGGCGTGGCGTCAACCACCTCTGAACCTGCCCCTGCAGAGCTGACAGAACCTCTGCCCCAGTGTGGCTCCTGTCCCCCAAGCACACCAGCTCAAGCACCGCATGGCATCTTTTGGCCTGCGTACTTGCGTAGCCCCTTGAACGCCTACGGAGCACCGCTGGTTCCGAGGAAGAGGCCATGGAGGAAGAAGAAGAGGAGGGGGTGGAGGAGAGAGGTGTGTCACAATCAGCATTTTGGAGGCGTGGTGGCGGAACAACCTCCAACACTACTGCACCTTGTCCTGCATCCTTCCCAGCTGCCAGCAGAGTCACCCAATGCGCCGTGAAACTTAAGTAACGTCCCTGTCCATGCCTGCTGGACCATGAGTCAGCGGTAATATGCACCTTACCGCTGACCGCCCTGTCCAGCGAGGCATGGACATTGCCTTCCACATGCCGGTAGAGAGCCGGAATCGCCTTCCGTGAGAAAAAGTGGCGTTTGGGTACCTGCCACTGAGGAACCGCACATTCCACAAACTCACGGAAGGGGGCAGAGTCTACCAACTGAAAAGGCAGCAGTTGAAGTGCTAGCAATTTTGCCAAGCTAGCATTCAACCGCTGGGCATGTGGATGGCTGGGAGCAAACTTCTTTCGGCGGTGCAGCAGCTGGGGCAGGGAAATTTGCCTGGTACAATCTGACGTCGGTGTACCAAAAGCAGATTGCCCATAAGTACTTGGCTGTGACACACCTAATTCTACACCTTCATTCCTCTCACTGCAGGTCGCAGAGAGGACTGAAGGTCTAGTGGGGTTGGAAATCTCAGCTGATGAGGAGCAAGGAGAGATCGTCTTTGTTCTTTGGTGTGGGTCTTTTAGATACGCTTGCCAACGAACTGCATGGCAGGTCAACATATGTCTGGTCAAGCATGTGGTACCCAAGCGGGAGATGTTTTGGCCACGCGAGATACGCTTGAGACATATATTGCAAATAGCAGCGGTGCGATCTGATGCACTCGTCTCAAAAAAGGCCCACACCAAAGAACTTTTTGAATAACGCGCAGAGACTGCAGCGCCCTGCACATGTGGAGCTTTGGGGTGTGATGCAGTCAATGTGCTGCCCTTAGGCTGGCCCCTGGAGGGCATCCTGCCTAGTTGGTGATGTGCCACCTCCTCCTCCTCCTCCTCCTCCTCCTCCTCCTCTCTCCTATCAGGCACCCACGTTGAGTCAGTGACCTCATCATCCCCTCCCTCCTCATCACTGGAGCAAACCTGGCAGTATGCTGCAGCAGGGGGAGCATGACTGCCAGATTGCTGTCCTTCTTGGGCACCCCCTCTGTCCGTGCTCATGTTACTGCCTTCATTGAGCTCAGTATCATCATCAGAGCCTTCCAAACGCTGGGCATCCTCCTGGAGCATGTACCCAACACTGTGGTCAAACAGTTCGAGGGAATCCTCATGAGGACATGGTGGAGCTAGGGAAGGAGTCACTGATGACATTGAGCTGAGGGAAGAGGCCGCTGCTTTGCCAGACAAAGCACCCTGGGCATGGGTGAGAGAGGATGAGGAGGATGAGGACGGCTTGGTCATCCACTCGACCAAGTCTTCCGCATGTTGCGGCTCAACACGGCCAGCTGCCGAAAAAAAGGCCAAGCGTGTCCCATGGCCACGTGCTGATGAGGATGCACCGTCTCCACGACCAGCACTAGACACAGAGCCTGCTTGCCCTCTCTTATTGGCTTGTGACTGTCTGCCTCTCCTTCTTGGCCTTCCAGACATACTAATGGCCTGTAGCTGCACTAAGCTGGGATAGAACACCTGTAATTTTCTTCAGGTAGCTTTATATACTGTAACCAGACAAGCCTGCCTGTCAGTAGGAAGATAACAGGAACGGATCTAGCTGAACACTGTGAGCAGGACGTACTGCACTAAATGTATATAGCAGGAACGGATCTAGCTGAACACTGTGAGCAGGACGCACTGCACTGAATGTAAATAGCAGGAACGGATCTAGCTGAACACTGTGAGCAGGACGCACTGCACTGAATGTAAATAGCAGGAACGGATCTAGCTGAACACTGTGAGCAGGACGCACTGCACTGAATGTAAACAGCAGGAACGGATGTAGCTAAACACTGTGAGCAGGACGCACTGCACTGAATGTAAATAGCAGGAACGGATCTAGCTGAACACTGTGAGCAGGACGCACTGCACTGAATGTAAATAGCAGGAACGGATCTAGCTGAACACTGTGAGCAGCACGCACTGCACTGAATGTAAATAGCAGGAACGGATCTAGCTGAACACTGTGAGCAGGACGCACTGCACTGAATGTAAATAGCAGGAACGGATCTAGCTGAACACTGTGAGCAGGACGCACTGCACTGAATGTAAATAGCAGGAACGGATCTAGCTGAACACTGTGAGCAGGACGCACTGCACTGAATGTAAATAGCAGGAACGGATCTAGCTGAACACTGTGAGCAGCACGCACTGCACTGAATGTAAATAGCAGGAACGGATCTAGCTGAACACTGTGAGCAGGACGCACTGCACTGAATGTAAATAGCAGGAACGGATCTAGCTGAACACTGTGAGCAGGACGCACTGCACTGAATGTAAACAGCAGGAACGGATGTAGCTAAACACTGTGAGCAGGACGCACTGCACTGAATGTAAATAGCAGGAACGGATCTAGCTGAACACTGTGAGCAGCACGCACTGCACTGAATGTAAATAGCAGGAACGGATCTAGCTGAACACTGTGAGCAGGACGCACTGCACTGAATGTAAATAGCAGGAACGGATCTAGCTGAACACTGTGAGCAGGACGCACTGCACTGAATGTAAACAGCAGGAACGGATGTAGCTAAACACTGTGAGCAGGACGCACTGCACTGAATGTAAATAGCAGGAACGGATCTAGCTGAACACTGTGAGCAGCACGCACTGCACTGAATGTAAATAGCAGGAACGGATCTAGCTGAACACTGTGAGCAGGACGCACTGCACTGAATGTAAATAGCAGGAACGGATCTAGCTGAACACTGTGAGCAGGACGCACTGCACTGAATGTAAATAGCAGGAACGGATCTAGCTGAACACTGTGAGCAGGACGCACTGCACTGAATGTAAATAACAGGAACGGATCTAGCTGAACACTGTGAGCAGGACGCACTGCACTGAATGTAAATAGCAGGAACGGATCTAGCTGAACACTGTGAGCAGGACGCACTGCACTGAATGTAAACAGCAGGAACGGATGTAGCTAAACACTGTGAGCAGGACGCACTGCACTGAATGTAAATAGCAGGAACGGATCTAGCTGAACACTGTGAGCAGGACGCACTGCACTGAATGTAAATAGCAGGAACGGATCTAGCTGAACACTGTGAGCAGCACGCACTGCACTGAATGTAAATAGCAGGAACGGATCTAGCTGAACACTGTGAGCAGGACGCACTGCACTGAATGTAAATAGCAGGAACGGATCTAGCTGAACACTGTGAGCAGGACGCACTGCACTGAATGTAAATAGCAGGAACGGATCTAGCTGAACACTGTGAGCAGGACGCACTGCACTGAATGTAAATAACAGGAACGGATCTAGCTGAACACTGTGAGCAGGACGCACTGCACTGAATGTAAATAGCAGGAACGGATCTAGCTGAACACTGTGAGCAGGACGCACTGCACTGAATGTAAATAGCAGGAACGGATCTAGCTGAACACTGTGAGCAGGACGCACTGCACTGAATGTAAATAACAGGAACGGATCTAGCTGAACACTGTGAGCAGGACACACTGTACTAAATGTAAATAGTCTAGCTGCCTGACCGTGGTACTAATAGGATCAAAAAGAACACCTGTAATTTTCTTCAGGTAGCTTTATATACTGTAACCAGACAAGCCTGCCTGTCAGTAGGAAGATAACAGGAACGGATCTAGCTGAACACTGTGAGCAGGACGTACTGCACTAAATGTATATAGCAGGAACGGATCTAGCTGAACACTGTGAGCAGGACGCACTGCACTGAATGTAAATAGCAGGAATGGATCTAGCTGAACACTGTGAGCAGGACGCACTGCACTGAATGTAAATAGCAGGAACGGATCTAGCTGAACACTGTGAGCAGGACGCACTGCACTGAATGTAAACAGCAGGAACGGATGTAGCTAAACACTGTGAGCAGGACGCACTGCACTGAATGTAAATAGCAGGAACGGATCTAGCTGAACACTGTGAGCAGGACGCACTGCACTGAATGTAAATAGCAGGAACGGATCTAGCTGAACACTGTGAGCAGCACGCACTGCACTGAATGTAAATAGCAGGAACGGATCTAGCTGAACACTGTGAGCAGGACGCACTGCACTGAATGTAAATAGCAGGAACGGATCTAGCTGAACACTGTGAGCAGGACGCACTGCACTAAATGTAAATACCAGGAACGGATCTAGCTGAACACTGTGAGCAGGACGCACTGCACTGAATGTAAATAGCAGGAACGGATCTAGCTGAACACTGTGAGCAGGACGCACTGCACTGAATGTAAATAGCAGGAACGGATCTAGCTGAACACTGTGAGCAGCACGCACTGCACTGAATGTAAATAGCAGGAACGGATCTAGCTGAACACTGTGAGCAGGAAGCACTGTACTGAATGTAAATAGCAGGAACGGATCTAGCTGAACACTGTGAGCAGGACACACTGCACTGAATGTAAATAGTCTAGATAGAAGATAACAGGAACGGATCTAGCTAAACTGAATACAGTGTATATATATATATGCAACACCTGGGATGCATATATATACACAATACACTGTAAGTGCAGCTAACTGACTGACTGTTCTGCCTAATCTATCTAACTCAAATCAAATGACACTGTCTCTCTCTCTCTCTATCGCTCAGCACACCGGAACACACACTACACAGGGCCGCCGTGCAGGCGGCCTTATATAGTGTGGGGTGTGTACTAAATCCCCTGAGCCATAATTGGCCAAAGCCACCCTGGCTTTGGCCAATTACAGCTCTCCCTACTGACGGCGCTGTGATTGGCCAAGCATGCGGGTCATAGTGCATGCTTGGCCAATCATCAGCCAGCAATGCACTGCGATGCCGCAGTGAATTATGGGCCGTGACGCGCCACACGAATTTGGCGCGAACGGCCCATATCGTTCGCAATTCGACGGACGGTCGAACAGCCGATGTTCGAGTCGAACATGGGTTCGACTCGAACACGAAGCTCATCCCTACTAGACATTTACCTACTGGGAGATTGAAGACACTATTTGTTTCAAGCTTTACTAACATTGTAACCCTTATTTTTATGTTATTTACATTCCAATGTATTCATTAAAATAAAGCACAGTAAAGACTGATCATAGACAAGAAAATACATATTCAAAGGAATATAATATTATTAATATTGTTGTTATCTTAATTATTACCTGTGTAGAGAAGTGCCCCTTTACTTGCCTTCCCCAGGAGAAGGTGCAAGGCTCCCTCCCATCATCTACTGGACTCATGGACACACCTGGGGGATATAAATTGCATCCCCTGCCACATTCCTGTGCACACTGGGACTATGCCTAATAGAACAGCTGTTATGGGCTTGTTATGGGCTTGCTATCTGCAACCAGCTGCCCCAATGTCAGAATCGATGTGTGGGTCATAGAATGTCATAAGAGAATGCAGCACTAACCTAAGTCCCAGTCTCATGGTGGATTATGTCTGTACAGATTTCCCAGTACAGATATTTAAGTGTGGTGGCATTGCTCACAGCTTCCTGGACTGTTTTACCAGAGAATTCTGCAGCAGTACCTCTTTGGAGCTTGCTGCAGAGATTCTGTCCTCACCCACCCAGGCTATCTGCTGCAGCAAGTCCTTTGACAAGTAAGATATCATATTCCTTAAAGCAGAACTTCTGTTGCTGATCTCCTACCTTCACCAACTATGTTATCCATGTTCCTCTGAGCTCTGTAGTTCCTCTGTAGTAGCCTACTGATCTTGCTGAAAAACCATGATTGCCCATTGATTTCCTGTTTGTAAGACCGCTGTACCCTCAGCCAGAGGTCTTGTCACTGCCCACCAGTAGTTCTCTCAATCTGAGCGGGGATTTTTATTTCCACCCTGCTCGCTGTAGTTGGCGGAGGGGGTCTCACAGCCCCCGGTCTGTGCTGCCCAAAGAGGTGGTGTCCTCCTCCTCTGCTCCCTCCTCCTCCCTGCCAGCACTTCTCCCACTCTGCGCCCCCCCCCACCCCCGCTGCCACCGCCCGCCTGCCATCTCTCTCCAGTGCAGAGCAGGGATAGTTAGAGATCAGAGATCATCCACATGACATAGCAGAGATCTCAGGCTGACAGGTCTTGTATGTGAGATGCTGATCACCGTACGTCCCGCCTCCCATACCGGCTTTTTAACAGTGCACTGTCTATCACAATGACAGTCCAGGAGGCGAGCAGTGTTTTCACTTACAAAACCTGTCAGCCGGAGATCTCCGCTCTGTCATGTGGTTGATCTCTGGTAACTATCCCTGCTCTGCACTGATGGGCATTGATAAGCTGCAATAGTGTGCACTGGTGAGACCGCACTTATAATCTGCACTGGTGAGATTGCACCAATAAGCTGCACTGATGAGACCACACTGATAAGCTGCACTGGTGAGACCGCACAGATAAGCTGCACTGGTGGGCACTGGTGAGACCACACTGATGAGGCAGAACTGATGGGCACTAATAAGCTGCACTGGTGGGCACTGTTGGGCACTGGTGAGACCGCACTAATGGGCACTGATAAGCTGCACTGGTGAGACTGCAATAAAGGGGCACTGATGAGACCACACTGATGGGCACTGATAATCTGCACTGGTGGGACTGGTGAGACCGCACTGATAAGCTGCACTGGTGAGACTGCACTAATGGGCACTGATAATCTGCACTGCTGAGACTGCACTAATGGGCACTGATCAGCTGCACTGGTGGGCCCTGGTGAGACCGCACTGATGGGCACTGATAAGCTGCACTGGTTGGCACTGGTGAGACTGCACTGATGAGCACTGATAAGCTGCACTGGTGGGCACTGGTGAGACAACACTAATGGGCACTGATAAGCTGCACTGGTGAGACCGCACTGATGGACACTGATAAGCTGCACTGGTGAGACCGCACTGATAAGCTGGACTGCAAAGACCTCACTAATGGGCACTAATAAGCTGCGCTGGTTGGCACTGGTGAGACCACACTTATGGGCACTGATAAGCTGCACTGGTGAGACCACACTGATGGGCACTGATACACTGCACTGGTGAGACCGCACTGATAAGCTACACTGGTGGGCACTGGTGAGACCGCACTAATGGGCACTGATAAGCTGCACTGGTGAGACCGCACTAATGGGCACTGATAAGCTGCACCGATGAGCACTGGTGATACCGCACTGATGGGCACTGATAAGCTGCACTGGTTAGCACTGGTGAGACTGCACTGATGGGTACTAATAAGCACCACTGGTGGCCACTGATGAGACCACACTAATGGGCACTGATAAGCTGCACTGGTAAGCCTGCACTAGTGGGCACTGATAATCTACACTGGTGGGAACTGGTGAGACCGCACTGATGGGTACTGATAAGCTGCATCGATGGGCACTGGTAAGCTGCACTGATGAGGCTGCACTGATATACTGCACTGAGGAGCAATGATAAGCTGCACTGATGAGGCTGCACTAATGAGCACTGATAAGCTGCACTGATGAGGCAGCACTGATGGACACTGATAAGCTGCACTGGTGGGCAGAGATGAGACCACACTTATGGGCACTGATAAACTGCACTGAGGCGGCACTGATGAGGCTGCACTGATAAACTGCACTGGTTAGCACTGGTGAGACCGCACTGATGGGCACTGATAAGCTGCACTGGTGGCCACTGGTGAGACTGCACTAATGGGCACTGATAAGCTGTACTGATAAATCTGCACTAATGGGCACTGATAAGCTGCACTGGTGGGCACAGGTGAGACCACACTGATGGGTACTGATAAGCTGCACTGATGGGCACTGATAAGCTGCACTGATGAGGCGGCACTGATATCCTGCACTGATGAGGCTGCACTGATAAGCTCTGATAAGCTGCACTGATGAGGCTGCACTGATGAGCACTGATAAGCTGCACTGATGAGTCAGCACTTTTGGGCACTGATAAACTGCACTGAGGCAGCACTGATGAGGCTGCACTGATAAACTGCACTAATGGGCACTGAAAAACTGCACTGATAAAGCAGCACTGATGAGGCTACACATATGGGCACTGATGAGGCTGCACTGATAAGCAGTGGACACCATCCACTGCTTTACTGACACCATCCACTGCCAAATATCTGTAGAAGGGGTTTTCACCATCCCTGCAAGGTTTGCAGTTATTTTTTATGTCCTATTTTCAGTGTGATGTGTATTATATGTGACGTTACATATCACAGAGACCGGTATTGTGGTAATATTCAAGTCTATTGAGATTTCCATACATTACAGGGTTCCACCATTATTGTGTTGTTGATTAGTAAGTTAGCGCTGCACTTTTTTGTTTTTTTCTGATCCTGACATTTACTTGTGTCACATGCCAATGTAAAGCAGAATGTCTCGGCTCTTTCTTTCTGTGTTGCTGCTAGGGATGTGCTCATACACTATACAAGCACTGATTGCTGTTAGAAAGATCTCAAAGCTACAGCAGGAGGAAGAATATTTCTAATACTGAATTACAGCAGAGTACAGTGTGTATAATATAGAATTATGAGCATGTGTCTACAGTTCCGTAATGATTACATAAAGCATGTAAGGGCAATATGTTTATCTCCTGTTGTGACTGGAGGAGGAGAGCACAGACATGCTTTCCATTTATAAGGCTGTAACCTATCTATCCTGCTGTGTGCTACTGAGCAGCATGGCTGGCTGCAGAATGAGGGGCGTGATTTATGTTAAAGTGGGCTTGTTCATATTTACATGTACAGGCCTAGTGTACCCTTCTATATTTATTGCAATTTGCAAAGCATGAAAAGAAATGTAGTTTGATGATAGTGTAAAGAGAGGGGAGAGGATATGATGTAATCACTGTTCTAACAGCTCCTCCTTGGCAGAATACATGATGCATTTTTGAACTACAGAGTGCACTTCCTAAAAAATTCAATTTGACTTTTCTCTTCAATGGCAAGGAATTTCACAAATGTAATAACTGTTACGTAATGTAAACATCTGTTATGTTTTGTGTGTGGGGGTTTACTAATAGGGGATATTTTGCTGATCCCAGAATTCTGCAGTGGTTCTAAAGTGATTGTAAAGTCTTTCCCAGATCCTCCTCTTCTTAGGTCCCTCTTCACTGCTCCTGGCTTCTTCCTCCTATTGAGTTCCCCCACAGCAAGCAGCTTTCTATGGGGGCACCTGAGCTGAGCCACAGCTCTGTGTGTCCTTTCAGACACTGAGCCCCGGCCTGCCCCTGCCCCCTTTCTCTCCTCATTGGCTGATGGACTTTGATTGACAGCAGTGGGAGCTAATGCCACTGCACTTCTGTCTCAGCCAATGAGATGGGGAGTCCTGGGCAGACACTCCTGTAACATCACTGGATTTAAATGGGGCTCAGGTAAGTGTTAGGGGGGCTGAGGGGAGCTGCTGCACACAGAAGGATTTTTATCTTAATGTATAGAATGCATTATAATAAAAAAAACTTCTGCCTTTACAATCACTTTAATTATCAGTTAATGTTTCACATTGTGTGTTTGCCAGTAACTCTTTTCCCAGTGTCATATTGCTAGTTCCACTCTATAACCACCTAGTGGGCAAATGTAAACGTTGTTGCTGGTATTCCTGTTACTTTGTTTGGATACTTTCTTTCTATAATTGTCAGTTTAATACTGGTTATATCTGTAGCACTACGCCCATGAGGACCTCTGAATGATACCTGTCCTCTGCAGCTGCCTTGACCTTGTAAGCACCTTGATCCTCCTGTCGGCCATGTTGGATTGTTTTTCACCTTAATTCTTACATACTGTACTTGTTCCAAGTTATGACAACTCTGGACACTGCAGCCTCAAAAATGTCAGAATCCATTTTCCTATCCCAGCAGTTTGCTATTAAGGATGTATATTTAGAACCTTACATATGCCCAGCCATGACTGGTAACATTTTAGTATGTTAGGTTTCGAGTGAAAAAGAGTGATTAATGTATAACAAATTGGGTTTTATTGATAACATTTGAACAGTGATGACTGAGTAAAAAAATGAGTGTCAACTGCATAATGCTAATGGAAAAAGATTAATGTGGAGTGACATGAGGAGTGACATGAATTGCTTGGACCCCCCCCCCCCCCCCAAAAAAAAAAAAACCATGCATTTAGTTTGTTATACAGATAATCTTTTGTATAGTTAATGCTATTTTTTTTTAAATTTGGACTCATTATTTTCTCCTATTTATACCTAGAACAAGAACCCCAAATATGTAAAGGTTTTGATACATACATCAGCACTGTACGATTGAACGATAAGTGCATACATTTTTAAATATTAGGCATTTTTATACTATCTATAATTCAGCTGGGACTGCATTAGGCCCCTTTCACACTTATACGACTTGTCCCACGGTTTTGTACTGCAAAATCGTATGACAAGTCATTCTCCATGATTTTCAATGACTACCATTCATATTGGCACGACTTTAAGTCGTGCCGACTTCAAAGTAGTCCCTGCACTACTTTGGTCCAACTTCCATACGATTTCTACTCCATAGACCTCAATGCTAAACCCTCAAGTAGCACGCAAATCGTACCTGAATAATATAGACACGATTTCAGCACTACTTTGGTCCAACTTCCATACGATTTGTACTCCATAGACCTCAATGTTAAACCCTTAAGTAGCTTGCAAATTGTACCTGAATAATTCAGCACTACTTTGAAAGCACAAGCTGAGAATGGTTAATGCCAAAGTTGTGGCAAAGTCGTACAAAGTAGTACTGCTCCCAAATCGTGGCAAAATCGTGGTAAAATCGCGGCAAAATTGCGGCCCCGAAATCGCGGTAAAATCGCGCCACTTTGAAGTTGTATAAGTGTGAAAGGGGCCTTAATAGCAGGGCTAATGTAAAAGGGTTCAGGAAAACAGCGTAAAACAGGGGAGACCACATTGAATTAGAAAAATAAAAATATTTCCACACCCAGATTTGTGTGCACTTGCCAACTGGTAAAAAGACACCCAAAATAAGTAATGCCCTAAATCCATTGCAGCCCATTAATTTAGAGTTAAGCTATAATAATGGCTATAATGATCCTTCTACCTTTGGCATGCATAATATGGATGTCTAGTCTGTAATAGATATTAACATACCGTATGTGTGTCCTAACTGCTTATAAGTATATATGTACATGTGTGGTAGAAAAAGGCTCACTTAGTTATTATTTTTATTATATAATTATTTTTTATTATTGTATAATATATTACTATTTTTAAACATTTTCAACTTTTTTTTTTCTATTTACTATGAGGACATCAGTGGTCTATTGATCCCTGATATCTCCCCTTCCTAGTATTACCAACTTATTGATGGAAGCAAGTCCTCCATCTGCTTAGATAAATCTGACCACTACCAGCAGGAATTTGACAATTCTGGCTCACCAGTGCTTATAGCTGAGTACTCCTGGGTTTAGTTTCAGTGGTGGATATAGAGCAACTGATTTACTTACCCGCTTGCCTACTGGTCACTTAAACCCCCTGCCTGCCCAGGTCAATTTTCAGCTTTCAGCGTTGTGGCACTTTGAATGACAATTGTGCGGTCATGCTACACTGTACCTAAATACATTTTTTATCAATTTTTTCACACAAATAGAGATTTCTTTTGGTGGTATTTAATGACTACTGGGGTTTTTTTTTTTTGCTAAACAAACAAAAAAAATAAATCATAGTTTGTTATAAAATTTTGCACCTTGTGCCCATTTTGATGGCGACAAGGGCCTTCCCTCAACCCTGGGTGGTGGGTGTGGGGGTCTGCAGGCAGGGGGCTTATCGGAATCTGGAAGCCCCTTTAACAAGGGGGCCCCCAGATTCTGGCCCACTCCCATGTGAATGAGTATGGGGTACATTGTACCCCTACTCATTGCCCAAAAAAGTGTTAAAAATAAAGAAAAACAGTGGACGGTTTTTGATAATCCCTTTATTAAAAAATAAGATAAAAACAATGTCCTAACAATGTCATTAACCCAGCATTTCCCGGTCTGTGATTCACAAGAGAGCGGGGTCACCCACTGATGACCCCACTGACATCATCTGGTGACTCCACCACTTAGCTATTTAAGAAAAATCAGATGGAGGAGCAGGCAGTCGACGTGGAGTGTTCGATGAGGTTGAAGGTCTTTTTATCTTTTTTTGAGGTTCAGCAGTATGGCAGGTGGTGTGAGATTAATCTACATAGGGGGACATTTTTTTTTAATAAAGAAATGGTCAAAAACTAGTTTACGGTGTTTATTCACTTTTTATACATTTTTGGTCAATGGGTAGGGGTACTATGTACCCTATACTCATTCACATAGGGGGGCTGGGATATGGAGACCCCCTTGGTAAAGGGAGCTTCCAGAGGGCATGTTGCCTGGTATGGTTCAGGAGGGGAAGTGCTCGCTCCCCCCTTTCCTGCCCTGCCGGGCTGCATGCTCAGATAAGGGTCTGGTATGGATTTTGGGCTGATCCGACCACTTTTTTTTATTTTGGCGTGAGGTTCCCCTTACAATCAATACCAGTCCCAAAGGGCCTGGCATGGATTGGGAGGGGACCCAATGCTGTTTTTGTTCAGAATATTGTTGACATTATTTTCAGCTGTCAGTGGGGAAGCACGCTGACAGCTAATGAGTCATCAGTTGTTAAAGATGTGGTGGCAGGCTTCCCGGCCCGCTGCTTAACAACCAGCTATTCTTCACACAGATTTCAAATTGGTCGATCATTTTTCAGAGATACGGATACATTGGAATCTCCAAATAACCAAAAATTTGTCCGAATTTGTATTCAGACCAAAAAGAATTGCACATGTCTACCAAGCAATAGCATAATCTCTTGGGTGAAGCATGAGTTATAGGAAGGAAAGGAGGCTACTTTATAGATGACAAACATGGAGACCAGATAGTTTGGAATTTCCTCGTGCACCTTCTATGCTGATAATATAGTTTTTCTCTGTCATGTCTCTGCACCTTTACCACTTGGTACCCACGCTATAGCCGAAAGACGGCTACCGCACAGGCTTAAAATGCTGGGAGGGCATCCATGTATGTCCTCCCGTTCTCGTGCTCCCAGCGCGCTCTGTGATCGCTGAGTCCTTGGAATCACTGATTGAGGTAAAGGGCTAATCACAGCGGGTCCTTAACCACGTGATCAGCTGTCAGCCAATGACAGCGGATTGCGGAAGTAAACAGAAGCAGGTTATCAGCTTTTTTTTTCTTCACGCTGTCAGAGTAAAAAAAAAAAGAAAGCCATTAATCGGTTTCTGTTAGAGGGACATCGGTCCCCTTAGTGAAAAATTACCTGTTTTCAAAATTTTATATCAAAATATGAAAAACATTTAGTTTTTTTTCAAAATTTTTGGTCTTTTTTTGTTTGTTTAGCAAAAAAGAAAAAAAAAAACATTGGTGAGTAAATACCACCAAAAGAAAGCTCTATTTGTGTGAAAAATATTACAGAAATGTCATACGGGTACAGTGTTGCATGACTGTGCGATTGTCGTTTAAAGTGTTACAGCGCTGAAAGCTGAAAATTGGCCTTGGCAGGAAGGAGGTATAAGTGCCCAGGAAGCAAATGGTTAAAGAGCAATCAGTCACCTCCGGGCATACCTGCTTTCAGTTTATTTATTGCTGTATATGTCTATTATGGAGACTCTATTAGATTGGCATTAGGGTCCAAATGTTACAGAGGGGCCTTGACACATCCGTGTGACTTGCACATATATTTACATATGTACTAAATTAAAACATCTGATTTTAATTTAAAGTGTTAAAGGAGTGCAGACTAGTTCTTTAATTTAGCATTAAAAACCTGACAGGAGTTCTAGCCCACTCACCGCTTTATCCAAAAAGAAAAAAAAAATCTGGCTTTAGATACATAAGTATTGCTGCTCTGCTTAGAGAAAGGGGTGTCTTTTCTAAGAAGAAAAAATAAAAAGGACATAAATATACTTAGATTAAAATACATGGCAAATTGTACTAATTTACATGCCTAATGCATAAACATGAAAAGCTTGGATCACCATGATATTAAGTGATATATCAAGTGATATAAGTACATATAAGCTTTGTATTGTGTAATCACTTGGTCATTTTTGTATAGGCTGAATTCAGTTCTTGGAATTATACAAATGACTTCCTTGAAGGTAACACAAACTATTATTATACAATAGAAAATTTATCGCACTCCATTAAATCGTATTATTTATTTTTTTAGCAACTAAATTGCCTGGAAGGTTCTTTTTGCAACCATACTGTTTCTGTTGAAAGCATGGAATGCTATTGGCATCTTTCGCGTAGACCCATTATGTAACAATCTATACAACGATTGTCATGGCGATAGCATGTAAAGTACTTCTAAACAATTATAACAATTTGCATTCAAATATCTCATGTATATCTCAGAAATAGATGTAATAGCAGGCTTTAAATAACACTGAGTTTTTTGTTCTTTTTAAACCACTTTTGTTTATTTTTTTACATTACTTATTTTATTTCAAAAAAGGAAGTAAGTTCCTTTAGGAAAGATGGTGATATACTGTATATATATATATATATATATATATATATATATATATATATATATATATATATAATTGAGGAAAGCTGAAAAAGATGATAATTCTTTTAATAGACAGCTTTTTAATCTGAAATTATTTAAAGGATGTCTCTTTTATGGAGCCAAAATCACAATGGGGATAGCCATAGTCAACTATACTCAAACATTCATTAATTCCACTTTCAATACCTGCCAAAAAAGGGGTACCACACTACAAGCATGGAACTGCCAACAAATCCTTGACATCTGGAGAAAAAAATCAAATGGTTTTTCAAAGACTGGTCATTATTGAGAATAGGGATGTTAATAATATTCAGATCAATGTCAAGTATCAGACCTACAGTGGAGACAGAAAGTATTCAGACCCCCTTAAATTTTTTACTCTTTGTTATATTGCAGCCATTTGCTAAAATCATTTAAGTTCATTTTTTTCCTCATTAATGTACACACAGCACCCCATATTGACAGAAAAACACAGAATTGTTGACATTTTTGCAGATGTATTAAAAAAGAAAAACTGAAATATCACATGGACCTAAGTATTCAGACCCTTTGCTCAGTATTTAGTAGAAGCACCGTTTTGATCTAATACAGCCATGAGTCTTTTTGGGAAAGATGCACCAAGATTTTCACACCTGGATTTGGGGATCCTCTGCCATTCCTCTTTGCAGATCCTCTCCAGTTCTGTCAGGTTGGATGGTAAACGTTGGTGGACAGCTATTTTTAGGTCTCTCCAAAGATGCTTAATTGGGTTTAAGTCAGGGCTCTGGCTGGGCCATTCAAGAACAGTCACGGAGTTGTTGTGAAGCCACTCCTTCCTTATTTTAGCTGTGTGCTTAGGCTTATTGTCTTGTTGGAAGGTAAACTTTTGGCCCAGTCTGAGGTCCTGAGCACTCTGGAGAAGGTTTTTGTCGAGGATATCCCTGTACTTGGCCGCATTTATCTTTCCCTTGATTTCAATCAGTCGTCCTGTCCCTGCAGCTGAAAAACACCCCCACAGCATGATGCTGCCACCACCATGCTTCACTGTTGGAACTGTATTGGACAGATGATGAGCAGTGCCTGGTTTTCTCCACACATACCACTTAGAATTAAGGCCAAAAAGTTCTATCTTGGTCTCATCAGACCAGAGAATTTTATTTCTCACCATCTTGGAGTCCTTCAGGTGTTTTTTTAGCAAATTCCATGCAGGCTTTCATGTGTCTTGCACTGAGGAGAAGCTTCTGTCGGGCCACTCTGCCATAAAGCCCCGACTGGTGGAGGGCTGCAGTGGTGGTTGACTTTCTACAACTTTCCCCCATCTCCACGCCATTTTTAAAAACAAATTGCCATGGGGTTCCCCCTAAAATCCATACCATACCTGATGGGCCTGGTATGGCTTTTGGGGGGCCCCACGCCATTTTGTTTTAAATTTTGGCATGGAGTTCCCATTTAAATCTATACCAGACCCTAAGGGCCTATCCGGACCGAACTATATACTCTGCAGAAAAATTGGGCCTTTGATGTTGGTGGTGCCAGAACACGGTAACCCCTCACAGTTACTCTTGTTGGGCACAGGAACTGGCCCAACTGTTAAATATTATTTCCAAAATTGTAATTACATGCCCCTGTTAAACAGGGGCAGAAAAATTGGGCCTTGGGTGGTTGTGCCACAACACTGTAGCACCTCACAGTAATGCCCCGTACACACGGTCGGATTTTCCAATGGAAAATGTCCGATCGGAGCCTGTTGTCGGAAATTCCGACCGTGTGTGGGCTCCATCGGACATTTTCCATCGGATTTTCCGACACACAAAGTTGGAGAGCAGGAGATAAAATTTTCCGACGACAAAATCCGTTGTCGGAAATTCCGATCGTGTGTACACAAAGCCGACGGACAAAGTGCCACGCATGCTCAGAATAAATAAAGAGATGAAAGCTATTGGCCACTGCCCCGTTTATAGTCCCGACGTACGTGTTTTACGTCACCGCGTTCAGAACGATCAGATTTTCCGACAACTTTGTGTGACCGTGTGTATGCAAGACAAGTTTGAGCCAACATCCGTCGGAAAAAATCCTAGGATTTTGTTGTCGGAATGCCCGAACAAAGTCCGACCGTGTGTACGGGGCATTACTCTTGTCGGGCGGTGTTAAATATAATTTCAAAAATGATTACATGCCCCTGGTTAACAGGGGCAGAAACATTGGGCCTTAGGTGTTGCCAGAACAATGTAACGCTTCACTGCTTCCTGTAACGCTTCACAGTTACTCTTGTTGGGTGAAGAAACGGGCCCTGCTGTTAAATATTATTTCAACATTATTTCAAAAATTTTAATTAAATGCCCCTGTTGAAATTGGGCCTTGGGTGGTGGTGCTGCCCTAAACCAAAAATATTGTTGGAAGCTAGCATCATCATGATTGAGGAGGAATAGCATAGGCAGCATAGGCAGTCTTCAAGGGATCCCAGATCCATAGCAAATTCAATCAGTTACATCAGCATCAGGTGCTTGATAGTTGCTGATCCAGGACTGATTAATTTTTATAAATGTGAGCCTATCAACAGAGTCTGTGCGTTCAGAACGCACACTGGATGCAGGACAGGCCAGTAGCTCAATGCATATTGAGCAAGTTCTGGCCAGTGGTCCATCCTCAAGACCCATTCACAAAGTGGATGCTCTGTTGGAAAGGTCTCCAAGTCTGCTCTTGCCCCTTGATATTCCTGCACCATATAATGCAGACGCAGGTGATGGTTGTGTCAGACCTTGGCGTGAGGACTGAAAATTGTACAAAGGCATCGGTCAGCCAGCCACCTTCTCCACCGCTCTTCCTCTGACTGAACAAAGCCTCAGAAACACGTTGTCCAGCACCAGAAAATAACCTCCCAGAGTCTGGAAATGCATTACACAAACTTTTCTTCAAGGCCTCCTTAAGATGTTTCATCCTCTGCTCCCTCTGCTTACCCTTGTAATGTGGTTTCAAGAAGGGTTGCCAGCCAGTAATGATCCCTCTACTTGATACCACGAATCCTAGGGCCTTTTCACAGGCTTTGCAGAATCAGGGAGGCCATGCAGAGTAAGTTTGCAGTGGCATTCGATTCTGAGTCCTTTGGGTCACTAAGGATCACATTATCCATAACTACCTCCTCCCAGCCCCGTACAACTTCTTGGGTTCCTGGGGACTGAAAAACATGCCTTGCAGACTGCTGCGTGTTTTCCTCGACATCCATGCTGACACAATCCTCCTCATCCTCCTCTTCTTCCTGTGTGTTGGCAGGCCCACAGGAATGCTATCTGGATAAAGGGGGCCTTGAGAGGAAAGGAAGTCCTCCTCTTCCTCCCGCTGTTCTGCTTCAAGTGCCCTGTCCATGATACCATGTAATGTGTGCTCCAGCAGGAAGACTAGAGGGACAGTGTCACTAATGCATGCATTGTCACTGCTCACCATCCTTGTGGCCTCCTCAAATGGTGACAGCACAGTGCATGCGTCCTTGATCAGTAGCCACTGGCATGGCGAAAAGAAGTTAAGTTCCACCTGGTGGGCATGTCACAAATGAGGCGGTTGGTGGGCAGGTTGCATTCCCTTTGAATGTCAGCCAGCCGAGCACTGGCATTGTATGACCAGCAGAAATGACCACAGACTTTTCTGGCCTGCCTCAGGAGATATTTTAAGCCTGGGTACCTGGTTAAGAAATGCTGCACCATCAAATCCAGGACAGTGCCAAAATTAGAACATGAGTCAAGTGTCCCTGTTGGAGGGGGAGAGAGGTTGGTGCCATTGTTGCATACAACCATTCCTGGCTGAAGCTGGTGTGGCGTCAACCACCTCTGAGCCTGCCCCTGCAGAGCTGACAGAATCTCTGCCCCAGTGTGACTCCTGTCCCCTAGGCAGACCAACTCAAGCACCGCATGGCATCGTTTTGCCTGACTGCTTGCGTATCACCCTGAGCACTGCTGGTTCAGAGGACAATTCTGCAGAAGAGGCCGTAGAGGAAGAAGAAGAGGAGAGAGGGGAGCATACAGATGTTGTAGCAGAATCACTACTAGCTTTTTGGAAGCATGGTGGCTGAACAAGCTTCAACACTGAAGCCTGTCCTGCATCCTTCTCTGCTGCCAGCAGTTACCAAGTGCACTGTGAAGGAAAGGTAACATCCCTGTCCATGCCTGCTGGACCATGAGTCAGCGGTAATATGAACCTTACTGCTGACCGCCCTGTCCAACAAGGCCAAAACATTGCCTTCCACATGGCGGTAGAGAGCTGGAATGGCCTTTCTTGAAAAGAAATGGCGTTTTGGAACCTGCCACTGTGGTACAACACATTCCACAAATTCATGAAAGGGGGCTGAGTCTACCAGCTGAAAAGGCAGCAGTTGCAGTGCTAGCAATTTGGCCAAGCTAGCATTTAGACGCTGAGCATGTGGATGGCTGGGACCAAATTTATTTTCATGGTTAAGCAACTGGGGTATGGAAATTTGCCTGCTGAACACAACTGGTGGTGTACTGCTAGCAGATAGGCTGCAAGTACTTGTGACACCTATTGCTATACCTTCATTCCTCTCAGGGTTTGAGATCCCAGATGAGAAGCAAGTAGAAGTCCACTTTTTTTCTATCATGTGGGTCTTTCAGATGCTGCTGCCAACGGACTGCATGGCAGGTTGTTATATGTCTGGTCAAGCATGTGCTTAAGCGGCTGTTCTGGCCATGCTTGATCTACTTTAGACATAGGTTGCAAACAGCAATCTGCTGCACACGTGTCAAAAAAGGTCCACACCAAGGAACTTTTAAAAGTCAGCGGGGAGTCAGCAGCACCCTGCACCTGCGGAGCTCTGCGGTGTGATGCAATAGGGTGGCTGCCCTTAAGCTGCTCCCTGGAGGACATCTAGCCTCGTTTGATTTGTGCCTCTTCCTCCTCCTCACCTCCCCCTCTCTTCTCTCAGGCAGCCAAGTACAGTCAGTGACCTCATCATTTCCTCCCTCCTCATCATTGGAGCAAACTTGGCAGTATTTTGCAGCTTGGGGAACATGACTGCCAGTTTCTTGTCCTTCTGTGGCACCCCCTCTCTCTAGGCTCACGTTACTTTCCTCCTCAACCTGGCAACCAACATCGGAGCCTTCAAATTGCTGTGCATCCTCCAGCAGCATGTAAGCAACACTGTGGTCGAATAAATCTGGGAACTCCTCCATGCATGATGGTGGGGCTACGGAAGGAGTACTGTAACTGTGGACAAGGAGCTGGTGGAATAGGCTGCTTTGGCAGCTGCATTGGAAGGCAAACTACTATGAGCCTGGATGACAGAGGATGAGGAGGATGAGGACGGCTTTGTTTATACACTCCACCAACTCTTCTGCGTGTTGTGACTCAATAACACGGTCAGCAACAGAAAAAAAGGACAAGCGTGCCCCATGGCCCTCTGCAGAGGATGCACCATGTCCATGACCACCACTGTTGACTGTAGACATAGAGGCTGCTTGCCCTCTTTTAGTGGCCTGTTAGCGTCTGCCTCTCCTTGGTGGCCTTCCAGACATGATGGGGATTTTTTCTTTTCACAGCACACTACACTGTATTATATACTGTGTACACTGCCTGAAGTGTATTAGAAATGATACACACTGTATTATATACTGTATACTGCCTGCACTGTATTAGAAACTGTACACCCCCTGCACTGTATTATATACTGTGTACACCACCTGCAGTGTATTAGAAACTGTACACACTGTATTATATACTGTGTACATCGCCTGAGGTGTATTAAAACCTATACACACTGTATTATATATTGTGTACACCGCCTGAAGTGTATTAAAAACTGTACACTGGCTGCACTGTATTATATACTGTGTACACCATCTGAGGTATATTAGTAACTGTACACACTGTATTATATACTGTGCACACCACCTGAAGTGTATTAGAAACTGTACATCGGCTGCACTGTATTATATTCTGTTTACACCATCTAAAGTATATTTAAAACTGTACACACTGTATTATATACTGTGCACACCACCTGAAGTGTATTAGAAACTGTACACCACTGAATGCACTGTATATATAAGCTACACTGAATGCAGAGTATGCAGAGTGTGTATATATATATATATATATATATATATGTAGCGGGCACCTACTTTTAGGTAGGTGACCCTTTTTGATAACTATCTATGCCAGGTAAATTTAGACAGGCTTATGCTTTTACAGCAGGCCTGTTGTTGTCAATTACCATTTGAGTGGCAGGTAGTTTATGTGATAGTCTCGACCAATCATTGATTTGCTTGGTGATGCCCCGGGGCTCTCATATAAAAAGGGGGTCACGTGGTGTCCGGGAGGAAGTCGAGTCGAGTGCAGTCCTGCTCTGAGGAGCAGGAGAGCCAGCCTGGTTCCCGGAGGGAGAGGTGGAGGTTTTTACCCTCCGGGGAGCCAACGGAGCTTCACCTTTGCGAGAAGGGTGAAGGACTGGTCCTCATGGAGGAACAGACGGCATCTTACAGCATGTAGTCACAGATGTCGTTGACCGCCCCTGCGGGGAGGGGAGCGGGCCACAAAGCGGAAGGAAACTGGGTGATCGATTGCACAGGAGCAACACGCGGGCTATTGATCAAGTGAGTGAAAAGCCTAAGGGAGAGGTACTGTTCAGAGGCTGAGGGATGTTGGTACGCAAGTTAGCAAGACAGGTGGTTGTGGCCTGTGACTTTGGGTTCAGCATTGCCCCAGGAGTCCAATCAGCTAAGCAGGAGAGGTCATTCAGAGTGACTCCTGTCATTTATTCTATGTCAGAAATCTACCTCCATCTTCCCTGATAAAAATCATCCAGTTTTGAATCGCTGTAACCCACAATGCTGTGAGTCTTTGCAAGTGAAGCAAGGAAAAGGTCAGAAATTAACCCAAAGAGAATCTCAAGGAAAACCCTTCTCCCATCCCAGTTTATGTTGATGAATAAAGCATTAAGGACTGTGACTTTTGAATCTATGGGCTGCGAGAGTTGGTTGGTAAACATGAATTACAGATATAACAATTATTAAGCCGCTCCTTCTGGGGTAAGCGCTGCATATATATATATACAGTATCTCACAAAAGTGAGTACACCCCTCACATTTTTGTAAATATTTTATTATATCTTTTCATGTGACAACACTGAAGATATGACACTTTGCTACAATGTAAAGTAGTGAGTGTATAGCTTGTATAACAGTGTAAATTTGCTGTCCCTTCAAAATAACTCAACACACAGCCAATAATGTCTAAACCGCTGGCAACAAAAGTGAGTACACCTCTAAGTGAAAATGTCCAAATTGGGCCCAATTAGCCATTTTCCCTCCCCGGTGTCATGTGACTCGTTAGCGCTACAAGGTCTCAGGTGTGATTGGGAAGCAGGTGTGTTAACTTTGGTGTTATCGCTCTCACTCTCTCATACTGGTCACTTGAAGTTCAGAATTAGAAACTGTACACACTGTATTATATACTGTGCACACCACCTGAAGTGTATTAGAAACTGTACATCGGCTGCACTGTATTATATTCTGTGTACACCATCTGAAGTATATTTAAAACTGTACACACTTTATTATATACTGTGCACACCACCTGAAGTGTATTAGAAACTGTACACCACTGAATGCACTGTATATATAAGCTACACTGAATGCAGAGTATGCAGAGTGTGAATATATATATATATATATATATATATATATATATATATATATATATATGTAGCGGGCACCTACTTTTAGGTAGGTGACCCTTTTTGATAACTTTCTATGCCAGGTAAATTTAGACAGGCTTATGCTTTTACAGCAGGCCTGTTGTTGTCAATTACCATTTGAGTGGCAGGTAGTTGATGTGATAGTCTCGACCAATCATTGATTTGCTTGGTGATGCCCCGGGACTCTCATATAAAAAGGGGGTCATGTGGTGTCCGGGAGGAAGTCGAGTCGAGTGCAGTCCTGCTCTGAGGAGCAGGAGAGCCAGCCTGGTTCGCGGAGGGAGAGGTGGAGGTTTTTACCCTCCGGGGAGCCAACGGAGCTTCACCTTTGCGAGAAGGGTGAAGGACTGGTCCTCATGGAGGAACAGACGGCATCTTACAGCATGTAGTCACTGATGTCATTGGCCGCCCCTGCGGGGAGGGGAGCGGGCCACAAAGCGGAAGGAAACTGGGTGATCGATTGCACAGGAGCAACACGCGGGCTATTGATCAAGTGAGTGAAAAGCCTAAGGGAGAGGTACTGTTCAGAGGCTGAGGGATGTTGGTACGCAAGTTAGCAAGACAGGTGGTTGTGGCCTGTGACTTTGGGTTCAGCATTGCCCCAGGATTCCAATCAGCTAAGCAGGAGAGGTCATTCAGAGTGACTCTTGTCATTTATTCTATGTCAGAAACCTACCTCCATCTTCCCTGATAAAAATCATCCAGTTTTGAATCGCTGTAACCCACAATGCTGTGAGTCTTTGCAAGTGAAGCAAGGAAAAGGTCAGAAATTAACCCAAAGAGAATCTCAAAGAAAACCCTTCTCCCATTTTATGTTGATGAATAAAGCATTAAGGACTGTGACTTTTGAATCTATGGGCTGCGAGAGTTGGTTGGTAAACGTGAATTACAGATATAACAATTATTAAGCCGCTCCTTCTGGGGTAAGCGCTGCATATATATATATATATATATATATATATATATATATACAGTATCTCACAAAAGTGAGTACACCCCTCACATTTTTGTAAATATTTTATTATATCTTTTCATGTAACAACACTGAAGATATGACACTTTGCTACAATGTAAAGTAGTGAGTGTACCACTTGTATAACAGTGTAAATTTGCTGTCCCCTCAAAATAACTCAACACACAGCCAATAATGTCTAAACCGCTGGCAACAAAAGTGAGTACACCTCTAAGTGAAAATGTCCAAATTGGGCCCAATTAGCCATTTTCCCTCCCTGGTGTCATGTGACTCGTTAGTGCTACAAGGTCTCAGGTGTGATTGAGAAGCAGGTGTGTTAACTTTGGTGTTATCGCTCTCACTCTCTCATACTGGTCACTTGAAGTTCAACATGGCACCTCATGACAAAGAATTCTCTGAGGATCTGAAAAAAAGAATTGTTGCTCTATATAAAGATGGCCTAGGCTATAAGAAGATTGCCAAGACCCTAAAACTGAGCTGCAGCATGGTGGCCAAGACCATGCAGTGGTTTAACAGGACAGGTTCCACTCAGAACAGGCCTCACCATGGTCGACATAAGAGGCTGCGTGCATGTGCTCATCGTCATATCCAGAGGTTGTCTTTGGGAAATAGACTTATGAGTGCTGCCAGCATTGCTTCAGAGGTTAAAGGGGTGAGAAGGTCAGCCTGTCAGTGCTCAGACACTACACCACACACTGCATCAAATTGGTCTGCATGGCTGTCGTCCCAGAAGGAAGCCTCTTCTAAAGATGTTGCACAAGAAAGCCCGCAAACAGTTTGCTGAAGACAAGCAGACAAGGACATGGATTACTGGAACCATGTCATGTGGTCTGATGAGAACAAGATAAACTTATTTGGTTCAGATGGTGTCAAGCGTGTGTGGCAGCAACCAGGTGAGGAATACAAAGACAATTGTGTCTTGCCTACAGTCAAGCATGGTGCTGGGAGTGTTATGGTCTGGGGCTGCATAAGTGCTGCCAGGACAAGGGAGCTACAGTTCATTGAGGGAACCATGAATGTCAACATGTATTTTGACATACTGAAGCAGAGCATGATCCCCTCCCTTCGGAGACTGGGCCGCAAGGCAGTATTTCAACATGATAATGACCCCAGACACACCTCCAAGATGACCTAGTGCCTTGCTAAAGAAGCTGAGAGTAAAGGTGATGGACTGTCCAAGAATTTCTCCAGACCTAAACCCTATTGAGCATTTGTGGGGCATCCTCAAACGGAAGCTGGAGGAGCGCAAGGTCTCTAACATCCACCAGCTCCGTGATGTCCTCATGGAGGAGTGGAAGAAGACTCCAGTGGCAACCTGTGAAGCTATGGTGAACTCCATGCCTAAGAGGGTTAAGGCAGTGCTGGAAAATAATGGTGGCCACACAAAGAATTGACACTTTGGGCCCAATTTGGACATTTTCACTTAGGAGTGTACTCACTTTTGTGAGATACTGTATATATATATATATATATATATATATATATATATATATATATATATATATATATATGGCCAATCATAGCTCTCACAGCAGAGTGCACAGTGATTGGCCAAAGCATGCAGGGCAGGTGCATGCTTTGGCCAATCAGCAGCCGTCAATGCACTGCGATCTCACAGTTCATTATGGGGCATTCCGCTGGTGCACAAATTTCCCACGAATGCCCCATAATGTTCAGAATTCAGGGAACAGGTGAACACCCGATGGCTCATCCCTATCCATTACCCTGATCCATGATGCACTGAGTCTGGAAGGTCCGATCATGGACACGCAAGTCTGGGAGGATGTCATAGTTTAGAACAGAACTAGCCGACTGTGCTGTTGCTGTCATTTGGCTATGG
The DNA here is from genome assembly GCA_037952925.1 of Lithobates clamitans. NCBI lineage: Eukaryota > Metazoa > Chordata > Amphibia > Anura > Ranidae > Lithobates > Lithobates clamitans. The sequence goes on from JBBGZY010000539.1 coordinate 6,698,119, forward strand.
CTGGCAAGTTGTTAAAATGGCTCTAAGGGCAGAACATTTTTTACCTTAATGCATTTCCTGCATTAAGGTAAAACATGTTCCAGTGGAGGTATTACCCCCATTACCCCTTTTTATACTTACCTGTGTCCTATCTCAATACAGGGCTGTGCCCATCTGCAGTGGTACTGATCTCTCTCTCTCTCTCCTTACAAGACAGAGGAGCCATTGGCTTCTGCTGCTGTCAATCAAATCCTGTTGGCAGAGATTGGGGAGTGGGGCTGAGCCACACTGAGAGTTTCTACAGACTAGCACAGCCCAGATTGGGAGCGAGTCCATAGGTGCACCCCTATAGGAAGTGGCTTCCTATGGTCGTGCACTAAGAGGAGGAGGAGCCTGGAGCATCAGCAGGGGACCCCAGAAGAGGAGGTTTGGGGCCACTCTGTGCAAAACCATTGCCCAGAGCAGGTAAGTATAACATGTTTATTTTTTTTACTTTTTTAATGAGCCTTTAGAAGTGCTTTAAATACTCTTTCGCTTCACCAAAAAAAGGGCATCTTGAGCTCCTTTTTATGATTATTGTATGTGTATGTGTTATGATATTTTAAAGTCTACTTTAAACATTATTCTTCAGACTATCTCTTGGAATATAATGTGGTACTTCCTAAAATACATTAGCAATTACATAGTTGCTTGCAAAAAAAAATCAAAGGTGAAGAGTTTATTATACCAAAAGACATTTTATCAGCAGCTCAAATATTCTTTGGCAGCAAACTATCAGAACTGAAGGATTCAGATCAAAAGGCATTAGCCAATAATTTATGACAGCCTTTGTAGGCTTCACTGAGGCACATTGCAGCTCATATCAACAATTGCTAATACAGACACAGAAACGGAAAAGTCCTCAGCAATAAAGTTAAGTGGCTTTTCCATATTTCTAGAGGTATTAAATTAAAGTTTGCATTCTAGGTTTGCAGACAGGCCTATAATAATTAACTGCTAAAAAGAATTTATTGCTGTGGCAGTGAAACCCTGGCACTATAACTAACCTCTTGTTGTCTAGTTCATTGTTGTGGCAGGTTGACCTTTGCTGGTCTAGAGCTTGCAGAACCTATTATCAGACCAGTTATTTATTATCACAGCTGAGATGAACACAATTTCTGGTTAGGGCTGAAATTTACAGAAAGCATTTTAGCATCTTCTTGTTTTTGTTATTATCTTGCTATTTTTTTTTAGTAAGAACAGACAGTATATATTGAAGGCTTGTTCATTGTGTATTACATAGTATGATTAATATACATATTTACATGGAATTCCACTCCTTGTATTTGTGGTGGTACTTGCCCACCTTCAAGACTGATTCATTAATCAACAGCGCCAAGATTCTTTAACATGTCACAAAGCAATAAGTTTATTTTATTTATAGTCTTCTAGGGCAAGGTATACTTATCTTGCTTTTGCTCACCCAAACTCTTTAGCCACCCAAGTCAAAGGAAAGTCCTATATAAGCTACACATGCCCAAATTTACATTATTGCCACCAGATGGCTGATGAGTTACTTTTCTTAGACAACGTTTTTAAATATACTTTTTTTAAATGTTTAAATCATGCCTTCTGTTGCCACAAGACATACGTGAGCAAATCCGGCAATGGCACATGCTACTTAGAGAGACCTACAGCAGATAAGGATACGTGCACAGCACAGGTAGGGCTCCTGACCCTGTGCTGTGCAGAGATGTGGAAACTAAGCTGGGCACACTCATTTAGTGTCAGGCAGAGAGGCAGTCCAGCTGACAGGAGAGGGTAAGCCTGTCTGTAGATAGCACTTCTGTTCAGTATGTTGGTAAACATGCATATTTCAGTATATGAAGGTTCATTTGTATTGTTGCAGTGCGTATTCCTTTCTGCTGAGTTAATTTGCTGGTTTATATTGACTTATTCCTTTCTTGGTATGTGGGGTTAATATTCTATAGATTTGTTTCTCCTACAAATTTCAGAGATGCCTGATAGCTTGCATACATTTTTGTGTAAACAATCAGAGGTTTGCGCTGCTTTAGGCACCATGCCTAGAAAAATCTATCATACAATATTTAAGGCGATACAATTTTCAGAACATGTAGATAAGAGTAGGAGCTCTCACTATGACTATAAAGTCAAAATCACATTGTTGACCAATTCGTCTTTAATAGATGTGGTACTTCCACAACTGAAAAGATCAAATTATAAAGGCAAAACAAAGAGTTGTATATGGAGAACTAACTATGTTATATCTTGTGATAAAAGGCTTTATTGAAGCAAATGTACAAAATGTTAGTATAAAGGCGAATTCGCCCACCCTATCAGACACCAGTAAAAAAATGGTTAAAAAACCGACAATTGTCATACAAATTGGCACAGCAGGATCCCAAACACTTCTGCAAAGTGAATATATGAATGTGCACACTTCCTTGTGCCCAGGGGGTCTCAGTAGGGGTACTTAATTGCTAAAACACTACGTGTCCCTAATAAGACTAATAGTAGGCTAATTGCAACACTAATACCTTCTAACCTTCCAATGAGACTGTGTGCCAGGGCTCCTGGCTGAGTAACACCTGAATTGGAAGAAAGTGCAATGTAAACCACAACGTCAGCTGCAGTCTGACACATACAATTTTCAGTTTAATACATTTCATGTGCGTCAAAACAAAAGGTGATCAGTGTCTTATAGTTTGTTTTCTTTCTCAAACAGCCATAGCCTGAGTAAAAAGTCTTTACCCTGCCAACAGCCTCCGAGTGGGACTCTTGCTCTCTGATTTTTGTGGTGTTCCAACACCCCAACAACCCCCCCGCTTAGTCAGAGTCAGAGCGGTCCAATCAGCAGGAAGCATCACAGAGCTATATGTGTGACTCAGTAGCGGGTGTGTAAGACACATGCTGAAACACCACTACCTCCAAAGAGATAAGGGTCCCATATGAAGCTGCTGCCAGGAGATAGGGTTTTCTACTCAGGCCATGACTTCAGAAAGAAAACGACCAGTAAGACATTGAACACTTTCTGTTTTGATGCACCTTGAATGTATTTCTATAATTTAAATTGGAAGTATAATTGGGATTTGATTATTATAAATGTATTATGCTATTAAATGCCAATGCATTGTAGTTCTATTACTATTGAGTATCAAGAAAGGTGGTTTTAAGAAAAGAACACCAGTAAACTGTATACGTAATTTTGTACTGTAAAGGGGGGCGTTATTCAAGTGTGCCTCAAGCAGTATTGAGCTTAAATACAGCCTTGAAGAAATTTTTGTAAAAATAAAAAATCCAAAGTGCCAAAAAAATCTAACTATTGGTATGAATAAGTGATACCATATATATTAAAAGCTGCAGTGGGTAAGACCTTGCAAGTGCAAAATGGTACTAATAATACAAATAAATAAATATACAACGCTAAGTGCCACAAGTGTTACATAAATATCACATTTGAAAACTGATGCGACTTTGAAAAATCACTAAAAAGTCCTATGCATATAATTTATGCTGAGTGCCACAAAGATTAAATACATAACACATTTGAAACCTGATGCATTTTTAAAAAATCGCTAGAAAGTCCCATACAAAAGATTTGTTGCAAACATCAATAAATTTGAAGCAATAAAAAGTTCCAAATCCCAATTAAAGTGCTTGTGCTCTACAAAATGGATATGAATCCATGCTTGATAAGTGCTTGATATGTGCTCACAGGACAGTGCCCCCCACATGGATGTGAACTCACCCCTCCAAATGGACCAACTATTTCTAGTTTGGTCAAACACACATGTGAGGCAGTCCCTGTGGATTTTCTGTGATAAAGATGACCTCATTCCTCTATGTACTAGTGTTGTTTGGGGTAGATGTTCCTCATGCAAATGATAAAAAAAGCCTCATTGTGCTGCAACGTTTTTAAAACATTTATTCCATATAAAAAACATAGTAATTAAACTCACATGTAATGCCGTGTACACACGGCTGGACTTTCCGACAGAAAAAGTCAGATGGGAGCTTTTGGTTGGACATTCCGACTGTGTGTATGTCCCATCGGACTTTTTCTGTTGGCATTTCCGACGGACTCAGATATAGAACATGTTCTAAATCTTTCTGTCGGAAATGCCGACGGAGTTTAGCCCATTCGCAAGTCCGTTCTTGTGTACGTGGCTTAAGGGTGCCTGTAAACCTGGCACCCTGTGTGAACAGCAGGTAATTTCCCAGGTGATCTCCCCAAATGCAGTGGTATGCCGCCACCACGGTATACCGGTTGATTTCCGGGACCGGAAGTGTGTCACGATGACAGGATGCTGCAGACCAACCTCAAAGAAATTGTTATCTGGAGTCATATTTTACACACACTTATGGATACCCTGTGTGTCAGTGTTGTCTGGCCCAACACACATGGAGTTAGTCATGTACACCTTCATAGCTGAAAGTACTGTGTATTTTCTTTGAGTTCTGGTGCAGAACAGAGCATCAGGGAGTAAAGTAGTACTAGTTTTCACTAGCAATACTTGAGAATCTCAAACATCTTGAAAATTTCAGAATTGTACAACCACATATTGCAGCAAGAGCTGGAAACAGTAAAAATTTAAATTTATTTTAAATATTTGAATGTGTACGGCCAGCTCACTGTTATAATCATGTATTTTACAATATATGAAACAACAGTAAAAAAAAAACATTCCAGGTAAAAAGCAATATGCTGTATGCTGCATTCTTACACAGTATTTGCGGTTTATAAATAATATATGAATCTATATTACAGTATGTAATGGTCCATAATAAAATACAGTTATTTGTAAGTGGTCACAGTTCCACACATTTTAATTTAGGCAATATTTGGCCACATGAAACTTTAGACATAAAGAAAGATTTTACAAGGGCTTTGCCTTGGTCGAAGTTCATTCACATCTATTATTAAGCATTGGTAATTTGGTATGTTGTAAGTCATTTGTCATTGCTGTACAGACTTATTTTCACAACATTTTGTGATTATTTCAAAACTCAATTTCACAAAAACTAAATATAGAAAAGATAAATATTTTTTGTTTTTCTTATTATACCACTCATATATTTGTGACAGAAACATTAATTTAACAGTGTAAAGACACCGCTGTGATACTGATACTGAAAGAAGCATGGCAGTATTTAAGATTTTTTTTTCTTATTCTTTTTTGTTATGTGATACCTGCATAATCGTATTTCTGAAAAACACTAGCCCAAATTATTGTGTAACAAATTGCAGCACATTATAGCACTCAACATTTCCTACAGTGAATAATTCTGATTGAACAAATTCTTTTCAGGAAATACATTTTGTAACAATGTTGAAAAAAATAAAAATAATGATTAGATTGAACCAGCATACAACACTGTTAACAATTACGGTAAACGTAGGCTTTACCAAAAAAAAAGAAAGGACATTTAAATTTTGTAATGTACCTTAAAGTGACAAATAAAAAAATAAATAAAAAGACAGTCTGTTACACTAAAGCTTTATTAACATCCTAATCCCCATTGTGGCCTTTTCCAACCTCATATAGAGCTACAACTGCGGCTGGAATCTTCATCATGATATGCTTCTGGGTGTGTTCTGATGCACGCTGTAGCTGACTCCCCGCTTCCTGACCTCTACATCACTAGTGTGTTCCTGCAGCCCTGAAGAACTACATTATCTGATGCACCTGGATATTTCAGATAGATGTTAGTTTTTGCATATTTGTGTGAGATACACTACAAGTATGTGTTACAATCATACAATAACAGGTCGTCTTTTAATTTTTTTTTTTGCTTGGCCACATGCAGCCAGCCTCTGGGATACCTCCTCCCCTACCTCCCCCATTCATTTAAGGGACTGATATTCTCTTTGGCTATGGACTTATATAGCGCTACTGCTACAAACACAGCTTGGACTCTTTTATTTTTTACTTTTTGCTATAATAAATATCCCCCAAAAATATATAAAAAAAAATTTTTTTTTCCTCAGTTTAGGCTGATACGTATTCTTCTACATATTTTTGGTAAAAAAAATCGCAATAAGTGTTTCTTGATTGGTTTGCACAAAAGTTATAGTGTCTATAAAATAGGGGATAGTTTATAAGCATTTTTATTATTATTATAATTTTTTTTATTAGTAGTGGTGGTGATCAGCGATTTTTATCATGACTGCGACATTATGGTGGACACACCAGACAATTTTGACACATTTTTGGGACCACTGGCATTAATACAGCGATCAATGCTAAAAAATCGCATTGATTACTGTAAAAATGTCACTGACAATGAAGTGGTTACCCACTAGGTGGCGCTGTAGGGGTTAAGTGTGTCCTAGGGAGTGATTCTAACTGTGGCAGGGAGGGGCTGTGTGTGACACATCACTGATCACCGCTCCCGATTACAGGGAGCTGTGATCAGTGACAGTGTCATTAGGCAGAACGGGGAGATGCTTGTTTACATTAGCATCTCCTTGTTCTTCCTCACCATGAGACTATCGTGGGTATCCCCGCAGACAGCAGGTTCGTGGGAGCCGTGATCACGGTCATGGAGCTCCTGGCGGGTGTTAGCGTAAGGAATGGTGTCAAGACCTGATGAGTTAAAAACCTCAAAATGAGTGTAGCCAGCCATCTAAGGACCATATTTAAAATGAAACCTATGCCCAGACTATGCACAATAAAATTATGTATTGTTCTAAAAAGTAAAATCACTTTAAAACAAGCCCTCATTCACCTTTTAAGCTATAGGCATTGTTGAGAAATGTATCTTCAAATTAAGGGCTGGGTCCTGTGTGATTCCTGTGCAGCCCCCAAAAGTAGTGCATACACTATTTTTGAAAAACACTTTGCGTCAAATCTAATTGTACTGTGCTATTATGCGATCTGGTATCCCCAAATGCACTGCTATGCAAACTGCATTTGGGGTGCCATTAACAATGTATTGGCACCCACAGCTGATTGCAAAGGTGAAGTGTTTTGAATGCAGTGCAGGAAATGTGCATAAAATGTGTTCTAATGTGGTCCTTAACAACAAAGGCAATGAAATCTCAGCTATTTTTTATGGAGAACAGAATCTGAGAGAAACTGCTAGCCCCCTAATGTAAACACACAGCAGGTGTTTTAAACCTGTTAGCAATTGATAGAAATATAACTTTAGAACAAGGATCTTCAAACTATGCCCCCCCCCCAGCTGTTGCACGAACTACACATCCCATGAGGCATTGTAAAACTCTGACATTCACAGACATGATTAGAAATGATGGAAAGATGGGAATTGTAGTTCCTGAACAACTGGGGGGGGCCATAGTTTGGAGACCCCTGCCTTAGAGTCCTTGTTGTGGAAGGTCATGGACAACTTGTTTTAAAGATCTTTGCTTGTGTAGATTTTATAAATAATTTAATGTCCATATTCTGGATACAGTAGCAATTTAAATACTATGGTTTTAAAAATTACTGATGTTTCTACATGAACACACCAGTATAGATTTTATGGGATAAATTCTGCATTAATATCTTATTAAAATTTTGTTTAATAATTTTATTCTTTTTTCTGCAATCCATAAAACAATATTTTGTTTGTTTAAAAATGAAAAAGCTGTTCAATTTCAAATTTATAGATTGTTTTTTGTTTTGGTAGGGAGACTTTGTCCACTATAGACCTTTTTGCAAAATGTTAAATTCATGTGCCATAGGTAAATGGCATAGGTAAATGATGAACAAAAGAGCATTCATGGATTATTTATTTCTGAGCTATTAACTGCAGCAAATTGGTAAAAAGTAGCTGGCTTTCACCCAGCCACAGTTTTATCTGTGAAGCAATTATTCCATTAAATGTATGTACATATAAATTATTTTTGCATGGATAACCAGCAGTCTGTACAAGGGTAATTTTTTATTTTTATGCTTATCAGCTTCACAGTTTCACCATATATATGCAGTATATAATGTATATAACTGTGGTATTTATTTTGCATGTGTTCCTCCACATAGTAATAAATTATAGTTGATATTCAGTGTAAAAAAACAATGAATTACTGATGCATAAGAGAAAAAATATTACTTTATTGGTGTTCACTCTAAATTACATAAAGTGGTCTGTTCATTTCATTAATCAATTAGGCCTCTGATGCATATGTGCATGCACTTACATTAGCTCCAATTGAGCAACAATAGTAGAATATATGTAAGACCAGACTTCTCTTTCCATTTCTCTTTAAGGAATGATGTCAAGTGTTTGGGGGCTTTTTTTTACACATTATGGTTAGGACTAAAAATAAAATTTAAAAATATGTATTTGTATGTTTGTGTCTATCTATCTACAGGTATCTATTTATATATAGCAGAAATGTTGCCGGCAACTCAATAACTCCTTAGTATTATCCTTTTTTGGCTACATAATATACACAGGATCAATTTTATATTGATCAGCATCGATCCTTTGTATATGATGTAGCCAAATTATTATTATTATTATTATTATACAGGATTTATATAGCGCCAACAGTTTACGTAGCGCTTTACAACTTGAGGGTAGACAGTACAAATACAATACAATTTGATACAGTAGGAATCAGAGGGCCCTGCTCCTTAGAGCTTACAATCTAAGAGGGAAGGTCAAGAGATACAAGAGGTAATAACTGTGGGTGATGTGCTGATTGAGAAGATAAATGTACAGTTGTTAGGTGGGGGCCAGATAGGCTTCTCTGAAGATATGAGTTTTCAGGGATCGTCTGAAAGTGGATAAAGTAGGAGAAAATTGGACGGATTGGGGTAGAGCATTCCAGAGGATGGGGGAGGCTCTGGAGAAGTCCTGAAGGCGAGCATGGGATGAAGTGACAAGGGAGTTTGAGAGCAGGAGGTCTTGGGAGGAGCGAAGAGAACGATTAGGTTGGTATTTTGTGCTAGAGATGTAGCTGGGGGCCAGGTTGTGGATGGCTTTGTAAGTTATAGTTAGTATCTTGAATTTAATTCGGTGACTGAGTGGCAGCCAATGGAGGGATTGGCAGAGGGGTGTAGCAGACGCTGAGTGGTTTGTGTGGTGGATGAGCCTGGCAGCAGCGTTCATGATGGACTGAAGTGGGGATAGCCTATTTAGAGGTAAACCAATGAGGAGGGAGTTGCAGTAGTCAAGGCGGGAGATGACCAGGGAGTGGATTAGAAGCTTTGTGGTGTCATTGGTTAGGAAGGGGAGTATCTTGGAGATGTTGCGAAGACTGAGGCGGCAAGCTTTGGATAGTGATAGAATGTCAAATAAAAAATTCTACTTAGGAGTTATTGAGTTTCCGGCTAAATTTCTGCTTTGGATGTTTGAATAGGGGAGTGGGGATCCCCCAGCCTGAGCAACAAATCTCAGCAAGTATTTTTCAATTGTGTGATTGAGCTTGGGTATTTTCAGTATCTACCTATCTATCTATCTATCTATCTATCTATCTATCTATCTATCTATCTATCTATCTATCTATCTATCTATCTATCTATCTATCTATCTATCTATCTATCTATCTATCTAGATATATTCAGCCAGTAATTGGAGTTTTAGGCTACCTTCACACATTTTCCTTAACTTCTTTGTTACAGAAACCCTGATATTTTTTTTTCAAAATTTTACAGCACTAACCACTCTTATTATAGAGTAGCCCTTTATATACTGAAGGTTGAATCTTTTTTCTTCAAGTATCCTATTGATAACCCTTTGCTCGTGCCTCTTTTTAAACTGGAAATAGCATTTGACCATTAGCAGTATCATCTTTATGTGATGGCTTATAAAGAAAAAGTATGTTACAATGATTACTTAGACTGAGTATATCTGCCAATACAAATTCTAAGCTGCTATAGTCATCACAGTTATTTTCATTCTGAACTCCAGAACTGGTCATAAATAAAAGTTTGCTAAATTAAATGTCTTTCCTCCTCTTCTGCCTTTGATATCCCTTCCAAACACCCTGTAGTCTAATAATTGATTAGACATGATTTTTATTGAACCAAGTTTCTTTTACAATCATTATGATAATCTAAATCTGTCATAAGAAATTTCAGCCCATCACTTTTTTAGGAAGACTTCTTGCATTTCATAAGATACGGAATATTGTACATTCTATACCCCAATATATGACTCAAGTTAACATAGGAATAAGCAACATAGGGTTGAATGAGACAGGTAGAACAGAAAGCAGAACAATCTGTGATATATTTGGGACTGTCAAGTCTGTGACAGCAGAGGAAACATGCAGTACAAGGTCCCAGAAAGCGCAGATGGGGAAACATTACCACTAATTGTGAAGCAGTGAACCAGAAGCAGAGTGGCAACACCAGCAAAGATTAGGAGCAGAGGGACATACAGTATCCTGTGAAATAAGGTGGGATATCCTTACCACCAAGTGAGCAGTTTGAAGTTGGTCTCTCATGCTTTATTGGCTAGGGACAAATGATGAGTAAGGGAAAACTATTTAGTCCAGTCTTCGTCAGACAACTGGACATGGACCATCTGGATGTATACAACGGAAGGCTGGGATGAACCTTGGAGAGGAGAATCTGGTATACTGAGGAAAACATGTGCATGGGGGGAGAATCCTGGAGGAAGAGGGATTCCAGTGTATCAGGGTCTCCAGTCAGTGATTCATTGTTAGGGAGAGAGTGGAAAATAGAGCAAAGCTGCCTATATTCCATCCATTAGGCAAAGAATGCTCGTCTAAATGTAGGGGAGAGCTGAAAAGGTGGAAGTCATCCCCCGGTTAGGAACTTAATGTTTAAAACCAGTAAAGGACAATTTTATTTGTATGGGGTTTTTACTAAACCTCACATCAGACCCTTATCCGAGCATGCAACATGGCAAGCCAGGAAAGGTGGGGGGACGAAAAGCATGTGCCCCCCTACTAAACTATACCAGGCTACATGACTTCAACAAGGGGGGTCCTTGCCACCAAACACCAAAATGTTTATGATTAAGCACTGTAATCTGTGTAAAACACGTTAACAATTTTATCCACCAGGGTCGCTGTGCTGTTTATGCTTTTATTTGTTGATCACTACAATAAAGATTTTGCCATCCTTTCAGAGCGTGCACCCATTCATTCATTTTTCTCTGCCAATTCAATGACTATATTGAGATCAGATGGATGCAAGGTATCCAACTCATAAATCCACCTGGTGTCATTTTTTCATATTGCTTATTTAGATCTGAACTTCTCCGGTGACTAATAATTTAATCTATCCCATAAAAAAATAAGTCCTCTAAGAAGACGGGTTATTATGTTTTGTTCCCCCTCCCCTCTGTTCCCTCTTCTAACCCTCTTTTCTTCTCAAGCCAATCAACAGATGCTGTTTTATCTCCGGCTCCAGACTAGCACCGTTACTTACAACACACCCACTCATTCCTAAAAAATAGAAGACAACAAAAGGGTAAGTGACGCTGGATCCAGTAGCTTTTTACCCCTCTTTTCTAATGGCTGATACAAACAAAACAGGTGCGGACTACCGATCCCTTAAATTAGACATAGTGTTGCTTCAAGAGATGCACTTTCCAATTCGATACAACCCCAAATTCCTCCACTCACACTACTCGAATTTTTACCTCGCAAACACGGCTAACAAGACAAAGGGGGTAGCAATACTTTTTTCAAAGAACAGTGAATTCTTCCACATCTCAGATTACAGAGACCCGGAGGGCAGGTTTGTTCTTGTCAAGTGTGGGTAGTATAATATAGGAGGGTGCTTTAAACACAATAAAAATATATATATACACAATATTTAAATAACGTGACAAATAGAGTGCAACAATGCTTGGTAAGACATATATGTACATTACTGGTAACTTAATTTGAAAAAATACAGAAAATACATAAAGTGCAAAATAATAACAAATGTCCAAGTGAGTTAAGTAACAAGAGTGTCCATACAAGGTTTGAAGCAATTAAGGTCTTTACAACGTCACCACTGGAAACATTCATGAAAAATAAATGACACCAGGCGGATAAGGGTAAGTAGCCTACTTACCAAACCACCATGACCCCTTTAGATAAAAAGACAGGTCAGGTGGAGCTTTGGCATATTTAGGTACTGTTGCCTGTACTGATGAACACCAATGGGATAAGCCAGAGGAATCACTCCATTTCAAAATTGCTCAGAAAAAATAGAAAAAACCATAGTATAATTCCATTTTATTAAAGATATACAGGTAAAAACAGCAAGCCAAGTGGCCTCTTACTTTAAAAAGTGCCTTGCCTCAGCACTGAAGGGAAACCGCATGTCATACCAAGTGGGTTGTGAAGCAGCCATCCCGCTCATGCTGTGCTTGGTTGGCATGTGTTCCACAGCCTGGAGATGCAGAAACTGGAAACCGGAAGTGGCCAGAAGTGAAAACGTGACTGGGATGCACCTCGACGTACGTTTCGTCGTAATGACATCGTCAGGAAGCGTCCTGGTCACTAGAAAAGTCATGTTTTTATTCACCCAGATCCAATGTAATTGGCTGAGGTTAAGAGGGTTTCTTGTGACGACCTCTAATGCCATCTTGTGGATTATATGGATACTACTGCCATGAGTAAATGAGTGCAGTTGTTCACAACCCACCAGCTATATAACAAAAAATGTCTTATGACAGATGATGTATAAAAACGAGGATTAGACTGGAAAATTATATAAATGTAACTAAGTACCAGGCCAAATGTGTTTTAAACTTCTCTAAATACATGGTTAAAATACAAACAAATGATTTAGAACATTACTTTACATAATTAATCATTTTTTAAAAAACAGCTCAGATCAACATCTATGTTTAAACCAGCAGGTTGTAAAATGTCTAAATTATATAGCCACTTGGTTTCGTTGTGTGATACTGCTTTTTTTAAATGGGTCCCTCTCCAATGTTTTTTTACTTTATTTATCCCGTAGAAGGTTGCTAAGGTGAGGTCACTATTATGAAATAGCCTGAAATGATTCGAAAGGCTGTGCTTTAGGAAGCCATTTTTGATGCTGGTTAAATGTTCATTAATTTGAATGCATAATTTATGTGTAGTTCTACCTACCTACTGTTTTGGGCACGGGCATTCTTTTACATAAGTAACATTTTCCAAATCGTAGGTGATTAGTGATTTGATTTTAAATTTATTTTTAGTTACTGCAGACTGAAAGCCATCAATTTTCCTTTTTGTCCTCTTAGTGGTTTTACATGCTTTGCACCTAGTGCAGTAATGAAGACATTCCCTATCAAGAAAAGTGGAGATGGTTTTGGGGGGCTTTGGAATATTAGGTTCAATTCTGTTTCGTAAACCTGGGGCTCTCTTATATATAAATTGTGGTTTAACGGGCAATACCTGTTTTAAATCTTTGTCTTTCAAAAGAATAGGCCAGAATTGTTTAAAAATGTTTCTACTTCCTTATATTGGCGATTAAAACCAGTCAAAAATGCTAAATCTGCTTTGAAAGGTGCCTTGTGCTTTTTTGTTAAAAGATTCTCTCTATTCATGTTGAGAACTTGTACTTGGCACTTCTGTAATGCTTGAGGTGAGTAACCTTTCTCTACGAATCTGTCTGTGAGGATGGGGAACTGTGCTTTGTAGTACTCTACATTGTCACAATTCCTCCTAATCCTCATATACTAACCCTTTGGGATTGCTGTGAGCCATTTAGGGTGGTGACAACTTTGGACTAGAACATGGACTGGTAAAGACACACTATATTTGGAATCATACCTTCTGATTTCTCTTAGTGACCAGACTGAGTGCTTTTTTGCAATGACTAATACATCCAGACCAAACCTGAGGAGACTTTTTTTAATTTTCATGTCCCCATGGACAACAATGGAGCTAGAGCAATCCTGTCCCTCAATGCGGCATAAGCCTTCGACAGTGTGGAATGGTCATACTTGTTGAAGGTGTTGGAAATGTTTGACCTTGGTGGTCGTTCTCTCCAGTGGGTTAAAATGCTCTATTCAGCACCCAGGGTATGTCTGTAGATTAATGGCTCAGTTTATTATTTTTTCCACGCTAACTATCAAACTGCCAGTGGCAGCAATATGATGGTCGAACTCTATAGTTGGGTTCCAAAGGGGAGACCAAATGGACAAATTATGGCTTTATGTAGACGAGGCATTGCTGTTTTGGGAGACACTGATCGGTCCCTTGTTTCTTTAATGTCCCTGATCCGTAAATTTGGGTAATTTTCATGCTTTCTCATTAATTGGGATAAGCCGGTTCTTTTGCCATTGGATGTGCCTACACCTACCCTACCACCTAGTGTGTACTATTTCAAATATTTGGGGATCTGGGTTCACCCCAGAGTGGAGGACTTTTTGCAATATATTCTAGTGCCACTTCTCAACAAATTTAAGAGCAAAAGTAAAACATGGATAAAATTACCCCTGTCAGTGGTAGGACGTGCAATCCTTGTAAATATGATCTGGGCCCCTAAACTCTTGTAAATAATACACAATTCACAGGTTTTGATTTCCTAAGTTTGGTTTTATAAAATAGACACCTATTTGATTGCACCCTAACATGGAAGGCCAAAACCCCCTGAGTTAAATTATCTAATTTTCAACTCCCCAAAACTGAGAGTGGGCTGGCCGTTTCCCCATCCCAGGATTTATTGTTTGGCCTCCCAACTACAACACTTTGCTAGGTGGGACACTGTGAACTTAGCTGGCCCCATTCAAGCTCTTTTATTGGCCCATTCATCTACTATATGTATAGCATTTTGGTGCAGCTGGAGTCCGACGCCTTCACTGAGCCTATGATGGAGCCAACCTTTATGCTCTGGCATAGTATAGCATGAAATGAAGGTTATTATGCACTATGATGGGATATCCATGTACTCGTCTTTATGGGGCAACCCTAGACTGACTAAGGTGGGAAAATTTGTTGGGTTTCATTCTTGGTTTCTTAAAGGTGTAAGATATGTTGCCTAGATGTATTCTTAAATGCTATAAGATCATACCAGGATCTACAAGATGTATCAATTACCTGGTGTAAAGTGCTGTAGGAATATATAGTCAGAGCCCCACGCTCAAAACATGTTTGCTAACAGGGAATCCCAGCCCTAAAAATTGACAAGGAAACAGTAAAGAATGTGAGGAAGTGGGCATTTAAGTGGTGATTCCCTGATGATATAACATACAAAAAATTTGTAAAAACAAACATTTATTGAAATATACATAGAAGATACAAATACAAATACATAAAGGGGGCTAACAAAGAGTCCCCTATAGCTTTAAAATGACCGCATGTTTAACAAAACATCAACTGGTATAATATGTATCTATTACATCCTCAATTTTTCAAATATCTCCAATTGAGATAAGTCTTGGTGTTTCAGGCTTAGACGTCTAATCTCACTCTGCAAACTATGGAAAAAACTCAGGTAAAAGGGACCTTATATCTTCCCTATACATGCAACTATTGGAAAAGTACCTTACTCACCTCATTCTTTCGGATCGCAGTGGGTGAGTACAAGATTTGGGAGAATTGTCTAAATATACTGGAGCAGTTGACCCAGGTATCACTGTCCCCAACACAGAGACTCACTCAGTTGGTTATTGTTCATAGAGTGTAGAGTGTATTTAAATGGGGTTGTAGAACTACCCCGGACTGTCCAAGATGTCAGAGTACCCCAGCTGATTTCTTTCAGATGCTCTGGAACTGCCCCAAGCTTGTCCGCTATTGGCAAGCACTGGGTGACACAATTAACAGTGCATATCAAACACAAATATTTAATTCAGCAATATGTTTATTGGGAGATACTGATGAAGAACAATTATTTATTGCGTGCAAAACTATAGAAATGACTTATCACATCTGGTTCCTATGGCGCCCAGTTCCTAATTGTATTTCACTTTCATCTTTAATAAAAACGAAAGATTAAAAATATATATTCTGCAAGTTATAGGACCCATAGTTAGCAATGCTGGGTCTAGCCCCCCTTTCCCTTGTATTATTAAGGTTACTGCAGTGTTAGCACAGACAGAGCTAAATAATTTAATTTCTCACTGTTATCATATGTCTGTCACAGAGTGAGTATTGTATAATGCTATGTGATAATAGTCTGTTATAATAGCTATACTTATCACATGTTGACACTGATAGGCTGTGGTTTAGTTTTGCTGCTTTTCTTTTTTTCCAAATAAAGCTTTATTAAGTTAAATCCATACAGAAAAGAAGTACATAAAAGCAAGGTTTGAGATAAAATGACAATAGTGTTATACAGAGGGAACAGTCCAGAGAGTACAACGTTGTATTTTAACAAGTATTCAAATCTACGACTGTGGATTTGTTGAAAAACACATTACATCTGGTGTGTGGATAAATGGGATTACAGAGTAGTGTGGGCAGAAAATATAAAGAACATATAGTAAAGCAGGTAAAACATTTTTTAAACATGTTGATTTTTGAGGGCGAAAAACATTAAAAAGGGAGAGAGGAGTAAAAACCGTATTATAATAGATTGCCTATGATAGCCTTAGTATATGAGTCTGAGATTTTTGTTGGATTGTGTTTGGAATAATCGTTAATTACTATGTCTGTGTGAGAGTGTGAAATTGATCCTGGTGCGTGGTGTCCATAAGTCGGGTAATGTCTGTAGATAGAGATATAATCATAGCATACAACCATGGATATCTAACATAGCAAAGTTTCGATTAAATGGTGGTCAAAATATAGTGAGAAATACAAAGGGAAGGTAGGGGAAAGTTATTTCCCGTCCCTGGCTCAGCCATGGGTCTAACGGGAAATATCTTTACAGAAGGACCAAGTCCCAGGAAGAAAAGCATAATAGAGCTTTTGAAGTGAATTCTGTATGCGTAGTGATATAGTTACCTCCTGAATTTTGTTTCATGCACGACTATAGGGAGGACTATAGACAGTTGGGATGGGATGTATGATGTGTCTTATGGTGTGCTGGAGGAGGGTTCCTAATTGATTAATTGGGTATATTCAGATGTTGTGCGGAAATGTAGCCAACAGGCCCAAGTGTTCCTGTATTTAGTATAGGAATCCCGTGCTTGATGTACAAGTTCCTCCATTTCAGCTATTTTGTTTACTCTTTTGAACCAGTCTGCGATTGTGGGTGGGTTGGGAGATCTCCAGAGAACTGGGATACAGAGTTTGGCAGCATTGATTAGATGTAGTGCTAGGGATTTGTGATAAGTTTTCATCGGTAGGGAGGAGTGGTGTAAGAGGGCTTGTGCTGGAGAGAATTCTAGCTGAAGTGTAGTGATTTGGGAGGAGAGGTGAAAAACTTTAGTCCAGAAGGCAGAAATCGCAGGGCAGTCCCACCATATGTGAAGGAGTGATCCGTTTTTGTCATTACATCTCCAACAATTAGATGGGATCTCTGGAGTTTTGCTGCTTTTCTAATGCCAAACTTGTGATGTCTCATGTTCTAGAGATTGGCTGAGGTCTTCTGCATTCATTTTGATATTTTGAAGCAGTTATTTTTCTTGTTGTGTAATACATATTTGTGCAGAGTTCACAAGACATATGGCTGGTGGATGCCCTCCCTGATTTGTCGACTGTGTATTCTCTTTTGTTCTTGTTTTGTAAAAGTTTAAAACTCTTCAATAAAAAATATTTGGAAAAAAAACCTGGCAATAGCTTTATCATTTCCCCATTGTACTAAAAAATGTACTAATATTGCTGTCTGTGTCAAATCAAAAAAATTTATAAAGCGCTATCCCTCTAATATATCTACAAACACTGTCTGTGAAAAACAAATAATATGATTGTGCTGCTGCAACCACAAATGAGAGACAACCCCCACCTTAAATAGATAAATGGAATAGGCTGCGCTGCTTAATAAGTGAACATGATTAAAACAGGTGAGTATAACTAAGCCAAGCACATTCTTGGTAATAAACAACACTCAAAATGAATGAAAAATATGTGCAAAAAAACAAATAAAGTAATTAATATTAAAACAATGTAAACTAAACTCCATAAACTGCACGATTCATGGTGAATGAAAAAAACAGTGAAAACTCAGAATCAAGGACCAAATAATGCTGCAAAGTCCATACTTTCAAATAATAGTCCTTATAAGAGAAATAACTTGATGGTGAGGGAAGAAAACACCAATCTTGATGCAGAGTGAGGCATGCACAAACATATCTCCCTAGGGAGCGTGGTGATATAATAAGTTCCTCCACCTCTGACCAAAACGCCCCTTACCAGATGGTTAGATCTCCTGTCACAGAGATCGTGTGAGCGAGTGGCTGTGTCCCCCAGCCACTGGGTCTCTGCACTTCACACTCTGGAGTTCACAGGATTGGGGTATTGATGCTCAAATCCCAAAAATAGAAAGAGAGATACTCCATAGCGTAATACAGTTATGCTTTATTACAATAACGAATAAAATAAATGCACTTACAATGTAAAATCTTCATAAAAACAATTCAAGCCGGCCGGCTCTCAGATGCTGCCCGTGTCTTCCGGGATCAGAGTGGTATGGTGGTGACGTCAGCACGCCGCTCCTCCCTACGCCGTTTCAACAAAGCTGTCGTCTTCCTGGGGTACGGGCAGCGTGCTGACACACCACCTAAATAGGTAAATACAAGACAAAGGTAACGCCCCCTTCTGAGATCAGGATCACCGAAGACGTCGCCGCCATATTTAAATTGGGTGACCAGGGCTTATAACTCGGTAATTAAAAATGAGGATAAAGATTAATTGACGGCCCGGATTGGAAAAATGTCTGTCCCATAACCCGAACAGGAAAATCAATGCTGCCATCAGTTCAGAGACTGAGAAATCAGTCATGACAGTCAATGATACTAAAAAACTGCCAATCATAACGTGCCGCTGTTGAACATATTAACAGTTTAAGTGTCAAATATATACAGAGCTGCAGATCAGGTTTAGATTGCGTATAAGTACTCTGATGACATGTGATGTTTATATAAATGGACCAAAAACTTATTTCATAAATAGTGGGAAAATAGAAACCCTTTTTTTTACCATTATCGTCACCAGGTTTAATGGAAATAAAAAAACAAAAAAACACATGCTGTAAGCACGGGGGTCGCACCATCCCTGTTATCCTCTCAACATGGATTATAAAAATACTAGATGTTGATACATATCGGTCAAAGTGCTTTAAACCTAAATGTGGAAAGAGATCTGTAAAATGATAAATTAAAATGAATTAAAAATTACAAAAAAAAAAAAAAAGGAGAAAGATAATGACTAACTCTCTCTATTCTATAGACCCAAATTTAACATTAGTCCTCTACATTAACCTGCATAGGAAGGTGGTGAAAAAACCCAGCTGGTCGAAGACTGTGAGAGAAAAAAACTAATTTACCATAGTAATATACACAATAAACAAAGGAGACTTCAGTCTCCAAAGTTTATGTGCAAGCTCAGTCTCCTTATAGGAGATTTGTTAAGTACATGGATAGCTTTTGGGCTGATATTATAATACCAGTTTCAAAAATGTCAACTTGACAGAATGTGTACCGGACAAGATATAAACCCCTTAATGTCCATCATGAACCGAGAGTCAGGGGATGCTGGACCCATATATTACCCACCCCCACCGGACATCATGATCTCAGAACAAGGCCCCAAACCATAATACTCTAACTATTATCAATGAAAGCATTTACATCAGTGTCTATGTTTAAACCGTGGGGGGTATAGCGCCGGACTCGATAGATCCAAACCATTTCTAATCTAGACAGTTCTCTGACTAGAGATCCACCCCTCCAGTGGGCACTATATCTGTCTATTCCTAAAAATAGAGTGTTGGCTGGATTCCGATTGTGATGTACCGCATAGTGTTTAGATACCGAATGATACTGGTAACCATTTTTTATATTTGTGATGTGTTCACCTAAGCGGACTTGCATGGGGTTTAGTTCAACCTATATATTGCAACCCGCACGGGCATTGCAATAAGTACACTACCCCTTTTGTGCTGCACGTGACAAAAGGCTCTATTTTATGGATCCTGGATGTACTATATGATGTGAAAGACTCAGTTTTTCTCTGTTTGCTTTTATTAAGTGAGCAAATCTGACACCTTCGACATTGATGATACCCCGACAAGTTTTGGAAGAAGGAAATCCTCTGGGTAGGTGGGTCCACTATGTTAGGGGCAATTCTGTCCCGTAACGAGGGGACCCCCCTAAAAACGATTTGTGGTTTATTGGGCAAAATCGTTTTAATAACCTTATCATTTTCTAAGAGGTGCCAGTGCTTTCGTAGGATCTTTGTGATCTGGTAATGTTGCGTGGAAAAACCGGTAATGAATGGTAATGAAGGTCCCCCGAACAGTCTTTAGGAGTCTCATTTAGCAAAGAGGCTCTATCAATGGTTTCTACTTGTTGCATTGTTTCAACCAAAAAATTCTTTTCATATCCCTTTTCTTCCAATCTTTGGGATATGATACCAGCCTGTGTCCTATAATCCTTGATGTCCGTGCAATTACGCCTCATTCTTATGAACTGGCTTTTCGGAATGGATTTGAGCCATGGGTCATGATGACAGCTCCCGATGGGAATAAAGGAATTCCGATCGGTTTTCTTAAAATAAGAAATGGTTTTAAAGTTGCCTCCTTCTTTAGCTATGGTTAGATCGAGGAAATTGATCTTCTCATAGCTACTTTCATGAACAAACTTAATCCCCCTATTGTTGTCATTAATTGAAGAAAAAAAATCATCAAGTTGGAAGGTGGATCCATCCCAAAGGAGGAGGACGTCATCTATATACCTAGCCCAGAACTTGAGATAGGGGCTCCGGTCTTTATAGATGACGTCCTCCTCCCACTTGGCCATAAATAGGTTAGCCAGACTAGGGGCGTATTTTGCCCCCATGGCCACGCCACGTTGTTGACGATAAAATTGATGACTAAACCAAAAATAATTATGGCCAGCTGCGTATTCGAGTAATTCAATTATATATGCCTGTTTTTGACCATGTAAGGAGGAAAACATTCTCAAAAAGTGTTCAACTGCGGGCACTCCCATGTGATGAGGGATGATGGTGTACAGGGATGTGACGTCCGCTGTCACCAATAGTGTCTGATCATTGGGCCTCTGTTCAGACAACAAGTTGATTATGTGTCGTGTGTCTTTTACATATGAGGGCATCTTATGCACCAGTGGTTGAAGGAAGTGGTCAATGTACTTGCTCACCCGGGACGTGATGGAATCAATCCCGCTAACAATGGGACGTCCCGGGGGGCAAGTCAGGCTTTTGTGAATCTTGGGTAAACAATACAAAATGGGAACTTTCGGTGCCTTCGGAATGAGAAAAAGTTTTTCTTTCTCATTGAGGATGCCCATCCGAAAGCCTTTTTCCACTAAAGGTGCTAAAGATTTTTTATACTCCCGAGTAGGGTCACCTGGTAGCCGGACATAGGTGTTCTCATTGCCTAGGATATTCTGCACGTGTCTGTCCAAAATGACAATACCCCCACCCTTGTCCGCTGGGCGGATCACTATGTTTTTATTAGTGCAAAGTGAATCCAAACCTTCCTCCAGGGTCTTATCCATACGGGAACTAGGATTTTTTATTAATTCCAGATCACGTATAAGAACATCCCTGAATACTCTAAGTGAGGGAGCTAGGGTACCCGGGGGGTTAAACGTCGAAGCATTCGACAACCCCGAATGTTGGATGTATTGCTGTTCATTTGCAGTATGGGTAGTTTGATTAATCGCAAAATGTCGTTTGATATTAATTTTGCGAACAAACCTGTGTATATCCATGTAAGTTTGGAATTTATTTAGTTTCTTAGGGGGTGCAAATTTCAAACCTTTACTGAGCAAAGAAATCTCAGCACTAGTGAGGGTTTGAGAGCTTAGATTAAAAATTCCATCACTTTTTACGTCCTTGATTTTTTTTGACTGTGCTCTCCTCCCCCCTCTGGTTCCTCTTTGTTTTCCACAGGCCTTTTGACCCCTTGGTTTGGCCTGGGAAAACCCCAGTTCTGTTGTGAATGGTTTCCCCCTCTTATATTGTTAGAGTATTCACTGGAGGGACCTGGTCTCCCAAGATCATAGTTGTGATTATAATTTGCAGAGTTAACAGATCTCTGTTCAATGGGACCTTCCCTATCTCTTAGGGGGAAAAATCTGTTCTGAGTGTCAATCCTATAATCATAACCGTAATCCTCATCTCTTTCAGAGTGTGTGCGACCCCTTTGATGGTATTCATGGTCAAAGTGTCTCATAGGGCCATGATCATAATATGGCATTCTGTCCGTCTCCCTCCTAGAATGTTGATATTCTCTTCCTTGGTCTCGATATGGGCCCCTATATTGTGGAGAACTATGTTCATAATGAACATTCCTTCTCATTGACGGTGGAGCATTATTGTGCTTGGCTTAGTTATACTCACCTGTTTTAATCATGTTCACTTATTAAGCAGCGCAGCCTATTCCATTTAGCTAGATTGCTGTCTGTGTCATTGAAGATATTTGCCTTGTTTCCTATTTTGGGGAGGGAAAATTTTCCATTGAGGACAGCAAGCAATGAAAACTTTGTGGAGGTGCTAAACCTTCCCAACTCTATTTATAACATAGAGATATACTTCAAAGGTATTTGTAAAACAATTTATTAGCATCAAGGCTCAGCAGTACATTTTTGGACAAGAATAATGTTTGATGTAATATTGTGATCTTGTCTGTAGTTTTCTTTTAATTAAAAATATAATAAATAAATAATAATAATAAATAATAATAATAATAATAATAATAATAATAATAATAATAATAATAATTATTATTATTATAATAATAATAATAATAATAAAAATGAGTCCATATGGAACATTTAGACATAATGCATGTTTGCAAACATCTGTAGTTTCCTTTTATAGCATTTGAGAGTTTAGTTTTGAGTTTACCAGAATCTATTACCTCTACTTTCTTCAGGGTTTGCAGATTAAGGAAGGGCCTACATACACTAATGCCATGTACACACGAGCGGACTGTCCAACAGAAAAAGTCCGACGGGAGCTTTTCATCGTATATTCCGACCATGTGTATGCCCCATCGGAGCATACCAGAAAATCCTAAAGGAGAATGTCCGGCCATCAGTTCATGACCTCAAGCTCAAGTGAACTTGGGTTATGCAGCAGGACAATGATCACAAACACAACAGCAAGTCCCCCTCCAAATGGTTCAAACAAAGCAAAAGGTAGGTTTTGGAGTGGCCTAGTCAAAGCCTGGACTAAAATCCAATTGAGATGCTGTATCATAACCTTACACAGGCTGTTCATGCTGGAAAACCCTCCAATGTGGCTGAATTAAAACAATTCTGCAAAGAAAAGTGGGCCAAAATTGCTCCACAGCAATGTGAAAGACTCATTGCCAGTTATCGCAAATGCTTGATTGCCGTTGTTGCCGCCAAGTGTGGCACAACCAGTTATTAGATTTAGGGGGCAATTACTTTTTCATATAAAGCCAGGCAGGTTTGGACAACTTTTTTGCCTTAATAAATGAAACCATCATTTAAAAACTGCATTTTGTATTTACTCGGGTTATCTTTGTGTAATGATAAAATTGATGATCTGAGTCATTAAGGTTGACAAATTTGCAAAGAAAAAAAAAATCTGAAATACTTTTTCACAGCATTGTATAAGTATACTTTAACTGTTGTTTGGAATGGGTATTAAATAGATTACCAAGTAATAATAACAGCTTTCACTTAGCAAAATAAGGAGCGTTCATTTAGCAAAGAAAATGTTAATTTTGCATTCCAAATGTTCACTTTGCATATGGAAAGTTCAATTACCTTATGGTATTCTACAATGCTGCATTCTCTTCAATCATTCAGTCAAATACAAGTGAAAAACTGTTTTTTTAAATTAATTTCCCTGCACATAATTGGGTATAAAAAGTGAACACAACTTTGCCTAATTCACTAAGCAATGACAGCATTGGCTTTGATTGATCTAAACTTTAGTGAATCAACCCATTGCATTGTTTGTAAATTGTTTCCACCAACATCTGTAGGGTGGTATAAAATGCACTTTACAAAGGAAAAAAAGTTAATTTCCAAATAATTAATTTTACAAATATACAAAATTATAGAACAAACTGTATTTGTTTAGAGACCTTACTGACACACTAATTACTGCCTATATTAACATTCTCTATATTCTGAATGGTTTTACCATTCAACTGATGTTGCTGTGTCTTTAAACTGTTGACATTTATTTCACAGTCTCAAGAGGAAGTATGAATAGTTAGAAAATAGAAGAAAAACATGGAGGTAATCTACAATCCTACACAGCTTGAAATATCTGTATGGCAGATGGCAGAATGTTGGATATTCATGTATTTACCTGGTTTAACCCATTCTGTTAAAAGTTTGTGATATAGGTATCCATTGGAACTATTTATTTGAACAGTTTGCTTATCTAGAGCAGGGGTAGGCAACCTCGGCACTCCAGCTGGGGTGAAACTACAAATCCCATCATGCCTTTGCCTCTAGGAGTCATGCCTGTGATTGTCAGGGTCTTGCAATGTCTCATGGGACTTGTAGTTTCAAAACAGCTGGAGGGCTTAGGTTGCCTACCCCGATCTAGAGTTAGAGGAAGCTGGATCTAGTGTGTAATGTAATAGTTGAGAAAGCAGGTACCACATTATGATATTTGATATGGTTTGATTAATTGTAATATTAATTGATTCTCTAATCAGGATTGTTTAATCTGATTGCATTAACATTGTATATTGTTTTTGTTTTTTTTGTATACTGTATACTATTTTGTATTTTGAGAACATTGCATGAACAGGACAAGGAGTCATGTGGTATGCACTTAATTTATTTTTAAAAAAAAGCTAAAATTATCATTTTTGGGCTTGAATCCCAGTTTGGATTTTTAAAAGTTAATTATAGCCCTTTGGAATCAAAAATAATATATTGATACTTTGCTTTGCCTTGAAAATAAGGAAGAATGGTATTGCAGTTAATAAGGAATGAAAAGAATGAGTAGATCCTGGACACTCCTGGACCTTATTATAAAGTAGCTTGCTTGGTTCTAATGCAGCTATGTCAAAGCACATTTATAAAGCAGGTAAAGCCCTATTCATTTTCAAGAACAACATGCTGGGCAGAAAGAAAGCCCAGTCGCAACTTGAAGTGACTAGGCTCTACTTTTATCAGGGAGTGTACTGCAGTGTTATGTAAAGAACACAATATAGGACACCCTAGCTGCGGCCTGTATTTTATGAATGACTCATAATATGCAGAATAAGGGAGGAGTAAATGCTGAAGTGTCCAGTGCAGTGTGGAAAGCAATAACCTCTCTCTATTTTATATACACTCAGATATTTACTTGTTATATGTGTTCTACGTGTTATGTAGACATCTATGCAGCTGACCACTCCAGTAAAAAATGGCCTGGGACCAAAAGAGGTAAGCATAAGTTTCAAAATTACATTTGCCTACCGCTTTGCTTTTATTTACTACTGAGTTTAGGTCTTCTTTTACCTCTGTTATAAAAATATACATATATAATATGGGATAAAGATGTATAATAAATTCAGTATGGAAACCCAAATGGACTCCAAACAATTAGGTTGGTGATTTTTACTGTATATTTAAAAGGAAATAAGTTCTAATTTGGATTATTGGTGGCTGTGAATAGAGTGTATTTATGTTTTTTTTTTTAAAGCATTTTAGAAAGCACCTCACAGGGCACCTAAAGTCCAGTTAAAGCACAACTCAATGCTATGATTCTGCTGATTATTTTGACTTGCTTTTTTCATTGTAACAAAGAGTGCTATACAATTTATCACCGATTTAAGTTCACTGGTTTCATAAATTGTGGTTTACAGTGTTTCTTTAACTATTGGTTGGGCCCAAATTGGGTTGCAGGTGAGTTTGTGATGAATCACTAGATGACTGTGTAGTAAATGTAGCCTAGTTTGCCGAAGCACAAAATCAGTGGCAAGTGATACAGAACAATTTATCTCTGAGATATAACATGCAAATAATGCAGTTAAAGTGGAGTTCCAGTCTGTAAATAAAAATTAAAAGTCTGAACTTTTACTGTAGCTGCTGACTTTTATTATTATTAAACTTACCTGTTCAGGGATCCTGCAATGTCAGCACCCCTAGCCAATTCATTAATCGGCTTTGGGTGCCAGAATCCATAGTAAGGGAAACAGGAAGTGAAGCCTTGCCGCTTCACAGCCTGTTTCCTACTGCACATGTGTGAGTCAGGCTGCACTTTATGAATGGTCCTGCCATCTTCTGAGACCTCTGTGTGTCCCAGAAGGCAGTGGGGGAAGGAGGAGGGGCCGGAAAGGATGTACTTTGTTGTGTGGTGATCTTACCAGGAAGTGGGAGCAGGTACCTGTCAAAACCATGTTCCCACTCCCCCCAAAAAAGTGCCAAACATGGCAGTGGAGGGGGGTACAAACAAGCCCGAGTTTCCCATTTTGGGTGGAGCACCGCTTTAATGGATCACAGGAAGTGTTTGATTCTATGGGATGGAAACATAATAAATATTTCAGCCCTGGACACCACCATGACTTTCAAAACCTGTTAAACAATTAAACCAATATGACTGACAGCACAGATATACTGTATGTGGCAGACTAGAATGTGTGCAAGGCAGGATGCAGAAGAAATTACACAGGCAAGGTGGTTAGGTGAACACATCCCAGCATTATGTAAAAATGGCAAAAGGATACTGAAACGAAGAATCTATTTATTTCGGCTTTGCTAAGGCTCACAGAAATGGTGAAAAGCATTAACAATGTGTTATACAGCAATTGCTATTTGTCTTCCATTGGGTTTTCTGACATTTTGGCAAAACTTCTTCCTGAGTCCCAGTACAGTAACCATATTCTTGTTTAAGTCCTTGGAAAAAGATTAAAAATGGACTCCAAGTTTTTGTCACCTTAAATACTTATTTTGGGTCAACTTGGTGGAAAGACAGTTAGATAAAAAAATGATTTCGACATGGCCAATCACAAAGCAACTTGCATTTATTAAAAAAAGTACAAGGTTGTTGCTGAATGGCCAAGGCACCATGCAACGACTCTCAGCAGCAGAGGTAAAGTCATTTATACCCCCACCAAGAAAACAACAGCGCTTTTTGTATGCAGCATATGTTACATGCCATGTATATAAATACTACAGTGTATTACAGTCTCAGTGGTCATACCATTCTGGAATAGTAAGATTTAATTTGAACCAAGCTGGCCCAAGCAAAGTGTTAAATGTGGAAGGAAACCTTTAGGAACTTTAGTTTAAGTTATGTGTCTGCTGCAAATGTTACTCAACCTAAGTTTGCATGTGCAAAATGAAAGGATCATTTCATTTACATATGGATACAGAAATCAATTTATTTTAAACACAAAACATTTTCTAGTATGACCAAAGATGTTGTTGACCAAATGCATGCAGTGATTACTCACAATGGAATTACTTTACAGAAGCATTAGAGACTGTTGACTTAGCAAAGTGTAGGCATGTTTTGTGAAGTGAAGGATTTCATTGCTTAGCAAATAATATAATGTTCATTTTTATCACCCAATCATGTGTAAAAACAAAACAAAAAAAAAAGGATTTTTCATTACATATGATTGGTTGATTGAAATGAATACAGTGTTACTCTATTCACTAAGCTAGATGAACAATGAGTTTGCTAACTGAAAAGTCTATTTTCCTTTAGTGAAACAACTCCATTGCTTCTAAACTTCCACTGTAGCCAGTCTTAAGCCAGCCATAGATGGATTACAATTCAGCCAGTTCAACAGGAACTGGATGAATTTTGATCAAACTATAGGCTGAAGATGATCCATTGATCAACCAGCCTGTTGTTTTTTTTCATGCCATTACCAGCGGCAGTAATCATTGAATACTGATATTGGGGAACTTACAACAGCACAGGGGGAGGGATTCCCCTATCAACATTGACTGTGTTGATGGGGCAATTGAGCAACTCCTTTAATGCATGGCCAGACTTAGTTCACTGTTAATTAAAGTTAAAAAACTACTAATTTATTTTTAAAGTGAGTGTAAAGTGTGTTTTTAAAATAACAAACATGTTATACTTACCTCCTCTGTGCAGTTGGTTTTGCACAGAGCAGCCTGGATCCTCCTCCTCTCAGGTCCCTCTTTGCTGCTCCTGGCCCCTCCCTCCTATCAAGTGCCCCCACAGCAAGCAGCTTGCTATAGGGGTACTCAAGCCGAGTCAAAGCTCCCTGTGTCTATTCAGACACCAAGCTCCGACCCTGCCCCCTCTCTCTTCTGATTGGCCAACTGACTTTGATTGACAGCCATGGGAGCCAATGGAGCTGCTGCTGTGTCTCAGCCAATCAGGAGGAGAGTCCCGGACAGCTAAGACACTGGTGGACATCGCTGGAGAGAGAGGGGGCTCAGGTAAATAATTAGGGAGTGCTGGGGAGGCTGCTACACACAGAATGTTTTTCATCTTAATGCATAGAAGACATTAAGACAACTCCTTTAACCACTAGAGATCCACGCTATAGCCGAATGACGGCTACACCGTGGACCTGCTTTGCCGGGACTACGTCCATTGACATCGTCCCGTGCACGAGCCACCAGTGCGCCCCCTGCAGGGC
This sequence comes from Lithobates clamitans, assembly GCA_037952925.1. Lineage (NCBI taxonomy): Eukaryota > Metazoa > Chordata > Amphibia > Anura > Ranidae > Lithobates > Lithobates clamitans. Next base: position 6,726,627 of record JBBGZY010000539.1, read on the forward strand.
GTGAGCGGCGCGCTCTGTGATCAGTGAGTCTATGAGACTCACCTGATCACAAATCGGAGTAAGGGGTCAATCCCGACCCCTTACCACATGATTAGCTGTCAGCCAATGACAGCTGATCATGTGACATCAACAGAGCCGGTAATCAGCTATTTTTTTCTCCTCGTGCTGGCAGCGTGAGCAGGAAAAAAAGATGATTACCGGCGGCCGTGTGAGGGACATCAGTCCCAATCACAGCAAGTGCCACTAGATCCTCAGTGCCCACCTGTGCCCTCTGCCAGTGCCACCTAGCAATAGGCAGCAGTGCTGCCCACAGTGCCACCTATCAGTGCCCACAATCAGTGCCTCAACAACAGTGCTGCACATCAGTGCCACCTATCAGTGCCCATCAGTGTCACCTACCAGTACCCATCAGTGCCACCCATCAGTGCCACCCATCAGTGCTGCCCATCAGTGCCCATAAGTGCTGCCCATCAGTGCCACCTATCAGTGGTACCTATCAGTGCCCATCCATGCCACCCATCTGTGCCACCCATCCATGCCACCTATCAGTGCCACCCATCAGGGCCCATCAGTGGCCATCAGTGCCACCTTATCTGTGCCCATCAGTGCCACCTTTTCTGTCCCCATCAGTGCCGCCTTAACTGTGCCTATCAGTGCCGCCTTAACTGTGCCTATCAGTGCCGCCTTAAATGTGCCTATCCGTGCCCATCAGTGCAGCCTATCAGTGCCCACCAGTGCCGCCTCATCAGCGCATATCAATGAAGGAGAAAAATTATCTGTTTGCAAAATTTTATAACAAACTATGAAACATGATTTTTTTTTCTTCAAAATGTTCCATCTTCTTTTGTTTGTTTAACAAAAAATAAAAATCCCAGCTGTGATTAAATACGGCCAAAAGAAAGCTCTATTTGTGGAAAAAAATGATAAAAATTTCATTTGGGTACAGTGTTGTATGACCGAGCAATTTTCATTCAAAGTGCGTCAGTGCTGAAAGCTGAAAATTGGTCTGGGCAGGAGGGGGGGTTTAAGTGCCCAGTAAGCAAGTGGTTAATGCTGTCCATGCACGTTCAATCAACTTTTGATTACAACAATTAAATGGAACACCTTTTCCCCAACAGCTTTGATTTATTCACTGTTTTAGTAGAAATTGCTGTTTTTTCATGTTGAATTATTTCTATAAATAAAGCTATTTGAAAGGAAAGGGGTTGAAATTGCCTGAAAGCTGCATAAATGCATGCATAAAGTCATCATAATTATTTGTCCCTCCAAAAAAAAACTGTTAATGCTTGAGAATGTTTCCCGGAGTTTAGCAAATGTTTACAACTGGTTTTGGATACTGTACTTTCTTATATCAAAGAACAGGAATTGTATTTATTTGATGGTTGCTTTCTCTAGAATCCAAACTCCATCGAATCACTACATTTTGACAGTCTAAATATGGACAGTTCCACTTGCTAAGATGGACATTAAGTCCATCCCAAGGGAGCCATTTATTAATACATTTCAGCTGAACACATTAAAGTTTTTGACAGGAGTTATTCTTTCTAGCATTTAAAGCTCAACCCAACTTTAGACATTGAATTAATGTTTTAATCATTCTGTGTTGCTGAGGACATTAATCTGGTGCACTGTCAGCCACTTCCCTCAGGGTTTCTGGAACCATAAAAATTTGGAGCCATTGACCTTGAATGAACAAATCTAACTTGAAGCTTATTTTTGACAAGTGAATAGACGAAGAAAATGTGAAGTAACATCAGAAGGCATTTTATATTAAAAATAATAGAGTTCAGACAGAAGAACTGACAAGTTTTTAAATGCCGAATAGCAGTTTAACCCTGTCACCTGTCACCACTGGAGCAGCAAAGATGTGCCAGTCACAAGTTATCTGTCCTGGAAGTACTAGTAAAATGTTAAACTGTGAAATGGTACTGTAAATATGCTTACAAAATTCAAACAATTTATGATGGACTCATTGATATTTGTATACAGTCTTTATATTTAGAGTGTATGAAAAGCCAAGTCTGTTCCAGTTCACAGTTTAATGTTAGGATCACTTTTACAAAAGAAGCATTTGTAGCATTGGAAGGATTTTTATTTTTATTTTTTCTAAGAATAAACATATGGTAGATGCTGCAGAGTTAAACTATTTGAGAATGTTGGGTATTCCTCAGAGACTCTAAGGTTTAGATGTGTAAATAGTACCATAAGATGCTCATCATCCATTACTTACTGGTCAATGTTTCAGGTAGTATGTATTCAAAGATTACCTTCTGCCACAACCATCTGAAGAATGTTAGAAGAAATTCACTATTACAAATGTTGAAATAAACTCAAACACCTTAGGTTACCATAAATGCTGGAAAGTAGTAATTTACAAACGGATGCAAATAAATCTAAAGTGGTAGCTTTGGGGTTTTGTTATGTCCCAATAAGGGTATCATTTCTAAATCTCTTGCTAGGGTTATAGTTAACTAGAATAGTTTTTGTAATAAATAACCTACAGAGACACTCTTTTTTCTGTTTTTCCTTCATCACAGCTAAACAGAAGTGCAAGATGCAAAGCAGCTAGGGTAAGAATGATTCTAAAGAGGGATTTGTGCTAAAATGCTAGTGGATAGGTGAAATGACTGCACAGCATAGATCAACTACTTGTGAAAATTGTTGCAAAATGTACTGCTTTCACCCATATTTGCTTTAAAGTGGTGTGTAGCGATGATCGGAGTGCTTTTGGCAAAATTGAATTAGTTATCAAAAAACTGATTTTTCAATTGCCATATTACACTGAAGCAAAACTATCAATTTTGCTCACTGAGCTGCTTGGGGGAAATGTGTTTTTTTTCCTCCTATATTTAGAGGGTGTCCTTGTTTGAGTGGGAAGGAGGGGTGTATTTGGGATAGTTTAGCTTACATCCATTTAGAGCCCTTTCACATTGTAGTCATGGCCGCGTTATCAGTAAAGCTACAGTGTAGCGCCACTGCCGAAGCGCTTCACAGGCGCTTCTGCAGCGGTGCCCATTCATTTCAATGGGCAGGAGTGGTGGAGGAGCAGTGTATGCACCGCTCCTCCACACCCCGGAAGATGCTGTTTGCAGGACTTTTTTTAATGTCCTGCCAGTGCAGTGCCACAGTGTTAAAGCACTCAGGCTTTCACACTAGGACTGCAGATGATGCATTTTTCAGGCGCTTTACAGGCGCTAAAGTGCCTAAAAAACTCCTCTAATGTGAAAGGGGTCTAAATGTTCTTTTCACATTAACTTTTTTTCTTGTGTACTGTAACTTTAAGTTTATTTACATTTTTTCATTGTTTGCTTTTTAGTTTATATGAAAAAAGTCAAATATTGAGGTTAATGAGGGACCATTTTAAAGGGACAAGGACAGGTTTGAGATAGTTGAAAGGAGCTTCTGTAACCCTCAGGTGATATTTAAAGTCCATTTGAACTCCTAAACACCACCTTCATTTTTCAATTCCCCATTGACTCCAATGCATTTCACCATAAATTACAGTTTTTCACATCTCCAGATTATGGGTCAAAACTTTTGGGGTCAAAACTTTTGAGGTCAAAACTTGTGAGGAAATGAAAACTCTAAATTTTTCCTATACATGCTGTGCTTTTAAAAGTATATGACATTATATGTACTTGCTATCCCTAAAACCTTTTTAAACACTTTAATTACATTTTTTAAACAATTAGTGATGAGCAAATCTGCTGGGTTTGAAGGGGGAAACAGCATGCAAAGAAACAAGAAAAAAAAAGCGTGGGCCCCTCCAAAACCAAACCAGACCCATATCCAAATATGCAGCCTGGCTGTTTGGAGCAGAAAGGCAGTGAGCATGAGGGCCTTTCATTGAACCATACCAGGCCACACTCTGCCAGGCCTTCCCTGACAAACCATCCTGATTCCATGTTAATAGGAACAAGGATTTCTTCCCCATATCCATGGCTTGGTGGAAGTGGGGGTCTCTACATGAACGAGTAAGTGGTACACATTGAAAGATCAAAAAATAAAAACCTGATTTGGACTCAACCCCCTCTCTTATATGTAAATTACGGGGAAAAAATGAAAAAAAGACTATTTCAACAACTTACAGTTGTTGAAATCGGACATTTTTTCTACTTGACCTTGAGGGCAGGGGCGTTGCTAGGTCTACAAAAGATCTGGGGCTAGAGCCCATAGCAGCGTAGTAAAGAAAGTCATATGCTTGGGTGGGCATACACATGTATATACAGTAGTATACATGTGTGTGTGTCTTTATATGCCCAGAGAGCCCCCCACTTACATCAGGGTCCCCAGAGAGCCCCCCTTACATCAGGGTCCCCAGAGAGCCCCTCCTTACATCAGAGTCCCCAGAGAGCCTCTCCCTTGCATCAGGGTCCCCAGAGAGCCTCCCCCTTGCATCAGGGTCCCCAGAGAGCCTCCCCCTTGCATCAGGGTTCCCAGAGAGCCTCTCCCTTGCATCAGGGTCCCCAGAGAGCCCCCCACTTACATTAGGGTCCCCAGAATCCCCCCCCCCTTAATCAGGGTCCCCAGAGAGCCTCCACCCTGCATCAGGGTCCCTAGAGAGCCTCCACCCTGCATCAGGGTCCCCAGAGAGCCCCCTCACTTACATCAGGGTCCCCAGAGAACCTCCCCTTCCCTTGGGGACCCCTGCAGAGACTCTGGGCTATGGGCCCCAGATTCGGGGCTATAGCCCCAAAAGCCCCCACTAGCGACGCCACTGCTTGAGGGTCGTTTTTTGTTAAGAGGTACACATTATTGCTAGTTACTCTCTTACAAAAAATAAATACTAAATAAGCACACCACATCTATGACAAAGTCCTTAGTTGTAATTCTTCTTAGTGCTTAGTAGTAATATCACCATTAAACATTTATGACAAAGTCCTTAATAGTAATATTCTTTTTCCTTAGTAGTAATATCACCACTAAGTGTATGACTTGATTCAGCAAGTAGTTTGCATCGGCGGATGGGCAAATAAGCTTTTTTGTTTGCCTGATCTGCAAAAGGCAAACAGCTAGAGTGCTTGGTAAACTCTGTCAACACAAACACAAATCTTATCCCTACAAACAATCCTAATGCTGAAGCCAACATTTCTCATTTCAAAAACACAAGCGTGAAATAAAACAGAAAAGAAACTTCAGACTGTGGATGAACAGATGTTACATTATGCAATAAATGAAGTCTTCTTTCAGAAAGTTTTTCCAAATTGTCCATATTCAAATCATTTTAGTGCTTCACTATTTCAGTTGTTTGTCATGCTAGAATACAAAATAGGTAAAATGCTGATTTTCGTTCTATCTACCACATTTATAAGAGGAACCTTTTATTATCACATTGCTGTAAAATTTAAGTTGATTTAGGTTAAACAACTTTACTGATCAATGTTACAAAAAAGAGAGGAGGAGAGAAGAGGAATAGTCTGCAAGCAAGGAAAGTGCTGGAGGAGACTGAAGTAGTAATATATACAGGGAGTGTACATAGTTTGTCCCAATTGACTGTTTCAAAATTCACTGGGCATTCCATATATTCCTTTACCCATCCAAGTTCTATTCCCTCAATAAAACACAAAAAAACAAAACTCATGGACTGTTCATTGTCTTAAAGTGTCTGGGAAAGGGTAGGTGACAGGTGGGCCACAACACTCAACAGCCCCTACGGGGGTACCGCTACACCTCTTACAGGTGTTGTTGAGAGGGTCTAAATATGACTGCAATCCACTAGGCACCAGATTTAGACCTACTGCTCACAGTAATCAGCTCTTAGCAACAGAACTGACCCGACATGCGCCCTTCTCTGTAATTCATATCTGTGTTTAGCCCTGCCAGCATAGACCGCTGTGCCTCAAGAGCAGGAAGCAGCATTTTCAATAAGAGAAAAGGGTATTTTCTAGCAATAATCTGTCACATGTCTAATATCTAGGGATACAGGCCTAAAAAGAGATAAAAAGGTGTCAGACTTTAACCACTTGCTGACTGCCCACCGCCGATTGACGGCAGCAGAATGGCGGCTGAATGGCACTCCTGCTCAAATCGGCATAGCTGTACGGCGGGTGCCTTGAGTATAGGGGGCACATGCGTGCCACATCCCTAACGAGCCAATACGCGTGCCCGGTGGCCACGATGTCCATTGGGCACCCGCAATCGCTCCTGACAGAGTGAGAATGGGGATTTGTGTGTCTAAACACACAAATCCATGTCCTGTCAGAGGAGAGGAGACAGATCATGTGCTCCTAGTATATAGGAACACCGATCTGTCTCCTCCAGTCAGTCCCATCCCCCCACAGTTAGAACACACAGTGAGGGACCACATTTAACCCTTTGATAGCCCCCTAGTGTTAACCCCTTCCATGCCAGTGACATTTATACAGTAATCAGTGCATTTTTATAGCACTGATCGCTGTATAAATGTAAATGGTCCCAAAAATGTGTCAAAAGTGTCCAATCTGTCTGCAACAATGTTGCAGTCCCGATAAAAATCGCTGTCATTACTAGCAAAAAAATGCCATAAATCTATCCCCTATTTTGTAGACGCTATAACTTTTGCGCAAACCAATCAATATACACTTATTGCGTTTTTTTTACCAAACATATGTAGAAGAATATATCGGCCTAAACTGATCAAGAAATTATAATTTTGTTTTTAATTTTGTGATATTTACTATAACATTAAAAACTTCTGTGCTGCAGCAGCCCCCAAGACACCCCTTTTTCTTATCTGAACCCGATTGTTCCAGCATTGAGGGTGAGCCCAGTAGCTCCAGCCGCTATCTCGGGTTCTCATTGGATAGATTTATAGCAGCAGGAGCCATTGGTGGGAGCTGGGGGCAGGGCCAAGTCCTGCTGTCTGTGTCAATGGACGTAGCAGCAAGACTCGGGAGTGTGCCTGCACAAGTGCCCTCATGGAAAGCAGCTCTCCATGGGAGCACTAAATAAAGAGGAGGATCCAGGAGCGCTGCCAGGGGACCCCAGAAAAGGAGTATCAGGGCCACGCTGTGCAAAACCCTTGCACAAAGCAGGTAAATATGACATGTTTGTTATTACAATCACTTTAAGGCATGGCTATTATTAGACAGTTTGGACTGGGCCTTAGAAATATTCTAATGCTTGGTTCAAACAGGTAACCTATTTATTCATGATATCATGATTAGGGATGAGCCAAACACCCCCCGGTTCGGTTCACACCAGAACCTGCGAACGGACCGAAAATTTGCACAAACGTTAGAACCCCATTGACGTCTATGGGACTTGAACATTCAAAATCAAAAAAGCTCATTTTAAAGGCTAATTTGCATAGTATTGTCCTAAAAGGGGTTTAGGGACCCGGGTCCTGCCCCAGGGGACATGTATCAATGCAAAAAAAAACTTTTAAAAACGGCCGTTTTTTCAGGAGCAGTGATTTTAATGCTGCTTAAAGTAAAAAAAAAAGTGAAATATTCCTTTAAATATCATACCTGGGGGGTGTCTATAGTATGCCTGTAAAGTGGCGCGTGTTTCCCATGTTTAGAACCGTCCCTGCACAAAATGTCATTTAAAAAAAGTAAGGAAAAAAAGTCATTTAAAACTGCTTGCGGCTTTAATGTAATGTCGGGTCCTGGCAATATGCATGAAAATCAGTGAGACAAACGGCATGGGTACCCCCCCCAGTACATTACCAAGCCCTTTGGGTCTTTTATGGATATTAAGGGGAACCCTGCACCCAAATTTAAAAAAGGAAAGGTGTGGGGCCACCAGGCCCTATATACTCTGAACAGCAGTATACAGGCGGTGCAAACAAGACAGGGACTGTAGGTTTGTTGTTAAGTAGAATCTGTTTGTAATTTTGAACTGGTACATTTTTAACGTGTTTAGCTCCAGTCAAAAAATCATTTTTAAGCTTTTTGGAAAACATAGGGAAAGGTTATCACCCCTGTGACATTTGTTTTGCTGTCTGTGCTCCTCTTCAGGAGATTGAACCTCACTTTTTGTCCCAATGACAAATGTTTTTTGAAAATTTGGGTTTTTTTGTGAAACAAGGATTGATGATAAAGCATCAGTGGAAAGGAGAAATGTTTTTCCCATATTAACTCTTACAGGAGAGAATTTCCCTTCCTAGGGGTAGATTTAATCTCACTTCCTGTTGTCTCCTTCCGTTTGCAAGTAGGAGTTGTTTGTAAGTTGGATGTTTGAAAGTAGGGGCCTGCCCTATATACTCAGCAGAAATTTGGGCCTTAGGTGTTGTTGTGGCTACAACACTGTAAGCCCTCACAGGGCCCTGCTGTGAAATATTAGATCAAGAATTGTAATTACATGCCCCTGTTGAACAGGTGCAGAAAAATTGGGCCTTTGGTGGTGGTGGTGGTGCTGGTGCCACCACACTGTAAGTCCTCACTGGCTCTTGGTGGGCGCAGAAACGGGTCCTGCTGTGAAATATTAGATCAAGAATTGTAAATACATGCCCCTGTTGAACAGGGGCTGAAAAATTGAGCCTTAGGCACTGGTGCTGGTGCCACAACACTGCAACCCCTCACAGATACTCTAGTTGGAACGCAGGAATGAGCCCTGCTGCAAAGTATTGCATCAAAAATTGTAATTACATGCCCCTGTTATACAGGGGCTGAAAAATTAGGCCTTAGGCACTGGTGCTGGTGCCATAACGCTGCAACCCCTCACAGATACTCTAGTTGGAACGCAGGAACGAGCCCTGCTGCAAAGTATTGAATCAAAAACTGTAATTACATGCCCCTGTTAAACAGGGGCTGAAAAATTAGGCCTTAGGCACTGGTGCTGGTGCCACAACACTGCAATCCCTCACAGAAACTCTAGTTGGAACGCAGGGACGAGCCCTGCTGCAAAGTATTGCATCAAAAATTGTAATTACACGCCCCTGTTAAACAGGAGCTGAAAAATTAGGCTTTAGGCACTGGTGGCGGCGCCCAGAACCAAAAATGTTCTTACAAGCTATCAGCATGATCATTGAGGAGGAAGAGGATAATTACTCAGGATAGTCACTCAGCATCAGCATAGGCAGTCTTTGAAGGGATCTGAGATTTCAAAAAAAATTATTCGGTTACATCAGCATCAGGTGCTTGGTAGCTGGTGGTGTTCCAAGACTGATTCATTTTTATGAAGGTCAGTCGATCGACCGAGTCAGTGGACAGACACACCCTGTGATCGGTTACAAAGCCTCCAGCAGCACTGAATGTGCGTTCCGAAAGAACACTGGATGCAGGACAGGCCAGTAGCTCAATTGCATACTGTGCAAGCTCTGGCCAGTGATCCATCCTCAAGTCCCAGTAACCCAGAGGATTTTCGGTGGGAAAGGTGTCAAAGTCAGATCTTGCCCCTAGGTATTCCTGCACCATGTAAAACAGACGCTGGCGATGGTTGCTGGAACCGATCATACCTTGGGGCTGCGGTCTAAAAAATTGTCTAAACGCATCGGTCAGACGGCCACCTTCTCCACCGCTCCTTCTTTGTCTGACCGAAACCTCAGCAACACGTTGTCCAGAAACAGGAGTTTGTAACCTCCCAGTCTCTGGGAACGCGTTGCACATACCTTTCTGCAAGGCCTCCCGAAGATGTTTCATCCTCTGCTCCCTCTGTGATGGCAAGATAAGGTCCACAACCTTACCCTTGTAACGTGGATCAAGGAGGGTTGCCAGCCAGTATTGGTCCTTCTCCTTGATACCACGAATACGAGGATCCTTACGCAGGCTTTGCAGGATCAGGGAGGCCATGCAGCGTAGGTTTGCTGATGCATTCGGTCCGGAGTCCTCTGGGTCACTAAGGACGACATGGTCCGCAGCCACCTCCTCCCAGCCACGTACAAGTCCATGTGTTTCTTGGGACTGATCCCTTAAAGACTGCTGCTGATGCTGAGTGCCAGGCTCCACCTCCATACTGAAACAATCCTCCTCCTCCTCGTCCCCTTCCTGTGTGATCAGCGGGCATGCAGGAACACTGTCTGGATAAAGGGGGCCTTGAGAGCTAAGGAAGTCCTCCTCTTCCTGCCTTTGTTCTGCCTCAAGTGCCCTGTCCATTATTCCTCGCAGCGTGTGCTCCAACAGGTGGACAAGGGGGACAGTGTCACTGATGCATGCACTGTCACTGCTCACCATCCTCGTGGCCTCCTCAAATGGTGACAGGACAGTGCATGCATCCTTGATCATGGCCCACTGGTGTGGGGAAAAAAACAAGCTCCCCTGACCCTGTCCTGGTGCCATAGTCACACAGGTACTTATTGATGGCCCTCTGCTGCATGTGCAGCTGCTGCAGCATGGCCAACGTTGAGTTCCACCTGGTGAGCATGTCACAGATTAGGCGGTTCTTGGGCAGGTTAAACTCCTTTTGGAGGTCCACCAGCTGAGCACTGGCATTATATGACTGGCGGAAATGCACACAGACTTTCCTGGCCTGCCTCAGGACATCCTGTAAGCCCGGGTACCTGTCCAAGAACTGCTGCACCACCAAGTTAAGGACGTGAGCCAAACAGGGCACATGGGTCATTTGTCCCTGTCGGAGGGCAGAGAGGAGGTTGGTGCCATTGTCGCAAACCACCATTTCTGCCTTAAGTTGGCATGGCGTCAACCACCTCTGAACCTGCCCCTGCAGAGCTGACAGAACCTCTGCCCCAATGTGGCTCCTGTCCCCCAAGCACACTAGCTCAAGCACCGCATGGCATCTTTTGGCCTGCATACTTGCGTAGCCCCTTGAACGCCTATGGAGCACCGCTGGTTCCGAGGACAAAGCACAGGAAGAGGCCATGGAGAAAGAAGAAGAGGAGGGGGTGGAGGAGAGAGGTGTGTCACAATCATTAGTGGCATTTTGGAGGCGTGGTGGCGGAACAACCTCCAACACTACTGCACCCTGTCCTGCATCCTTCCCAGCTGCCAGCAGAGTCACCCAATGCGCGGTGAAACTTAGGTAATGTCCCTGTCCATGCCTGCTGGACCATGAGTCAGCAGTAATATGCACCTTACCGCTGACCGCCCTGTCCAGCGAGGCCAAGACATTGCCTTCCACATGTCTGTAGAGAGCCGGAATCGCCTTCTGTGAGAAAAAGTGGCGTTTAGGTACCTGCCACTGAGGAACCGCACATTCCACAAACTCACGGAAGGGGGCAGAGTCTACCAACTGAAAAGGCAGCAGTTGAAGTGCTAGCAATTTTGCCAAGCTAGCATTCAACTGCTGGGCATGTGGATGGCTGGGAGCGAACTTCTTTCGGTGGTGCAGCAGCTGGGGCAGGGAAATTTGCCTTGTACAATCTGATGTTGGTGTACCAAAAGCAGATTGCCCACAAGTACTTGGCTGTGACACACCTAATTCTACACCTTCATTCCTCTCAGTGCAGGTCTCAGAGAGGACTGAAGGTATAGTGGGGTTGGAGATCTCAGCTGATGAGGAGCACGGAGAGGTCCTATTTGTTCTTTGGTGTGGGTCTTTTAGATATACTTGCCAACGAACTGCATGGCAGGTCAACATATGTCTGGTCAAGCATGTGGTGCCCAAGCTGGAGATGTTTTGGCCACGCGAGATACGCTTGAGACATATGTTGCAAATAGCAGCATTGCGATCTGATGCACTAGTCTCAAAAAAGGCCCACACCAAAGAACTTTTTGAATAACGTGCAGAGACTGCAGCGCCCTGCACATGCGCAGCTTTGGGGTGTGATGCAGTCAGTGTGCTGCCCTTAGGCTGGCCCCTGGAGGGCATCCTGCCTTGTTGGTGATGTGCCTCCTCCTCCTCTCTCCTATCAGGCACCCACGTTGAGTCAGTGACCTCATCATCCCCTCCCTCCTCATCACTGAAGCAAACCTGGAAGTATTCTGCAGCAGGGGGAGCATGACTGCCAGATTGATGTCCTTCTTGGGCACCCCCTCTGTCCATGCTCACGTTACTGCCTTCATCTAGCTCAGTATCATCATCAGAGCCTTCCAAACGCTGGGCATCCTCCTGGAGCATGTACCCAACACTGTAGTCAAACAGTTCGAGGGAATCCTCAGGAGGACATGGTGGGGCTAGGGAAGGAGTCACTGATGACATTGAGCCAAGGGAAGAGTCCGCATTGGCAGCTGCTTTGCCAGACAAAGTACCCTGAGCATGGGTGAGAGAGCATGAGGAGGATGAGGACGGCTTGGTCATCCACTCGACCAAGTCTTCCACATGTTGTGGCTTAACATGGTCAGCTGCTGAAAAAAGGCCAAGCATGACCCACAGCCACGTGCTGATGAGGAGGATGCACCGTCTCCACGACCAGCACTGTTGCCTCTAGACACAGAGCCTGCTTGCCCTCTTTTATTGGCTTGTGACTGTCTTGCTCTCCTTGTTGGCATTCCAGACATACTAATGGCCTGTAGCTGCACTAAGCTGGGATATATATATATATATATATATATATATATATATATATATATATATATATATATATATATGTATATATATATATATATATATATATATATATATACTGATACTGCAGCTAGCAAAATCAACTGCCTGCCTGTAGTATGAGAACACCACCAACCTTCTACAGGTAGCTTTAGCTGAACACTGTGCAGAGCTCGCAAAAAACTAACTTGTGACTTATTTAGCTGCCTGCGATAGTGATAGGATCAGGAAAACACCACCAACCTTCTACAGGTAGCTTTAGGTGAACATTGTACAGAGCTCGCACTACACTAACTTGTAGCTTATTTAGCTGCCTGAGGTAGTGATAGGATCAGGAAAACACCACCAACCTTCTACAGGTAGCTTTAGATGAACACTGTGCAGAGCTTGCCAAAAAATAACTTGTAGCTTATTTAGCTGCCTGCGGTAGTGATAGGATCAGGAAAACACCACCAACCTTCTACAGGTAGCTTTAGGTGAACACTGTGCAGAGCTCGCCAAAAAATAACGTGTAGCTTATTTAGCTGCCTGCGGTAGTGATAAGATCAGGAAAACACCACCAACCTTCTACAGGTAGCTTTAGGTGAACACTGTGCAGAGCTCGCACTACACTAACTTGTAGCTTATTTAGCTGCCTGTGGTAGTGATAGGATCAGGAAAACACCACCAACCTTCTACAGGTAGATTTAGGTGAACACTGTACAGAGCTCGCACTACACTAACTTGTAGCTTATTTAGCTGCCTGCGGTAGTGATAGGATCAGGAAAACACCACCAACCTTCTACAGGTAGCTTTAGGTGAACACTGCAGAGCTCGCCAAAAAATAACTTGTAGCTTATTTAGCTGCCTGCGGTAGCGATAGCATCAGGAAAAAACACCACCAACCTTCTACAGGTAGCTTTAGGTGAACACTGTGCAGAGATCGCCAAAAAATAACTTGTAGCTTATTTAGCTGCCTGCGGTAGTGATAGGATCAGGAAAACACCACCAACCTTCTACAGGTATCTTTAGGTGAACACTGTGCAGAGCTCGCACTACACTAACTTGTAGCTTATTTAGCTGCCTGCGGTAGTGATAGGATCAGGAAAACACCACCAAACTTCTCCAGGTAGCTTTAGGTGAACACTGTGCAGAGATCGCCAAAAAATAACTTGTATGTTTAGCGAAACACTGTGAGGAGGACGCACTACGCTAACTTGTAGCTTTAGCTGAACACTGTGAGGAGGACGCACTACACTAACTTGTAGCTTTAGCTGAACACTGTGCAGAGGTCGCACTACACTAACTTGTAGTTTTCGCTGAACACTGTGAGGAGGACTCACTACACTAACTTGTAGCTTTATCTGAACACTGTGAGGAGGACGCACTACCCTAACTTGTAGCTTTAGCTGAACACTGTGCAGAGGTCACACTAATCTAACTTGTAGCTTTAGCTAAAGACTGTGAGGAGGATGCACTACACTAACTTGTAGCTTTAGCTGAAGAAGCTCTGCACACTGTGCAGAGGTCACACTAAACTAACTTGTAGTTTTAGCTGAACACTGTGAGGAGGACGCACTACACTAACTTGTAGCTTTAGCTGAACATTGTGCAGAGGTCGCACCACACTAACTTGTAGTTTTAGCTGAACACTGTGAGGAGGACACACTACCCTAACTTGTAGCTTTAGCTGAACACTGTGCATAGGTCTCACTACACTAACTTGTAGTTTTAGCTGAATACTGTGAGGAGGACGCACTACACTAACTTGTAGCTTTAGCCGAACACTGTGCAGAGGTCTCACTACACTAACTTGTAGTTTTAGCTGAACACTGTGAGGAGGACGCACTACACTAACTTGTAGCTTTAGCTGAACACTGTGCACTACACTAACTTGTAGTTTTAGCTGAACACTGTGCAGAGGTCACACTAAACTAACTTGTAGCTTTAACTGAACACTGTGAGGAGGACGCACTACACTAACTGTAAATAGTCTAGCTGCCAGACTGTGGTACTAATAGGATCAAAAGAACACGAGCAATTTTCTTCAGGTAGCTGTAAATACTGTAACAAGACAAGCCTGCCTGTCAGTAGGAAGATGACAGGAACGGATCTAGCTAAACTGAATACAGTGTATATATATATATATATATATATCTATATATATATATATATATATATATATATATATATATATATATATACAACACCTGGGATGCATATATATACACAATACACTGTAAGTGCAGCTAACTCACTGACTGTCCTGCCTAATCTAGCTAACTCAAATGAAATGACACTGTCTCTCTCTCTAAACACGCCGGAACACACTACACAGGGCCGCCGTGCAGACGGCCTTATATAGTGTGGGGCGTGTTCTAAACCCCCTGAGCCATAATTGGCCAAAGCCACCCTGGCTTTGGCCAATTACAGCTCCCTCTACCGACGGCGCTGTGATTGGCCAAGCATGCGGGTCATAGTGCATGCTTGGCCAATAAATCAGCCAGCAATGCACCGCGATGCCGCAGTGGATTATGGGCCATGACGCGCCACACGAATTTGGAGCAAACTGCCCATATCGTTCGCAATTCGATGAAAGATCGAACAACCGATGTTCGAGTCGAACATGGGTTCGACTCAAACACGAAGCTCATCCCTAATCATGATATAGTGAAATTATATAATTAAAAATATTACTGTATATAAACCATTTAAAGTAGACAATATTTATCTTTTATGTTAATTTAGCTAATATACCATACCCTTCAATTTTACAGCTATATTATACTTGAGATATTGGAACATTTTTTTACTGAAGATGATAAAATGACACCTATATGCTATCAATTAGCTACAAAGGAACCAATTTTTAAAGCCCAGCAAGGTGCTTTAAAATTGTGCTGACCTAACTTTTGAAGCTAGGAAAGCACCATTAAAATGACTGGAATGTGTGTAAAAAATAATCTGATTGAAACACCTGTTAACATGACCTGCTAAAGTCATGTGACCAACTCTTCTCCAATCAGATTTTTCTCTCTGCTGCCTTAAA
The DNA here is from genome assembly GCA_037952925.1 of Lithobates clamitans. Classification (NCBI taxonomy): domain Eukaryota; kingdom Metazoa; phylum Chordata; class Amphibia; order Anura; family Ranidae; genus Lithobates; species Lithobates clamitans. The sequence goes on from JBBGZY010000539.1 coordinate 6,742,018, forward strand.
ATGCCATAGACTGTATACCACAGTATGTATAGTATAAATTAGAGTGGTATCTTCTCTCCATTATATATGAGCCTCTAATTGTTTTTAAATGTAAGAAAAATTTGTAAAAATAAATTAAGATTTAAGTCATTACAAAAGGCGATGGACAGATGTACTATATTAGAAACAAAGTAGGACTTTGAAGATAAATTAAAATTCTATAGATTAAATTGGCAATGTATACTTATTTAACCCAATTAAATTATTGGCAGAACAGTTAGGAATATCTTAAAAAAAACATTTGTTTATATTGAAATCATAAAGTCTTGATAACTTAATCCACAGAGACAAAGACTTCTAAAGCTCTCCTTCCTAAAGCATACATAAAACTAAAAATAATTTTAAAAAATGTAATATTAGCTTACCCATCACTCCTTAGAGTACATTGTGTTTTCCTGCCTTTTGCTTTTTTTTTAAACTTAGTGATCCTGCCAGTTCTTTAACTTCCTGCACTGGAGTGAAAATACTTCCTGATCTTCATTAGCAAGAGCAGAGTTTGACCCTGGGATGTACATACCTACACACAGTCAGCAAGTATAGCTTGGTGAATGCTAGAGCACTAGAGCAATACAGGCTGTATAATGACTTGCCCTCTCATTGAGAAGAAATGTGCACTCACTTAGCATGGTGCGAAAAGCATAAGCAGCCAGAGGGTGCCAGGTAAAAGTGCATGGTGTATGCAGTTTAAAAAGCCACAACTTAGTTCAAATGTATATACTGTATATATTAATAATAATAATCATAATTATATATATAATATATATATATAATATATATATATATATATATATATATATATATATATATATATATATATATATATATATATATATATATATATATATATATAATGTTTTTGCACTTAATGGGGGGTGGGTATAATTATACTTTAATACTAAAACATTCTCAAAACAATGTAAGTAGTAAGTAGTTTTGTCACAGGAGTTGCATATGAAAATAGAAGGGTCCAGATGCAAAATCATTAAGACAATGGGTTATGCTCATCTGAGTGGTTTAAGAAGATAAACAGACTCCGATATGGAGAGTTAAAGCCCTTTCCATTCTGTCAATGGTTCTGACATAAACAAATAGGTTTTGCATTTTCCACTGTCATCTGCGATATTAGAGATGAAATGCGACATCTGATCACATTCAAGAGCATGAAGCATGAAGTCAAGTGGAAGAAACACACATATGCATGGTCCATTGCCCACAGTAATAGAAGTGGCGGTGAATAAGAGGGTCAAACAAGGTTTTCTATGCAGAATTTGAGCATTCTCCTAACACTGGAAAATTTTGTTTATAGAAAAATGACTGTCTTATCACATTTTTCTTTGTTTTTTTTCAGAATGAAGTAAAGCATGCGATCTAATCAGATTACATGTGTGTTTATTTGGTTTGTCTTTTATCCACTGGCTGTCATTACACAGATTAATCTGAGGTTACAGACAATAATTAAAGGTTATTAAACAAATAATATTTTATGACTACAAAAAACAGCCAGCTAAAGATTGCAGCTGGTATGCAGCTTCTGAATCTTTTCTAGTAAGTGAAGGGTCAGGTTACCATTAAAACTGAGCATAGCACCCAATCAATGGTGCAAACGGCAGGCAAAATGTAATAAATTTCCCGCATGGAGGGGGAACCCTAGGGTGACTATCAATACAGTTAAGCATGGACCAGACTAAACTGAGTTCAGAGGGTGAAGAACTGAGCTACAACAAATATAGGACTCTGGATTGTATGCCAAATGTGTGTAATACTAGTGGAGGGAAGGTGTCAAACATTAACAGTCCTTGTGTGATTTCTGGACTTGGTATCCCCCATCCCTTGCAGTTGACCTAGAGTGTGGTTTTCACCTCAGCTGAAACAGAGGTGTTGCCTGTGAGGATGCTCCTCTATCCTCATAGGATCAAGCCAGTTAGTAATTGGTACTGGATCTTTTTTGGGGTGCAAACGAGGACATGTAGAGGGTCTGAAAAAATCAGTGTGCATTGGGCCTCTTCTCTTTTCACCTGGACACTAAATTGCTGTGTCCATTTGTAAGTCATCCCAGCTTGACAATTAACATCTAGCAAAGGTCTAACAGCTCATCTCATATATAAAGTGAGACAGGAGAGATGTGGAAGTAGGTGTACGGTGGCTCTGTAAAAGTCTATAATGCCTTAGTACCAGGCTCTTCTCAAGATCTCTCTTTAATGGTGTAGTATAGTACTTGACAGTATATCTTGAAGTCTATTAAGGGGATCACCTCTGAGACCAGCCGATTGGTGTACCCTATTTAATTCCAATGTCTCATTGGGCTCCCTATCAAAGATAGAGCCAGGACCAGCAGTTACTGTAGCTATAAGTTGTGTCCAATTATAGTCTCTGGCAGGCCCGGACTGGAACAAAAAATAGGCCCGGGCATTTTGGAATGAGCAGCCCATGACATCTTAACCGGCCCCTTCCCCACTCTCCATCCTGACGGATCCCCCGGGAGAAGGGAGGGGGAAACCCAGCAAAGGTGCGGGGGCGAGGGGGACAGGGAAAGAGCAGGGGGGGCAGAGAGCACAGGGAAGAACCTTGAGAACATATGGTGGGGCGAGAGCACAGGGGGGCTGGAGAGCACTGTGGGGGGAGGTGGAGAGCATGGGGGGGGCAGAGAGCACAGGGGAGAGGCAGAGAACACAGGGAGGAAGAGGAGAGCACAAGGGGGCCGGAGAGCATGGGGGGCTGGAGAGCATAGGGAGTGGGCGGTTGGAGAGCACAGGGGGAAGCAAAAACACAGGGTGGGGCGGAGAGCACAGGGAGGGCAGAAGAGCACAGGTGGAAAGCACAGGGGGGAGATGGAGAGCACAGGGGGGAGGCGGAGATCACTGGGAGGCTGTAGAGCACTGGGGGGAGGCGGAAGGCCCAGGGGGGCAGCAGAGAGCATGGGAGGAGGTGAAGAGCACAGGGGGTAGGCAGAGATCAATGGAGGGCTGGAGAGCACTGGGGGAGAGGCGTAGGGCACAGGGTGGCAGCGTAGAGCATGAGGGAGGTGGAGATCACAGGGGGGGCTGGAGAGCACTGGGAGGGCTAGAGAGCACTGAGGGAGAGGCAGAGGGCACAGGGGGGCACCATAGAGCATGGAGGAGGTGGAGAGCACAGGGGGGACTGGAGAGCACTGTGGGGGGAGGCGGAGAGCATGGGGGGCTAGAGAGCACTGGGGGAGAGGCAGATGGCAGAGGGGGGCAGCATATAGCATGTGGGAGGTGGAGAGCACAGGGGTAGAGACGGAGGGCACAGAGGGGCAGCATAGAGCATGGGGGAGGTGGAGAGCACAGGAGGGAGTTGGAGAGAAGAGGGGGGCTGGAGAGCACTGGGGGGGCTAGAGAGCACTGGGGGGGCTGGAGAGCATTGGGGGGAGGTGAAGAGCACAGTGGGAGGTGGAGAGCACAGGGGGAGAGGCAGAGGGCACAGGGGGCAGCGTAGAGCATGGGGGGAGATGGAGAGCACAGGAGAGAGGTGGAGAGAACAGGGGGAGAGGCGGAGGGCACAGGGGGGCAGCGTAGAGCATAGGGGAGGTGGAGAGCACAGGGGGAGGTGAAAAGCACAGGGGGAGAGGTGGAGGGCACAGGGGGGCAACGTAGAGCATGGGGGAGGTGGAGAGAACAGAGGGAGAGACAGAGGGCACATGGGGCAGTGTAGAGCATGGAAGGGGGTGAAAAGCATAGGGAGATAAGAGGAGGGCACAGGGGGCAGCATAAAGCATGGGGGATGTGGAGAGCACAGAAGGGAGGAGGAGAGCACAGGGGGCTAGATACCAGGGGGGGTTAGAGAGCACTGGGTGAAGGTGGAGAGCACAGGGGGGGCTGGAGAGCACTGGGGGAGAAGTGGAGGGCACAGGGGGCAGCGGAGAGCATGGGGGAGGTGAATATCACAGGGTGGGAGGTGGAGAACACATTGAGAGAGGCAGAGGGCACAGAGGGGCAGCAGAGAGCATGGGGGAGGTGTAGAGCACTGGGTAAGTAGAGAGCACTGTGGGGGCAGCAGAGATAAGCAGGATAGGAGGAGCGGTGGGGGTGGCTGCATATAGAAGAATTATTTTTTTCATCTTCCTCCCGCAGTACCTGAAAGCCTGCGAGAGGGAGAGGAGCAGAAGCAGGCATTCAGAGACTGCAGGAGGAAGATGGAGAGAATAATTCTTCTATATGCAGCCACCCCCACCGCTCCTCCTATTCAGGTTGCAGGGTGCCACACTTGCGTACGTTCTCTGTGATCCAGCTGCAGCAGGCTCCACGCCCCCCGGCACCAACGGCTGAACTACACTGGCGGCCTTGGAGAGGTGTCTCCTCTAGCTCCTCCCCCCTTCATATTTCCGTACCTCTGGTGCCGATGGCTGAGCTTGAGCTGAACTGGCAGCCGGCCAGCCGCGGTAAGGTTGGGGGACTGGCGCGGGCTTAAAGAGCAGCCTGCCTTGGCTCCGCAAGCAAGGACTTGCGGCCCGGCAGTCCTGGTCCACCGGGCATTTGCCCAGTTTGCCCTATGGCCAATCCGGGCCTGGTCTCTGGTAAGCCTTACAGTCTCATTAGGGTGATTGCAGCTTTCACCATCCTTCACCTGGAGTTGGCAATGCCTTAGGCGAACAACTCATTTTCTCTAGTTTGGTTATTTGAGTCTGTATAAATGCAAACAAAATCAGAGATTTTAGTGGCTAAGTTCATTATCTTTTGGTCTGTTTCTGATGTCTTCCATCTCCTTTGTGAGCGTGATTTCAAGCCTGAGTTCCAGAGTCCACTCAGAAAGCTGTGGTGAGAGAGAACCTCTTTCTCAGCTGTATAATCTAAGCCATCTAAAGTCAAGGTGTGCGACAAAGCATCAGACCCCTCAGATAAAATTGAGGACTCTAGGTATGGTGAGATGATCGGGAAGTTGGGTTTGAATGTAGTTGGGAGCATCTGTTAGATGGGGTAGGTGTCTCCAGGATAGTGCTCACTCATGTGCTTCCTCATTCTTCCATGTTCAGCCACACCTCTTGTTGAGTTTTTCCACAACCTTTTGCATGGAGAACTTTAAGGTGATTTAGGGGGTTTAAGTGGGTTGTTAAATTTAAATTACAGCTCCAGATTTTGAAGCCCCCTAGTCCTCCCCCATTACGTTTAAAAAATATTTAGGACACATTTCTCAATTCCAAGTGACTTCTGATCACATAATGGGGTTTCTTCTTCTTTGGCATTGGTGGTCGTCAGTACTCCAGTATAGTAATATTCTATTCTTTGCAGCATGCTTCCCTGAGCCCAGGCTGCATGACATATTTTCAGGGGCTGTGACAGTCTGGGTTCACAGGTGAGAAAATGATAATAGAAATGAATGTAATTTAATCTTGAAGTGACCTGCAGCAGAGTAGGATGGGGAGGGCAGCACTGGAACAAGGAGAGAGTGAGTAGTGTTTTGAAGAGGGGAAAGCAAGTACATTTTTAAAAATACATTTAAAAGGAAGGTAGGCTTTAGGGGTTTATTTTACTGATTTGGTTGAGATAGGGTTGAAATTAAGTGTTAAGGTACGCATTTTAGTGTTAGGTTAATGGTCAAGTGTTGGGAGGTATACATGTTAAGGGTAAATTTGGAGGTTAGGTAAAGTTTTAACATTTACCAAACACATATTAATATGATTGTTAATAATAATGCTCAGTATTGTCATTGATTATACCTTTTATCAAAAAGAAATGGTCCATTGGATTTGGCATTTTTCTTTTTTCATTGTTGTGCTGCAGGAGTGACAATCCCTTAAAACAACCAAATCTATCTTTGGTTAATCATGTATTCTTTCATATATATCAGCATGAAGGTTAGGTTAGGTTCAATTTTGGGGTCAGGGGAAGTAAAGCAATACATTTTTTTTGTTTGTTTTTACTTGAAATCCCGGGTGCAAATGAAATGGTAAGTGGTTGGACCATTTTAACAGCTTACTTACCATATCAGGTTCCCTAATGGAGCTACTTTCCAGACAACCTGATTTCATCCAAGTAAACTAGCTGGATTTACTGCTGATTATAATGCAGACAAAATATTTTAATATTCTGTACTATAAATTCATTAGACAATCTAAAATACTTCATAACTACCAACCAATAAGTGTTTTATAGATTGCTAAGAATGTGCATGTCAAAAGTTGCAGTGAAATTGATCATTTTTCTCTGAGTAACCCCATTGCCAATACTGCAAGAAGTTATGTAGAATGGGGGTTACATGTGGTGAAGGAAGCTGTTGCCATTCCAAATTAGTAATCTGGTAAATTGTCCTTTGGACCACTTTTTCAGATCTTTAATTATTATATTTTCTTGGTGACAAAAACAATGGTTCTGTTCTGCTGCTTCCCCAGTATAGAAAATATTCACTTAACCAAAGACATGACTCTAATTTACATCAAACAGTGAAAACGTTATTGAATGCACCATTTTGAAGTGGATAAGAAAATTATGTTTGTATCATAAGGCTAAGCACATTAACAAGTTCTTACACCGGTGCCTAATATATACATGTAATGGGGTTGATTTTCTAAGGACAAAAATGTTGTTTACTTTTCAGGGAATTTTCCCTTAGTTTAATGAATGATGTGAATCTCTGCTGAATATAATCCAATCACATGCAAGCAACAAAAATGTTTTGTTTTTTTTTCCTTGCATGTGATTGGGTATACTTTGCAAAGTGATTTTTCACTACATTCACTTAGCTAAGAGAAAATTCCCTTGCAAAGTGAACAGTTTATTTGCCTTTACTAAGTATGTTTTATGCCTGCATTATATATTCATTTTTTTTCATGTCCTGACAACAATAAATAAGTGAAGAAATTATGTAAACAATGTACAAAATCACAACACATTCCCTTTATAAAGAAAACATCTTTAGAAAACTACAGTAGACGAACAACAACAGCACTTTGTGTTTGAAATTCAACAAAGCAAAAACTACTTTTTTCTAAAGTTCAGCTCTATCAGTACATTTATAAACTAAGCGTTGACAGTGTGATATCTCACCTTTCTGCATGCTCAAGTGTGCTAAGGAATACGTTGAGATGATTCACATGTTGTTATTACAGATTATTAAATATCTGACTATAACAGATGGCAATGTACCATAAATTGCTGAAAACGAAGATTTTAAGAATTACTAAAAACTATTTCTGTGAGCTCAACAAATTAAAACAAATGTAACAATATTATGAGTACACCAGGAATATAACACAGTTAATTTTAAATGTAAATTGTACTACAAACATTTTACATTTTAATGGACATACGTAATAAATAAATTGTCTGTGTCAAGTGACCCCTAACCTTAAAGAGCAACTTCATGCAGTATTCTAAAATTAAAAGCGAGCAGCTAAAAATACCAAAGCTTTTGGCATTTCAACATCATGAGTCAAGCACTGTCCTCCCGCAGCCAAATTTTCTCACTGCTGCTGTATCTCTGACACCACAAATTGGATTTATGACTTGCTGATGAACCACAGGAAGCTCCCCACCACACATGTGCATGATCATGCAGTGTAGGAAGGCTAGTCTCACAGCCTCCTGGGGTATGCAAAGTGTCCCCAGAAGCTGAAGATGGGTTTGGTAGGATGAGGTGATGTCATCTTTTACTAGGGAAGGTTTAAGGAAGTGGGAGGGGATACTGACATAAAAGGTGCTTGCTCCCCCCCCTGCTACTCAGTTACAAATTGGGAGAAGGTAGAGAATGAGCGGCACTTTACTTTTTGAGTAAAGTTGAGCTTTAAATTGACTCTAATGCCATGTGCACACGGGCGGACTTTCCGATGGACTTTCGACTGACTTTTGATGGACTTCTGATGTACTTTTGAATGAACGGACTTGCCTACACAAGATCACACCAAAGTCCGATGGATTCGTACGTGATGACGTACGACCGGAATAAAATAAGGAAGTTGACAACTGGTAGCCAATAGCTGCCCTAGCATGGGTTTTTGTCCATTGGACTAGCATACAGACGAGCGGATTTTTCGACCGGACTCGAGTCCATCGGAAAGATTTGAAACATGTTTCAAATCTAAAGTCCGTCAGATTTTTGACCGAAAAGTCCGGTGCAGGTCCGATGGAGCCCACACACAGTCTGATTTTCCACCGGATTCGGTCCATCGGACCAGTCCAGTCCAAAAGTCCACCCGTGTGTACACGGCATAAGTGCACCTCAATAAAGTTAAAAAAAAGAAAAAATGTAAACACTAAATCATACTGCCCCCTTGTTACTGGTACACAACAACCACTGAGGGGCACAGTAAAGATCTGCAGGCTAGTGTGGACAAGCACCATTACTTAGTCTTCCTTTCTATCAATTCTTAAAATGTAGCTGATCCCTAAAATTATTAATTACCTCCAAACCTCTTCCCTAGGGCACATAGTGAACACTTGTTTTCTATTTTCCCCATACACACCACATTACAGTGGTGATGTGCTACAGTATGTGAACAAATCAAATGCAGACATACTGCATATTTCTGAAGTGTACTTCCCTGCACCACATATCCCCGCTTGTCAATGCACCACAATGCATAAAGTTTAACCACTTAAGCTCCAGAAGATTTACCCCCTTTGTGACCAGGCCATTTTTTGCTATTTGGCAGTGCATTAATTTAACTGGTAATTTGACAGACATAAAATGCTGTATTCAAATTAGATATCATTTTTTCCACACAAATAGTGCTTTCTTTTGGTGTTATTTGAGCACCACTGGGTTTTTAATTTATTATATAAATGAAAAAAAGATTGAAAAATTTTAAAAAATAACAATATTTTCTATTTTCTAAAACACATCCAATAATAACTATCCCCCCCCCCTCGTGTTTGTACAGGCAAAATGACAAATGGGATTGCCTTTACAAGGCACCCACCCACAGTAAATGTATTGTGGATGGTCGGTAAGTGGTTAATGATGTGTCATTTTGTGGCACTTTCATAAAGTTAAAAATGTAAACCATGTGATGAACCGAATCTATTCTATTCTGCTCTATTCTATTCTAGTATGTATACCTAACTCAAGAATGTCCCTTCCATTGCTCTAAACCGCCTCCAAATATTCAAATTCTTATTTTTTTTGCTGTTTTCCTGTAAGAGGTGGCTACATTCATGTTCTCAGGAATGTAACCACCCTCTCTTGCTCATGTTTTGAAATGTACTAGAGACTATAGATTATGGACTATGGGATTTATAGTAGGCATGGAGCCAGGCACATGACTGCAACCAGCGTGCACTGCTTGTTCCAGTTGTGGGGCTAAAGAAGAGGTTCAGAAGCTCACAAAGGATGAAGTTTGGAAAAAAACACAATAAAAAAAAATCTTAAAAATAGATTACAAGCCATAGCTTGTGGATGTGTATGGATTATATTTGGAAAATAGAGATTTATTTTAGTGTTACTTTAATCCTTAATAACATATCTTAGTCTGAAGTTTTAGTAAGAGAAAGAGAGCTGCAGAGCAAACGTAACATATTTAGCAAACCCATAAAGTTTTGTGAATCCTTTGTCATTTATTGAAAGGTCCATGCAATATGCAGGACCAACATGGGAGAGCCAAAGGGGAATGCATGTTCCCTGTTCTGTATTTCAGGATGGCAATTGGTGGGCAGCAGCCTCCGCAGGGTAGCAACAAGCAGCTGATTGGTGCAATCTGGCGGGCCCCTTAAGCCCGCGAATTTCGGAGGTGATAAAAGAGGGCCGTCCGGCCGTTACCGCCAGACCGTGTGGAGCAGGACCGGGACTCACACCGCAGCGCAAGGATGGACCGTTCGCCTGTGGGAAGAGAGAGCCTTCTTCGTCGCCTAATTGAGAAGGCGGAGAGTGCCGGAGGGGAGGAGTGGCTCCTTCACTGCCTGGAGGCTGGTCAGTCCGAAGCTCCGCCCGAGCCGTCTTTTAGCACAGCCCAGGAGAAAATGGAGGAGTCCGCAGCAGACATGCGCAGTCCGCGCCGACAGCCAAAGAGGGCAAAGAAGAAAGACAGAGAAGAGGCTTTACAGTGCCATGCCGGCAGAGGGCGAGCCCGCAGTGCCCCCTATATGAAGACCCCCCCACGTCAGGAAAGAGCTCAGCCAGCTGTTGCAGCAAGCAATGAGCAGACAAGGAGTCTGCCTATGGGTGAGACTCGCACTTTTAGTAATGTCACTGATATAAATAGTTTGGCTGATACGTTAGCTAGTATTGTGAGAGAAATTAAAGGGGCACACACAGTTGGTGCTAATGTTGGTACAGCATTAGGTGCACAGTGCTCTGGTGCTTTGCATGTCACTGTTAATGATGCTTTACAGGGGGCACAGCTATCTGGTGCTATGAATACAAATGATGGTATGTCACAGCATAGTCTGAATGATGTCAGCCCTATATGGCGCAATTTGTCGGAGGTGCCCTTTGCTACCAATACAAGTGCACCAGTGCAAAAACCTTTTCAAATACCTCATTCTATTAACCCTTCTCAGTGCGCCATCCACCCTGTAGTGGCGGAGTCCTCCTTTAAAATCCCTATGCCGTGTGAAATTTCACCGTTAGGTTTTCATTTGCCTGACGCTGTTAAAGGGAAGATTTGGAGGGGGGAATTTGTAGATTTATTGTCACTATTGCCCGCTTCCAAAGATTTTGTACCTAAGTTTGAAAGGAAGGCAGAGGACCGCTCTGAGGAAGATAGGAGACGTTCTGTGCCCAAAACTTTTCAAAATTGGTTGCAAGCTTTCTGCATTTATGCAGCGGTGCTGGGCGAACAATCCCCAGATAAATGTTCAGGCTTATTTCAGCACGTGGACATAATTGCGGAAGCTTTTCGTCATTTTGGTGGTACCTCATGGTTTACCTATGATGAAAATTTCAGACAGAAATTGGTGGTTCATCCATCTTTAAAATGGGGTTGTAAGGATGTCGGCTTATGGCTGAACCTAATGCTGCCGCAGAAGCCCTCATTTACACCTCGAACCTTTCCCCCACAGAATGCCTTTCGCAAAGGGTTCTGTTTCGCTTTTAATGAAGGGCAGTGTAAATTCCTGTCAAACTGTAGGTATAAACACGAGTGCACCTATTGCAATGGGGCCCACCCAGCGAATAGGTGCTTTCGGAAATCATCAGCAACTGCCCTCCCATCCTTATCCAGGGACACTGGTGGCAAAAGCCATGACTCCAGTGAGTTTGTTAAGAATGCGACCGTGGTTAGATCTCTACCCAGATCGCACGATGGCACGGCTCCTAATTGACGGTTTCCAGGTTGGTTTCTTGGTTCCCTCATTTTCTGGGCCGGGTTGCGTTTTTGTAAAGAACTTACTGTCTGCTAGGAGGCACCCTGTCATTGTTCAAGAAAAAATAGATAAAGAAGTTAGTGAAGGCCGGGTAGCTGGCCCTTTCCGCAGTCCACCATTTTCTAATTTCCGTCTTTCTCCTTTGGGCATTGTCCCCAAGAAGGAGCAGGGTACTTTCAGACTTATCCACCATTTGTCCTTCCCAGCTGACAATTCACTTAATGACGAGGTTTCTGAAACCCTTGCCCCTGTTTCTTACTCCTCTTTTGATGAAGCTCTAATGCTTTTGAGGCGTTTTGGGCAGGGGGCGTTGTTAGCTAAGGCAGACATCAAATCTGCTTTCCGTCTGCTACCCGTGCACCCGCAAGGTTTCAATTCCCTGGGTTTTCATTTCCAAAACAAGTTTTATTTTGACAAATGCTTGCCCATGGGCTTCTCCTTATCATGTTTTTATTTTGAGGCTTTCGCTACATTTTTACATTGGGTTTTGTCGGAAGGTGCCCCTAATGGGGGGCTGCTACATTACTTAGATGATTTCCTTTTTATTGGCCCATAGGACTCACAGTTATGTCTTGAATCATTAAACTCTTTCTTTGATATCTGTGATTCCTTTGGGATTCCAATTGCGCATGAGAAAACGTTATTTCCGTCAACTACTATTGAATTCCTGGGGATTATCATAGACTCATCACTGATGGAGTTTAGGCTACCCAGAGAAAAGTTGTTCCGTATGAGAGAAATGATCTCGTTGTTTTTATCCAAACGAAAGGTTTTGTTGAAAGAGGCTCAATCCCTATTAGGTCTTTTCGCGTTTGCAGCTCGGGTCATTCCTATTGCCAGAATTTTTTCTAGGCGCTTTGCTTTGGCTACGAGGGGTTTGAAGAATCCTTACTCTCATGTTTGCATTTCTGCAAATGTCAAAGAAGACTTAAGAATATGGGATTCTTTTCTTTGTAATTTTAATGGGTCTACGACATGGCAGCATCCTTTTATAGACGATTTTAAGCTGAATTTCTTTACAGATGCCGCTGGTTCATCCGGATTTGGAGCCTTCCTGAATGGCCTCTGGTGTGCCGCCGAATGGCATCCCAGTTGGCGGCTTCCAGAAATTCTGCACAATATAGTCCTCCTCGAGTTGTTTCCTGTGGTAGTTTCTGTGGTAATCTGGAAAGATAAGTTCATGAATCGCAGAGTAATGGTTCATACAGATAACAAAGGAGTACTTTTTGCTATCAACACATTGTCATCCAAGTCAGAGCCAGTTATCAAACTCTTACGTTTTTTAGTTTTGCACTGTATGCGTTTCAATATCTGGTTGAAAGCTCGCCACATTGCAGGTATAGATAATACAATAGCTGACGCTCTTTCTCGTTTGCAGTTTCACAGATTCCGGGAGTTGGTTCCATCAGCGGATCGACACGGCACCCCTTGCCCAGATTGCCTCTGGGGCTTGATTTGGGACTGATAACTGCTCATCTCCAGAATTCGGTAGCACAGAAGACATGGCAAGACTATAACCTAGCCTGGTCCAGATGGTGCTCTTTTTGCTCTGACATGGTGGTGGATGTTTTAGACGTTAATGATTATATCGCTTTGGCTTTTGTGTCATACCTGATGCAGGCCCAGCTCGGCCCTGCCTCAGTTAGTAAGATTTTAGCCGGGGTTTCCTTTTTTCTTAAATTTTCTGGCAGACCTGCCTTGACCTCTTTTTTCTCGGTCAGTCAGATCCTTAAAGGATTTCGGAAGTCCTCACCTACAAAGGATGCTAGGCGCCCTATTTCAGTTTCTTTATTAATCAGACTAATGTCAGTTTTAGAGGATGTTTGTTTTTCTAGTTTTGAACTCCTGCTTTTCAGGGCAGCATTTTCGGTGACCCTTTTCGGTGCCCTGCGGGTGGGTGAGTTTACGGCTCCAAACAAACCATCTTCTTCTTTTCTGTTGTTCTCTCATGTGTCCATGCAACCGGATGGTTTAAGGCTTTTTCTTTGCAGGTCCAAAACTTTTGGGTTGGGTAATGGTAAGTGGTTATCTCTGGCCTCCTCTCCCAACCTGTTGCTTTGCCCTGTCGCCCACATGGCCAATTATATAGCGATTAGACCCCGCTTTGACGGTTCTTTCTTTATCCATCAGGACTTGTCTCCTTTGACCAGATATCAGTTTTCTGCTGTGCTTTCCTCATGCATTAAGCGCCTTAATCTAGCAGGTTTGAATTTCTCATCACACTCCTTTAGAATCGGGGCTGCCACTATGGCTAACCTATTGGGTTTCCCTCCTGAAAGTCAAAAGAGGGTTGGCAGATGGGTTAGTAATAGGTATAAGCTTTATGTTTGCCCTGAATTGTTAATTGTCTGATTTTTATTTTTCAGATCCTCCTAAATACATTATTTGGATTGTAGGCCACTCCTACGTTTATTGGGCTGAAAGGCTGGCTGCATCCAGGAGCTATTCCAGCAATTTAGGTCTGGACTTTAACAAATTTAAGATTTTGTGGTCTGGTGTTAGGGGTCTGAGATGGCGTAATCTTAGAGACCATTTACTATATTTATCTTCTATTTGGCCCGCCCCGGTAGTTTTGGTTATTCATTTGGGAGCGAACGATATTGGCAAGGTTAGGACGTGGGAATTGCTTTGCGAGATGAAAAACGATTTTTGTGCCATCAAGCTGCTATTTCCTCGTTCTATTTTGGCCTTTTCTGAAATGGTCCCTAGGCTCCTTTGGTCCCCCTGGGGTAATTTCTTTTATGTGGATAAAATTAGGAGACGTTTGAATAGGACCATTCATAATTTCCTTGCATCATCTGGGAGTTTGTCCTTCCGCCACTTAGAGTTGGAGGGTTTTATTCCAGGATTATTTAGGGAAGATTTGGTGCACCTATCAGACATTGGTATAGATATTTTCAATATGGGTCTGCAAAGTTTGATTGAGAATGCCATGGTGTTGGGGGGACCTCAGCCAGCAGCTGCTCTCCTGGCCTCAGTGGGTGGGGAATAGTCGTCCAGCATTGTCTGGATGGACACCGTATAAGTTCTGATGGTTATATAGCCAAGATGGCTTCATATTTATTTGTATTTATTTAAACATTGACAGGTTACCCTTGAACAACACCATGGCCAATATTTATTACCAAATTAATAAATGGTTAAAGAAAGATTTGTTGTTGTCTCTTTGTTTAATAACTCCTTTGTGCTAGCCCATGAAAGGTCCATGCAATATGCAGGACCAACATGGGAGAGCCAAAGGGGAATGCATGTTCCCTGTTCTGTATTTCAGGATGGCAATTGGTGGGCAGCAGCCTCCGCAGGGTAGCAACAAGCAGCTGATTGGTGCAATCTGGCGGGCCCCTTAAGCCCGCGAATTTCGGAGGTGATAAAAGAGGGCCGTCCGGCCGTTACCGCCAGACCGTGTGGAGCAGGACCGGGACTCCCACCCCCCCACCCCTTTATTTAATGCATTAGTCATGGGTTGTTCAGTGGGGAATAGTCGTCCAGCATTGTCTGGATGGACACCGTATAAATTCTGATGGTTATATAGCCAAGATGGCTTCATATTTATTTGTATTTATTTAAACATTGACAGGTTACCCTTGAACAACACCATGGCCAATATTTATTACCAAATTAATAAATGGTTAAAGAAAAATTTGTTGTTGTCTCTTTGTTTAATAACTCCTTTGTGCTAGCCCATGTGTTTGAATATGTCAAAATATATATTTAGGCAAATTTTAGTATCATGTTTAAAAAAAAACATTTGACCACAAAACATTTTATTTTCACCGTAATACCTATGCAGACCAGTACTTCATTAAGAAAATGAAGTCAATGAATGCACAAAAATACTTATCTATTAACTCACCCTGTACATCTGTAGAAAATGTTTATTTTACCTAAATAAAATTGTTCAAGCCTGTCTCAAATGTGTCTTAATATTTTGCTTACAGTTCATGAAAACAAATTCTTAGCTCCTACTCGTCAATAGAAAATAATTCTCTCCTTAACTAAATGGCACATGATTTAGACAGAAAAAGTGCATGAATGAAGCCTGTCTTTATTACTGGAAAACCAGACATTTTGTAGTACATTGTGAGAACAACAAAAATTTAGCAGTTAAGAGAAAAAAATCACAACAAAAATTTAGCAGTTAAGAGAAAAAAATCAAGTAAGATGTATTTTTTTCCTCTTTTACTTAATAGCTAAAGTCTACAGAATAAAAAGATATAAACTAAGGTTTGCTACCACATCAAAGCCTTGACTGTGCAAGATCAAATATGCACATTTTTTTAGGGTAAATTACATCTACAAGGGCAATATTCGGTGTGAAGCTAACACCTTTAAAAAAAAAAGATCTAGCAGGAATATAAACATGCTGAAGATTTTGTTCCTCAAGTGGTTCAAATAAACCTTTCCTATGATGATTATTGAGGTGACCACTAATAACCTCCTTGTGAATAGAGATGGACCAAACACCCCCCCTGTTCGGTCCACACCAGAACTCCCGAACAGAGAAAAAGTTCTGACGACGAACCCTATTAAAGTCTATGGGGCCCGGACTTGAAAAATCAAAAGTTCCCATTTTGAAGGCTTATATGCAAGTAATTGGCCATAAAAAGTATGGTTGCACCAATACTAGTATCAACGCCGATACTGAGTATTTGCACAAATATCGGTACTCGTGCAAATGCACCGATACCTGAAACCGATACTTTCAAGCTCAATTTTTTTGAGCTGTCAGTGGGTCTCCCCTGTTGACAGCTGAAGTGTTAAAGAAGTCCGATAATTGGAGCTGTCAGAAAAAAGCTCAGCCACTGAAACACAAAAACAAAAAGAAACATTGTTTAGCTACCTGAAGACAAGTGCAGGTGTTCTCATACTAATAATACTACATCACAAAGGGATAATATCACAGACTGTGACTAAATCACGCACATAATTAAAGAGACCACCATTTATTCATTTCAGGCACACAGGAATTCCTATTATTCTTCAAGGGTATCAGTTACAAACATCACTTAAGATTCACAAAATATACAAGTGTTACCAGTAAAAGGAAAAAAAAAATTCACTCCATTAGGGCAGCGCCATACTTACTTCTGCTTTCAACACCAATTCCAATACACTCCACTTGGAATTGTATTTGTAGAGGCAGCAGCTCTATTTTCTAAGAAAGGTCTAACCACTGCACGGATTTACCCTATACATTTTCTTCTGCATGTTGCAGCTCAGCACGGCCAGCTGCCGAAAAAAAGTCCAAGCATGTCCCACGGCTACATGCTGATGAGGATGCACCGTGTAAATGACCTGCACTGTTGCCTCTAGACACAGGGCCTGCTTGCCCTCTTTTATTGGCTTGTGACTGTCTGCCTCTCCTTGTTGGCCTTCCAGACATACTAATGGCCTGCAGTGAGATGTAGCTGCACAAAACTAGGATGTATATATATACCGATTATACTGCAGAATCAACTGCCTGCCTGTAGTATTATTAGTATGAGAACACCTGCACTTGTCTTCAGGTAGCTATACTGTAGGTGCAACTGTGCAGGGTTACACAGTACACTAACTATAAATACTTCAAGAGCCTGCCTGTGCTATTAATAGGATCAGAAGAAGAACACAAGCTCTTGGCTTAAGGTAGCTATACTGTAGGTGCAACTGTGCAGGGTTACACAGTACACTAGCTGTAAATACCTCAAGAGCCTGCCTGTGCTTTTAATAGGATCAGAAGAAGCACACAAGCACCTGGATTCAGGTAACTATACTGTAGGTGCAACTGTGTGGGGTACACAGTACACTAACTGGAAATAGTTCAAGAGCCTTCCTGTGCTATAAATAGGATCAGAAGAAGCACACAAGCATTTGGCTTCAGGTAGCTATACTGTAGGTGCAACTGTGCAGGGTACACAGTACACTAACTGTAAATACTTCAAGAACCTGCCTGTGCTATTAATAGGATCAGAAGAAGCACACAAGCACCTGGCTTCAGGTAGCTATACTGTAGGTGCAACTGTGCAGGATTACACAGTACACTAACTGGAAAATACTTCAAGAGCATGCCTGTGCTATTAATAGGATCAGAAGAAGCACACAAGCACTTGGCTTCAGGTATCTATACTGTATGTGCAACTGTGAATGGTACACAGTACACTAACTGTAAATACTTCAAGAGCCTGCCTGTGCTATTAATAGGAACACGAAGAAGCACACAAGCACCTGGCTTCAGGTAGCTATACTATAGTTGCAACTGTGCGGGGTACACAGTACACTAACTGGAAATACTTCAAGAGCCTGCCTGTGCTATTAATAGGATCAGAAGAAGCACACAAGCATTTGGCTTCAGGTAGCTATACTGTAGGTGCAACTGTGCAGGGTACACAGTACACTAACTGTAAATACTTCAAGATCCTGCCTGTGCTATTAATAGGATCAGAAGAAGCACACAAGCACCTGGCTTCAGGTAGCTATACTGTAGGTGCAACTGTGCAGGGTTACACAGTACACTAACTGGAAAATACTTCAAGAGCCTGCCTGTGCTATTAATAGGATCAGAATAAGCACACAAGCATTTGGCTTCAGGTATCTATACTGTATGTGCAACTGTGAATGGTACACAGTACACTAACTGTAAATACTTCAAAAGCCTGCCTGTGCTATTAATAGGATCAGAAGAAGCACACAAGCACCTGGCTTCAGGTAGCTACACTGTAGTTGCAACTGTGCGGGGTACACAGTACACTAACTGGAAATACTTCAAGAGCCTGCCTGTGCTATTAATAGGATCAGAAGAAGCACACAAGCACTTGGCTTCAAGTAGCTATACTGTAGGTGCAACTGTGCAGGGTACACAGTACATTAACTGTAAATACATCAAGTGCCTGCCTGTGTTATTAATAGGATCAAAAGAAGCACACAAGCAACTGGCTTCAGGTAGCTATACTGTAGGTGCAACTGTGCATGGTACACAGTACACTAACTGTAAATACTTCAAGAGCCTGCCTGTGCTATTAATAGGATCAGAAGAAGCACACAAGCACATCGCTTCAGGTAGCTATACTGTAGGTGCAACTGTGCAGGGTACACAGTACACTAGCTGGAAATACTTCAAGAGCCTGCCTGTGCTATTAATAGGATCAGAAGAAGCACACAAGCACTTGGCTTCAGGTAGCTATACTGTAGGTGCAACTGTGCAGGGTTAAACAGTACACTAACTGTAAATACTTCAAGAGCCTACCTATGCTATTAATAGGATCAGAAGAAGCACACAAGCATCTGGCTTCAGGTAGCTATACTGTAGGTGCAACTGTGCAGGGTTACACAGTACACTAACTGTAAATACTTCAAGAGCCTGCCTGTGCTATTAATAGGATCAGAAGAAGCACACAAGCACCTGGCTTCAGGTAGCTATACTGTAGGTGCAACTGTGCAGGGTACACAGTACACTAACTGGAAAAACTTCAAGAGCCTGCCTGTGCTCTTAAAAGGATCAGAAGAAGCACACAAGCACTTGACTTCAGGTAGCTATACTGTAGGTGCAACTGTGCAGGGTTACACAGTACACTAAGTGGAAAAACTTCAAGAGCCTGCCTGTGCTATTAATAGGATCAGAAGAAGCACACAAGCACTTGGCTTAAGGTAGCTATACTGAAGGTGCAACTGTGCAGGGTTACACAGTACACTAACTGTAAATACTTCAAGAGCCTGCCTGTGCTATTAATAGGATCAGAAGAAGCACACAAGCACTTGTCTTCAGGTAGCTATACTGTAGGTGCAACTGTGCAGGGTACACAGTACACTAACTGGAAATACTTCAAGAGCCTGCCTGTGCTATTAAAAGGATCAGAAGAAACACACAAGCACTTGGCTTCAGGTAGCTATACTGTAGGTGCAACTGTGCAGGGTTACACAGTACACTAACTGGAAATAATTCAAGAGCCTGCCTGTGCTATTAATAGGATCAGAAGAAGCACACAAGCACTTGTCTTCAGGTAGCTATACTGTAGGTTCAACTGTGCAGGGTTACACAGTACACTAACTGTAAATACTTCGGGAGCCTGCCTGTGCTATTAATAGGATCAGAAGAAGCACACAAGCACCTGGCTTCAGGTAGCTATACTGTAGGTGCAACTGTGCAGGGTTACACAGTACACTAACTGTAAATACTTCAAGAGCCTGCCTGTGCTATTAATAGGATCAGAAGAAGCACACAAGCACTTGTCTTCAGGTAGCTATACTGTAGATGCAAGTGTGCAAGGTACACAGTACACTAACTGGAAATACTTCAAGAGCCTGCCTGTGCTATTAAAAGGATCAGAAGAAGCATACAAGCACTTGGCTTCAGGTAGCTATACTGTAGGTGCAACTGTGCAGGGTTACACAGTACACTAACCGTAAATACTTCAAGAGCCTGCCTGTGCTAATAATAGGATCAGAAGAAGCACACAAGCACTTGTCTTCAGGTAGCTATACTGTAGGGTCAACTGTGCAGGGTACACAGTACACTAACTGGAAATACTTCAAGAGCCTGCCTGTGCTATTAATAGGATCAGAAGAAGCACACAAGCACATCGCTTCAGGTAGCTATACTGTAGGTGCAACTGTGCAGGATTACACAGTACACTAACTGGAAATACTGTAAAAATACCTGCCTGCCTGTAAGTATATTAGGAAGAGAATAACAGGAACTGATCTTGCTATACTGAATACAGTGTGTATATATATATATATATATATATATATATATATATATATATATATATATATACAACACCTGGGATGCATATATATACACAATACACTTTAAGGGCAGCTAACTGACTCGACCTGCCTACTCTATCTAACTTAAATCAAAGGACACTGTCTCTCTGTCTATCTATCTCTCTCCGCCGCAACACACTACACAAGGCCGCCATGCAGGCGGCCTTATATAGTGTGGGGCATGTACTAAACCCCTTGAGCCATAATTGGCCAAAGCCTCCCTGGCTTTGGCCAATTACGGCTCTCTGTACACACGGTGCTGTGATTGGCCAAGCTTGCGGGTCATAGTGCATGCTTGGCCAATCATTAGCCAGCAATGCACTGCGATGCCGCAGTGAATTATGGACCGTGACGCGCCACTCAAATTTGGTGCAAATGGCTCATAACGTTTGTAATTTGGTGAACGGCCGAACACATGATGTTCGAGTCGAACATGAAGCTCATCCCTACTGACGAACGCCCTGCAAATTTCGGGTGTTCGCTGAATGAGCGAACAGGCAATGTTCAGGCCAAACTTTTGCTCAGCCCATACCGTTCACCCAACTCTACTTGTGAAGTGCAATTTACCTGGTTGTTTTACAGTCCCTGTAGCTTCAATACTTTAGTGTCACTGATCTGAAACAAATATATAGATGAGAAAATTGAGAGTAACGTTAGAAATCCTCATTTTAATGCTTGCCCTGCGTTAGTGGCTGTTGTTTTACCCTGTATCCCAGTTTATTTACCAAAATTAGGTACCATGAAATTCAATTTACTTTACATAGCTTAACCTCTTCACACCTAGGGGTAAATCTCAATGCTTAAGCACAATTTTGCAAGTTTGACAGGTGTTAGTAAAACCATACATATCTCAGCTATTTTGTGCATCCAGGTGGATTATACCTTGTTTTTTTCAGCACACATTGGTCATTCATTTAGTGGTAAATGATTATGGATATCACCTTATTTTTTTTTATTATCAAAGATAAACTGTCCAAAAATAGTAAAAAACGTTTTTTCTTTTAATTTAGCTGTATATTTCTTGTTACTACCACCTATAGCTGGCCATTACAGTAAGCAGCATTGGAGGGCACATAAGATACAAACAAGGCCAAGGATAAATCCAAGGAAAAAAATGCGCTTACTTACTGACCAGTACACAGACAACCAAATCAACCTGTCTAACAGTATGCGTTAAAAACAGGGGTTTAATCTGCACGCATTTGAGCTACATGCTGGGTGCTCAGTGTGCTCCTGTACCTTTAAGAAGGGGTTGGGTTCCTCTTCAGACCATCTTCCCTCCACCTATCCATCAGAATGCATGTGCCTCCACTGTGGAGTCATTCATTAGTTAGTGATAGGGACTACAGATACCAGGGTGCCTTGGCAAGGCTCTGTAGCTTATGCATGCATTTGCAAAGGTGTGCAGACTAAACCCCTGTTTTTAACGCATACTGTTAGACAAGCTAATTCGGTTGTCTGTGGGCTGGTCGGTAAGTAAGCTTGTTTTTTTCCGTGGATTTAACATTGGCGATAGGAACTGTGTTTAAACACGCAATGGGGTAATGGAACTGAGATTTCCACTGGACCAAAGTCTAGACAACAGGTTAGCTTCATCAGTGGATAGTTGCTAATTGGATGGTGGATGTTAATTGATGAGCTAAACTACGACTCTAAACCAAACAGGGCAAACATTACAAAACAAATAATAACACACAGGGCTGACCACTGGGCATTAAGGGGTTTTCATATATGCACAGATAAAGTCTTTAAAGTCCAACTCCATGAATTAGAAAAAATCTACCCTTGCAGTGGGGCCCCTGCACTTCAAGGGTTAAATGCTCGTTATGCTAGATCAAGGAGAAAAACTTACCTTATAAAGCACTCTAGCAGGGTCCCTCCAGCAGCATGACCAGTCCCCTGCAGCCTCCTCTCCAAGCCACTCATATGTCTGGCTGCACACTTACTTATACCACATTCAATGCAAAGTTAATAGTCCTGCATTATTTGTGATAATGCCCACAGACCGAAGCTTTAGGGAAAAGAGGGCAGCACTGTAGCCAGCCTAAGCAGGGGATAGGGTGGGTAATCCTGCCTGTTTCTCTACCCCATAGACATATTGAGCATTTAACACTTGCAGTGCAGGAGGCCCTGCTACAAGAGTTGCTTTGTTTCTAATTCCTGAACTTGGGGTTTAACCCACCTGAGCTGGGGCTGGACTCTAAGAGGTTAAGGAATATACACTGGGAAAAGTCATTGAAGGATTAATGCACACTCTGAGGGGTTAATATGGAAGTTTTTGAAGCATATCACATACAATGCCTATTGGTCACTGAGGGGTTAAAACTTCAATTTCAGGGGATTGAGGGGTCAGTGCTTCTTCTGTGGTGAGAGATCAATGCATGTACACTGCAGACTGGTCCTTAATGGGTAATGCACATACTTTACTGGTGTAAAATGACTAGAGAGCTCTGTGCACTGGAGGGTCACCTCACTGCTGCATTTGGTGCCATGCAGCTGCTCTTACTGGCACCCATTTGAAGGCAGCCTAAGAAGTGAGATTGGCATGCTTGGGGGCAGGATATAAGTGAGTGACCAATGTGTGTTCTACACACACAAGCAAAATTCTAGACTACACACAGGGAGGCAATGAGAAACTTATAAGTGATAGAGACGGCAGCTAAACTGATTTTTAGCTTAAGTGCTGAACCTTCACACTGCATCAGGGCTCAGCGTTCCGTGTCTATAAGGAGCACACAGACAGTGATTATTTTGGAATGTGTATGTTGGTGGTGTGTAACTACAGCCTATGGAATCTCTGGAGGAGAAACTGGAGAATGTGTGATGCAGGGGGAAAGACCTGATGTGTGTGCTGGTGGTGTGATGGCGCTTCGAAAGGACAAGGAAAGGCTGATTTACACAAAGGCAAAGTAAAAGTAGAATTTAGAAATTATATAATATTAATAAGAATAATACTAGGGCAAGAAGATGATTATTAATTACAGTTGGTCTGCAATGATCTTTTTATCATTTTTATTGGAAATTACAATTACAAATATATAGGCATTGCCATGAGACACACAAGCACTGGAGCACATGAGCACTGGAGGGGCAGAGCAGAAAGCCGGTGACTGACTGTCACCAGCTCTCTGCAGGCTGAAGATCAAAAGCTGAGCTATTAGCGGTGTTTGATTGTTTTCTTTTTAGCCTGTGATTCTCTTTATCATAAAAGTGACCTGAGTAGTTGCTGGATCGCTTTTAGAAGCAGTGGTGTGGTCACCCCCCCACTGTACAGTTTTATTTGATTTAATGAAAGTTTTAATATAAAACCATATATTTTTAAGCTGCTTTAAACAAAAAAAGCATATGCAAAAAGGTGTCATTTATTAAAGTTCATTTATCAATATTTTTCAAAATGGCATATGCTATACTGTTCCAAAGCTGGGGTTTTATCAAGCAATTATTCAATTTTTCAGAATATGCTTTCATTTAGAAATGTAATCACTTTTTTTCATCATTTGAAATCAGCCACAATTGTTTTGTGCTTAATGTACTCATGCTCAAAAAGCTTCTCCTTTTATTTATTTTTTAAATAAATGCAGGTAAGTAACTGCTATTAATTTAGTTACAAAGATTATGCTGATCAGATAGCACTTTAAAAAAACATAAGAAGAAATGAAAATCAAAAAGCAGGTGCAGCACTTTTTTTCTGGCTAACATTAAAGCAGAGCTTTAGAAATGTTAAAATGGTATTTGTGTTCATTTATGAAAAAAGTGTTCATTTATAAAAAAAAAAACATGAAATGTAAATGCTGCCAAAAAATCACCTTAAGAGGTGGGGGCTTGTGATACACTACATATAATGTTTGAAGTGTAAATGTGTAGTGTGTAGACTGGCCTTCACTTTGAGCAGTCACATATCAAATATACTTTATATAAATTCACTTGGGTGCAACCAGCAAAGTATGCAGGGCATTATATAGCCTGCAAGGGGTAACTATAACCCTCCACCTAGGTTCACACTGACAGCGGGAATGAAATCGGACAAAACTACTTTTGGAAATTGGTGCCACAAATGCAGTGTCACACCAATTTGGAGGGTGCCATTGCATGTCATTACATGTCAAATGGCATGCCCAATCACTGCAATGTGAACCAGGGCTTAAAGTGGGGTTCCACCCAAAAAAACAAAAATACCTGAAAAATTCTAAAAAAAACCCCCCAAAAAACATTTGGGTATTTTTTTTTTTACTTACCTCTAAATGCCTGTTGCTAGGTGGTCCCTCGTAGCCTGCCTCTTCCTTTGTCTGGGCTGGTGACATCACTTCCCCCTCTACACAGGAAGGGCTCGGCTCTGCTCCTTCCCTCCTGTCAATCATCTAGGACCCATTACAGGTCCCAGGTGATTTAGCGGCCAATCACGGCGTGCGGCGCCGCTCGCGCATGCGCAGTGGGTGCCAGGCTGTGAAGCCACAGCCCGGCGCTCACAGTTGAAATGCCGGCACCGACGAGCGGAGGGGGGGGACGAGCGGGGCTTCGATCTCCCGCATCACTGGACCCAGGGACAGATAAGTGTCCAATTAAAAGTCAGCAGCTGCAGTATTTGTAGCTGCTGACTTTTAATTTTTTTTTTTAATGGACCACCTGGGTGTAACTCCTCTTTAAGGTGCAATCTATGGTTAGTGACTTGATTAGTAAGCTGGAGTTTGAGGTGACGGCAAAACTGAGTAAGGCTTTTTAGAGAGTAGTCATTAACTGACAAAAGGCAGCACCAGTCAGGCATAGATTGAAGCAAATGATGAGACTGCAGCCCAATTGGGATGACTATCAAAATCTGTTGCAAGATGTAACTAATGCTGAATATTATAACCAGTTAGGGCCCAGGGTTTATGGCAAAATCAGGGTAAAAGTGAGACCATAACCAAAAAGCAGTTAAGTTATTCATTAATAGAAACAACTAGCATGATAAAGCTAATATACTCTGTTATGGGCAACTTGAGAATGGAACAGGTTTCCCTTAAATTACAGTAAGGGAAAAAATTATTTTATCCTCTGTTAATGTTGTATGTTTGGCCACTGACAAAGAAAGGATTAGTCTATAATTTGATTGGTGGGTTTATTTTACAGTGAGAGACAGAATAACAACAAAAATATCCAGAAAAATGCATTTAAAAAAAGTTATAAATTGATTTTACTGAGTGAAATAAGTATTTTATCCCCCATCAATCAGCAAGATTTCTGGCTTCAGGTGTCTACTATACAGGTAACGAGCTGATATTAGGATCACACCTTTAAAGGGAGTGCTCCTAATCTTTTGTTACCTGTATAAAAGACACCTGCCCACAGAAGCAATCAATCAGTCAGATTCCAATCTCTCCACCATGGCCAAAACCAAAGAGCTGTCCAAGGATGTCAGGGACAAGATTGTAGACCTACACATGGCTGAAACGGGCTACAAGACCATCGCCAAACAGCTTGGTGAGGGGGTGACAACAGTTGCTGCGATTATTCGCTAAGGAAGAAACACAAAATAGCTGTCAATCTTCCTTGGTCTGGTGCTCCATGCAAGATCTCACCTCGTGGAGTTTCAATGATTATGAGAACGGTGAGGAATCAGCATAGAACTACACAGGAGAATCTTGTCAATAATCTCAAGGCAGCTGGGACCATAGTCAACAAGAAAACAATTGGTAACACACTAGACCATGAAGGACTGAAATCTTGCAGCGCCCCCTGCTCAAAAAGCACATGTACAGGCCGTCTGAAGTTTTCTAATGAACATCTAAAAGATTCAGGAGAACTGGGTGAAAGTGTTGTGGTCAGATGAGACCAAACTCAAGCTCTTTGGCATCAACCCAACTCACCGTGTTTGGAGGAGGAATGCTGCCTAAGACCCCAAGAACATCATCCCCATCATCAAACTTGGAGGTGGAAACATTATGTTTTGGGGGGTTTTTCTGCTAAGGGGACAGGAAAACTTCACCGCATCAAAGGGACAATGGACGGGGCCATGTACCATCAAATCTTGGGTGAGAACCTCCTTCCCTCAGCCAGGGCATTGAAAATGGGTTATGGACGGGTATTCCAGCATGACAATGACCCAAAACACACGGCAAGGCAACAAAGGAGTGGCTCAAGAAGAAATACATTAAGGTCCTGGAGTGGCCTAGCCAATCATAATCCCATAGAAAATATGTGGAGGGAGCTGTTACCAGTTACCAAACGCCAGCCTCGAAAACCTTAATGACTTGGAGAGAATCTGCAATGAGGAGTGGTACAAAATCCCCCCTGACATGTGTGCAAACCTGGTGGCCAACTACAAGAATCGTCTGACCTCTGTGATTGCCAACAAGAGTTTTGCCACCAAGTACTAAGTCATATTTTGCGAAGAGGTCAAAAAATTATTTCACTCATTAAAATGCAAATCAATTTAAAACTTTTTTGAAATGCATTTTTCTGGATTGTTTTGTTGTTTTTCTCTCTCTCACTGTTAAAATAAAAAAATCAGCAGGGGATCAAATACTTTTTCCCTTCACATCAACCATCAGAATGTCAACACCTTCTAACCTGTCGGCATGTTTTATCACATCCTTCCAAGTAAGCAGGGCACTTACGGGTATAAAAGGAATACTGGCAAACATGCCGGGTAGAGGACTGAGGCAGAGAACCACTACAAGGAGTAGCCAGCATCAATGAGGCCTCTCAAGCCTCTCAAAATGCCAACCATGTAATAAAAAAAACTGCCAATTTCCCATCTGAATGAACACAACTAAGGTAAGTTCCTGATGTTCATCAGCCAAGCCTATTTATAACAAAGTCATGATCAACCTTACGTTAACAGTAGATGTAAGTAGTATTTTATTTAATTTTCACAAACCTAATAAAAGTGGCATTCCTGCTTGATATAAATTGCTTGCTTAAGATGCCTTTGAATGCAATATTGATCTAGGTGAGAAACAGCTCCTATCTCCAAAGATTTACTTGACTTCCTTTGTCATTCTTACAGGGAATAGAGGTAGAACCCATTCTGCTTGCACAGTCTCATATCCTTGTCTTTTTGATCAGTGGAACATCCAAAACAGACTTTTAAAACCTTCTTTATAAAGCAAGCACACTTCTCTATCAGTCCTTCAAATGCTAATACATAAGATTCACAACAGCAACAAAAAATAACACAAGCTCTGAGCATAAATCAGTCATTGCTACAGCAGTGGTAGTTGAGAAACAGCAGCTTTCTGTATTTTCTGGGAGAGTAAAACAGATGAATTATGACATTGCTGGATCAATTTATAACAATAGCATAGAGCAGTTGAATATATTATAGATTCCTTGCTCTCAAACTTTCCACATGTTTTGGATAATGAAAATACTTTATTACTGGCAGTTTATCCTTTACTTTTGCAAAGATAATTAATTAAAAATTCTTATCAAAATATATAATTAATGAACTGAACTGATATGCTACAATTAGATGTGTTTTTTTATATGTATTTATTTTATTAATATACAACAGATTCTGTATATCAATTTGTATTATAATCACAATTTCAAGAAGTTTGAAGGCAGGGTGAAGTTCACGAGTTTACAATCAGAGCTATAGATACCCTTGGAGAATCTCATTGGAAATAAAACTGGTTATGCCGGGATTGAAATTTATGTCAAATCTTTAATTGTTCTCATCCTGCAGAAAAGCTTTTTCCTATAGGTCACAGTACATGAAGATGTGTTTTGAGGTGTCTCGCGTGCATTGTAAAAGTGGTGCAGCATGCACCAAATTCATGTACCTGTCTAGTATAGAAATTTCTTTGTACAACCACAGGGTAGTACTGTGGACTCAATAGTAGTGTAATGTGCCACGTTCTGGATTTTAGTATGCATAATAGATAGTGAGAGAATATGGATTTTTTAGGCTCCAAAAATCCAGTATTTGTATACAAAGACCATATTAAAATTTATAAAAAATAAAAAAATAAAAATCAATAACTTACATAACAATCACACAGCTACAGACTGTTGTTTGTCATGGGCTGGGTAAAACCTCAATTACATATAGTTTTGCCATTTAAAATTTAGGGGATGCCGAAACCCGAGATAGCTTGGTACAATTCAGAGTAGCTTGATATAGCTCAACATATTTCACAATTGAACACTTCTTCAGGAGCTTTAGTACAATTTAAAAACCTAATTAATAGGACAGGAGGACAGGCGCAACACAGGGAAGCACAATAACAGGCACTGAAGTGGATGCAGGGATACAGTACTTATAATATACACAAGATGAACCTACATGGGAGGAACCAGTTTCCTTAAGGGATATACCAATAATTAGAGGGTAAGGCACTTTCAAAGATGTCATAAATGCACCAAAAGGGTAACATAGCAACAAATTCCTGGTAACAGAAGAAACTAAGGACCCAAAGCAAACATAGATGCTACTCCTGATGTATTTTCCCCAAAACAGCAAAGAGTTGCAACAATTGTCCAGAAGGTAAAAATAGTGCTGAGGGAACATATACAGCTAACATCCAGCCATGCATCAAACGGTGTGCCTTGTATCAGTTACAACTTTCCTCCATAGTGTGCTGTTCCAAAAATCGGCAACCACTGCTGCCCTGGGGTATTTGAAACAGCACACTTGTATACTGTATATGAAAAAAAAATGTATCTTCATTCACCAAAAAGCAAAACACAACTGGTGCCAAAATTCAAAGGTAAGCAGCTCATATTTTTTTGACCCCCAAATCAAAGGGAAGTCAAACAGCACTCAAGAGATCAAGCCACAATGTGACTGCTCTACTCCTGACTGAATTTTAGAAGATATAGCCATATCTCATGGACTCAGATTACCCTATACGCATTCAAAGAAATAAACTAACTTCTCTTTCAAGATAAAAACAAATGCACTCACATGATCCAAGTGAGGTAAAAGCACTAACAAAATATATCCAATATGGATCTAATCCCTCAAAGTCTGTGGATGTAGTGATGTCACAAGGACTGCTCTTTTAGGAAACTGAGTTTAAACTAATATCTTATTTTATACTATACACAACATCTTTCTCTGACACTAAAATATTTAATGCAGGGTTCACGCATGACACAGGATTATCATAGCATTATGGGATTTTTAAAGAGCTAGCAAAGCAGAAGTGTTTGACTTTAGACTTTTAGACTGTCTTTAGTCTTCTGATTGACAATTCCTATGGCAGAATCCAAACAGAGCAGGCACAGGGAGGGAGTGGATGGGATGGGAGTGGATGGAAAGTCCCTGCTCTGACAAATTCAAGCTTTTTTCTTACAAAAAAGGGTAAAGCTTTGCACACACCACCAGAAAATCTTATAAAAAATAACGCGTTTGAAGCGATTGTATGATAATTTTAATATTAGTGCACAACTTTCGTCCAAAATTATCAGAAGGGACAAACACAAAAACCTTTCTCGTACAATACCAGATTGTATGATTTTCGTTTAATCAGTACAGTTTTCATTTGAAAATACAATACAATACATGACATCACTTCCGACTTTTTATTCTGTCATATGAGAATTTTCGTACTTAGTTAGTACTCTTAGTTTTCAATATGGAGACTAGCATGCAAAAAAAAAAACGGACAATCATTAATCCAATAATCTCATTGTGTGTACAAGACTAGTCAGGCAAATGTAACAAAGGAGCCTAGTACTCCAGCTACTGACTGGAAATGAAAACATTCATCTTTATATAAAAAATATTTTACTATAAACATTTTTATAGCATGTACATTATGTCATGACCATAAAAATTAAAAAAATAGATACAAAACCACTAACACTATAAATTCTCCTTAATTGAGTGTTACAAAGAAATACTGGAAAATTCAGTAATATAATGTGCATGCAGTAAATTTGGCTGATCTGTGAAATGCTTACTGAACTGTAAACAACATTTTTGAAAGGCAAAATTATCAAATAACACATGGTGAAAAATAGCACATTAGCAATGCTTTAGAAAAATTACATTACTGTTTCAAAGCATTAAGCAAAGCTAAACAAGTGTACACCTTATGAGATTTCCAGCTAAAATCCAAATACACAAGTGTACTCCTGCTGTCTTGCAGCTTTTGCATGTTATGATGAGTCTTATGATGCTTGGCACATAATGGCAATCACTATTTATGCCCATCTCAATCAAGCTTTATATGTCAAGTGACTTGACTCAAGTCACCTCACATATATACTTTTTGGATGACATAAGTCACCTCTTTGCTCAGTGAAAGAGCACAGAAACATGGGCAAGGTGAATTCCAAAGCTATAAGTGTCTGTAATTAGAAAAAACTGAAAAAATGTAATAAAAGAAATAAATGACCATAACTAAAATAAAATAAAGTGTATCAATAAAAACAAATAAATGCTGCGCTACCAATTCTCAAATATTGGAATATTACCACATATTGTAAAATGTATCAACAACTAATAAATAAATAAAATGTGAAGTAAAATAACCACTTAATAAAAATAGTCCAAAATTATTAAAACATATCAACGTAGGACCAGTTCATCAAAGATGGATAGTTGTGACTTTTAGCTTCAATAAATCTTCAAAATCAATTCTTCCCAATCCCCACAGTGCTCTCAGTGCCCTCGCCTTAATGGTGTGATATACACGCATGTGTAATAATATCCCACTTGCTTCTCTTACATCAGGGTTTCATATCAGGGTCCTTTTTGCATCTGTAATATAGCCTCCCACTGACTAGGGTACTCTTATCCACTTAGATGTTCCTCCTAAACAATGGGGTTATTGCCCCTTAAAGAGCGTTTAACCCACGCATTGTTTGATGCTCGTACAGTATACCATGTAGGAACAAAGAGGATCGCCCAATATTGTAATATGTACAACAATCGCCTGTAGGAGCATGGACCGGAAGTAACGTCATACCAGAAAGAATGGTACCCCCATTAATTTTTTTTTGTTATGAATGAAGCAGCATTTTACAGCTAAATAAAGTGATGTTTGTACATATAATACTATTGGGCCATCCGCCCACATGGTGTTCCCATATGGTATATTATCATCAAAGTATTAGCCTGTACTGCCTTAATTTTTAAAGAGAAAACAATGTGGAAATAGACAACATCCAAAATGTCCCACTTGTGGGAAGAAGTGGGTCTAAATTTAGGCACTGGTTTGTGTGGAAACACATTAATTCATGTTTTTAAAATGTTATAACTTCAGTATAGCAGTTTTACACATGTACTGTATATATAAAAGGTAAATTACATATTGTGAAGTTTAAAGCACTCAAATATATAAGAATATAAGATTGCTATCTGATGTATTCTGCATAAAGGATTGCCTGTGTAATTACAGCCTATAGGCTGAACATAAAAAAATGAACCGATTCCTCCATCCACACTACACAGTGTGGATAATCGAATCTCAGCTGTGACTTTAACTGTATTTTGACAGAAAGAGGGTACTCCCGCCCTATCACTATAGAGGAAGTGAAAATAGATAAATAGTGCAACGGCTGCAAACACCGATAGGTGAATTCAAAACCAAAAATAATGTGATATGCTGTAAATGGTGCTGCGCTGTCAAAAACTCAGTAATAAACTACAAAAACTATGTGAAATCCAAGTAAATAACACCATCTGGCAAACAAACACTGGTATCAGCTAACATATAACTACTACTCAAAATGAACACAAGATGGCAGTGAAGATCCAATGGCCACTGTATAAAACTTCTTAAAGTGCAATAGTGAAATAAAATTTTCAGTGTAGATACACAAAGTATGAAGTGATCCTGACCAGCACCCGTCTCTATTGCATTGTTTTTTATGTTTTTAGCCCCCCCCCCTTTTTTAAATATATATTGTTTTTTAATATATATAGTTTTTTTTATGTAGTTCTGTATTTATGCCCATTTTGGGGGACAATTGTATTTATTCATTTCGTAGACATTATCTGATACTACTTTTACATGGTTCATTATTACAATGGCTAGCTCTGGGAAAATGGCACCTGCTTCAGCTCCAGCAAAATGGCCGACTTACTGAGTAAACAGGAAGACTACTAGAAAATGGCTGCCACCTTTGTTTACCATGCGGTCCACAACAAAATGGCCACGACAATAATCTGTCACTATTAGCCTATTTAAGGACACCTCACTTGTTAACCTTTAACCCTGATGAAGTCACGTGACCCGTGATGATATGTGTCGGGATTGGCTGACAGGTGCAACAGAAAGTGACGCTGATGACGAGCTCGGCCCTCGTGAAGTTTTTACTTACTTTACTACAAACAAATGTGAGTGTTACCTTTACTGTGTTTTTATGAAATAAAACTTTTTACAAGATATACTACACTATTTGGGCTTTCCTCTCCTCCCCCTTCTATTTTACCTCATCCAGGGTGTATGTGGAAGCGGAGTATTTCAGCCACTACCATTTGCTGGATTTATACAAGGAGAACCCCCCCAGAAGATAGGCTCCACCAGACATCCATGAAAGGACCCACAGAGGAAATCAGACCATTGCTAAGACATCTGTCAAAATACACATACACCTACATCTGATTGGATGTTGGTAATGTTCATCTATTTTTTTTTCTGCCAAGCTTCTTTTTTCAATTAAGGGATGTTGGATGGGTGCAAATGGCTAAAATTTAGACAGTGTATGGCCAGCTTTAGTTAGGCAAATGTTAAAAAGTAAACATTTTGTGTCTCTGTGAGGGTTAAATCAGAACTTCAAGCAACTGTAAAAAGATAACCTTTACTCCAGGTACAGTATGCCTTCATTAAAAAAAATATTGCTTTTATAAGTACCGAAAATCTTTCCTTCTATTATCTCCCCTGAAACCTAAAAATAATCAATTATACAGAGTGGATACGCTACAGTATGAAGCTCTAATGTATTGCCCAATGTGAATTAAATACACTGTATTTTTAGGCATCAGGAGAAGACACAAAGCTGGAAATCTAATATTTTTTTAGACACTAGGAGCAGGTCAGAGGGGTGTTTAGACAACCTTTAGGAGGAAGAGATCAAAGCTATTGTGACAACTTCCATTCAAAAAACTGATTAGCAGGTAGGTGACAAGGGAAGCTGCAAATCAGCAACAGAGAAAAAATATGCATCATGGTATGGTTGTATAAATCACAAGAGTGGCTGACCAGAGTCACAATAATTTTCTAAGGTAAAGCAGTTCACATATATGCATTTTGCACCTCATGTACTTTTTTTAAAGCTTTGTTTTAAAGACCAGTCAACATATAATTGTCTACCTTAAAGAGAATTAGATATGGCTGTGCTTTTGTCAATATTTAGTGTTAATTCCTAAATTGTTAGAACAATAAAGGTTTTCTTATAAAAACATTTATTCACTTTTTATAACAATGGATATAACCATGGGAGCCGGAGGGCCTCCTCAAGGTCTGGAAGTTACCTAACACATACTGTCCCTCAGGCTTTAAGTGTGTATTATTAACTGACAAAGCCCTGTAGTTGTTCATACTAAAGAGATGTCGTTGTTCATTAAAATACAATGTTTCCTATGTAGAAAACATTGAATGCTAACCTCTCCTGCTGTATCTGCCCCTGAATTATGGAGTAGTAAAGTAAAATCAACAACTGAAGATCCTACATATTTAAGCATTTTTGATCCACTGGACCCTACATCACTATTGTGTTTATTTAATACCATAGGGGCAAGCAGTCAGCAATTCCCCACTAGTGTAGGGAAATTCAGAACTGTTTTTTGTCCTCTTCACACTTCCTTTGTTATATCAAACAATCCTCGTAGTTCTTTTTCTGGACTATAGAATGATTAGCATTTAAGTTTTAGAGATCTGAGAGTGGGAGTGGTTGTACAGTTTAGCAAATGACACTGGGCAGGGTCAGTTGTGTTGTTGATTCCACAACAGGCTTTAAGAGCTGAATGAAATTCTGGTAGGTTAATAAGTATTTTTGTGTATTTACATTGATTTTAGAGGGACAAAATACAGAGAAATGTGCATGTATAACTGAGATATACTACATATTTTTGTTTTTATCTTGCCATGGCATATGCTTTAAGTACAAGCACAGAATATAGTACACACACCTATTGGGAGTCGCTCCTCTTCCCAAATTATTTTTGCTTTTATTTTATTTATTATTACATTTTTCAAATGTTTGGACTGGTCATGTGACTTGCAGGGTCCTCTTACATTTAACCTCTTTTCTCT
This sequence comes from Lithobates clamitans, assembly GCA_037952925.1. Classification (NCBI taxonomy): domain Eukaryota; kingdom Metazoa; phylum Chordata; class Amphibia; order Anura; family Ranidae; genus Lithobates; species Lithobates clamitans. The sequence continues at coordinate 6,776,243 of JBBGZY010000539.1, forward strand.
TGCTAGGTGTTCCTTAGTGATGCAGAGAGTGCTGATGAGATTTCTTTTACTGATTGTGTCTTTCTAATGTAGACAGATGCAACATATACCATTTCTTCTTTTCCTTTGCTCAGATGTTACAGGGAAAAAAGTAGAGATGAAAAATAGTCTTGGTCAGGAAGAGGAATGAGTGGACTGATTTCAGTGAAATAAATTTCACAGTGAAATCCCACTAAAGCAGAAACCACCTTTTTAAGTCACTGGAAATTTGCTAAACCCTTTCACTGCCAGGTCCATCCATCGTACAGTCCTGACAGTGGGGGACATCACATACAATCTGGTGGCTTCAGCCACCGGGAATGTGTGTGAAACTGACAGGCAGACTCCCACCTGTCAGATGAGAGCATTCCGGAGGCGGCGTTGCCACTCGATCACTCTCACACACCCCCAGTACCAGCACCATCCCCGCCGCTGAGCCCCGCCATACTTACCGGGCTCCGCTTGCCCATCTGCAGGCTGGAGGGCATCTCTGGCATCACTTTCGGGTCAAGCTCTCTGTGTCCCCGGCTAGCTCAGCCAGGAAATAAAGTTTTTGCGATCTGCATTGCAAAACATTTAGTGGAGCACAGGGGAGACGTGCAGGGTCTTTTATACCCTGCATATTCCAATAAAGAGAACCTGTCACCAGGTGCAAAGAAATAAAGTTACACCCAAGCACATAAAATCCCCCCCAAATCTTTTCTTGAGGCCCCCCACCCCCAAGTATACGCACATACGAACATAAACATAGGCGTCAGAGGCACCTACGCATTCAAACGTTGATTGTGATACACAGGTTATATATCGCCACGCACGCCCAAGTAAGAGCAATAATTCTAACACCTCCTTCTCTGTAACACTAAACTGATGAGCTATAGGTGCTTTTGAAGCATTGTCTATAGAAAATGTAGGGTACTGAGTATCTATTTACTCAGTGCAACCTCCTCTTTTTTATTTTACCAAAAATGTGGGTACATTTATTGTGTTTTTTGCCCAAAAGTTCACTAGTGTGTTTTTTACTTACATTTTGCTTTTCCTAGACCTTTACGGTAATATCTACCACTATTTTATTCTCTAGGGTGTCTGCTTTCAGAAAATATAATGTTTGGGGGTTTTGTGTAATTTTCAAGCCTAAAAGGATTTTTAAACATGTGTGCAGAAAACGCAAAAACAACTCTGGCAGCAAAAGGGTTAAAGCAGTATTAAACCAAGATTAAAAATATAATACAGTATGTTTCAACTTACCACTCATTAGATGTGGTGGCTGCATTAGCTTTCTTTTTTAGCCTTTTTTTCTTCTGATTCCACCTTGTGATCTGATCGTATTAGAGTGCCTACATTTTGGATGAAGGAGCAACAGAGATACCTTTGGATGGCATCATTGTCAGTCTATGGAGAGGGGAGTGTTAGATGTGCTAGCAGCAATCTGTGATTGAATAAATTACAAGTCCTTTCTTCCACCATGGCAGACAGACTTGTAGTTCTCACTGAACTATGATTGTAATCAGACTGTAATGACAGTAATCAGCACACTTGTAGTCCATTGACACTTCATCTAGCTTTCTACCAAAAGCTGGAGGAAGAGTGAGCAGGAGCCTGACATTGCATCTGTGATCCACTGACCATTGGTGCAATACTTTGCAGTCTTTTGTGGAAAAATATAATAAATCCACATTTTTGGTCCTGCAAATACTTGTGCATTTAGTTATTTATTTGTTTTTAAAGTGAAGCCTTTAACTCTTAACCCAACCCATGCTTAACCATAAACATATAACCTGACAATTGGGCTATCATTTAACTGACTAAAACCTAACCTTTTAAAGCTTTAACCATAACATTTTACATAACTGATTTTTTAAATGAATGCCTACCATCAAATAAACCCCATACAAAAGTGTATCTACCTTGTCAAGCACATGAAGCCATAGCACTAAACGCTTCCAATATTGAGCTGAAATCTCAGTGCTAAAAACTAAAGCCAAAAACGGATCCCACCTTTCTAATATACAAGTATATACTGTATAAAAACTCTACACACACATTTCATTTATGTATTTATTGGTGTGTGTTTTAAGAAATACTTGGCATTTTCCTCTGTAGTAAACTTTAAAGAATGTAATAAAAAAGATAACTTTAAATTAGATATATGTTTATAGTTGCTTTTCCAATTTTTTAAATGAAACGGTAGCACTTTAACCACTTCAGCCCTGGAAGGATTTGCCCCCTTCCTGACTAGGCCATTTTTTGTGATACGGCACTGCGTCACTTTAACTCAAAATTGCACAGTCGTGCGATTTTGTACCTAAACATAATTTATGTCCTTTTTTCCCCACAAATAGAGCTTTCTTTTGGTGGTATTTGATCACCATATTTTGTAGTTTTTTGCTATAATAAATATCCCAAATTTAAAAAAAAAACAAATTTCTTCCTCAGTTTAGGCCGATATGTATTCTTCTACATAATTTTGGTAAAAAAAAAAAGCAATAAGTGTATATTGATTGGTTTGCGCAAAAGTTATAGTGTCTACAAAATAGGGGATAGATTTATGTCATTTTTATTATTATTATTTTTTTACTAGTAATGGCGGTGATCTGCGATATTTATCAGGACTGCGACATTGCGGTGGACAAATTTTGGGACCATTGACATTTATACAGTGATCAGAGCTAAAAATAGCTATTGATTACTGTATAAATGTTACTGGCAGGGAAGGGGTTTACACTACGGGGCAATCAAGGGGTTAACTGTGTTCCCTAGGTGTGTTCTAACTGTAGAGGGGATGGGACTAACTAGGGGAGGAGAGAGATCGGTGTTCATACTTAGTATGAACACACTGTCTCTCTCCTCTCCCCTGAGAGAACCAGGATTTGTGTGTTTACACACCCAGATCCCAGTTCCTGCTCTGTCATGAGCGATCGCGGGTGCCCAGCGGTCATCGCGCATGTGCCTGATGCATGTCCCCGAAGCCAATGCGCGTGTGCGTGCCTGCTGTGACGTCTTAAAGGAACGATGTACAGCTACGACAATTTGCGCTGCCTTGCCAACCTGCCGCGGTATAACTATGGTGGCTGGTCGGCTAGTGCTTAATGCAATTTACATTATTGCTGTGGCAATTCATTTGTCTTTTACATGGTACAAGTAATTATTACCCTTGATTATATAATCTTAATCATCATGTGAACATGTAATAGCTAGATTAGACAACTGCCATTTTTGCTAAATGTATGACTTAATTTAAACCTCCACCTAGGTTGAAATCTTGCCTGTAGTGGACAAGTATCTGTTCTATGTCAACATCAATATTGTTTGTAACACTAATTTGATATAAGAGAATCAAGTCTAGTTCAATTACTTGAATGAAACACATTAACTCCATCAAACCAACATTACTTTTATAAATAGACTTCAAATTAGAGATGAGCTTTAGGTTCAGGTCACACTGTTCACAGTCTGGAGAAAGAACAAACTAAATAGCCAGATTTGAATAGGTTACCTGCTCACAAACCTCTGGCTGCTGCAGCTAGAAATCGTTAATTTAATAGCTGTATTTCTAGCACCACTAAATAACAGCTTCCAGCTGCCTGCCAGCTTGTTTCAAATTGTTCACAAGCTGGTGGGTATACTTCATATTGCTATTAATCAAAAACGTGTCATGAACATATTTGGTCAATATCGTCAATGAGTATCCCTGGCCGATCCTTCCTCTGCAGACCTCCACACTCACTGGCCAGAAATGTAGGGATGAAGTCCTAACCCAATGCAGAGTGTAGGAATTGAACCTCCTCTTGCAAGGTACTCTTCCAATGTTCAGGGCATGTGGCCTGGCATTGTTCAGAGGGAGATGCATGCTTGCTGCCCCCCTTTCCTGGTCATACAGGCTGGATGCCTGGAGGTCTAGTATAAATTTGGGGAGCCCATGCCTTTTTTTCATGGGATTCTCTGCTAAATTGTATCATTTTTTTTCTTAAAAGGACAGTAAACTTTTTTTGTAAACAATGTGAACTGTCTATTTGGATGAAAGCTGTTGTAGATGTTTAAGTGACCTGAAGAGGGCATTGAAACATTAGATAGGTTTCCTATGCAAAAACATGATGACATCATTTAGTAGAGCATAATGACATCATGCACATGATGTAATGACATCAGACGTAAATATCCAACATGATGCAATAGCGTCACAATGTAATGATGCAAATATGTGCCCTAGTCAATTAGGGATAATGCAGATGATAGGACACAGAATTCTCTGCTCCAAGCTGCTCCTTCCCACTGGTAGATCAAGCCATCCTCACTTACAGAATCAATGCAGAGTAAGGTGGGATCTCTAATATTCATGTTTATTGTGTAGGACACCAACAAACATTGCAGTGACAGTCTCTGCCCTAGAACTGCCCTCTCTAGAGAAATACATGTGCCATCATGACAAAATCTCTCCCCCTTCTTGTCTTAACCTGGCCACCTCTGTCTACAACAGTTCACTCTCATCCTTACTGGAGGCACTTGCTCCACTATCTACACACAGAGTCAGACCCTGAATTTTATGGCCTTGGCAGACTGATGACACCAGAAATCTCAAGAGACATTGCCGTGCTTTTGAATGACTGTGGTGTAAAACCAAATCCCTGCAAGACTTCACCCTACAGAAATCTGCACTCCTAAAATACAGTTCCTGCCTCCATTCGCTGCATACCGTCATACCGTCTACAGCTGACCAACATTGGAGATGTGGAGAGCCAGGTAATACACATTTACCATTTGTGATGGTCTTGTTCTAGGATCAAACACTACTGGATGGCCATATTCCAGCTAAGCTGTCTCATCATGGGTAAGGTCTGGCCGGAGACACCAGAAGTTGCTCTCCTTTCTATGATTCCAGGATCAAACACATCAAAAGGGAATTTTCAGATTCTTGCTTATCCGCTTCCCGACCGGTGCACGTCGATGTACGTCGGCAGAATGACACGGCTGGGCAAGTGGGCATACAGGTACGTCCATTTTAATTTCCCGCCGTGTCATTGCGTGCGCGCTGCTGGCGGCGCATGCGCGCACCGGCCGGGAGCTCCGTGAATCGGGTCGCGGGTCCTGCGGACTTGATCGCTGCGGGGATACCCGCGATCGTCTCACGGAGAGCAGGAACGGGGTGATGCTGATGTAAACAGCATCTCCCCATTCTGCCTAGTGACAGTGTCACTCGATCTCTGCTCCCTCTCATCGGAGCAGAGATCAGTGTACAGTCACACACAGCCCAACCCCCCTACAGTTAGAAACACCTCCCTAGTACTGATTTAACCCCTACCCGCCCCCTAGTGGTTAACCCCTTCACTGCCAGTGTCATTTACACAGGAAGCAATGCATTTTTATAGCACTGATTGCTGTATAAATGACAATGGTCCCAAAAATGTGTCAAAAATGTCCGATGTGTCTGCCATAATGTCGCAGTCACAATAAATATCGCTGATCGCTGCCAAAACTAGCAAAAAAAAAATATTAATAAAAATGCCATAAAACTATCCCCTATTTTGTAAACGCTATAACTTTTGCGCAAACCAATCAATAAACGCTTATTGCAATTTTTTTACCAAAAATATGTAGAAGAATGCGTATTGGCCTAAACTGAGGAAAAAAAATGTTTTTTTATATATTTTTGGGGGATATTTATTATAGCAAAAAGTAAAAAATAATGCGTTTTTTTAAAAATTGTCGCTCTTTTTATGTTTATAGCGCAAAAAATAAAAAGCGCAGAGATGATCAAATACCATAAAAAGAAAGCTCTATTTGTGGGAAAAAAAGGACGTCAATTTTGTTTGAGAGCCACGTCGCACGACCACGCAATTGTCCGTTAAAACGACCCAGTGCCGAATCGCAAAAAGTACTCTGGTCAGGAAGGGGGTAAATTCTTCTGGGGCTAAAGTGGTTATGGAAGATAGGGCCTTCATTCCCAGACATTGGATTTCCCCCACAATACCTACCATACGAGAATGGGTTACAGAACTTAATTATATCATGCATATGGAAGAAATGTTATCCATGACAAATGAAATTGTTTAGGAACTTGTGGTTTCCATGGATTGAATGTTCTCCTTCTCCAGAATTATTGCCATTTTTGAGACTTTAGTTATCTGTAATCTATTTTTGGTGGCACTGAAGATATCCTTGAATTCCAACCAGTACTGTTACTATGTTTCTTCCACAATAATTCTCAGCCCCTTATAGAAACTGTTATGCCCACATCAGCTGTTGGTCCTTTTCTTTTTTCACATCCTAAACTGGACTCAATTAGCGAAGCTGCCCAAGTGGATGCTTGAGCCTGCAAATGCTGGAAGTTCGTCTCCGTTATGCCATATTTGTGCAGAATTCTATGTTATGGTGATGTTTGTCTCAGTCACTGAATGTACCATCAACACTGCTGTACTATGTCAGGCCTCTTGTTTTGGTTTCTACTATTGTCACTGTGCCACATTTTTCAGTACAACTTTATTCTTACTAAAGACTAAAACATCAAAATCATACAGATGTACAGTATAAAGTCATGTTAAATTGTTCAAATCCAAATAAGGTACGAATAAAAAAATGTAATGAAAAGGTTTGGAGCAGATTTGTATGTGTGTCACTAAACTGCCTTATTTCTTATAATATTGTATATGGCACAAATCTATGAAATATCAGTTTAATAAATCATTTCAATCTTTCTATGGATTTTGTGCGGATTCACGCTTTCAATAACAATAGCAGTTGTCTCTCATTAAAGCATAACAGTTTCACAGGAAAACGATGACCAGTAAAGCATGTCACAACTGTAAATGGCAGCTCCATCAGTTTTATAGCTTGCCTCCGTGGCTTATATGTCAGTAGAAATGATGGGTTCTCTGGGATAAGGTTTCAGTCTGATAATCTCACTAGGGCCTTTTCATGTATTGTACAAAAATTGTACACATTGGGTTGTGTTACAAACATAGTTAGAATGAAAAAAGATTTATGTCGATCAACTATATCTTTAAATGATAGTCCATCAATAAAATAGAAACCCTAGCATATCCATGAGCATGCAAATCACCCTTATAACGCTTTTATGGAGGAGAATCCTTCCTTATTATTAAACACATTTAAATAAATCTCTGGATCAATGTTTTACTATATATTTTCAAAGCTGAACTACACATATATGTTTTTCTTTTAGGCAAGCATTCAAACAATCTACTGCTTCTGTTAGAATTGATCCCCGTGGAAGACTACAGCACATTTTCACATCTCCTACAGAAAAGAACCCTTTCTGCAGCTGAATGATAAAGCTCTCTCTTCCACTTGTAAGCTAAAGACTTCTCCCAAAAAAACAGATTTACTACTGATTTTTCTATAAGAGTAATTTATATATTTAGACAATGTGATTGTTTTAAGCTTCATTACCTCTTCTCTAGTGCAGAAATATTTCAGTTAAACATTCCTTATTACCAAGGTATACCAAGCCCAAAAGTCATTTTTCTGAAATTACCTAGGAATTACATTTCCTAAAATAAGAAATGTGAACTTTTTTCCTAGATTTCTTAATGAAATTCTTCTGAAACATGATCTGAGTTGCATGTGCTTTAACAATACTTAGACTGTTAATGATACATATTTTTATTGAACATATTACATTTAGTAACTATGGGGACCTCTTTTATATAGTTGATGATCAAAACTTCACAGCACATAGTTTCAAACCTTTTCCTACAACTATGAGTGTTTAGTTTATATTGCTTAGCAAAATCTTTGAATGGACTAGAGTAGTGCAAAAAACCTCTGCAAGGTTTATATTGCTGTCTGTGTCTCCATTGAGAAGATTAACCTTATATACCTACCTTGGAAACCATTGTTACTATTACAAAAGGTGATGGGAAAAACAAAAACTGAAAGTTGTGACAGAAACAAGATCAGGAGAAATGTTTTTATTGGAGACATCTGATTCAGTGACAACTGTCTAAAAAAAAGTTTTCTCTTAGATTTAGAGAGCTATCCTCTTGCTTACTCATGTATCTTTATTACAGGAAGTAAAAACAATATTTCTAATGGGAGATCCAGGTAGCAAGAATCAATCTGAATAAAAAAAAAAACAGTTTGGGATTGACATACACTTTAAAAATATTCTTCACACATTAATTTAAAAAAATCATTGCTTAGATTATGGGTTGCATCTACTAACAGAATGTGGAGGATATTAATATAAAACATTGTTTGCAAATGATTGCATGAAAGAAATGGCAACACCCGGTCACTTTATTCACCAAGCTACAGTAAGTGAATATTCACTTTGCATCATGAAAATCCCTTGATCTTTTAGTAAATAGACCCCATACACAAAAAAGGGTAGACTGGGTGATTACTAAGATTAAATAATTTCTCTCTTTTGTATACATTTTTATATATAAAAGTTGAGAAACAAAACATTCTGCATGCATGCAAAGAAAACAAAACCTTGTTTTAAAAAAAAATAAAATAAAATAAAAAAAAACAACAAAAATAACGACTGTCCCTGACAATATATAAAACAAAAGGAGTGTCAACATTGGTAAGATATTTACACATACTGTTTATTCTTTATTACCTCGGAAACTAAGATCTTGAATTGGATTGTGACAAAAAGATGCATTATACAACATTCAAATATGTTGTTTCCAGTTTACACTGGAGTTAAAAGCATTCATTAATAAAATAATCTGTATTCATGGCTTAATGATGCAGCAATCTCCCCTGACACAGCTAAATAAAAGTTTGGCTACAAATGATGTACTTTCTCAAAAATGTATTACTCTGTGCTGAATTATTAAAATGAAAAGATAAACAGTTTGGCTTTAATCCATCACACAGCTGTATTTATTTTTATACTACCGTTTTAAACTTTTAGGTACAATGCAATTTATCAAGAGCCTTGTCTCCAGACAACCTAATCCTATTCTCTGAAAGACTTTTTAATAGATTGAGATATGCACATGCAATTCATCATAAACTGTACTTGAAAAGGAACACTTCTAATCAAGTGCAAATTTTCAAAAGTACCTGGATTGCTTTATAGTTATTCTAACATGAAAAAATAGCTGAATTGACTTTTTTACCTTGTATTCTCAGCTTTTAAGCTTACAGAGGACCTTTCCATCTTTCATTAGTATTGCTGGATGCAACTACCAGTTTATACAGTAATAGTAAAGCACATTCAGTTCTGCAGGGCATTTTCCTAGCTAAGTTAGCCATTGTAAATTGTACAAGGTGTTCTTAGTGGCACTATTCATTAGAGATCAATAAAACATTAGCTTATATTTCATTTGATGTAGACTTTTCTATTTTTTACTATGGGGCTTAGTCTTAAAAGGTTTTGAAACTCATGAAAGTTTTATGGATTTATACAATAATTTGTCACAAAGATTTTATTGTGAGTCATTTTTAGAAGCAAATAATTTAGTAGGCTTTAGTAAGCTTTAGTGGGCTTTTTTTAAGCTTTTTTTGTTTAAGTTTTAAAAATATTTGCATGGCATCTTTATAAATTAGTGATGTTAAGACATCAGCTTGATGTTCAAATGTTAAAGGGTCATTGATCTGGGATCTCAACTTAAAGTGGAGTTCCACTCAAAAGTGGAACTTCCGCTTATCTGTCTCTGACCCCCTCCGATGCCACATTTGGCACCTTTCAGGGGGAAGGGGGAATGGGTACCTGTTTTTGACAATGTATGTCCTAAAAGTGCAGCGCTAAATAAAATTACCATGTGCAAAACATCATATATGACATAGTACAAAACCTTTGAAGTGAACAGAAAATCCAATCAAAATATTATTCAATCCAAAAATGTCCTTATGCAAAAGTGAAAAATATATTATATTCATAAAGTGCAAAGTTCATAAATTGATCACTAAAGTGCTCCTGTGCAAACAATTCATGCATGCCAATGTCCCACACTGGATAGATCGATCCTGATGGCGCAGTGCTCAGACATTGACTGTTGTGACACCTTCACCATAAATCAGATGGGGGCTTACTTTTAGGACATACACTTTTGATTGACCTGGTATTTAGGTTTTAGTGCACAGCTGCTGTATTTACTTTTGATAATACACTAGCGCAGATTTTTTTCTATATAGTACCTGTTTTTGACAGTTCGGCCCCCTCCTCCTTCCTCCACCGCTGGACCAATTAGAAATCGCAGCACATTTTGCGCATACACAGTAGGGAACCGGCTGTGAAGCCATAAGGCTTCACTGTCAGGTTACCTTACCAGGAATGGCAGGGGCAGCACCCGACAGCCAACCAAAAGATCAGCTGGGGTGCCCATATTGTGGGCTCCCTGGACAGATAACTGTCCATATATTTAAAGTCAGCAGCTGCAGTATTTGTAGCTGCTGACTTTTAATTTTTCGTGGGGGTTGGACTTCCTCTTTAAGGTACAGTTTTGTCATTACTCTAGCATAGGGATTGAGTTACTAAAAGGAGAAGTATGGCCAAAGTTATTTTTGCCCTACTTCTACTATGGATCCCACTTAATTCTGCACTCCTCTTAAAGCATGCTGTCGGCTGACGTTACTCAGCCAGTCCAGTCTCTGGAAAGATCCTGACTTTACAGTCAGGATCCACCCAGATGCCTGGACTGGCAGTTGACTCTCTGCAAGCTACTGGGAGACTGAGCCAGGGGCTCCCACCCCCTCTACAGCCCAGTTCTCAGTGACTGACAGTCACTGGCTCTCTGCAGACTAAAAACCAAGAACTGAGCGATCAGCGGTATTTGATCACTCTGTTCTTACTCTTAGAGGTGGCAGGGGACAGATGCCGCATGGATCGATGCTGTTTCCACTTAGTTGAGTATGGATGTTTGTTTTCTTAATTTCCACATTTCTCTTTAAAATATTTTAAAATGTTCACAAATTGTGTGACTATTTTCTTCATTTATCCAATTTTGTGCAGATGAAATAAGTAAACAGAGATTTTCTTTTCAAACCATTGGAAAGAATTTAATCTTCACACATTTTATTGTGTGAACATTCTCAAATCCTTTAGTAAATTGGTTCAATCAGCTGTAGGTTTTGAAATCTGTGTTTTTCTGGTGGAGAGACTCATCCCTTTCCTTGAACAGTGCAAGCAAACTTGCTCAACAAGAGGAAGCAGTGCATATCCTGTCTACCTAAGGTGTATGCAATGGCAAAACATTATTTTTTTGGTTTGTTTTGGATAGAGTGGTATGATAATGAACCACATGTACCTAATTTTGAACAGGGTTTGGCGAACATTATTAAAGTTTGGGTGCTGAATCCAAACTCTATTGAAGTCAATATGAACCTTAATAGTAAAAAACAGTATTGGCATTTTTAGGCAAATAGCAAAGGATTGGTAAACAAATGGCATGGGGGTGGGCACTGCCTTGGTTACTATATACCAAGCATCTGGTCTCAATTTTATTTGGGTACAGTTTTGCACGACTGTGTAATTGTCAGTTAAAGTAACCAGTGCCATATCACAAAAAATGGCCTGGTCATGAAGGAGGGTAAATCTTCTGGAGGTCAAATGATTAAAGAAGAACTCCAGGATTTTTTTTCTATGTAGTGGGGCTGTGCCCACACTGCATGTGTTAAATGTTTGTTTTGTCCAGGGGTGCACAGAAAGGCTATGCTTACCCAATTCTTCAATCCTGCAAAAAACAGCAACATTGATGGAGGACACAAAAGTAATTGAAAACCATTTAAGCACATTTTGCACTGGTCACTTTTTCACAATGACACTGTTTTAGAAGAAGATAATTTGTGTCAGAGTGGAATCATTTTAAAAATGTGCATAGTTTTATAAGTACTAGTATATATGATTACAGCACATTATGATGGTTAACATTTCAAAGTGTTTTTTGGTGATAATTGTTGGTTGATGTTTTAGCAGTTTAATAGCACTTATTTAGTCTGAGAACAATAAAAGCACTAGGCTATACACTGGTAGCTTGTATTCATTAATCCAAAATAATATAAATATGTAAGCGCCTACAAGTTACAGCAGCTGGCACACAGAATGACTCCACAAACCCTGTGTATATGTGTAATGATAAAGTAAAGTGCAGCGCTTATATTGAAAACAGTATAAAATTAATACATTTTTGTATCAAAACATAATGTATATAAAAATTCAGTCCAAATCCACACATAGAAATCCTGCACAGAAGATATGGTTTAATCTCCATTCAAATGCACCTTTCTGTGATATATGTTTATAAAAACATTTTGATAAATGTAGCTTTCCACCATGTGAAGACAAATCACTATTCCTGTGATTCCACCATCATCTATGAACTCACCAGAGGTATATGATGATCATGCCCTTCCTTATTGTCTCAGCATTATTTGATCTCTCAGGTCTCCACACAATCCATTCCAGTATAGCACAGTACCGCTTAAAACACTGCTATAAACAAGCCCACCACACGGAGCCAAAGGACCCGTATATACTGTAGTATTTTATTTATCCACATAAATAATTTACATAAAAAAGCTGCAGCATGCATATAATTTAAAAAAACAGTTGACCAAAAGTTATTCAAGTAGATACAAAACCAATAAATGGAAGTCAGATAGTAGGCCCCACACAATGCGTTTCATGCACAAACATGTCCTCAGGGGTTCTGCCTTCTTAGAATGTTTAATGTCTATGACATGAATTTCCCTCAGTTAAATTAGCTTTCCCTTCACTTCCTGATGAGGTTCTGGGACAAGAAATTAAGGAAAATATCTCTAACAGAAAACAGACTGTTATTTAATTAACCCTTCCCAACTCAACAAAAATGTTTTAGCTATACATACACTTTAATTCTCACTTCTTAAAGAAGAAAGATCAACCCAACTGAAAACACATTATTCAGCAAGCTGGGAAGCTTCCCTAATTGGCAAAAATTGCATCAGTCTTCAAAAGTACACCTTATCGCCCCAAAAGATAGCTCAAAGCAGTGCAATCCTTGCTTGAAATTTGTTTAGATTGGATGCAGGATAAGACAATTTACAGCCACATTTACTGTTGATCTGCAATGATAAATTCATACCTATGTGGCTGCAAAGAGACAAACATATAGTATCTGTTAACAATTACTGTTATACGGGATGATATAAAGCTATAAAATTAGAGAATAGTATAACTTTTTTCCATACAAACTTTACAAATCTTAAAAGTTTAAGCAACCTAAGACTTTGGAAGATTTGGATTTAGGTGACAATTTTTATGGCCAGGGGTAGCATGAGTCTAGTGTAGCAGGTGTCTGCTTGTTATACCCCTTGAAATAATCATGCAAGCAGACATAGCCTAGAAACATCTGTCAAAAAGGTCTTTCAGTGGTCTGATCATACCTGCATGTTTGACTGCCACCAAATGTCTAGGGCTTGCTTCAGACAGTAATCAAATTTAATTGGAAAACTATTTCCTTCCAACATAAAATTTGGAACAACTTTTATGTGTTAGCTTCTTTGTGCTATTTTTTTTAAAATTTGTCTTTCATGTATTTTGAGAAAATGAAAAAGCTATTGCTATAGTACTTGTTTGTCCTCACTGTGCTGTAACGTAGAAAACACTTACACATAAAATTATAAATAACACATAAAAATAAATCAACAATATTCCTTGAGAGATTTCAAAGTATGAAGTTTGATATCCAGCTAGCTTGACATAGTTTAACCTCCAAACGTCTATATTTGGCCTTTTTACACATTTAGAACACATTCAAATTGTAAGCACACATTAAAAATACACTGTATCTCTATTTTAACATGAGAATGTATCCTTTTACAATATTCAGATATACAAATTAATATTTGAATCAACATGTTTTAAACTTAAGAAAGTTTTCTCCAAATGTCTTTCCTGAAACTAAAATGAGTTTCTTTAAACAGACATTCAAACAGCAGGCTCTATATTTCTCCCTAAGCTATATCAAGTTAAATCTGTGGAAACATTACTTGTGATTAAAGATGAGCTTTGGGTCAATGGAGGGTTTGACCTGAACTCTAGATGTTGGAGATTCATTGAACGGGTAAACTTAATAGCCAGGTTTGGTTTGTTCCCCTACACTGAACCTCTGGCTGCTGCTGCAGCTAGAAGTTATTCATTTAGCAACAATATCACTACTGCCACTAGAGGAATTTCCCAGCCCCTCCCACAGCTTGTTTTACATAAAAGCAGCATGTAACCAGGGCAGTATCATTGAGTAACTATGGCAGCATTACCAGTTGGTTTGTTTACACTGAGCAGCCAGTTTAGGAGCTGTCGGTTTACCAGGAGTAGGATTGTCACAAATGGGTTATTGTGTTTCTGTCAGTGAGGCATAAGGGCATGGTTTATTGACAATGGATCTACACTGCTGGATTACATGAGCAACAATAGATTTACACTATGGGATTTTTTTAATTGAGGACTTATTTTTGATGTGTGTTTATTTACCATGTACATTTTTTGTAATAAGTAAAAAGAGTTAAAATGTACCCTCTATCATTCATGCAAGGGGGATATCTGATAAGTACTCAAGCAGACCCCCAATGTCCACTGGACCAGGGATATATGAAAGAGGCCCTTGACCCCATCAACATGGCCATCATATATGACCATATTTGGTCAATGACATCTGCAAGAATACCCCGATTACATTCAGCTGCCTGCCATGGAAATGTAATTTATGGTGAATGTTTCATTGGGAGTAGATCATTGTGTTTGTGTTGGAAGTTCAGCAGGGCATCATTCATCAGGACTGACAATGTCTCTACATTGCTGGAAGAGATAATTGGCAATGGATATACATTGTGGGGCATTTTTTTAGGGTGTTTGTGTTTTAATTTCCGGGCCTACTTTTTTTGTGAATGAGTAATGAGTGACTGCACCACTTATTCATATGGGTTGGTTAAATATTTGGGGGCCTGCTTATTCTAAGGTAGGCTTTCAGACTACAGTTAGTCCTCCATTGCAGACCTACACATCCACTGGGTAAGGGATGTAGGGATGAGGCCCTTAAACCAGACAACAAAGTACCTTCTACATGCTGAAGGCATGTGGCCCAGTATGGTTTAGTAAGGGAGGCACATGCTCACTGTCTTCTTCCATTTTCCTAGCCTGCCAGGCTACATGCATTGATAAGGGTCTGATATAGATTTTTAGTTGAACCTATTTTTTTTTTGTCTTTTTGCATGGTGATCCCCTTAAAATTCAAACCAGTTTATCATCAAAAATAAGGACCTGACATGGAATTCCTCCTTACAATCCTTAGCAGACCTTCATCAAGGAAAAGAGTCAAGTATTAGTTTTGAGAAGACCCCACAACGTTTTTATTTTTATTTTTTTGCATGAGGTTTCCCATTTAAATCCACATCATGCCCTCATCAAGGTCTTTTATATGTATCTTGAGAGAAATCCTCTGACCCATTTGTTTACAAACAGAATAAAGCAGCCAGCAAATGCCATTTAGTGGTAATTCTTCATGGTTTTGTTTCTAAAAGGTCACTTCTGCTTTTTAATACATCATACAGGTGTAACATCTCAAGCATGTTATTTAAAGGCATTGTATATTTATAATGTTGCCCTTTGAGCCAAAACCCTGATTACTGCTGAATATTTTATTTTTAAACATTTTTTTTTTGCATTGGTACATGTTTCCCGTTGTAGTGCCTTTTTTTCCTTCAAAAAAGTGCAAATTGAACTTGAAAAAGGCTACAAAAAATAACAAAATTTGGCTTCCATAGACTTCAGTGGGGTTTGGGTGCTATTTTTGGGTTTTGCAGTTTTTTTTTTTCTTTTACTGTTAGGCCAATGTCCAGCAATCCAAAATTTGCTCTGTTTGCTCATCACTTCTTGTATGGTTCTGTATATCAGGGGTCATCAACCCTGTCCTCAGGGCCCACTAACAGGCCAGGTTTGCAAGATAACTGAAATACATCACAGGTGATATCATTTGCTGCTCAGTGATTGCAGTATTCTAGTCTGCATTTCCCCAAGGTAAAACATAAAACCTGGTCTGTTAGTGGGCCCTGAGGACAGGGTTGATGACCACTGCTGTACATGGCGGTTCTGAAATGAAGAGCCAGGCTCTGAACTCCTTATGTTGCTGACTGCAGCTTTTAGCAAAGCACTATGTTGAACTTTTAGAGAATCTAGAACCAGTGGAGTGTTGCTCACATTATTTGTAATGTCATGATTTTCTTTCTCACCCAATTCTGGTGAGAGAGAAATCTCTCCCTTTATATGAAACCCAAGGCTAACAATTATCTTTACTTCAGAAATCTACCCAATAGGAGTATGCATGAAATATCTGCAATACCGGACAGTGGCACCAGTAACCCTGCTTTAAAAATATTTACAGAGAGTTTATTTAAGGCGATCATACCACAAGGGGTAATTTAAAACAAACAGCTATGGACATTACTTGAAGCTGAAATAACTGTATCATTTTGCCGTTTTATACAGAGTATGATCAGTATTAATAACTTGACAGAGAGAAGAAAAAGGGTGTTTTCCTCACTCAAAATACTTTCTTCCCTTTCTTTAATCAGCTTTAGGATAAGATGCCCACTGTGGAATCTGCTTGTTCCTGGCAGGCAAATGGGCAACCTGCTGCTTACACAGCTCTGTTCCATGGATGATCAGACTTAATTTCGCTAGCTCAGAGTGAGCACATTCTGCTGTCTATATAGAGGTGGAAAGACACATGGCTAGAGAATGCTTCATGTATTTCACAGAAAGGGAAGAGAAAGGGATTATCCTGAGATGATTACTTTGCAAGCAGTAAAACTGAACAGTCAGGAAACACACTAATTTACGTTCGGAACATTTTAGATATGCCTTTGACTTTGCTTACAGCAGAGATTTTGTGAGCCAGAATCAGATCTAAAAATGGTTTTGGTTAAACAAAAATATGATAATCATGATATATGTACAGAAGTGAATTTTATTTCCATGATTGAGCTAGTTTCAAATCTTATCTGTCTATCATTTTGGTCTCTCAGGTACCATCTGTATGATAGTTCTTTAATTGGTTTTAAGGGCCTTATCTATTCCACGGGTGCAATGTATCTGTTTCAATCAGCTCAGAGACAGCCTTTGATCCCAAGGATGACAGAATTCTAAGAAATGTCCATATACATGTATTTAACAGAAAATCATACATGGGCATGGAATTTAGAGATATATCAGACAGCAAGGTTGGATCCCTATGTTATCTTTCAAGCTTTCCTACGCTCTCAAATAACTAGCTGGAGGATAAGTGAAGAGGCACATCACCTTTTATGTCCCCTTGTCAGGGAAATGGCCAAAGAACTGGCAATCTTACCAACACCCATCATGGCCGCATCAGGCATGCTCCCGTGCATATTGGCACATGTAGATGTGCAGTAGCGTGAACATGCATATGCAAATGAGCAACATCGCTAATGGGTATACACAGATGCGTGACGGCACTAACGGGCATACGCAGATACACAATGGTGCCTCCTGACTATATAAACCTGCTGCTGAGACCTGTGCATTGCAGGATTATTGTCAGCTCCCCTGTGTTCCTGTGCTCCTGTGTTTCCTGATCTTTGACCTCTTGTTACTGACCTGGCTTGCTTAACCTGTTATCTTGATCTCCTGGTTTGACCTCTGGCTTGTACTACTGACCCTGCTCTTGTCTGCTCCACTGTGTTTGATCTTGGCTTGTCTCACAGACTCTGCTGCAACCTGTCTCACAATGTATGACCCTGGCTTGTTCCAGTTCTGCTACCTGAATCTCACATGGACTGATTTACCATGCATGACCCCCGGCCTGGATCGTGGTTCTGTTTCCAGGTTGTCCATCTGCCAAGTTCACCTGATACTCCACAATTACACCTGCCCTACAGTGCATCTTGCTTGTTCCAGCAACCTTCCAGTGATCCACACATCAAACCACAGCAACTGGGAAACTTCTTTGGACAAGGCAATCCCTGTACCACTTCCTGGGGTGCACTGCACTTACCCGCAAGGGGAGCCCTCACAGTACCTTGGCCTCGCACATGGTATGTGACACCCCTGTTCTCTCTGCATGGTGAGAGCATAAATAAAAGGCAGGTGGAGACAAGAAAAGGAATATTATGAGATGTAATCAATATGACGGAGAAAACAAAAGAGTGAAGTGATGCAAAGCCTTATTATATATCTCTGTATGTACAGCACCAGGCATCATGCTGTCTTATGCATACTAGAATGCTTACTCCTTTTTGTACAATCTCCAGCCCTGGTGCCATGTGATTTTGTTTTAGTAAAAATGAAGGCTATAATGTGCTAATAGAGATAGCACACCATCTGTTTTACGTAAACAGGTCCTTTTAAACTTTACAGCCAAACAAGAAATGGGAGGGATGGTTTCTTAACTGTAAAGAGGCTTCAGACTCCCAGCAACCTCTTTTTCCTACTTTTTTGAATTTAGTAAAAATATGCAAAAGTAATTAGAAGAAGGAAACTAAATAAGAAAATTGGTAGCACAATTTGAGGCTGTGTGCTTACTTCTCCAACCCTGCTACCCTAGGCACTGGCCCACAAGTGCCATAAGAGTAATACCACTCTGGATTGGCCACAGTTATATTAATTGCATGACAGAAATGAAAAGTCATACAATTGGAAAGCATCCCATGGCCACAGAAACAAATTAGACTCTTTCATTTTCTCAATTGCCTAGGATTTTTATCCTAATTTTTACAGTGGTTAGCAACATTTGGCTACTTTTAAGTGGCCAAAAAATAAAATAGAAACTCATCATATGGGTATTAAGAGATTCAAGTTAATCAAGAAAAAGAAGTTTCCTGCTACTGCTTATAATCTAGGTCCCTTCTACAAAATGACATGCAATACGGCTATTAATGCTGATAATATCACAGATGCACAGCTAGAGCGAATGCAGAGGTGAGTCATTAGAGGTAACAGAACAAAATGTGCACTTTACCTAGCAAAAACAGCATACTCTATGTTTTTTATGAAGTTACTAGGTGGTATCATGGCAGATTGGTGTACACATATGAGCCACCATTAAGAGTGTCAACAGTGGGAGGCCCATAAATGCGTCCTCCGAGGGATCCTCATTAAACATGGGGCAACTATCAAAAAGAAAAGAAATAAACAACTTACCAGACTACTTTCCACTTTGACTAATACAGAAGCACAGCATAAACACTCCCCCACACAGGAACTTGAGATGAAACTGAGGACATTGCGCACTCAAATCACAGACTTGTTACAATACAAAGCAAAGGCAGCCTTACAGTTTTGTCTCAAGATGTCCTATGAGTTATATGACATGTGCACACTGAAATATTTTGTTTCGGAATTTCGTTTTCGTCCGAAAAAATAAATGTATTTAGTTACTCCCGAAATTTGTTTTTATTTATTTTGTTTTTCGTTAAAAATTGCATTCGTCCGAAAATCCAAATTAAGGTCGAATCTGTCATTGAAGGCTTATGGTGTCTGTCGAATGTTCAAAGAAGATTCGACGAAACAGCTAAACTGTACGACGCCGTATAGTTTACCTGCTCCGTCGAATCTTCTTAGAACTTTCAAGAGACACCATAAGCCAAAGTACGTGTATACTTAGTTCTAGCTATTTTACTGCTCCTCCTCTTTGGTTACAATCAGCCAATAACATTCATCATCATCATTATTTTTATCTATCTTTTCTCCCCTACGTTGAATCTTTTCTCCCCTACGTCGAATCTTTCCTCCCCTACGTCAAATCTTTTCTCCCCTACGTCCAATCTTTCCTCCCCTACGTCAAATCTTTTCTCTTTACGTCCAATCTTTTCTCTCTATGTAGAATAATCTTGGACTAATAGAGCTAAGGTTAGGCACATTCGACCACAGGTTTGATGGACACAGATTGTTATTGTCATCATCATGTCAAATCTCCTATCTATATCGAACTGTTGTAGCAACGAAAATGAAAATAAAGCATTTGTTTATGTTGGATCTTTCATTTTTCGGACTCTGCACTTTCGTTATCGTTTGTTAAAACCATATCGAAAGTACCTGAAATTCAGACAAAAATGCATTCAGACGAAAACTAATGCACATGTCTACTATGCGTCAGGGGATAAGTGCGGGAAACTATTGGCCAAGTCAGTCAAAGAAATCAAATCCACTTCTTACATTCCGCAGATAACCACCCCTGATGGCCAGAGAGCCACTTTCCCGATGCAAATCTCATAGGGATTTGGGAACTTCTACTCAGACTTATATAATCTACCTAGTTCCCCCTCCACCCAGGCAAATAATTGATAAATATTTTTCAGACTCCCAACTTCCTTCACTTCCAGTAGAAACCCAGACAATATTAGACGAACCAATAACTTTAGAAGAAGTGCAAATAGGGGTGAACTATAGAAAATGGGTAAAGCCCCAGGCCCGGACGGATACACTGCCCAATATTATAAGACATTTCTTCCAATCCTAGGCCCACGTTTGGTGGCATTTTTCAATGCTCTAGGAGCCGATTCCAATTTTCCCAGTGAAACTCTTAAAGCCCATATTTCCTCGATTCACAAAGAGGAGAAAGATCCAGGTTTATGCAGAAGCTATAGACCCATCTCTCTTTTAAATATGGACCTTAAGTTGTTCTGGAAAATAATAGCGACCAGGCTAGCACAACACCTTCAAACCCTAATACACCTAGACCAGGTCGGGTAAATTCCCACTAGAGAAGCGAGGGACAATACCATTAAGGTTCTCAACCTCCTTCAAGTAGCGAATACCAATAAAATCCCCTGTGTATTTGTAAGTACGGACGCAGAAAAGGCTTTTGACAGGGTGAACTGGAGCTACATGTTCTCAGTTCTCCGTCATATTGGCCTAGGGGACAAGATGCTGAGATGAATTAGTAACATATACTCAAATCCTTCAGCTCAAGTAAAAGTTAATGATGTACTCTCGAGCCCCTTCCGCATCAGAAATGGAACAAGACAAGGGTGCTCTTTACCCCCCCCTTCTTTTTGCCCTTTCCCTTGAACCGTTTCTTTGCACTATCAGATCGAATCCGGATATAGCAGGTCTTCAGTTTGGATAGCTCTCACTGCAAAATATCAGCGTATGCTGACGACCTGCTATTCTCCCTAACAAATCCTAGAATCTCTCTACCAAACTTCCTGTGAGAATTCAAAGTATATGGGGCAATCTCACATCTAAAGATAAACTTTTCCGAGGTGATGGGTATCGCAGTCCCCCCTCACACCTTACTTGAACTGCAATCCAGCTTCTGCTTTAAGTGGACCGATATTGCCCTAAAATATCTGGGTACGAAGATCCCTCCTGACATAGCACGAATGTCTGACCTTAATTCCCCCCCTATTGACAAAGACCCGTGTCCTATTAGAGAAGTGGCATACAGCTTTCCATTCCTGGTTCGGGAGATGTAACCTCCTTAAAATGAGTATACTACCGAAATTCATTCACCTCATTCAAGTCCTGCCTATCCATATTCTACCTTCTTTTTTTAAACAAGTTTACTCACTCTTCACCAGATTTGTATGGGCACACAAAAAACCCCGTTTACATCGCTTGCAGATGACGCTCCCCAAACACTACGGAGGATTAGCACTACCTGACATACGACAATACTACCTAGCCTCACATTTAGGGCGCATACTCGACTGGAGAAGAAATAAAACATCCAAACTTTGGGTACAACTTGAACAATCCCAAACTTACATACCATTAAAAGGAGCGCTGTGGTGCTATGGTGATCTACCCCATGGTCTGAAGTCGCACGCATTAATAGGTACCACCTTGAGGCAAAGCCACCAAATTGCCTTCCACACATCTCTCACGTCAAAAAATTCACCTCTGTTCCCTATACTGGGCAATCCAAACTTTGACCCGGGCTTACACCCTGCGGAATACACCACCCTCAGGGACTCAGGCAGTGACCACGCATCTAAATTTATCATTGGAGGGAAATGGCCATCCATCTCAGATCTGTCTAACCCAGCAGGGTCCTATTATCTCCCTTTCTGGAAAGCTGTACAATTACACCACTTCCTGCACTCCCTCCCTAGACCACAGGACTTTGCGCGGGAATAAACCTCGTTTGAAGACCTTTGTTTGGGTGAAGACACGCTGGCCCATATCTTATCCCAAACATACTCGCTGTTAATCTCGCCAAAGGAACAACCACATCTGCCCTGTCTGACCAGATGGGAGAGAGACCTACACTGCACGTTTTCGGCAACACAAAGACAACGTATTATCACTCTTGCCCTCAAATCCTCGCTTTGCACTAAAATGCAAGAAACTAATTTTAAATTACTCACCCGCTGATACCTGACTCCCTGCAGACTGCAGAGATTCTTCCCCTCCGCCCCGGGCCGTGCTGGCGCTGTACCGAGGACGAGGGAACCCTGATCCATATTTTTTGGTCATGTCCTAAGTTGAGGGACTTCCGGGAGGAGGTCAGGCGTATCAGACAAAAGTTCACAGATTATGTCATTCCTGACGATGCCGCATTTTTTCACCTACACCTTTCCATGATCCCCATCAAGTCATATAAGAAATCACTTATACATCATTTGCTCAATGCAGCAAAGGGGTGCATCCCTCTCCTTTGGAAACAAAACCTACCCTCAGCCATAGCACTGTGGCTGCGGAGAGTGGAGGAAATAAAGAAAATAGAAGATTTGATCTTCACTGCACAACATAAACAAGAGGTCCACAAGCAGACCTGGGATATTTGGAACATCTTCAGTCATTCTGATGAAGGACAGCACTTACTAGGATCCTAATCCACATTTCTACACCTATTAGGGCCACACCCCCCCTTTTTTGACAATTCACTAACTCAGCTACCGCCATGTCTTCCCCTTTTCCCCCTTCCTCTCCTTTTCTTCCCCCCCTTAGATTTCTTATCTCTTCCTTCTCTTTCCTACTCTTACTTCATTGAATTTTTGTCTTCACAGCCCTAAGAAAATTTGAAAAAGTAGGTGAAGAACACCCCGATATTATGATACTTAAAAAAAACATTGATCTTAACAAATGTTTATTTTACCAGAGATAAACACATGTTCTAAAGTTTCATGCTTGCACATGTAATGTACATTGTCTTGAGCATATCTAACCTCTGCAAAGTCATTGTAGCCACGTTTGTATTCTCACTCATGATTGTATTTTGGGGTCCTCGCCCCTGTTTGGAGTTGAATAAACTTTATATTTGAAAAAAAAGAGTGGCAACAGTGGCAACAGGGGCACAAAATGTTAACTTTGAGGGAAACTATTAAATATAAAGAACAATGGAGAACACACTCAATCCACAATAGGTTTCAGTTCTAATTTTTTTCCACTAATGCATTTTACAATGATTCAATGTTTCCCTTCAAGCTATACAGGCGATTTCTATAGAGTATATGTAAACAGTATGTTTTCCCATATGTAATATTCAAAGTGAAAGAAAATCAAAAAGCACTTTATATTTCCCCTGCTGCTGTTTCCTTGCTCAGAAGCATGGGTGACCAACTGTTTAAAATGAGCTGCTGATCAGTTCTAAGGCTGCTTAGCATTTTTAGGCTCAGTGGTGCTCATCCTTAGAAGGCCATTGCTTTTCCAATACTAGACTATGCCCACACTGAAGAACACTCAGTAGTCTTTAAGCACCTGTAGTCTTCTCAATAAAGATAGTCAAGCAGCTGGTTTTCAGAAGTCTCATGTGAACCACCTGCTGATGAGTAGAGGTGGGCATCCCCCTTCGCTGTGGCTATGTCTGTTTTAGTTGGATATAGTTGGAAGGTGCAATATCTGGAGCGGCTTTGTATAGATATCAATCAGCTTCCAGGTTTTTTTGGCAAAGCTTAATTGGTTATGCACAGGTGCACCAGATTCTGCACTCTCCAGTTTTTAGTAAACCTCCCCTCTTTGCTCCCACCCCTCAGTGCCTAGTTCTAATGCTAGGAAAACAATTACGGATAGATAAACAATAGACAAGTTACTTGTGTGCTAACCAGCAAATAAAGTGAATCTATGTAGAGAAGCTGCCAACACTCAAATGTGTCCCCACATGTAGTATCAGTAAAATCAGTGTAGGGGGTCTGGTTTCATTACCCAGTAGGGTTTATCTATTTGTTTATATTTTTCTTGCTGTGTATGATGTTGATGATCTATTTTTTTTCCATTCTTTTGCTATTTGCACATATTTTGATTATTCATTGCAATGGAATTCTGGTTACACTATCAATTTTATTATTTTTGGTATCTAAGTTTAGCACATTTTTTTAAATAATTTTCTTTTTTAGGTTTTAAGAAAAAAAAGTTTAAAGTGAGTAGGTATAATGGGTGTTACAGAAATAATAATACATATTTGTCAATAACAAGTTTAGCACATTTAATGAGGAGCTGAGTGAACATTTGTTTAAAATACAGATAGATACTTGCCTACAGCTCTTTTTAAGTTTTTGAAAAGTTATAAACCCTGCGAATTATTCTGAATTTAAATTGTGGATTTATTTCAACTTGATCATTAATGCTGTAATAAATCACTACTAGGTACATTGTAAAGTCTCAAACAAAATGTGTATAACTGAACAGTAACTTAGTGTTGGCATTCTAAGGAAGAGGTAAACAAATGGTGTTGTGGTAGGGCAGGTTCTGGGAGTCTTTTGGTAGATAGAAAGTAGTTAAAAAGAGCTCAATATTTTGATTGGTGTAATAGGCTAAATATTGCTAATGGCATTGGCACAAAAAATTATGGTAAAGAAATTTTCATTGGTGAAACTATTTTGTATTGTGTATAACCCATACTGCTTTAGCTTTGAGAGATAGAGTTAAATAAATAATAGAAATTCACTGTATGTCACCAAAGTAAAACCTTAACTTCAAGGCTACATAATTTTTTTTTAGGATAATAAAAAAGTGATTGTCTCCTATCGAACACAATGCATTTATGTCATGTCAGTGGTGTAATGTCATGTCTTAAGTATCAGGATAGAAATGCCTGGTGTATTGCTGCTGTATATCTATTATAAATGCATTGAAGAATGCAATCAATAATTTCCTAACCTTGACCTCACAGATTACATAGAGTCAAACAGTGTATAAAGGTGCAGTTAAATATTGCCTATTAAGCAAAAAATAAAGGTAAACTATAGGATAACTACTGGTCATTTTTTTTTTATTATTAATGCTTATACATGTTAAAACTATTTTAATATGAGCTTTTTGGCTATCTTTGTTTTCTTTTGTTTTCATATAAACATTTAATATACAAAATAATTCCCAGAGCACAGTAGGTTAGCAAAAGAAACAACACAGCAGATACACTGAGGGATATGTCACTGCAATTATTTATCACTATCTCTAATTCACTTGTTCGAAGAACAATATCAAAGAAGAAACTAAGAGTCTAAAAAAATTGAATCAAAAGGCTCAAAGCTCTACATGCTGATTTAATATCAGCATAAAAAGCATTAGTATGCAACATTTTATATGCAACTTAACAAAAGACAGACTATTCTTAATGTTTTTTAGTCCTGTCCATAATAAAGTACAAAGTTGTATACAAAGACACTATATACAGTATCTCACAAAAGTGAGTACACCCCTCACATTTTTGTAAATATTTTATTATATCTTTTCATGTGACAACACTAAAGAAATGACACTTTGCTACAATGTAAAGTAGTGAATGTACAGCTTGTAAAAGTGTAAATTTGCTGTCCCCTCAAAGTAACTCAACACACAGCCATTAATGTCTAAACTGCTGGCAAAAAAAAAGTGAGTACACCCCAGCACTGCTTAACCTTCTTGGGCATTGAGTTCACCAGAGCTTCACAGTTTGCCACTGAAGTCCTCTTCCACTCCTCCATGACGACATCACGGAGCTGGTGGATGTTCGAGATCTTGTGCTACTCCACCTTCCATTTGAGGATGCCCCACAGATGCTCAATAGGGTTTAGGTCTGGAGACATACTTGGCCAGTCCATCAGCTTTACCCTCAGTTTCTTTAGCAAGACAGTGGTCATCTTGGAGGTGTGTTTGGGGTTGCTATGTTGGAATACTGCCCTGCGGCCCAGTCTCCGAAGGGAGGGGATCATGCTCTGCTTTAGTATGTCACAGTACATGTTGGCTTTCATTGTTTCCCTCAATGAACTGTAGCTCCCCAGTTTAGGCAGCACTCATGCATCCCCAGACCATGACACTCCCACCACCATGCTTGATTGTAGACAAGACACGCTTGTCTTTGTACTCTTCACCTGGTTGCCGCCACACATGCTTGGCACCATCTGAACCTAATAAGTTTATTTTGGTCTCATCAGACTACAGGACATGGTTCCAGTAATCCATGTCCTTAGTCTGCTTGTCTTCAGCAAACTGTTTGTGGGATTTCTTGTGCATCATCTTTAGAAGAGGCTTACTTCTGGGATGACAGCCATGCAGACCAATTTGATGCATTGTGCAGCATATGGTCTGAGCACTGGCTGACCCCCCCCACCCCTTCAACCTTTGCAGCTATGCTGGCAGCACTCATACGTCTATTTCACAAAGGCAACCTCTGGATATGATG
Organism: Lithobates clamitans; assembly: GCA_037952925.1. Lineage (NCBI taxonomy): Eukaryota > Metazoa > Chordata > Amphibia > Anura > Ranidae > Lithobates > Lithobates clamitans. Next base: position 6,802,771 of record JBBGZY010000539.1, read on the forward strand.
CTGAGTAGGGATGAGCCGAACACCCCCCTGTTCGGTTCGCACCAGAACCTGCGAACGGACCGAAAGTTCACGCAAACTTTAGAACCCCATTAAAGTCTATGGGACTCGAACGTTCTAAATCAAAAGTGCTAATTTTAAAGGCTAATATGCAAGTTTTTATCCTAAAAAGGGTTTGGGGACCTGGGTCCTGCCCCAGGGGACATGTATCAATGCAAAAAAGTTTTAAAAACAGACATTTTTTCGGGAGCAGTGATTTTAAAGATGCTTAAAATGAAAAAAAGTGAAATATTCCTTTAAATATCGTACCTGGGGGTGTCTACAGTATGCCTGTAAAGTGGCACGTGTTTCCCATGCTTAGAACAGTCCCTGCACAAAATGACATGATATATACCGGCACATCAGGCTGTCAGATCAGCCTGAGCCGGCGGGGCGACATTAACTCTGTGACCAAAGAGCTGCATGGTAAGATGGCACACTCGTGGACGCTTTTTTTCTTCCTTACTCATATCCTAAACCACTAAGGAACTCTGCATGAATATGCTTCCATTCGGAGACTGTCAGCTCACACTATCCTTCACCATGGTGCTCACATCTACACTTGGGTGTTGGGTATCGTCAAGCGGATTTTAGACAATCATCTGTCTCACTCTAAAGCACTCATATGCGGTGAGCTGTGTCCCTGTCATGTGTAATGCTGTCTACTACACTCACTCACCTCCCTGTCAATTGTTTAGGTAGATATTCGGGTCATTTGGCTGAATTCTTTAATGTTTCCACTTGTCCTTTACAGGGAAACCTTTGAAGTCATTTGAAGGTAATAATACATACCCTAATAACCTTTATAACTGTCCGCACTTTCATTTCATTTAAATTAATTTACCACTCCTCTGTTTCTCCCAAAATAAAATAAACAATTTTAAAGGTAATATCCCCTACCATTATTATCTTTCAGTCTGTCTCTGCAGTCAAATCTATATAAGATCTGATTAAAACTCTTCAAACGCCATTGTCTCTCACGGACATTTAAATAATCAAATTAATATAGAACTTAGTGTGAGTATAAAATTATATATACCGTATTTATCGGCGTATAACATGCACAGGTCAGGTGCATGCTTTAGCCGATCATCAGACATCAATGCACTGTGATCTCGCAGTGCATTACGGGGCGTTCGGCAGCACTCAAATTTGCCGCAAATGCCCCATAATGTTCGGTATTCGCTGAACGGGCAAACACCCGATGTTCGAGTCGAGCTTAAGCTCAACTCGAACATCGGGCTCATCCCTATTTGTCAACAAGTATTGGAGTGACTTGACTGTGCATTCTAGCAGTTTGCATCTTGGTATGCAAGAGATTTCTGGAAGACAAAATCAGTAATTTATACTACATGCATTTAATTATTTATAATAAATTTAGCAAACTATTTTTAGTTTGGGTTTTTCTCTGAATATATTTTGCCTTCCTTAGTAAAATCCTCCCCCTTCAACAACATGCTAATTCCATTTTTGAATTAAAAGTTCCTATTTTCATTACACACCCTATTTTGGACGTAATCACGTGGTCTCTGTGCTTTCCTTTGAAATGCAGGCAGATAATAGCTGGTGGAGGGGAATTTACATAGCTTCCTGAAAACAGCAGACCACCGTATATAATGCCCACATGTAATGTTGAGCCATCATGACTGAAAAATCTTAATCCAATAAAGGGGGTAGGACACGGACAGTCAGACTGGGGAGGAAAGAGCTAGATTATGCTATTCACCCTCAAACAAGGTAAATTAGGTGGCCCCTATCTTACTTGTTGCATATTCTAATGCAGCTCACAGTATGCATTGAAATCAAAGAAAAGTCAGGTACACACTACAGAAAAAACACTGTCAGCTCCGGTCAGGAGCCGCTGTACTAACCATGCGAGGTTAGTCCATGCGAGGTCCATGCGAGGTTAGTCCAGCGATCTCCCCCACTGAGCTGTTGTGTTCTGACAGAGGTCTGCCCCCCCCTTGGCCAGAATACTTCGATCAGTGCTCTCTGCCATTAGCTGAGAGCACTGATCGGGAGCCAGTCTGCTGCTGGTTTTCCAGCATGCACATCTGACAGAAGCCAGCCAAACAGCCAGCTTCTGTCAGACAGACAGCCATACACATGGGCAGAATGTCGGCCGGTATTTTTTGTACTGGCAAATGTCTTCCAACATTATGTCCAGAGCTTAAGCCATTTCAGTATAGGAGAGGAACTTGTATAGCTGTGCAAGTAGTTCAGCTTTACACTCTGTTTTTTTATTTCTCCTCAGGAAATATCAGCTTTATCTGGTAAACGAAGAATGTAAATCTACAGGGGAAACAGCCTTTGCTAAAATACAGAAATTAATGAAAGACCATTATAATTCACATGTATTTATCAGAACAGCTAAATGAACATTTACAGCTCACACAACAGATAGGTATACATCTGATATCAGCAGGGAAGCTCCAACATCTCTATCCATCCTGAACCTCCAAGATAACCGCCACATAAGCACAACTGGTCCTTTGTTTCAGATATTGAAAGACTTGACTCTAAGTAGCCAAAATGTGTCATAGATCATCAGAAAATTTTTAAATTGTATATAATATACCATTACCAATTAAATGTACAGTATATACAGAAAAACTTTTAAATAGCAAATACACATTCTAGAGATAAACTTCTAAATAAATGCTTCCCTTTGCTACATGTAGGCTCTTCTATCCATGGCTAGACCCCAGTGGAGCTCATTTAGCTAAGCTAAGTTACTTAGAAGGACAAAATTGTTATATCATTGGTCAGTGAAATCCCAGTAGTAAGAAAATATAAGGCTCTATGCCTCATAAAGCAAACATGTCTTATAATTTATATAATAAGTATAATATGCCCATAAAAATATCTTTCATTAATTTACCACACCAGCAGATTGACAGATTCTTGATTCTTGATTTGTGCAGTCCCTGTGTGATGCTGTTGTTACAAATTCAGAACTTATTGAAGAGAGTCACACTGGGGTTTGCCACTTGATGGTAAACTTCTTAGCTACAATAGAGGTAGGTATTGACATATATTTATCTGTCTCTATAAAATTCTAAAAATATAAATTTGACCTTGCCATGTTGACAGGATGGTCCCATGGACAGAAAGTAATAGACAATCCATGGTTGTCACCTGAACAGGAATAGAAGCAATATATTTCAAAGGAGATACCAATTTGGACGCTTTAGGAAAATATTCTCTCATCTTGCTAAATGAACATTAAATCAACAGTTGGCTTGGGGCACATCATGATTTATTTTCACACCAATGTTGAAGGCAATGTTTTAAAATATATGTGAACCCTTACCTTGCCTAAAACAACCCATTACGTTTAAAATAGAAATGCAAGGCAAAACATTGTTGTATACTTATATATACATCAAAAATACCTTTTCTATTTTTTTATAAATAATCACATGATCTCTGTATTCAGCTGCATAAAAGTCTTAGAGAGCTGGGGGTACATACTGAAAGGGGTGTGTCAGCAGGAGGCAGAAAAAAAGCTATACACTGATCTTTCCAGTGAATGACTGTGCAGAGACTAAGTTGCCCCTTCTTTTGGACACGTAGCTATTACAGATGCTATTCAGACTACATCCAGTGCATCCATTGTGACAGTACCTTTGGTATCCTCCCATGCTGGGATCCCTTTTGAGGACGATTATATGCACTATTCATTTTATTTTATGTGTGTTGCTAATTGTTGTTTTTTTTTCATATTTATTTTAAATGCCCACTATATTTAGTATGCATATTTTTCTCCTTTTGTCTGTTTGCTGCCTAGAGATCTCTAAGTGTGCTGGGTTGGATTACTCTGAAGTCTATAAAACCATAGGATTTGTACAGTGCTGTCCTTCTCTTTTTTGTCCATGAAATCGCACTAGGTAATCAGGACTAAGTAACATAACTGGTTGACACATCCCTTCTTCTCCTCTGCAGTGAAAGTTTGTGTGAGCACACTAGTGATTGGGTATGGTTGTTACTCAGCTTTGTCAGCATAGAGCACTGGAGAGGTGGAGAGGTAGGAAAGAAAAGAAGGTATTTTAAGGATTTTCCTAGCAAGAAAACCCCAAACTACTCAAAATAATAATATGCTGAGTTAACAAACTATAATGAGATAAATAAAGTGAAAGAGTTCAAATGGAACCTAATAAGGATAGTTATTTTATTAAATAAATACAAGCAGCCAATATTGTGCATATTGGGGACCTTGAAAATGGTAGAAATTCTGCACCTGGAATAGTGTGATAAGTCCTGTTTTTATCTTTTCTTATATACATCTTCTTTGATGGGCATGCAGATGCCACTCTTCTTGAAAAACATAAGACCATTTCAGAAATAGTGATAGTAATATATACAAAGAGGAAACCAGCTGGGATCCCCACCATGTCTTCCATTTCTCTAGGGACATTTTAGATTGTATGCTGTCAGCACCACTTTGATGGAGTATAGAACACAGCTGGAAGGCTGTTGGCTGTAATTTCATCTGTTAAGAACAATACATTTCTGTGTAGGCTTTGGGACATATGGGATAACTCAACCTTATAGAGTACAATAGCCACTGATTAAAGTGTTCTATCTACAAATGCATTATGGATATTATTCGTTTGCATATAAAATCAATGTCTAACTGATAAAATGCAATCACACAATTTACAGAACTGCTGTCATGACTTCGCTCCAAGTCATCTGTTCTATCAAAACCTAAAGTATAGAATAGCAATTGCTTCAAGCATTTCATGATAATATATACATTTTACCCAAGGATTTGTAATCTTACCAGAAGGCACGATGAATACTATAAAAAAGACAATAAAAACCTTCGAAAATCTATGTATCCTGGATGGTACAATCAAATCCATGTTAAAGTGTATTAATGAGTACAAATTAAGTACAACACTATGATTTAGTAGAAGAAGATATAACTGCCTTCCAACCTTCAAAGTAATTGATGGAGCTTTACCCTCTTGGAGATCTCCCATAAAATATCCTTTAGGCCCCTTTCACACTGGGGCGTCGGCACCGTCGGCGGTAAAGCGCCGCTATTTTTATCGGCGCTTTATCGCCATTTTTGCGGGGGCTTTTGGCCACTAGCGGGGCACCTTCAACCCCCGCTAGTGGCCGAAAAAGGGTTAAAACAACTCGCAAAGCGCCTCTGCAGCAGAGTGTATACACTGCTCCTTCACCACCCCAAAGATGCTACTTGCAGGAGTTTTTTTAACGTCCTGCAAGCACTATGCAGGTGCTATTTTTAGTGCTGTAGCGCCTGTAAAGTGCCTCAGCATGAAAGGGGTCTTAAGGCAGCAACTCTGCAGTGAGACATTCATTTCCAGTATTTGTTGTATATTACTCCTATCTTACATTAAGCAGTTAATTTGCTAAAGGCAAATGTCCTGTCCACTTTGCAAGTGAAGTTGCACTCTGCAAGGGTATTTTCCCCAGAGCTTAGTGAATGTGGTGAAGTTTTACTTTAAAAGTACCCAATCATGTGCAAAGAAAATAAAAAACAGCATTTTTACTTGTACAAAATGGATGATGGAGGTCAGCAGAGCTTCACATCTTTCCCCCAATTCTAGGGTTAATTTCATTTTGCAGAATTTCACTGCATTTGTAACGTTAATGGTCTTTTTTGCCGTTAGTAAAGCAACCCCTAAATAAAGCAGGTTTAAAAGAAACATGAGAAAAATATGTGGGATGCAATATAGTAATTGACCTGACCTCCTTCTAAAGATTCTAGCTGCCTTTCTCTGTATGCTGACCCATGGTCTTCAATACTCAAAGTCACTTATCTGAAACCAGTGTGTAACTAGTAAATTCAAAGTGAAGTCAAATCTTCTAATGTTTATATTCTAGGTCATTTGAAAGTATTGAATTCACACTTAAAAAATAAGGTTCACACTTAAAAAATTAGGTTAATTATAACATGGGAAAAAGCCCATCTATCAGCAGAATAAAATAGAGATTGGTGTTGAATAGGGTCATAAATAAGGATGGTGTAAGTAAACAGGTAGGTTAAAAAGAAGGAGCACATTTTGTAAAAGTGTTTTTAAAACTTTTTCAGCAATACCACAGATCCTTGTACTGGGTGAGGCTAATTAAGGCCAATCTGCTAACCCCATCGGATCTGTACTAAATTGGATGAGCCCCAGGTCCTCCTTCTTTTCTTTTTTTCTGCATTACAGTAATAGCTTGGGATCATACTTCTCTTCTGGACCTTGGTCTCTCCATTTCCATACACACCAATATCTCCAACTCATATTTTAATTTGCGTACAGGAGCGATTCGGTAGCCTGATCTGTGTCCGACTTGGGCACTGACCAGACTATATATGATTTTTTGACAAATTTTGGTTCCTCAGTGACCTCTAATATATATTACAATCTCAGTATGGCTTATCTCCTGGATGAAGAAATCGACCTTCAGATACAATCAGCATTTTCCTGCGACACAACTATCCACCATTATAGTGGTGATGATTACCTGAAAAAATTATTAAAGAACCATAAAAAGCTAACCATAAAATTTCTTAATAGAAAGTGGGACATTTCATCACTAAAAATCACATATTGAGCACAAAATCATCCCTAGGGGTCTGAGGGAAAAGGTCACTCCAGCTGGCCACCTACATACACCATGATTCCTCGAGGATTGGAAACAAAGCTGCTTGGAACATGGCCTTGCCATTTTACATATGATTGTCGATGAGGAACAGTTACAATTAGAGGAAATTGAGAAAGAAATAGATAGCAGTGTGCAGCTATTGAAACCACATAAGTCAGATCCGGTGTTTATCAAAAGTAATGAACTCCTTAAAAAGGAAGTTGAAAAAACACAAAAAACCCTAAAATCTACTAAACAAGAAAAATTTCAACAGAACCTATTAGATTGGGAAAATTGGGACATTTTTGACCCTACTATCCCCATAGGAAGAAGTAGGTCCCGCAGAGGAAATAGGAGAAATAGATCTAATACAGTCCGCTCTAGACAATCATCTACTGACAGTGAATCTGGACACCAGGAAAAAGAGGTTGTTTTTTTAGAACAGGAGGGGGGCATTCTAGACGTTCGGGGTTCCAGAAAGAGCCAACTAAAAACGCCATCCACTGGCAGATTTCCTCCCCAGACCAATATGGGAGGCCAAGGAAGAGAGAAAGACACAAAAGGAAATCAAAGAGAACTCAGATCAGGGTCACGGAGAGTCTAGTAGACACAACAGACAAGCCCAATACCCTAAGCATTGACAGGTCATGCTTAGATAGGAAGGTGGTTAATTTATCTAATTTTCCCCTTAACCAGCACCACATATCCCTGTTACAGAAGGGGTTGTCTTTCTCTCCCATGGCCACCATGAGTGAATTTGAAGTATATAAGGATGTTAGCCTCTTTTTGCGGAAAGTAATTTTTAGATATTGGCACTCGGAAAGGGGAAAAAAACATACTGTAGAAACAGACGAACAAAGTAAAGAGGAGCGTGAATCTCTTGAAGCATTAATAGCCCTGCTTGATAAGAATCAAGACTTTGATTCGGAAACTGAAACTACTAGCTCTTCACCCAGCTGTCTTCATACATCCAAACTAAAGTCCCTTAAAATGCCTCCCCTTTCCAAGCACAAGCGGATCCATCTATTTCTGGAACAAGTCAAAAATGACCTGTCTAAGATAGATTGAAAATACAAAGGACCGGATAACCTTACAAAAGCAGAAAGGAAGGCACTCAAGGAGCTAGAGGAAGCTAATGACATCATTATAAAGGGTAGTGACAAGGGGGGCAACACAGTCTTGCTCTCCCAGAGCCTGTATGAAGGAGAAACTATGCGTCTCCTCCAAGATGAAACCACTTACCAGAAGCTTCCCTCAAACCCCTTTTCCAAAATTGTGGCGAGTCTTAATTAAACTCAATATGGCCCTAGAGGGACATCTCATCACGCGCAAGGAGTGTCAATATCTTAGCGTTAATGAATTTAACATCCCCACTTTCTATACTATTCCAAAGCTCCACAAATCTATTACCAAACCTCTGGGGAGACCGATTGTATCGGCTATAAAGGGTCCACTAGAGAGGGTGGGAAAATTTGTGGATGCTTTGATTAAAGATCTGGTATGTGAACTCCCCTAATTTGTACAGGATACCGGCGATGTACTTAGGAAATTAGATATGGTCCTGGTGCCAACAGAAGCCATTCTGGTTGGAATTGATGTTGAATCTTTATATACATCTATTCCACATAGTTGGGGTTTAAAAGTACACCATTTTCTGGACCACAAGTTTCCTTTGTTAGCCACACAAAATGAATTTATTGTGGATTTATTGCAATTCATGTTGGAACACAACTGTTTTCAATTCCCTGGAAAATACTATCAGCAGATTTGAGGCACCTCGATGGGTGCCCCCTGGGCCCCTTTGTATGCATGCCTGCATTTGGAAATGGAATGTGTATATCCCTCGTCGATGTACCTCGGCTACTTTCTCCTGTGGCTGAGGTACATCGATGACGTGATCATGGTATGGGGGGGCTCTCACACAGAACTGGTTTCCTTCATTGAGGAGCTAAATAATAATGACAGGAACATTAGACTAACCTATTCCTTTGATCCTGCCAACCTGCCCTTTCTGGACCTCACCATCTAGATTAAGGAGGGTAGACTCTTTACAAGAACGTTCAGAAAAGAAATGGCAGCAAATACTTTATTGCTGGTCTCTAGTCACCATCCTAGATCATTGATACAGGGAATCCCGGTAGGTCAGTTTCTCCGTTCTAGGAGAAACTGTTCAGAAGAATCGGATTTCAAAACTGAGGCACATGAACTTTATGGGAGATTTCGGGATCCCGGCTACTCCCATACTTGTATTAGAAAGGCTAAGAAAATGACCCTTCAGACAGATAGATCGTCTCTCCTTTCAAAAACCATTAGGGAAAAACAACCAAACATTTCCAACCATGTCCCTATTAGGATCATTACTAAGTTTGGGGCACAGTGGGAACAGATGAGAAATGTACTTAGCCGTCACTGGCATATTCTAGCGGAGGCCCCTATCTTGGGCAATATCGTTGGTGATCGGCCCCTACTTACAGCAAGCAGAGCCACTAACCTTAGGGACAGTTTGGTTCATTCTGAATACCGCAGACCTGAGAGGCAGGATTGGCTTACTAGCCTCCCTCCGCTCAAGGGCATGTACCCATGCGCCAGAGGTCATATCTGTAAATATGTGGAAATAACTGACATGTTCGCCAGTTCTGATGGCAGCAAACACTTTAAAATCAATAACTTCATAAACTGTCTAACAACACCTGTTATATACATGCTCACCTGTCCCTGTGGACTGATTTATGTGGGAAAAACAAAGAGACAGTTGAAAGTCAGGAAAGTCTTCAGGGAAGCGTCGCTGAAGACGTTCACAAACGAAACGTACGTCGGAGCGGTACGTGGTCACATGTCCAGAATCGTCACACCTACTTCCAGATCATCTGGTTAGCTAGACGCACGGGGTGGAACGCATGCCGCATGTGCGATGTGATGCGAAGGGTTTCTGACTCCATTCACCCTGACATGCAAGCAGTCCCAGTGCCGGGTAGGCACCGATCAATGTAAGAGGCCAATTGGCTATTTTATTGTTCTCTATTTTTATGCATTAAACGGTTTTACGCTATGGAGATTCCCTTTTGTTTCTCATATTTCCTATCCTGAATGAATGGGACGGGAGGGATCTATGCCTAAAGTACCATCCAGCCTTCCAGCCTTCATGTGAACAGGCACAATCCTGTACAAGCACTAATGACTTTCTTTTTAGTTAAAGAAGTCATTGGTATCTGGTAAGCAGATATCTATTATCTTCAGGTGTTTTTTCCTCTTGGGTGACGGAATCTTTATATCATCGCAAGAATTGTTGCATCTTTGAAGATCCATGTGTCTGCTTTGATGTTGGTTTCAACTAACTGTTTGCTCTGATCTTTTCAATGGATTGGGACAATCAAACATCACGATTTCATTTATCACACTTGCACTAAGAATTTTGTTGATTTTATTACCACTCTTCACTTCATTCTTTTTATTTGTTTATTTTTATTATAAACTATGTATTTGATATAATTTCAGTTTAGCACAAACAGCACTATTTAATCCACTGCGGTTGATGTAGTTAGTGTGTGTATCTAGTGGCAGATACATATGTTTTCAGGTCTCTAGCGCCCCCTACTGTACACCATTGATTGAGATGTAGTTGTCTGGGGATGTTCTTGATGGTAGCTAATTACCTCCTAATTACCTGATTATTTAAACAAGGACTTTGAACCACTGCGCATTCTCTCAGGAAGCTTGATTTCAAGCGAAACGCGTAAGAATAATGCCATGACGGTGTCCGTGGTGAAGACACGGTGACTCCGACCATTCACCCTGATCCCCCTTCAGTTCACCTCGAGTCGCCACTCTCTACTACCAGCTGGCGTAAAATACGTTTGATGTTGCTCCGGTCCGTGGCTCTCTGCATAGCCCTGTGACTTCTGAAGCCTCTGAACTTTGGACTTTAACAGCTTCAACTATTTCTGGGTGGAACCACCTCAAGCTGACCAGATCTTCGGGACCATGACTATCTATACACAAGACGTCAAACGGTGAGCTGTATCTTACCCCAACTATTTGAAGGGAAGCGTCATTACTAGCACACTCTGTTTGTTTTTTCCTTGTGCAAAGTCATTTCAAAGTACACTTGCCCTTTGTCTCTGATCCCCACTAACGGTGTTCTTATGACTGTTACCAAGCGGGCTTTGAACCACGTTATTACTAGTTCATTTAACTCGAGGAGATTTCCATGTATCTCTAGAAGCACAAGTACTTTTTCTATATCCTTATGGGAGCATCCTATCGAACAATTTAACATTTTTTGCTACATGAAAAGTAACTTTTCAATCTTTTACCTACATAATCTAAATGTTTGAAGGATTCTATCCCCAGATTCAATTCTAGGATCGGTTTGTGCTTGCCTGTGTGTGAGACGGATATGAAGTGTGTGATCTAGGTATGGTGGCCACCTGTGTCTTATCTAGACGTAATGTCTCATTTTAATTATGTGTTGGAGATGGGTGTAGTTTTCTATTATCAATGTTTTTTGCATATATTTTTGGATAATCAAAAAATTATATTTAGCATTCACTGGCTTGTCCTCTCTGATGAATTCTTTTGGGCTTTTCCCGTTTTTTTGTATGTGTTCTCCACATTTCCCCACAGTCCTTTAAAAGAATAGTGTCACACAGCTAGTCAGCAACATATTTATATTCGTTGTCCATCAATCTGCTCAAACAACACATAAGCCACAGCTGTGAACAACAAAGAAGTAATGCTATAGTAGTAGGTACCACTAGACCACTCCCAAGTGCTCCAAGAACCTAAAATTCTCTGTAGCTTCCCCCTTAAGAACACAAGTGAACTGCAAATCTATATGTTAGTTTAACAGTAGGCTGGCCTTAGATGGTGCAAATTTCTTTCCTGCCGCCAAGGGTTGCAGGAAAGAAATTTGCATGATTCCCCCATCAGCCCAGATAGCACTGGCTGAGGAACCCCTCCTGGCAGGCCATTGTCTTCTCTTGACTGGGAGGTGGGAATGGATGGGGGAGAGGACAGTGATTATCCCTTTTGGCTGAAGCAGCCATTTGTGATAATTGTAAAAGAATCCAGCAGGCTGGTTATACCCAAGTTGATTGGTGGATCAACTTGGTACATTCAGCCTGTCCATTAATGGTTTTAATCTCAGCAGGTTCCTGTTGAACCGGCCAAGGTTCGAATCGCACATGGCCGGCCTAAGTATATCATATTGACAATTCCATACCCATAGAAAAAAATATCTAAGAAATGTAAAGAAACCCATCAAAATCGGTTCTTTTTTCACAGTTTTCCCTACTGCAAATACTTACGCAGATTATTACAAAGTGTTTGTTTTTTCATCATCGGTGCAGTAATGTAGAAAAAGTTCCCTTTTTAATGTAAAATGAATATATACCTATCTATCTAAATAAATATATTTATCATGTTTATTAATGTAGATCTGAACTCTAACTGAATGACATTTCATTTGATAAAGCTCATAAAAAAGTGGAACTTCAGTAATTTTTTAATCTTTCCATATATTAAATCCTCTGCCCTTATATAATAAATCCTCTGTTGTTTTAACTTTGGATAGCAAAACATTTTTTTCTGCCAGTAAATACCTTATACAGCTTGTACAGGAACTTCCTGTTTCTTGTCTGGAAAAAAGCCTAGACTTATGACATCACGCACAGCTCTCTCTCTCACTCTCGTGAGTTTGCCAGGAAGGGAGGGGTGGTGAGTTATAAGAGGGCCAATGAGAGCCGCAGAGCTAAAAGCGTACCTCTGTGTGTCTGTGTAAATCCAGGAAGTGAATAGGCAGTAGCTTCAGCTGCACACAGTTAAAATGATTGCAGTCAGACTCAGTTGAGGGAGATTTCTTCAGCATATTTGGCAAGTACAGAATCACAGTATATATAAAATAATATGCAAAGTGGTTGGAGGGAAGCTTCAGAATGACAAGGATGTTTTTATTACAAATTATGTGAGCAGACTGCAGTTCCTCTTTAACCACTTCAGCTCTGAAAGATTTACCTCCCTTCTTGACCAGGCCATTTTTTGCGATATGGCACTGCATTACTTTAACTAAATGTGCAGTCCTGCGATGCTGTACCCAAACAAAATGTATGTCCTTTTTTTCCCATAAATAGAGCTTTCTTTTGGTGGTATTTGATCACCTCTGCGGTTTTTATTTTTTGCGCTATAAACAAAAACAGACTGACAATTTTGAAAAGAAAAAGCAATATTTTTTACTTTCTGCTCTTAAACACATCCAATAAATAAAATGTAAAAAAATCTATTTTTTCATCAATTTAGGCCAATATGTATTCTGCTACATATTTTTTTGTAAAAAAAAAGCAAAAAGGAAATATATATTTCTTGGTTTGCGCAAAAGTTATAGGGTCTACAAATTATAGGATATATTTATGGAATTTTTATTTATTTCTTTATTTTTTATTAGTAATGGTGGTGATCAGCAACTTATAGTGGGGCTGCAATATTGCGGCGGACAAATCGGACACCTAACTGACACTTTTAACACTTTTTTGGGGACCAGTGACATTATTACAATGATCAGTGCTAAAAAATATGCACTGTCACTGTACTAATGACACTGGCAGGGAAGGGGTTAACATCAGGGGCGATCAAAGAATTAAATACTGTATGTGCCTTGCTGGTGATTCAGTGTTGTGGGGGAGGTGCTTTTACTAGTGGAAGGCATGGATTGGTGTTCCTGCTTTGTACTGACAGAAAGGTAATCTGCCTTGTTTACATAGGCAGACTGCCATTCTGCTTGTGTTCCGAATGATCAGCGGGTGCTGGGCGGAAATTGGGTGTGCGGGACCTGCTGATCAGCTCTCGCTGTGCAAAATCACAGCGGGAGCCTCCCCTCAGGCGGTGCGCAGCACGGCCACCCTGTACATAATCCTGCACAGCGCAGCCGCCCTGTAGCAGTAAATGTGCTATGAGATGGTCAGCAAGTGGTTAACAAAAAATATTTTTCTCTGTTTCCATCCTTTTTTTATCCCAGTGGTACAGATCCCTTTCAGCCACTTTCAGCCACTTCCTTCCATACACTTGCCCCAGTGTGGACGATGTCTGCTCAATGTGTACTGGCAATGTTGCTTATAGTCTACCTCAGTATTGTATGTGACTGGATGACAAAACTAGGAAACAATAAGCAGGAAGTATCTGAACAAAGACTTTAATAGAAGGATCACCAGGTATTATTTTTAAGGTTAAGTTCACTTTTTTTTAAATTATAAATGTACATATATTTGCAGGTAAAAAAAATGTGGATTCATTTATATTTTCTCAGGAGCCTGCACATCATTGCAGTCACTCTCCTGCAGACACTGCCTACAGCTTTCAGCTCGTACCTCTATACAGGCTTACTTTTTGAAAGCTGTATGAAATGACAATGAGCTTTGAGAGTGCTCACCAGTGCCCTTGCAGTTCACTGAGAACTAAAAACTGTTTGCCACAGTAGAAGATGTAGTACTTGTAGTTCATTCATTCACAAAACTCTGTGAAAGAATGACCTGGCTGTGGTCCCCCACCCACCATAACAGGGAAAGCGGGGGCCAAGGGGTGCGGGGTAAGTGCTCTTTAGTAACATGTTACTAAAGATGAACTTATCCTTTAAATAAAACTGCAGATTTAAAAAGAATAAATACAATCTTTGAAATTACATAAGAGATTTTAAGGATTGGGTTTACATATGCTTTAGCTTGATGTAAACATAAAGTTAATTTAAAATACAAACAAATTATGTTTTGTGATAAGGTAGATCTCAAGGGTAGTAATCAAACGTATGTTTCACCTACCTTAACGCTGAGTCATGTAGGTGACTTTACTGGCTCGTACCACAAATACTTTGTCGCGTACTCTTGTTATGTGTTACAATTAATTTAGAGTGATACAATTGTTAATGTGCAATTGTAGCTGGTCATAGTATTTACAAACTTTACCACCATTGTTAATCAAATCACGGGCCATTTTGTTTTATTCAGTAGCAAAACCAAAAATGTTCTCTTATAAATAAATGCATCATGCAAATCTTGGGCAATCATCTACCATGTTGTTTCTGACTTTCTGTGCATTTCATAGGCAAACAAAAAAATGTATACAAATAAAGTTTTTTTTTTGTTGACTTCAAGCATCAGATCTGGTAAAGGTCTCCAGAGATGTAATTTATGGACCTTGCATTTGTCCTGTTTAATCTGTAGGTGTAGGACACTTCAACTTGCACAGATGCTTACATACTGTTAGAGGTGTCAAAATGATTTAAAGTTCCTATAAATTCTTAGTTACAATGCAGATGTTCTAGATAATGTTGGCAGACTGGAATACTTTCAAAACAAATTTACTACATTAATTTACAATACTTTCTCTTTTGCTGCATCCACATCCTAGCATATTTCAATATACTAAATGTAGATCTAAGTTAGGCTAAGTTTAGATGTACAGCAAAATTGCCATGCCTCTGAAAACCAATCTATGTTAAGACTGCTTTTCAGTGGCATTTGACAGGCAGCAAGGAGGCAAAATGTTGTCTGTTTTAATCCCATAAACACCACACCACTGCAATGACTAATTGAGATTAAGCAGCGTGGTCAATTATAGAATATGATGGTGGTTAGCCTGGTAAGTACACACTGATTAGCCCTTGCCTGTCTGGGCCTAAAGTACAGCAATAGGCATTTCTTTGTTTTCATTTTGGATATTTTGGAGTATGGGAGGGTTATAACCCCTGTCAGTTTTTTTTTGTTGCCACCTGTGTCCCATTGAGGGGATTTACCTTCACTCGCTGTCCCAAAGCCAACACAGAAAGTGGGAGGAATTCCCTATAAATCAAGGGAATCCCTTGCCCCCCCCCCCCCCCCAGGTGACCAGCACTAGTGTCCCTAATGGAACATTTTCCTTCTATTACTTTTCTGGGGGTTTTCCTTGACTTTCCCTTTCAATCATAATGGTAAACAGCACAAATAGAGAGAGTGAATCTCCATAATGGGGGCACCAACAGCAATAAAAAACTGCTAGGTGTTCTAATCCCTCTCCACTCAATCAGAAACAAAAAAAACAAAACAAAAAAAAACCTATAGTTATTTTTTAATTTGTATTTAAACTCTAATGCCCCATACACACAATTGGACTTTCCGACAACAAAACCGTGTATTTTTGTTGGCTCTAACTTGTCTTGCATACACATGGTCACACAAATGTTGGCCAACAATTACGAACGTGGGAACGTGGTGACGTACAAGACTACAACGAGCCGAGGAAAAGGAAGTTCAATAGCCAGTGCGGACTTGTGTACACACGATCGGAAATTCCGACAACAAAGTTTTGTTGGTGGAAAATTTGAGAACCTGCTAGCCAATATTTGTTGGCGGAAAGTCTGACAACAAATGTTTGATGGAGCATACACACGGTCGGACTTTCAGCCAACAAGCTCACATCCAACATTTGTTATTGGAAAATCTGATCATGTATACGCGGCATTACAATTAACTTCTTACTTGATCACTTTTGCTTTGATAAAGTTTCCAAAAAAAGTAATTATTATATCTGTAAATCTATACATTTCTGTTATTGATAATTCACAACCTCCTATGCTCTGTATCTCTCTTGACTCTTAAAGTCCAACTCCGGGAAACTTAAATGCTCATTTAGGTCTAGGGGATAAGGAAAAGATCTGCCTACCTAATTCTTCTCTCCTTCATGCTGCTAGATTAGTCCCCTCAGTGTCCTCTCCCCCATACTCCAGTGGTCTAAGGTCCTGACATCATCAAGGCCAATGCAAGGTTTATAACTCTGCATGGAACATGATGATGTTGAGGGAAAGTCCACCACCAGAGTGTGGGGGAGCTCCCTCTGCCAGGGAGTGGAGAATCAGGTTAAAGTGCAAAAACTGCCCCTAAGATAAATAATAATTTAATCCTTGCAGTGGGGCTGTGAGTTTTCCAGAGTTGAGCTTTAACAGTTAGCATTTGTTCCTAGTTCTCCCTGCGGACTATGAAACAGAAGAAGGGTGACAAGTTTTCTTCTCCATAGATATAGCGCAGTGGTTGGGCACACTATGACAGGAAGTGTGTTACTGCTAGATTTACCAGGTGAAAAAGAAGCTTGGAAAAAGAAAACTAGTGCAGCCACAATATCTAAAGACTGGTAAGCTACAATATATCACATTTTTGTATATATATTGTATATATATTGTATATTGTTATATATATATATATATATAACATTTTTTCTGTCAAACAATATTTGCACAGTGGTTCAAATGCAAATTTTCAGAGAAAAAAAAACTGTACACAAACACAATATAAAGTCAATTTTTTTGCAATATGTATAAAATTATTGTACGAAGAATTAATGATCAAATAGATGCCCTAACGTTTCACACTTGAAAATTGCATACATCCATTTGTGTGCACCCATGAAACAGCAACAAACTATGGTACAATAAATTATCCATAGGTTGAGTTTTAAAAGTCTTTACAGGTTACCAGTTTAAAGTTAAACAGGAGGTCTGGTGTTATGCCGCGTACACACGATCGGACATTCCGACAACAAAATTCTGGATTTATTTCCAATGGATGTTGGCTCAAACTTGTCTTGCATACACATGGTCACACAAATGTTGTCGGAAATTCAGAACGTCAAAAACGCGGTGACGTACAACACGTACGACGAGCCAAGAAAAATGAAGTTCAATAGCCAGTGCGGCTCTTCTGCTTGTTTCCAAGCATGCATGGAATTGTGTGCATTGGAATAGTGTACAATGGTATTTGTTGTCGAAAAATTTGACATCCAGCTCTCAAATTTTTGTTGTCGGAAATTCCAACAGCAAATGTCCGATGGAGCCTACACATGGTTGGAATTTCCAACAACAAGCTCACATCGAACATTTGTTGTCGGAAATTCCGAGCATGTGTATGTGGCATTAGAATTACCACTCTCACCTTGATACTCGTAGCAATACTTCACACGTGTGCTGCAATCACCATTTACATATGTGTGCGCAACCTACATGTGTGTTCTCATTTGTGCTTGAGCATGGAGAGACTAGGTGCTTTTTTAGTTTAATTCTTTTTTTTAATTTAATTTTTTTTTTACACTCACTATAAACTTTATTGCTATCACAAGGGATGAACAACATCTCTTGTGATAGCTGGGCAGTGACAGGTACTCTTTACTGAGAGATTGCGGCGTGATGCCGGAGTCCATGCGCGTGGCTGGCGGCCACAATGTTCACTGAGCAACCCGTGATCGCTCCTCAGAGAGACAGAACTGGGATCTGCCAATATAAACAGACAGATCCCTGTTCTGTCAGGGAAGTAGAGAGAGATCTGCTGTTCCTAGTGATCAGGAACAGCAATCTCTCTCTACTCCCAGTCAGTACACTGCCTCCACAGTTAGAAACACCTCACAAGGACCCACTTAATACCTTGATCGCCCCCTAGTGCTAACTCCTTCCCTGTCAGTGACATTTATACAGTAATCGTGGCTATTTTTAGCTCTTATCACTATAAATGTCATTCCCACTAAAAAACGCTGATCACTGCCAATACTAGTATAAAAAAAAATTAATAATAAAAATGCCATAAATATATCCCCTATTTTGTAGACGTTAAACTTTTGTGCAAACCAATCAATATATGCTTATTGCGAACTTCAGAGGTGATCAAATACCACCAAAACAAAGCACTATTTGTGGGAAAAAAAGGATGTCAATTTTTTTTAGGTACAGCATCGCACGCTCGCGCAATTGTCAGTTAAAGTGACGCAGTGCCGTATCGCAAAAAATGGCATGGTCAGGAAGTGGGTAAATCCTTCCGGGGCTGACTGAGCATAGCATTTAGTCACATTTCACAGTAGTAAAAGAATAATGAGAATTTGATTTATTGTTTTCTCCCATTGACACATTGGTATGCAACAGTTCCACTATACAAAAAATGTGTGCTTTACTTACTGTATTTGTGATGTTACTCTCTACTTTCAATTCTAGTGCAATTGTTTGTATCAGTAGGTAACTTTTCAGGCACTCCCTAAGTGACCATGGGAATAAACCTAGTTTTTGTATTCATTGTACATATAAATAAATATGACATAACTGACACATACAAAATACAGTATATTAGTCAATGAGTAATATATTACTTTGGGTAAGCTGTAGTAGCAAGTTAAATTATTATGTTACGTAGCAGAGACTCTTCCACTTAAACATAAATTTGATAAATGATATGTTTGAATTCATGTATTTTTTTTTTTGCCATCTTTCTGAATTAATGAAATCAAGAAATGAAATAAAAAGTGAATTCCCAAATTAGCATCTTTTTCTCTAATGTAATAACAGAATTTACTGAATGTTTTTATGTGAATTTTTAATCAAAATTAACATTAAGCGCTGAACTTTTAAAATTTGTTTCCAACAAGCCCCTACAGATTAGGTAATTAAATGTGGTTTAAGTATGGACTCCCTACTATGTTCTTGCTATGTGTTGTCCATTTCTACATTAAAATATTGGCATCAACAGAGCCAGTGGATAGACTGCTGTTAAAATAATTATAATGTATGCAAGTTTAAACGCATCAATTACTGGCAAATGGAGTTTTCATGCTTAACTGTATCAGGTTTATCCATAAAACATGATTCCAAAGATATAAAGAAAACCATGTTTATATATGCAGACTGAATACAGATTCATAGTTTTAGGCATGTCATAACTTAACCTGGAAATAATGTATTTTTGGACATTCTGCATGATTTAAAATATCACTGCGCTCAACATTTTTCCTGTTGTAATTGTACATGATTTGTCATAGACTTCTGCAATCAAAGCTGGGAGTAGGCTCATAAAACACTAATCAAGGCTAAAATGGATGCATAAAATACAAAGTCCTGCTGAATCCCTCATAAATATGTAAGCTGGAGGCAGATAAAGGATGACATTTGCTCTCCAGAGATCAGTAGATAATAGATTCATTTGATCAGTCCAGACATGAGATGATCCCAGTTAGCACTATGTTGTTCTGCTCCTTTCAGGTAAAACAGTCCCATATCCCATAAAAAGAAAGTCATCCATAACCTCTGAAAAAGACAGTGATATATCATCTAATAACACTGCCTTCTAAACTCTTTCTCATTCCCTACGACAATTGCTCATGAGGGATGAGTAAAGAACACTAAGTTTATAATTGCATGGCCCTGAGCCAAGCCAGTAAGTCATAAAAAGGTCCTAAATATCTGGACAAGATAGTTTCAGATGGCTTGGAATCACAGGAGGATTGGCAAGGAGAACAGGAAAGTAATATCCCATGGGTCAACAATGTTTTTTCAGTGAACTTTGGCAATGTGAAATGTTTCAGCTTTCCTTAGTGTTTACACACATGTCTGAGCAGTGAAGGTAACTACACAAAGCCCAATACTCAGTATAGATAACCACCTGCCATGAATGAGTGCCTCTGTGTCATTAAAAATGAAGAAGAGGGCTATAGAAGAAGAGAGCCACAGAATAGAATCCCTGCCTATTTAACACAGAGTTAAGCCCCGTATACATGAGTTGAATATCGGGTGGTATCAGCCAGTTCAATCGAACCCGTGTGTATGGCAGCTGGTCCGATAGAAGCTGGACAAATGTCCTGCTTCTGTCAAAGGGGCCTGACCGAAAAAGGTCTGCCGATCAACAGCTGAGAGCGCTGGCCATTGTGTTCTGGCAGCGGGGCCGTCCCCCTGTCAGAACAAAATAGCTCAGAGGAGGAGATTGCTGTGCTAACATCGGATAGTTAGTACCTTCCAAGCCCTTCAGTTTATTTTGTTCAACCCAGGTGGTTGAACGAAAAAAAAAAAACTGCCAATGTGTACCAGGCTTAAGTTACAGCTCCATATACATTATATTCTAAATATAGAGCTAGTTAGCTTAAACAGCTATAACATTATGACTACTGACAAGCTAAGTGAATAAAATTGATTATCTTTATTAACATGGCATTGGAAAGTCAGCAGGATATATTAAGCGTTGTAAGTAAACATGTTGTCCCTGAAGCTTATGTGCTGAAAGCAGAAAAAAATGGGAGTCACAATTTGGTTTCTATGGTGCTGCATAGCTGCACACCAGTCAGGGTGCACATGCTGACCTGTGTTCACATTCACATGCACCTACAATGGCACATGAGCATCAGAACTGGACCAAGAAGCAATAGTAAAAGGTGGCCTGGTCTGATGAATCATGCTTTCTTTTACATCATGTGGATGGATGGGTGCATGTATGTCACTTATCTGGGGAAGAGGCTGCACCAGGATGCAATATAGGAAGAAGGCAAGCCAGTGGAGGCAGCGTGATGCTTTGGGAAATGATCTACTAGGAAATCTTGGGTCCTACCATTCACGTGGATGTTACTTGACACGTACCACCTACCTAAACATTGTTGCTGACCAAGTAACCGCTTCATGGAAATGGTATTTCTTGTTGGTAGTGGCCTCTTTCATCAGGATACTGCACTCTGCCACACTGAAAGAATGGTTAAAGAATTGTTTGAGGAACAGTGGTTTTGTACAGAACAGCCCAGATCCTCCTCTTCTCAGGCCCCTGGCTGGCGCTCCTGACCCCTTCCTCCTGCCGAGTGTCCACACAGGAGTAACTTGCTGTGGGGGCACCCAAGCTGAGCCACTGCTCTCTGTGGCAATTCAGACACGGATCTGTGGTTAGGCCCCGCCCCTCTCTCTACTCATCGACTCACTGACTTTGATTGACAGCAGCGGGAGCCAATGGCGCTGCACTGCCATCTCAGCCAATGAGAAGGGAAAGTTCCAGGCAGCCGAGACTCTCTGCAACATCACTGGATCGAGGTGGGCTCAGGTAAGATTTAGGGGGCTAAGAGGGGCTGCTACACACAGAAGGTTTTTTTATCTTAATGCATACAATGCAATAAGCTAAAAATGCTTTTGACTTTACAACCACTTTAAAAGGTTTGCTACTGATGACCTAGTGCCAGATACCATAGCATACTTTCAGGTATAGTGGCATCAATGTCTCGACAGGTGAGGACTGTTCCAGGCAGCCGAGACTCTCTGCAACATCACTGGATCAAGGTGGGCTCAGGTAAGTTTTAGGGGGCTAAGAGGGGCTGCTACACACAGAAGGTTTTTTTATCTTAATGCATACAATGCAATAAGCTAAAAATGCTTTTGGCTTTTCAACCACTTTAAAAGGTTTGCTACTGATGGCCTAGTGCCAGATACCATAGCATACTTTCAGGTATAATGTCTCGACAGGTGAGGACTGTTTTGGTGTAAAAGGGGGGTGTTTTGGCTGTAAAAGGGGGACCTCCTCAATATTAGGTGGGTGGTGATGGCTGATTGGTGTATATGGCTCATGTATGATTAGCTGATGGTTAGTTGGCAACCATTCTTATCCCTCTTATAAATGCAATCACATTTTTAGAAAACGAGAGTGAAAAAGCAAGATTACTGGGAAAAGCCCTATGACATATAATAAAGCTTAGGTTACTGCAGACAATAATAGAGTTAAAAATCATGGCAGGCAGATAAAAGTGGACTAACCTCATAATTATACATACTGAGCTGCATTATTGTACAGGCTCTGAGATGAATTAGTTGTATCCACAAAATGACTGCAACACAATAAAGAAAAATATATTTACATATGTGGCCAGCGCAAAGATTTAATTCTCAGGCTTGTTGGGGAAACATAAAGCCTGGAAATAACAGAATTTTTGTAGTTGCCATAAAATATGTTTCTTGGAGTTCATTAAGTGACACAAGTCTCAATTATTTTGATATATTTGAGTTACACTGTCATATACAGCAGGATTTGGACACTGGCAAAAAAAAAAAAAAAAAAACAATAGCCAGACAGGTATAACCCCTCCCTCTTCCAGTATTCTTAATTTTGTAGAAAAGCAGTGCTTAGGAGTGGGTCACAAAACAGGGACGTGAGGGCTGTTTCTTTCCAATAATACTAAGAAATGGATTTTAAGTCCAAAAATGCTGTTTTCATTACAATTGTGACATCCAAAAGCATTCCAACTAAGGCCGTTGGCAGCACAGCAAACAAAACGCCAACAGGTCCATGTGACAAGAAGTAAAAAAAAAAAATATGGTGGCTTCCAGCAGCTCTAGGAGTTGCCTGAAGGGACATTTCCCTGAAGCTGGAAACAGATGAAACTTGAACATTCACTTGGAAAACATAGAGAATGTATGTACAGAAGAAAAGGTGGCAGCTTTGCAGATCTGGGAAAGCCGCCAATGCCTTAAAGCAGAGAAAAGACTCACAGATCTAACAGATTTTACCTTAACAGGAAAGGGTGGAATGTTTTTCTTAAGGTCATAAGCCTGAACAATAATCGGTCTAAACTATAGAGAAATGGTGGGAAGAGAAGCTGGTTACCTTTACAGGGACATGTAGAAATGACAAAAAAAGGGTCAATATTTCTAACAAAAACAGTGGCTGAGAGGTATAACATACATCCAGGCACTGAGTTCCTTCTGTATTGGATGTACTGGAGCTGAATATAGAGATAGAATAACAATGTTCTGGTTAAAGTGAAAGGTTGAAACCATCCTGGGAAGGAAAGAGGCTATAGACCTTAGCATCACTTTGTCCTTGTATAATACTAAAATAAAGGATTGTTTACAGGACAAGCCTACCAGCTCATGCTCAACAGAGGTAATGGCAACAAAAAACTCAACTTGAGTAAGAGTGAATATGGGAATGACCCTAATAGGTGGTAAAGGTTTTCAAAAGCTGATCAAACCAAATTGAAAATCCCACGGAGACACAGTAGATTATGTGGGAGTAAGAAACTCTGTACAAAGCTAATGAATGAAAGACTAACAGTTGTTGTAATAGGGTTCCAAGATTCCATCTGTCATGAGGATCATCTAGATTATCTACAAGATAGTGGGAAAAATGATTTCCTAACGCTGGATTCCTGAATCACCAAGTCAGAGACTTTGGTGTCAGGCAGGTAATATTGTCCAGAGATTTAACTGATTTGAATGACATAATGTTGTGTTGAAGGCGTCTGTAATGGAACTGGGCAAACTCAAGTGCCTTGAAGAAGGCGACCATAAAGTCCACAACTCTCAGAATCGCAGAGTTCGATGGCTTGGGACTGTGGATTTCGAGTCTGGGGGTGGAGAGTCAGCAGATTTTCTTGAGGACAAAAAATGTCCTGAGTTGTATTAAGAATAAGATGTATATATTCCAATCGATATGTTGGTGCCAGCACTGACTTCTGAAGGTTCAGGATCCAACAAAAGTTTTTTAAGGTCTGGACTGTCCTTATAACATCTTTGGTCAGTATTTGAGCTGACCAACTCCTCAATCAGAGGCCATCTAGGTATTCCAAAATGGAAATACCCTGAGAGATTAGCAAGGCTAGCACCTGGTGCCAGAACATTGCCAAACACTCAGGGTGTGGGTGAAAGGTCAAATGGTATGGGTACAAATCAACAGTTTTGAGTTCCCACAGCAAAATGGAAATAGCGTTGATGTGCTGGAAAGATGGGGGCATGTTGAGATGAAAGCAAAAGCTATAAGGGATCTACAGTACAACTAAAGGGTCAGGAAAGACTGGAGCTGGATTCTTTGACATAATCTAATTGTGCTTTCACTCAAGGTTTGATAGATTGAAATGATGGCCATTACAAGTTGCTTAACAAGGCCTGCTAGTGAAACCAAGAATTTGAAAAGGACTTTCAAACATGTACAGTCAGTGTATTATTAAGGTGGGAAATCAGTGGAAATGGCCCACTCCCTAAGAAAATCCTCATCAAATGGATATTGGTTTAAAAAGGGAGGAGTAAATAGTTTATCTGGAGTATTCCACTCTCCTTTACAGAGCAGAATGAAGCAAGGAGTGTGGCAGAAAAGTTTTGATAGTCTTAGGGCTTTTAGGGATCCTGGACTGTTAACAGCCCTAGGAAAATAAACACACTGCTCCATTTAAATGTGGTTTACAATCAGGTTTGCTAACTTCCAGAAATTTAATTTACTGACACAACACAAAAAATTAAATGGCAGAGCCAATTTCTTACTGACAGTTAAAAAAGTAAGCAAAAATGACAATTTCAGTGCAAATATCAATATGTAAGCTATAGGCATGTATCTAGCATGATTAGGAATGTGCTTGTCTCTGGTCACCATAGCCCCCCTTACACAACAGTCTACAGAGCTTCCCATACAGCAGGCTCCAGATTTCCCCTTTACATCACAGTCCACAAAGTTCTCCCTTACATCAGAGTCCACAGAGTTCTCTTTTACCTTACAGTGCAAAGGGGAAATCTGCAGATCCTGATGTAAAGGGGAACTCTGATGTAAAGGGGAATGCTGCAGACCATTTAAGAGGGAATGTTACATACTCTGGGGTAAAGAGGAACTCTGATGTAATGGTCTCTGTTAACCAGAGCCCCCCCTTACATCATAGTCCACAGCGTTCCCATTTATATCAGAGTTCCCCTTCATGTCAAGGTCCACAGAGTTCCCCCTTGCACTGTAAAGCAAGAAACCTGCAGACACTGATGTAAAGGGGAACTCTGAGGATATTGATTTAAGGGGGAATGCTGGGAACTCTGATGTGGTGGGAGGACTTTTGTGACCAGAGACCACCTCCTGCAGAGTGAATACACTAAGGTAACTGGGGGTTATTGATATAAGGGGGAAGTTTTATTTTAGTGTACTCCCTTACCTTAGTGTATTCACTCACCCACTCACCCCTTACATAAATGATCCCCCTCCAAAGAGTGTGGCAACTAGTGAGGTTGGAATAATGTCACACTGCCCTGTTCTCCTCCACCACTCCACCAGTCCTCTCCAGTCCCAGCTCTCCCATCCTCCGGGCAGCTTGCTCCTTCTCTGCTTGCCTTTCAGTCATGACGACTAGGGATGGGCGAACGGTTTGGCTCGAGCATAAGTTCAGGCCAAACTTTCAATGTTCAGACGTTCGGCGAACAGCCGAACAAATGGGTCGTTCCGTTTGTTCGCCCCCCCCCGAACTGACCACAATGCATTGCAGTGCTGAACAGTGCATTGCAAGCCCTGATTGGCTGAAGCAGTGAAAGCTTCAGTCAATCAGGGCACAGAGCACTGTCAGAGTCATGATTGGACACTGTCATCATGACTTTATCCAATCATGGCTCATTCCCGCCCCACAGTATAAAAGTATTCTTTCAATGGCAGCCATTTTCAGTGTGATTTCGACGTGGAGAGAGATAGAACAGGGCCCTGTTTAGTGCTATTAGTTAGTGTGCTATACTGTGCTATTTTGCTTCAATTGTCAGTGTAGAATATTAGTTTAGTATCAATCTAGGGATAGTTTGAGTGTAGTGAGGAGGACCATCATTCAGCTTTGCATAGTGTGAGTAGGGACAGCTTTGTTTCACTGTAGTGTAGTGAGACTGTGCCAGTGATCTTGACGTTAGTGTATAGCTAGAGTAGGGACAGTTTAGATAGCGTCAGTGTAGTGACGGTTGAACACCATCTATTTGATTGCGTTGCTGCTAGTTTAATGCCATTTACTTCTGTATGTGTTACTGCCAGTTTAACGCCATATAGTTTTGTGCGACACTGCAAGTTTAACACCATTTACTTCTGTGTGCGTTACTGCCATTTTAACACCATATAGTTTTGTGTGCGTTACTGCCAGTTTAACGCCATATAGTTCTGTGTGCGTTACTGTCAGTTTAACGCCATATAGTTTTTTGTGCGTTACTGCCAGTTTAACGCTATATAGTTTTGTGCGACACTGCAAGTTTAACACCATTTACTTCTGTGTGCGTTACTGCCATTTTAACACCATATAGTTTTGTGTGCGTTACTGCCAGTTTAACGCCATATAGTTTTGTGTGCGTTACTGTCAGTGTAACGCCATATAGTTTTTTGTGCGTTACTGCCAGTTTAACACTATATAGTATTGTGCATTACTGGCAGTTTAACGCCATATACCGTAGTTCTGTGTGCGTTACTACCAGTTTAATACCATATAGTTCTGTGTGCGTTACTGCCAGTTTAATGCCATATAGTTTTGTGCGTTACAGCAAGTTTAATGCCATTTACTTCTGTGTGCATTACTGCCAGTTTAACGCCATATAGTTTTGTGTGCGTTACTGCCAATTTAGCGCTATATAGTTTTGTGGATTACTGGCAGTTTAAAGCCATATACAGTAGTTCTGTGTGCGTTACTACCAGTTTAATACCATATAGTTCTGTGTGCGTTACTGCCAGTTTAATGCCATATAGTTTTGTGTGCGTTACTGCCAGTTTAATGCCATATAGTTCTGTGTGCGTCACTGCCAGTTTAATGCCATATAGTTCTGTGTGCGTTACTGCCAGTTTAACACCATATAGTTTTGTGTGCGTTACTGCCAGTTTAACGCCATATAGTTCTGTGTGCATTACTGCCAGTTTAACGCCATATAGGTTTGTGCGTTAATGCAAGTTTAACGCCATTTACTTCAGTGTGCGTTACTGCAAGTTTAACGCCATTTACTTCTGTGTGCGTTACTGCAAGTTTAATGCCATATAGTTTTGTGCATCACTGTACATTTGGAGCATTGTATTGCAGTATGGTATAGTGTATCCGTGGAGTGTGTCTGTGTAGTGTGAGTACTTAAATTAAAGCGCACCAAACATCACTTTACATTGATTAAAGTGCATCTATGTACAGATTTCCACTTATTCTTTAAATTTGCTTATAAGCATTGCCCCCTCCCTCCCAATAATGTCTGGGAGGACAACAAGGAAAGGCAGATGTTCCCTTGGCACTGTAATAGGGCCAGCAACAAATGTGTCTACAGGCAAAGGTGGACGTGGTGGTCAGTCCTCAGGCAGGGCATCATTTCCTCTGTTTAGTGAGTTTGCCCCTGCTATCCAGCCACAGCATACAGAGGAGGTGGTGGACTGGCTTACTAAACCTTCCTCATCCTCCTCATTCTCTGTCACGCAAGCAGAGACAAATGTGCAGTCCCCTGCAGTTGCCAGAGTGGATAAACCTGCCTCCTTATCCACATCTATTCCTGCCATAGCCCCAACATCAGCCATTGAGGAGTCAGCTGAGTTATTTGACCACAGCATCAGCCACTTGCTCCTTGATGATGCCCAGCCATTACTGGATTCAGATGTTGGTTCTGAGGTTGAGGATGACAGGAACATGAGTCTAGAGAGAGGATAGAACACTGGTAGCCAAATTGGCATTCATGTTCCCCCAGCCGCAGCGTATTGCCAAGTTGTCTCCAGTGGTAATGATGATGATGGAGATGATGATGATGATGAGGTCACTGATGCGACTTGGGTGCCAGATAAAGCATAGGAGGAAACTGAAGGTGAGGGTTCACAACCCCAAGGAGGCCGACATCAAGAAAGAGTAGAGAGCAGCCACCCTATTCCATCACATTCTGCAGCTGTTATCTCCTGGCCCACTCCCCAAAGCTCAGCTGTCGTCCTTTTTCAGCACATTTGCAGCAGATCCCACTGTTTCTATCTGCAAACTGTGTCTCAGGCACATCAAACATGGTAAAAACACCAGCCATTTGGGTACCACATGCTTAACAAGGCATTTAATGTCCAACCACTCAGCCCATTGGCAAGAGCATCTAAAAGCCACACAAAAGGGGTACAAATCTGTCCCTCCTCCTTCTCAACCTTACCCACTTCAGTCTGCCCTTACTACAGTATACCAAGTCATTACCTCTGATCAGCCTCCACTGACAGGGATGATGGTATAGCACAGGGTGTCCCAGGTCCTGCCAGCAGCACACCAACAGCTGTAGACTGTAGCCGCCAAATTTCTCTGCCCCATCTGCTGCACCGGAAAAAAAAATACAGTCCCTGCCACCCACATGCCCAGAGTCTAAATGCAAGCTTGTCAAAGCTGTTGGCTCTCCAACTTCTGATGGATTCTGCCCCCTTCCGTGAATTGGCACAATGTGCTGTACGACAATGGCAGGTTCCCAGTCACTACTACTTTTCATGTAAGGCTGTTCCATCTCCCTACCATCACGTGGAAGGGAATGTTCTGGCCTCATTGGGCCAGGCAGTCAGCCGTAAAATCCACCTTACTGCTGACATGTGGTCCAGCAAGAATGGGCAGGGATGATATATTTTGTTCACAACGCACTGGGTAACACTGCTTGCAACTCAAAAGGATGCAGGACAGGGCTCGGTGCTGCAGCTTGTTGTGCCCCCATGTCTCCATACAGCTGGTGGTGATGATGCTAGACCTGTGAGCTCTAACCTCTTCTCCTGCTCCTCTGCCACCTCCATGCCCTCCTCTGCAGAATTGTCCTATGAACATCAGGTACCCCCTAAGCATTCAAAGGGCTATTCCCAGAGTCAGGATAAAAGGTGTCATGAAGTGCTTCAGCGGGTGTGTTCAGGGGGCAGGAACCACACTGGAGCAGAGATTCTTGCAGCTCTACAGGGACAGGCTCAGAGATAGTTCACATCATGACAGCTGGAGCCAGGAATGGTGGTGTGCGATAATGGCTCAAACCTCCTGTCCACCATTAGACAGGGAAAGTGCCTGGCACATGTCCTCAATTGGCGGTGCAGCGTTTCCTAAATACGTAAGAATAAACAGGTGCCTCTGAGTTAGACTGTAAAGTGTGTATTAATAAAAACATATAGTAACTTACAAATAGGTAAACAAGGAAGGGTACATCTGTGAGTAAACGCTCTGTGGGGCATCCATTACACTGGTCAGTAGAAGGTATGCTGTCTTAGCTGACTCAGCTGTCTCAGCCGCACTGTGGGCTTTCCCGGCCTGCAGGAAGATGGTATGATGGTTGATAGCTGGAGAAAGGCTTGGAATACTTCCTGGATTGCAGGGGAGGACCCCACAGGCTTGATCATGATTACCCACAGATGTACCCTTCTTTGTTTACCTAGATGTAAGTTACCATATGTTTTTATTAATACAAACTTTACAGTCTAACTCAGAGGCACCTGCATTTGTTTTTTCTTGCATATCTTGGAGATAGCTTCTGCTCCTCTACTAAGGCTGGCCCTGAAACAATAGACTATTTTTAGGCTGCATAGCAGCCCACTGGTCACTTGGACTTCAGTACTATAGGATCTGTTTCAGTACCAGCGTCACATGTATATTTGTTTTTCCTAAATACGTACCCAGGGTTGCAAGATGTGCTAAAGCTGGCCAGAAGAGTCTGTAGCCATTTCAGGCAGCCATACACAGTAAGTGGTCGGTTGGTCCACCTGCCCATAAACCACCTGATTTGTGACATGCCCACCATGTGGAACTTGACTTTGTCAATGCTGCAGTGGCTATACATGCAGCAGAGGGCAGTCAACGAGTACCTGTGCAAATACGGCACGATGACAGACTCAGGCCGCCTCAGCTTTTTTTCCCCTCGCCAATGGCTGATCATTAAGGATACATGCACTGTATTTTTACCATTTGAGGGGGCCCCAAGGATGGTGAGCCGTGACAGTGCATGCATCAGTGACACAATCCCTGCTGTGTACCTGCTGGAGCAGACTCTGCATGGCATTATGGACAGGGCACTGGAGGCAGAGCAGTAAGTGGAAGAAGAGGAGTTCCTTTCCTCTCAAGACCCACTTTATCCAGACACCATCATTCCTATGTCACAGAACACACAAGAGGAGAGACGGGAGGAGGAGGATTCTAGCACTTTCATAGACTTCGAAGAAGAGGAAGACATGCGTCAATCTGTAAGCGATGGCTTTCCATCCCCAGGACCCTTGGGAGTAGTACGTGGCTGGGAGGAGGAAGTTCCAGATGTTGTCATCCTGAGTGACCCCAAGGAGTCTGCTTCTCAAGCCTCGGCAAATTTGAGGTGCATGGGCAACCTCATGCTTTAATGCCTGCGAAAGGACCCAAGAATATATGACATAAAGGAGAAGGATGATTACTGGTTGGCAACCCTCCTTGACCACCGTTATAAGGGGAAGGTCTCAGAATTCATCCCGTCCCCACAGAAATTGCAGAAGATAAAATCTCTTGAGGACACATTAAATAGGATTTTATTGAACGTTTTTCCTGACTCAAGTAGGTTACAGTGTCGTGGAAAACTTACTTTTGAGTCTTCTGTTGGTTAAGAAAGGAGTGTTGGAGAAGGCGTCCGACTAAGTGGGGCATTTTGGAATTTTTTTAGTCCTCACCGCCCAGGGCTGTCAGCTTCCTCATCCCATCGGCAGCATCTGCATCACATGGTGGACGATTACCTTGGGGCCAAAACAGAGATGAAGAGTTTTCCAGCTGACGATCCACTGACTTACTGGGTCATGAGAATAGACTACTGGCCAGAACTTGCCCGGTATGCTATTGAGTTGTTGGGCTACCCTGCATCCAGCCTGCTTTCAGAATGGGCATTCAGTGCTGCAGGAGGTTTCGTTACTGATCATAGAACGCATCTGTCCACAGAACTGTGGACCGTTTAACTTTCATAAAAATTAATCAGTCCTGGATTACTAGCTATGAAGCCCCTGATGAAGATGTCATTGATTAAGTCTTTTTGGGATGTTGAATCTCTGCAGGACTTCGAGGCAGCCTAGCTTTGAGGGTGTCCAAGCATTTCATCTGGAAGAATTTTTTTGGTATAGGTTTCATGGGCACAATTAACACCCAAAGACCAATTTTTCAGCACCTGTTTGACAGGTGCATATCATTGCAATTTTTTTATTGCAAGGCCAATTCTTGCCTTCATCAAGAGTACCCTTATAGGGTTACGGTGGGAAGGTGCCACCGACACCCAAAGACCAATTTTTCTGCACTTGTTTGACAGGTGCATATCATTGCAATTTTTTACAGCAAGGCCAATTCTTGCTTTCATCAAGATTACCTCTATAGGGTTATGGTGGGAAGGTGCCACCGACACCCAAAGACCAATTTTTCTGCACTTGTTTGACAGGTGCATATCATTGCAATTTTTTACAGCAAGGCCAATTCTTGCTTTCATCAAGATTACCTCTATAGGGTTATGTTGGGAAGGAGCCACAGACACCCAAAGACCAATTTTTCTATACCCATTACTTCTATAGAAAGTCAAAGTGACACAAGAATGTATCAAAACAATCTCTAATCTTGTTCCCAGTGCTCTACACTGTGGCCTCATCATGTACACTGTCTCCCCAGCTGTTGCTGAGCAAAATAAAGGCAGCTTGCAGGGAAAATTTCTTTTTTTTGGCTTTATAAATGCAATTATTGCTGCAGCAGATTCTAGACATGGTACAGATCTGCCACTTTACAGGTAGACTAAGGGGACCCATCAGGCACTATACTGAAAGGAATTTTTCATTTTTATGCTTTTACTTTAAAAATAAAAAAAATCACCGCTCATTTTAAAAATGACGTTTTTCACAAACTTTCTTTTTATTGATACATGTCCCCCAGGGCAGGACCCTGACCCCTATAACCATTGTATGCCCAAATACTTGTATATAGGCCTTCAAAATGGGCACTTTTGATTTCTGACGTTCGTATCCCATTGACTTAAAGGGGTTCGTTATGCGTGTCTGAATTTTTGTGGTGTTCGAAAGTTCTGGTGCAAACCGAACAGGGGTCCATTCGGCCCATCCCTAATCACCACCTCAGTCTGCAATCTGTCCTCTTCTCCTCCACCACCAGTCCTGGGTCCTTCAACCCTGCTATAATTCATAAAAGGCACAAATTGGCACCCTGAATTTCCCTGGACCCCTGTCCCCATCCGAGCCTGAAGCAGGCCCATGGCCATATTGTTTGTAATGGACATTTACAAACAGTTTGTAAATCTGACAATATTTACAAACTGTCCATACATTTCTGGATGGTTGACAATTCTACTCACACTGCATCAATAGGAGCTGCTATGGTAAATTTAGGCCTAGGAGCTGTATCAACCACAAGCATTTGTGAGACTCTCTGCCATACAGTACCCATGCTGCAAAAGGCTCGAAAGTGGTTACTGATGCAGGAATGTCTGAATAGAATTCTAGTGGGGAAGACATAGACCTGTGCTTACAGCCTCTGTGTTGAGAGTCAGCAATCATAGCTGCAAGTTGTCACACACAATCTAGCATAACTGCAGGGAACTGAAAGAGCTATGGGGGACTCAGAGGAATGTGTGGATTCAAGCAGGGGACAATTATCCAGGTTATCCATGTCAATTAGATTAATAGATTAATATTGGTAGACTAATACTAACATCAATCACTCAAGACAATTATTTTTAAACAAATTGAAACACCCTGTATATTTGGGTTAGTACACCATTATGACACAATATATGGACATTTTTTAATCTATACCATTATGACAATTTTCAGGTGTTCCTTTTCTCCATTCTCCTCCCTCTGTTTTTGGGTGGGGGCCACGTTGTCTGTGACCACCTGCAAGTTGCAGGGGTCGGCCCTGCCTTTCCTTTGAGGTGCGAGTAGGGACGATGTCCCAGCGGAATCCAGAATCATAAGTGGGAAACCTTTCATCTTTTCGTCTCTTTCTGGCTGTCCTAGATCTAATAGGAGATCGGGAGCTACTTCCCTTGTATGTGGGAATTTTCCATACAATATTGTGCTACTGAATAGGGAGAACTTAATAGGTAATATCAGGTAAAAAATGTGGTTGCTCACAATCAGTTGCTTAAGCAGGAGAGGTTCAATGGTTGGAGGTGACCAGGTCACTGTAAAAGGCAACACATTAAAACTGAGGTGTGAAACCATGTGACTCTTGCAGATAGGAGCAATGGCAGGAACCAGTCTCAAGCTATTTAAAAAAGAACAGAGCTGGGAGTGTGTGCAACCCTCAAGCTAATGATGCAGGATTTAATTCCTCAGCATGTTAAATTTTCTGTGAAATGAGTCTTCAGAGACTGTAGAACAACAAAGGCTGTGCCATGGCTCTGGACCTGAAAAACTCTGTGGCTAACACAGTACCCCAAAGCTTTGGGAAGCACCAGAGGCAGAGCCCAGTGCCCTGAGGTCACCTTGCAGACAAGCCTTGCAATCTTTGTTCCAACAGAGTGCGGGTACAGCCTTTAAGGCAGCACCAAGGAAATGCCAATCTGGACAACTTCATATAGAGTCCAGTTCAGCAGCATGTAGATGAAGTCTTGAATAAGTAAATATAACTTGGAAATAAAATGGCTTGTAAAAAAGGGGTAAACTTGTCCTAGTAGCGAAAGGATATCCATCCTCCTAGGATACTAGCAAAAGCTGAAACATACTGGGAGGCTGAGGGGTTATTTCTTGCTGCAACTGTTTTTTGATTTTCCACTGTCCAAATACTCCTTAAGGTGGCAGTATAAACTATAAAATCATATTAGAATATTCTTGTGTCCCCCAATGAACTATAAAGAATAAATATTGCATGAATTTTTACATCATCACACTCAGCATTGTATTTGCTGCAGCGCTATAGTTGTGGCCTGTACTAAGAAGTGCTATATGTCATATATAATAAAGTAGTGTAATTTATAAACATTACCTAACTGTACCTTAAGTCAGTTAGGTTACATATTGAACAACTGTATATACAGTTGATGTCCAATGTCCATAAAATATCAGTGAGAATTTAGTCCACTTTCGGATATACTAAAGTCGGCCATACACTAGAAACTGATAAAAAAACAAAAGCAAATGTATCCATCCATGCTATACAGCGCAAATGGATGAATCTCCTGCTGTACACATTGTATTTTGACAGCTGGTCTACCGGCTGTCAAAACACCTGAACAGCAGCTCTATCTGATTGGTCAACAATTTCCAGCTCTCACGATTTTTCAGTCAAGGGATGTCGAATGGGAGGCCCTGCTGATCCAATCACTGAGCAAATTTCAACCTATCAAGAACTGAATGAGATTTCCATGGCCAGTACAACACTTTAAGTAAAAAAGCTTAACTCTGAAATAGTGGGACAACATACACATACAATTTAATCAGATCATATTTGAAATCTGTATAGGGTTGATAAAAAAATACCTTCTTATTTTTGCAGTGTTTCTTTTGCCTTTTAATTAAAATTGATATGCTGTCAGAGTGTATTTAGCACTGAAATTCCATTGCTGTTAAATTATTTAGGCTGCAGGTCAAAGGCCTAACTTTCCAATGTACTTTTCACTTGAACAGTCAACAGCAGTTAAGGCTCTACAATCAATTTAACACTGTTCAGTAACTGCTGTTTAGAGTCAGGACACTGTGCTTTTAAAACAGCATGGGTCATGTAATCCTTTTCTCCTCTCCCTGTTGCTTTACTGAGCTCTTGCTGTCCAGATAATCCTCCAGTTCCATTTGTACTTTATCATAGTGGTACAGAATGCTTCCACTATAATCTAGTCAAACATTTTTTTTGTTTTCATTCCTACTAATAAAGAAAAACTCCAGCCTTTTGTTTTTTAGCTGGCCATAAGAGGAATAAAATTTGGCTGGTTTAGCAGGGGCCAACCAAATTTTGATCCATATATAGTCACTGTGGTAAATACAAGTCAGTCTACCAATCAACTTCTGTTCAACCACCCTGTCAGGATTCAGCCTGCAGCACAGATCTGTGTATCCTGATAGAGGGGAAGTCTTTCTGCTGTATACAATGACACAGTGGGGAGGATTCCCCATCCATCTCAAATGTGTGGATGGGGGAATGGGGTCAGTTTTTTTTCATTCTACCTGCTGGCTAAAAGAAAAAAATGGAGGTATGGGCAGCTTCATTCTATAGCTATAGGCAGGGTCTGCTTTCATTATAATATTGTGAACAGTTTCAATGTTGTACATCCCCCCCCAACCCATTTAAAGTCACCTGTTAAAGGCACCGTACATTAGACGTACAACAATCTGTAGGTATTAGAAGGGCATTAACTCCCTCCTGCCAAAAAAATGGTTTAAATGGAAGCTTAATAATTCTTAGATGTGGTAGCTGTGTTAGTTTTCTCTTTTAGCCCCCCCTCCTTATTTTCACCTAGCCAGATCTGGCTAGTAAGTCTGTTATTTTTCAACCAACTTTAACAGACCAAGATGTCCAGACAAAGTAGCAGTTGAAGTGTTGAGACAAACCATTTACCACTGACAAAGGTGCTTACAATGGTCAGCTTTTATTTATTTATGTACCGTATATACTCGACTAAAAGTCGAGTTTTTCAGCACATTTTTTTGTGCTGAAAGTGCCCCCCTCGACTTATACTTGAGTCAAGCACTTTTCTGCAGCAAAAAATTTCATTTTCCAAACCAATTTTGAGGCCCCGTATCTCTGGGCCACTAGGTGCTAGGAACCCCAAATTTGGTATGCAAACCCAGTGGAACTGGTACCATAACATATACAAAGCTGGGGTTCCTAGGACCAAGTGGCCCCGAGATATGGGGGGATATGGGGAAAATGTCATTCTCTGCTGCAGAAAAGTGCTTGACATTTTCTGAACCGATTTTTGGGGCCCTGTATCTCGGGCACACAGCTTTGGATATTTTATGGTGCTATTTCCATTGAGCTTGCACACCAAATTTGGGGTTCCTAGAACTAAGTGGCCCCGAGATACAGGGCCCCAAAGTCGGTCAACTGTGTCCATCTGCAGCAATGTCATTTCGGGGCCATTTGGGTTCAGAGACCCCAAATTTTGGCTGCAGCTAGGGGGCATCTGGGAACCCTTAACTACCGAGTTTGAAGTTCGGGGGGACCTATGGCTGCAAATGGGCACAGTGAGGCATGCAAATGGGCACAGTGAGGCTGCAAATGGGCATTGTTGACCCTCTTTTCCACTTACAGTAGCTGTGCATTTCTCACCCTCGTCTTATACTCGGGTCACTAAGTTTTTCCCATTTTTTTGTGGTAAATTAGGGCCTCGACTCGGAACGACTTATACTCGAGTATATACGGTAATACTTTTATCCCAAAAGGAAAATAACTGTTGCTGTACATGCTTAAAGAATGTTAGCTAGAGTTTAGCTTTAGTTTAATAGCCTAATCCATCTAAATCTCCTAGTCTCATACCACCTTCTCCCCACAATGTCAGTTCTGCTGTCCAAAGGGGTCTGCTTTACTACTTCATCCAGAATGCAGACACCCTAAGACAGGCACTGTGTTACTGGATGGATCATCAGGTGAAATAAAGGGAAAGCCTTAAAAATGTAAACTAATGCATCCACTAAATCTTATGCCGCGTACACACGGTCAGACTTTTCATCTACAAAAGTCCGACAGACGCCGACGGACCAAATCCGGAGGTCAATCCGATCGTGTATGGGCTTCCCCGGACTTTCAGCAGACTTTTCCAGTCGCAAATCTGACGGACTTTAGATTTGAAACATGCTTCAAATCTTTACGTCGTAACTCCGCTGGACCCATAAATCCGCTCGTCTGTATGCTAGTCCGACGGACAAAAACCCACGCTAGGGCAGCTATTGGCTACTGGCTATCAACTTCCTTATTTAGTCCGGTGTACGTCATCACGTACGAATCCATTGGACTTTTGTGTGATCATATGTAGGCAAGTCCGTTTGTTAGAAAGTCCGCCGCAAGTCTGCCAAAAGTCCGTCGAAGGTCCGTCGAAAGTCCGTCGAAAGTTTGTCGGACGGGCTGTCGGACTTTTGTAGCCGAAAAGTCAGACCGTGTGTACGCCCCATTAGAATGATAAGCTGCAATATATTACATTTTTGTTTTAGGGTTTAATAACCCTTTGCCCGCACAGCCATTATTTTGAGCACTGCTGAACTGCCTAGGGCCGGCCCTACCATGGGACCGAGGTGACAATTCAGGAGTGGACTGGGTCGGGATGGTGCTTCAGTGTATCGCTACTTCTGTTTCCAGCCGGCCCACCACCTATTGCACAGAGCCGAGGGCTCTGCTGCTGCAATAGGCGTCTGAAAGGTCATGCTGGTGGGCGGGGACAGAAGTCCTCCGACGGCCGCTGCATCCTCCGGAACATCCCTGGTGTCAGTGTGTGGGCAGCGGCTCGGTACAGCTGCCCTAGAAGAGGGGGTTTGCACACTGCTATGTTCAGCTGTAAATGAGCCAGCTTGTGACACACCGCTTCCCGCCCCTCTCTCCCTGCCTGTGCGTTACATTGATGAAGAGCAAGAGGAGCGGGAAGATTAAGCAAGTAGTCGACAGCCACATTAAAGCCCCTCCTGCACCATTCAAGTGTGTGAGCTGAGCACTGTCACTGACCAAACCCCCGGACCACTCTCTCTGCCCCCTCCCCTCTCTCTCTTCCTGTCCCCCCCTCTCTCTCTCTCTCCCTGTCCCCCTCTCTCTCTCCCTGTTCCCACTCTCTCTCTCTGTCCCCCTCCCTCTCTCTCCCTGCCCCCCTCTCTCTCTCCCTGTACCCCTCTCTCTCTCCCTGTCCCCCCCTCTCTCTCCCTGTCCCCCTCCCTCTCTCTCCCTGCCCCCCTCTCTCTCTCTCCCTGTCCCCCCTCTCTCTCTCCCTGTCCCCCTCCTCTCTCTCTCTCCCTGTCCCCCTCTCTCTCCCTGTTCCCCCTCTCTCTCTCTATCTCCCTCCCTCTCTCTCCCTGTCCCCCCTCTCTCTCCCTGTTCCCACTCTCTCTCTCTGTCCCCCTCCCTCTCTTCCCTCTCTCTCCCTGTCGCCCTCTCTTTCTCCCTGCCCCCCTATCTCTCTCTCCCCCTGTCCCCCCTCTCTCTCTTTCCCTGTCCCCCCTCTCTCTTTCCCTGTCCCCCTCCTCTCTCTCTCTCCCTGTCCCCCTCTTTCTCTCCCTGTTCCCCCCTCTCTCTCTGTCTCCCTCCCTCTCTCTCCCTGTCCCCCTCTCTCTCTCCCTGTTCCCACTCTCTCTCTGTCCCCCTCACTCTCTCTCCCTGTCCCCCTCTCTCTCTCCCTGTCCCCCTCTCTCTCTCCCTGCCCCCATCTCTCTCTCTCCCTGTCCCCCCTCTCTCTCTCTCCCTGTCCCCCTCTCTTTCTCTCCCTGTCCCCCTCTCTCTCTGCCTGCCCCCCCTCTCTCTCTCCCTGTCCCTCTCTCTCTCCCTGTCCCCTCTCTCTCTCTCCCTGTCCTCCCCCTCTCTCTCTCTCCCTGTCCTCCCCCTCTCTCTGTCTCCCTCCCTCTCACTCCCTGTCCCCCTCTCTCTCTCTCCCTGCCCCCCCTCTCTCCCTGTTCCCCCCCTCTCTCTCTACCTGCCCCCCCCTCTCTCTCTCTCTCTCTCTCTCTCTCTCTCTCTCTCTCCCTCTCTCTCTCTCCCTGGCCCCCCTCTCCCACTCTCCCTCTCTCTTTCTCTCCCTGCACCCCCCCTCTCTCTCTCTCTCTCTCTCTTCATGTCCCCCTCTCTCTCTGCCTGTCCCCCTCCCCCCTCTCTCTCTCTCCCTGTCCCCTTCCCTCTCTCTCCCTGTCCCCCCTCTCTCTCCCTGTCCCCCCTCTCTCTCCCTGCCCCCCCTCTCTCTCTCTGTCCCCCCTCTCTCTCCCCCCCCCTCTCTCTCTCTCTCTCTCTCTCTCTCTCTCTCTCTCCGTCCCCCTC
This sequence comes from Lithobates clamitans, assembly GCA_037952925.1. Classification (NCBI taxonomy): domain Eukaryota; kingdom Metazoa; phylum Chordata; class Amphibia; order Anura; family Ranidae; genus Lithobates; species Lithobates clamitans. The sequence goes on from JBBGZY010000539.1 coordinate 6,841,810, forward strand.
TCTCTCTGCCTGTCTCCCCCCCTCTCTGCCCCCTCCACTTTCTCTCTCTCTCTCTCTGCCCCTTCCACTTTCTCTCTCTCTCTCTCCCCCCTTTCTCTCTCTCCTTGCCCCCCCCTCTCTCTCCCTGTGTCCCCCTCTCTCTCCCTGTCCCCCTCTCTCTCCCTGCCCCCCCTTCTCTCTCTCTGCCCCCTCCTCTCTCTCTTTCTCTTTCTCTCTGCTCCCTCTCTCCCTGCCCTCTCTCTGGCAGCAGACGACGTGGCATGTGACACACTGCATGTGGTGGCAAGTAATATGCAGGTGGCGGTGGCAAATGACATGCTTCATCTGGTAGCAAGCAATGGTTCCGACTGATCCTGCATTCTGGTGAGTTGAATTATTTCATTATGTATTACAATGTAGTAATAGAAATAATGTGATTTGATCATCCTGACACCATATTAAGCATGGTGTCAGGATGTTTTCACTGCTAGCACAAGCCATTCACCCGACAAATCATCCCCACTGCTGAATTCCCCGTCAACCCTGAGACTACCTTCCCCCCCTGGTCCTTGGCAAAATTGTTCCTGAATGGCAGTCTGGAAATGTGGTCACCCTACTAAGGGAAAAGGTGTCAATTTTCCCCCGGGTCACTCTGATGGCCCTTGAAAAGGCCGCACCGCCTCCCTCAGATCCATCCCGAACTCAATAAGTATCCATATTGCGCAACTGCGTATAGTTTTATATACTGTTTTTGTGCATGTTTGCAAAATTAAAGTGGGCCGCTCTGGGTGAAGTCCAGGGCCAAATTTTTGTCCCAGTCCAGCCCTGATGCACACAAATTTGTAACAAATGTCTGTTAGGGTCTTTTAGGCAAAACATTTAATTGTTTTTCCCTTTCTAACTCGTGATGAGCTGATCATCCCTGGGCTATGTTGAGGGCAGTTCTGAGAGCATTACTAAGGTCAAGGTGCTGAAACAGTAATGAGCATTTTTTCGGTGAATGGAAAAAAAATGTAAAGCTGCTAGGAACCACTCTGGGGAACATGTAACAAAGCAAAAAAAGTTTTAAAAGTCTGTTTAGCGCCAAGCAATAATTTTAACAATACTTAAAGTAAAAGATTAAAAATGCTAGATTCAAGTAAATAACACAACTGTGGGGTGCCTGATGCTGCCAGTGAAGAAGCTCATCTGTGCAATGTATACAGCCTCCTACAGCAAAAATTTTTTTTTAAAAGTGTGTTTAGCCATTTTGTTGGCAGAACCATTTTTGCTTTTTATTTGCACACATGATAAAAAAAATCATACTAAGCCTGAAGATTAGTTCAAATCCAAAAACATTATATATGTTCTGAAAGCAGACACCCTGGAGAATAAAATACTTGTAACTTTAATATTTATTGTCACACAATATATGCGCAATAATTGGCCTATTATTATAGCTCTCACATGGGCAGTGATATGTAACATGTGTATCGCATGATTTTGTACGTAGGCACCCCCAATGGGTGTGTTTACTTTTATGTGCACACATGCATGGGGGTGGGGTGTGCTAAACATTTTTTCAGGGGATATTAAGTGCTTGGGTATAACTTTATTTTTTTATATTTTTTTATTTCACTAATAACATTTTATATCACACAGGGAAAACAAAGTCCCCCTATGTGACATAATTTTCAGACACGCTCTTTAATGAGAAATCAATGGTCTTTTGGACCTCTGAAGTCTCATCTGCCTTCCATTGAAGCTAACAAAATACAAATGGTGCTCCATTAGCTTCATCCCTAGCCACAAGGGCCAGGGAAAGTGCCACACGAAAAACTAGAAAGTCCATTCTAGCTAGGAGAGATCACGGAATGGATGTTCACTGGTCTCCCTCCTCTCCACTCAGCAACACCTTCCATATGGGTCCCAGGCCTGTAGGTGGGACAGTGGAGCTCAAAAAGCATGGCAGGGGGTCACATCAGGGAGGCACACTTCAGGGGTCAAAGAAAGCGATCTGGCAGCTGTACATCTGCAGCCACCAGGAGTATGTGTAAAACCCCCACTACCACTGCTGTAAAAAAATGCAGTGGTGGCAGTAAAAAGGTTACAATCCCAGCAAACTGACAGCTCCCAGCTGCTTATTTATTTTTTTAAAACAATGCAGCCAGGGATTCCCTCTATCTATACCAGACCCTTATACTAGATGTGGGTCTGATATCAATGTTAATGGAGCAACCCACAAAAAAAATCATTATGTCCAAATACCATTCCCTTATTTTAAGGGGGATCTCATGCAAAAAAAAGGTACAAGTTCCCCCCAATTTTATACCAAACGCTTCTGGAACATGACTGGTATGGTTCTCGGCTCTTTTCCAGGCCTGCCAGGCTGCATGCTCAGATAAGGGTCCATATTTTATAGATTTTAAGAGGAGATCCTATGCAAAAATAAAAATTAAAAAAACATCCACACCAGACCCTTATCTAAGCATGCAGCCTGACAGGCCAGGGGGATAATGAACATGCGCTGCCCCAATCATACGAGGCCACATGTCCTCAACATAGGGGGGTACATTGTCACTTGTCAAAGCACCTTACTATGTACTTCTTACTCCTTCACATGGCTGGGGGGCCGTATCTAGGGCACCCCTTATTATTAACAGAGGCTTCCAAATTCTGATAAATCACCGACCCACAGACCTCTATAACCACTGAGCCAGGGTTGTGGGGAAGAGGCCCTTATCCTCTTCAACATGGAGGCAAGGTGCTTTGCCTGGAAAAAAGTTTGGTGTATTATGTGTGTGTGTTTTTTTAAAGTAACTCCATGTTTGGTATGAAAAAAAAACAATGCCCTTTGGGTGATCAATGTACATTGCTAGGTTTTTAACAAACTGGCAGATACCTACCTGATTTTGCTCTGAAGAAATAGCTGTTTGTTATGTGTGTAAGTGAATGGAAGTGTTTTTTTCATTATTAATCTTCTGATGCACTTGCAGTGTTCTTATGGGGAAAGTTACATGGGTCTGCGTCCCTTTAGAGGTAATAAATCCTTTGGGAGTATCTAAAAAAAAATATTTTTTTTTGTTCCAAAGGATGCCTAAAATATGACATGTTTCTTACTTCAGACTTTTGAGAAAATCTATGAGCCAAAAACAAGCAGGAAGTTATATTTCTAGGGGAAAAAAAGTGCAGATTTTAATGGCAATACATTACAATATGGCTTGTGTAGCAATTGTATATAATTGTTATACAATTTTTTTTATTTGCTATATTTTTCTCACAAAAGGTCGCCCTTCAAATATGATTGCCACTTCCTACCTTCCTATGCCAGAGTTGCTCTGTATGGATGCTTTTCAACCATTCTTTGGCCTAACAGTAGTAAATAGAAAGCTGAGACAATTCAGTGAGTTTTTATTTCATACATATTGGTGATTTAAAAGACCTGACTGTCCAGAGCATATATACACAGAGTATCTATATTATTATGCAAATCTGTTACATTTATTTGCTTTGGAATTTACTCTGATTACCATGGTTATTATGTGATTCTCCATTGTTCACTTTAGAACATCCACTCGATTGTTTCTGCCTTTTTCCCCATTCAAAATCAATTATCTGCATGGTCTTGCAATGGTCTGGCATGGGGAAAAAGTTGGAGGTCATTGCCCATGACCTACAAGGGTATATTAGGAAGCACTGGGGAGAGAACTCACTGTATTTATTCTTAAAAAGGGTAAGGTTACACAGCTCTCTCAAATGTACAATCACACAGTATATCAATCCTTAATAGAGATGTTAAAATTGTATATAAAGAATAATCAAATTAGTTGTCTAGGGTAATAGGTCCTGGGGAAAACCATATTTTCTAATATTCAGAGATTATTTCTCTATATTTCTGTGGCCCTATGATTGAATAAGTCAATTTAGTTGTCGTAAACGTTAGCATGGCCTTTAGCACTGTTTAATGGGACTATGAATAGATGTTGTATGCATCACATATCAGTTTGTACCATTTCTAAAAGATCACCTCAATTTGCACTAGATAGGGTTTTCCATCAGGACTTCCAACTATACGCTGCTCTTTTGTGACTGATCACTGGAGTGAGGTTTGAAATCACCACTACTATGGGTTTGATGCAAATCCTGTAGGTTTGAGATTCCTTGCATTTACGTGCAGATTCACCTAGGGAGTTTTTGTTTAAACATAATGTGTTGCATGGCTTTTGAACTATCACTATCTGGCTTAGAAGTGCCAGTATCTTTATTTGATTAAGCCAGCCCTCTTACTCTAAAAGGGGTGATGGGGAGTACAAAGCAGTCATAGTGTCAAGTGAGTTAAAAGCTGTTATAGGTAACGCATACAGAGAGCTGGCAAACTACAGTATATTGGGAAAAATTTGTGTCAGCTAGGAAACTATGCTTAAAATCTTCTAGCATTTCTGGAAATCAACCCATTACTGCCTTTTTTGTTCTTATTATTGGTGTTTTTTTGTCTTTAATTTTGTTTTGTGGTTAATTTTAGGTTTGCAGTCACTTTTTTCATCCAAAGAAACTTTGTTTATTTGCTACAAGGCTTCCCTGGCCAATCTACTTTTGTTTCAGGGGTTGTTATTTTTGGGTAGTCATTTATTTTGTGGGTATATTACTAACTTGCTATCGACTATCTATTCTCTGAGCTGTCTTTCCTTTTCTGCATGCTGGTGTATCCTTTGCCAAAAAAGCCAAGTGTAAAAACGGTGTGTATCTAAACCACTTCAAATTACATCACTCACATTCACTAAACCTTTCCATACCCACAAAAAGAAAAAAGTTGGGCATACAACAGTTAGGCCTACCATCCCTAAAACTGCCCTGCTGCTGGCTACATTTACACTACTATTTCCTCTGCAGTATCTTAATTCATGTAATAAATCCCCAGTATGTGATCTTTGTCTCTAGCCTTGCTCATTAAAATTGTCCTGCTGCTGGACAATTTTAGACATCTGTATTATATGTGGTCTTTTTCACATTCTGTAGTAAAACTTCTGCATGTGCTCTTTGGCCTATTATTCCTGATTAAAACTGCCCTGCTACTAATTTTACACTGCTATACCCTCTGTAGCATTTTAATTCTTGTAGTAAAGCCCCAGCCTGTGCTCTTTGTCGCTAGTAAACCTAGATTCAGCCTTGCTATTTAAAATTGTCTTAGTGCTGGCCAATTTTATTACTATGCATCTATTCCCATGTTTTTTGTAACACCAGGCCCGGCTTTACTCCCTTTGCCGCCCCAAGGATGGGTCCTTCAATGCCCCCCCAAACACACTCACACTACCATTCTCGTCCTTCATCGATGACTGCTACAATAGATCACTTAAAAACATATCTCCACAGACGAGAACACTGAAAATAACTGGCTTTTATTGTACAGACTGAAAATACTCTGCAATGCAGAAAATGCCTTTTAAAGATTATAGAAGTAAGAAACTCCCTACAATTTTTTAGTTCTAACTTTTCTTTTGGCAAACTCATCGTATATCTTCATTATCAATATCTTCGTAGGACAAAGTATTTAAAAGTTCTGACTCAATGGCAAGTAAAGCTAAACTTGACCCAAAGATGATCATAAATAGTTCTTTATGCAAATACATTTCATTCATTTTTATGCAGCACAGCTCAGTTGCAGTGCATAGAAACAGTATGCATTTTGCACCACACTGTTCAGCATGCAGTGGCGCTGTTGCAGTGTGAACAGGACACATAGAAAACAATTGTTTTCTATTGCCCTTGCAGTGACCTGTGTTTTGCTAGTGCAGAAATCACAGACCCCCTTTTACATCAGTGTCTTCAGTCCCCCACTTCACATCACATCACAGACCCCCTTTTACATCAGTGTCCTCAGTCCCCCCTTTACATCACATACCAACTTTTACATCCTGACCCCCTTTTACATCAGTGTCCTTACCCCCCCCTTACGTTACATCCCACCTGCCTCATCACAAACCCCCATCACAGACCCCCCATTACAGACTGACCCATGACAGACTGACCCCCATCACAGACTGACCCCCATCACAGACTGACCCCCAAAATCACAGACCCCTCATTACAGACTGACCCCGATGACAGACCCCCATTGCAGACTGACCTGAGCCATAGCAGAATCCCCATCATAGACTGACCCCCCCATCACAGACCCCCCATCACAGACTGACCCCCATCACAAACTGATCCTGACCCATCACAGACTTCCCATCACAGACCCCCATCACAGACTGACCCCCAAATCACAGACTGACCCCCCCAATCACAGACTGAGCCCCATCACAGTCCTCTCTCAATATCAAACTTCTTTACAGGACAGCAGTCCCCTTTCCCCAAAAAACCCTACCTTAGTCACACAAGACATGGAGCCTGGCCGCTCTGGACAACGGGCTGGGACTTTTCACGTAAAAAGTGGGGTACACTGACTGTGAGGGGGTAGATGAAAGAGAGAGACCTCAGAAGACACACAGCACGCCAGGCAGAGAGGCGGGATTCCTGCAGCAAGTGGTCGCGATCACCTACAGACCAGCCCCGCCTCCACAGTGACCAGCTCTGCCGGGCCAATTAAAGGTGCCCATGTCGGCCACTCGCACATGACCCTGTTCAGCCAATCATAGGGTGCTCGCATAGACTACAGCTCCCAGAATGCCACAGCATAGCGGCTTTCTGATAAAACATCCCGCTGCGGCTGTGCCTTTGGCCCGACTTCCTCCGAGAAATTTAAAAAAAAAAATAGACAGTGGGCGGCCGTCGGCTGTTTTTCATATAAGTTGGGACGACCTGGGGGGAAATTGCCACCCTGCCCAGCCCGCCCCTGGCGGCCGAGAAGTTGCCGCAGGAATGGTGCCACCCCTGCACCACTGCCGCCCCGAGGCCTGGCCTTGTGGGAAATCCGGCCCTGTGTAACACAAGGGTGTTTTGAAAATACGGAGGATATGGCACCCGGGGTGTCTTAGAAGGTTAGATGAGCCTTTTATTTCTTTTATTTCTGTTATTCTTAAAAGTTGCAAAATCAGCTATGTACTGTCAAACATTACACACAAACAAATTGACATATCTTATGAATATGGTGAGTTGCAAAATGGATGTCTGTGAATGTGACCCACTGAAAATATAAGCCATCTAGATTATTTATGAAGTGCTATTGAAAGGTATTCTGCAACTAAAACACCTAATAGCTATATTTTATAAAGCTTGTGCACCTTAAATTAATAATTATCTCTTGCAAGGGCTAAAAGTGTATGTGAACTCTAATGCCCCGTACACACGGTCGGACATTGATCGGACATTCCGACAACAAAATCCTAGGATTTTTTCTGACGGATGTTGGCTCAAACTTGTTTTGCGTACACACGGTCGCACAAAGTTGTCAGAATTTCTAATCGCCAAGAACGCGGTCACATACACCACGTACGACAAGACTATAAAACGGCTGTTCAGAACCAAGCCTGGCACCCTTTGGGCTCCTTTTGCTAATCTCGTGTTAGTAAAAGTTTGGTGAGACACGATTCGCGCTTTTTCAGACTCGTGGTTTTCAGATCGTTTTCTGCTGTTCAGTTTGTGCTTGTGGATTTGTATCTACTCTTCAGTGCGTGCAGTGAGTACCCTTGACTTGTCATTGTGTTCTTGTTCGTTCGTTACTGTTTTTCAGGTCGCTCTTCACAGGCCTTGCTGTTTTTCATTGCGTTCTGTTACTTCGTTCTGAGCAGCCGACCGTTTTCTAGCCATGTTGCATATACGTACTCCTCGTAGAGTTCATGCTGTGCGGGGGCTTGGTGTTGGGGTCCTGACCTTGACACAAGTCCAGTCCATGAACAGGGTGGGGAGGTGTTCATGGACCAAGAATTGGTTGCTCCAGCGTGACCAGTTCTGTCATATGCCTTTGCTCCGTGAGATCTGTGAGAATAATCCTGATGATTTCAGGAACTTTCCCTGGATGACGGACCCCGTATTTCACAGTTTGTTGGCTTTGCTGACCCCCTATATCAGCAGGCAGGATACTTGCATGAGGCAAGCCATCACTCCGGAGCAGAGGTTAGTCGCCACCCTGCGGTACTTGGCGACGGAGAGAAGCCTGCAGGACTTGAAGTTCTCGACAGGCATCTCCCCCCAGGCTCTGGGGATCATTATCCCAGAGACCTGTTCTGCCATCATACAGGTCCTGCAGAAGGAGTATATTAAGGTAAGATTTTTATCCTTTAATATCACATTTTATTGTATATAATGTTTGATAATATATTTTATTTCTTTCCTCATTCCCTAATTACCATGATTGGAATATGCTGTGAATGTCCCCTTTGTCCTCATGCATGCTGGATGTTTTGTAATTATTTTTTGTCCTTCATACATATTTGCCTTCACTTACCTCCCCAGCATTCTTTCCTGTCCCTATATTCACCTCATGTAGTCACTTAACAATGTATTCTATCAGCTCCATAGTAGTGCTTTACCCCAAACACCCCCTAAAATGTTTAGAAATGTGATTTGTGCTTTAAATTCAGGCAGAGTGCCAGAGGCTTTTTTTGGGTGTCCCCAAATCATTTGTAACCCTCCCTCCCCCAACTGCTAAGTCAGCTGATAGCAATTCTCTATCTATCCTCAATCATATATCTGCTGACTTTGCCAAACCCATACACACTATACCCATCTCTTTTGTGCTCAGATGTATGGATGAATTCCCCAAAGCGTGTAGTGCAAGGGCCTGCCTGTATACTTTCAAATGGTACTGTTTAAAGTTTTTGTATACTATTATTATCTTTATAGGTAATAGCAGAATGTCCAAATGTGCTCAAATGTGTACAATGTGTATTTATATCTTTGTATTATGACACTTCTTACCTATCCAGTGGGCTGCCAATAGTGTAACTAAGGAGGGGCTGGCCAAAGTAATAGCCATTATTTATGCAATCATCTCTCAATGAAGTCAAGAGGATTACCTGTCCAAGAGTCCCCCCCCCTATAATGTTATAAATGGCCCATGAGAGAGGGGGGGGATCTGATAAGTGTACCTTATACTTTGGTCTTAAAAAATTCCCTCATAAAAATGTTAGCTTGATGTTGGGCAAGAATGTTTGTGTCTAATCTGCTTTCCCTGTTTATGTGCAAAATGACTAACTTTTGATTTTGTTTTGACTCCACAGTTTCCTTCCACGCCACAGGAATGGCAGACTGTGGCCTCCCACTTTGCCCAGCAGTGGGACTTTCCTAACTGCGGAGGGGCAATTGATGGGAAACACGCCCACATCGTCCCACCACCCAACTCGGGGTCGTACTATTACAACTACAAGGGGTTCAATAGTATTGTGATGTTGGCGGTGATGTCGGCTACTTACGAGTTCCTGTATGTGGACGTGGGGAAGAATGGCCGGATGTCGGATGGTGGAGTCATCGCCCAGACAGAGATTTACAGGTGTCCCCAGAATGGCAGCTTGGACTTGCCACCCCACCTCCAGAAGACAATGTGGAAGGACTCCCATTCGTCTTCGTTGCAGATGAAGAGTTTGCGCTGGGGGACCATCTTATGCGGCCATTCCCGTTAATTACCGGCTGGCCAGAGCCAGAAGAGTGGTGGAGAACACATTTGGAATCATGGCCAGCCAGTTCCCCCTATTTCTTACACCCATACATATGGCGGAGTACAAACTGAATCACATTATCCTGGCGTGCTGTGTTCTTCACAACTTTTTAGGGAAACATTCTGCCAACTATGCTGGCTCAGTTGGGCCTGAGGCCAGAATTCCCAATGAACCATCCCTGACGGCGCTTGAAAGTGGCCATCCTGGCTTGCCCCCCCGAGTGCCCGTGATGTCCGGCTAAGATACCTTAAATTCTTTGCGGGTAGGGGGGCCATCAATATGCCAGACAATGTCTAAAACATTTTTTAAATTAAAAAAAAAAAACAAGGTTTGGTGACATTTCCTGCTTGTGTTTGTTTTAGCTGAAATTGGCGTGATTGTGTAACCTTACAAAGCACTGTTGGGTGTTATTTCCTAAAGGCAAAGACACTTTGCACTACAAGTGCACTTGAAACTGCACTGAAACTGCACTTGTAGTGCAAAGTGGATTTCCCCTCAGGAAATAACCCCCATTGTCACAGAAAACACCCATTACAGCACAACAAAAGTTTTGTAGCATTGAGACAATAATCCACACAATCTTGATTAACAATCTTTTTAATACCAGCACAATCACATGTGCATTTAGAAAAGGTTTTTAAAACAAACCAACATGTTTGTTGTATAACAATTTTTGGGGTCACATTAAAAAAATTAGAAATGTCCATTTTAGATCAAACAGGCAAGTTTAAAACCAACAAGAAAGACACAAATCTTGAACTTACAAAGTTCACATTTGGTAGAACTTGAAGGCAATATCAGACATGAGTATTTACAAACTGAGTTTGATATTGCGTTCAGCAGATGGGGTGAAGTCACCCCAGGAAAAGCCAAATTTTGAAGATGCACACAAATTTAAGAATGTCAACATGTGCTACCTGCCATCATGGGGGATCAAGGGACGTGTTTTTGGGGTGCAACCCCTTCCTCACAGCTACTTTATTATTGAGGAAGGGGTTGCACCCCCAAAACGCATCCATTGATCTCCCGTGATGGCAGATAGCACATGTTGACACACTGTGTGCCTCTTCAAAATTTGGCTTTTCTAATATTTGTAAAAAAAATGTTCACAAATTGTAGCACACCAAGAAACAAAGGGATTCGGAGGGCTTTTAAACTGGCCCTAAAACATCAATGATGTTCTTATTTTTTTGAAGAACATCATTGATGTTTTTCTTGATGTTTTCCAATGCAACACTACACCCCATGATCTCCCCGATCAGGATCTGGGCACTTTCAGAGGTGAAAGGATCAGGATCAACAACATCCAATCACCTAAAAAGAGAGAAAACAAAAAAAACACCATGTATTATAAATCTGCCGGCATCCATCTCTTACCTGAGCCTGTGGTCGCAAACACTCACCCGTTGTGGTGACAATTTCCACCATGTCTTCCTCCTCCTGCTCTGCTTGGCTTTGGGAGATTTCACCTTCTTCCAGAGGTGGGGGGTCTGTGGTCTCCTCGGATGAGGGGTGTCTGAGTCTTTTATTCCCTATGTACAAAAAAATAGGTATACTTAGCACACAGATATTTGATGTCAGAACTATAAATATGAAGCATTGCTTGGAAGTGGGGTACAATTGTCTGTTTTGGCAGAGTTCCAAGATGTAGCATTTTTATTGTCCTTTGTCAAGCTTGAATACTTTACCTATCTTGTACAAGCTTCACAGATGGAGACCCCCCTATAGTATACACTGGAGCACCTGTGCGGGGCCTCCTAATAAAAAGGGTGTTCTGGGGTCCCACACTAGTGCTCCTGCGTCCAGATGTGTAAACTGCTAAGTGTCCTCTCCTCACACAGAATCTAGTTTGCATTTCATTCTAGTAACAAACACATCTACACAACCCAATTCTTTTCACACAAATAGGCCCCTAAAAAATGATGGCAATTGCATATGGCAAAACGAACTATGTTTGATATGAACGAATAATGTGCCCATGAACATAAAAGTTGCCATTTTAAACTGGATAACAGTTAAGAAAAGCACATGGAGCAGCACGAACGTAATAAACATAAAGAATAGGAACACAGCACAACTACTTACTTTTTTGCAGCACTCTTCAGATCTTTCTGTACTGCTCGTGTTCTCTTAATTTGAGGTCCGACCACCGCTTCCTGAGCTGATCTTTCGATCGTCGTACCCCGAAATTCCGGTGCAGACTCTTGACTACTTTCGCCATTATCTTGGGCTTTCTGACATTGGGGTTGGGGTAAGGTCCATACTTCCCGTCATAGTCAGCCTTCTTCATTATGTCGACCATCTCCAACATCTCCCCAAAGGACATATTTGATGCCTTATAACGTCTCCTTCTGGATCGGGACATTTCAGGCTCCGGGCTTTCCTCCTCCTCGTTGGTGTAATTATCTGAAACCTGCTCTGACTCCGCCATGTGCTCTTCCCCACTGCGACGAACGAGAAGGGGTGGGGAATAGACTAGAAAGAACGTCAGGGGCGGGTGGAGTTTCATGCATGCGCAGTGTCTATAAAGCGTAACACGCGTGCGTAGTACGTACGATCTGTGAGCGGAGGAAGGAGTAACGGAGTTGCCGATCGTGATTGCGAAGGTAAGATTTTACATTGGGCCTATACTGCTTCTAGATTGAGGCCTGTATTTGCACAAGTTTAGTAGACTTTAGATTGACATTAGGGTTTGTCTTGTGTTGTGTCTTGCAGTGAAAATGGATATCTTTAGAGAGGATGAATTTATGGCCATATTCATTGATATGTACAGGGAGCTGCCTTGTCTGTGGCAGATAAACCACCCACAATATAAGAACCAAACAAAGAGGAAGGCAGCGCTGGATAGTTTGCTGGCATTTGTGAAGCAGGTGATCCCCATGGCAGACATTCTCTATTTGATGGCCCTAATTGGTGGCCTGAGGAGCACATATCTGAGGGAGCGCAAGAAGGTCCAGCATTCCCAGAGATCCGGAGTAGCAGATGACATCTATCTATCCAGGCTGTGGTACTATGACAGGCTGCATTTTCTGGCAGGTCAGACTGAACCTGGCCCATCACTCTCCAGTATTCCTTCCACGCTTCCTTCCACGCTTCCTTCCCCCCCAGCTGAGGCTTTTGACGCCCAACCTGGGCCTTCCAGGCAGCAACATGTGGAGGAGCCCAGATTGAGCCAGGTATAGCATTCTTCTAAATATTTATGGTTGTCCAATCAATGATGTTAAATAGATGTTAGTTTGGAGTACTACTAATTTACGATTGTGATTGATGAAGCTAAAACTAAAACCATGTCCCTTTTCCATACACAGGGCAGTCTCAGCCAGGAGGTGGCCGGGCCAAGCAGGCTGCCTGATATCCAGGTCCCTCCCCTACACCTGCAAAGACAAAGTGCCAGTAAGAGGAGTACCCTGGAGGAGGCTGCCATAGGCCTCTTTTGGAAGGCTACAGAGGCCCTTAGAACCCCCCACACTGTGGAGGAGGACTTTGCTGGCATAACTGCCTGCAAAATGATGCGGATGGAGGAGGAGGGGCCAAATAACATGTGCTACCCACATTTGTGACCTCACACATGGCCCTCCTCCTCCAGGTCCTACTCCTCCTCCTCCTACTCCTCAAGGTCCTACTCCTCCTCCTGGCACATCTTCCACACCACAGCCACAGCGTGGAAGGAAGCGTCTAAGGAAGACCAGAGAGTGATGGCTTGGGTTCAGTCTGGTCTGGCAAAATATGCAGCCTCTTGTAGTACCACAGCCTGGGGACACAGATGTCATCCGCTGCTTTACGGATCTCTGGGACTTCTGGACCAGACTGCACTCCCTTAGCTATGGACTCCTCAGGCCACCAATTTTGCTGGTAAAGACTTGATGTCTGCCCTGGGGGTCCAAGGCTTCGCTAATTTCAACTGTTTATCCAGCGTTGCCTCCCTCTTTGTTTGGTTCTGAGCCCTTAATAAAAGAGTTTTTGTTTCAATTATACTCTCCTATGTGTGTTTTCATTCAAAAAGGACAGTTTGTTTGTGAGGAGGCAGGTACATTTCAAAAATACAATGTGAAATTAACAAGAGTCACCAACACCAAACAATCTCCTTGAGATTCAATAATACAAGATATAAATGGTGTTGTGGTAACTTGACACACAAAACACACACAAAAATATTATGTAGTAAAACACAAAAAAACAACAATAAAAACACAGCCTTGAAAAAAAGACAAACCCCAAAAAAATAAAAAAAACAGCCTTGAAAAAAACATAAAATATTTAAAAACAACCCCAAAAAAATTTGGTCAGATGTGACAAATCTAAATATATTGAGGGAATCCCAAATAATAATAAAGAAATAAGTTTGTGAGAAGTCTGTGTGAATATGAGCAGCAAAACTACTTCATTCTTCTCACATTATAAAGAAGAAGAGAGTGCGCTGTATTAAACTATTTTTGAAATTGCAGCGTGACGAAAGTGCTGTATCCATTCCGAACGCTAATTTTACCAGACCGAGCTGTTCCATCTCTGAATTTCTTCTTAGCATGCGTGGCACTTTGTGCGTCGGAAATGGCCACACATGGTCGGAATTGACGCGATCGGATTTTGTAGTCGGAAAATTTTATAGCCTGCTCTCAAACTTTGTGTGTCGGAAAATCCGATGGAAAATGTCCGATGGAGCCCACACACGGTCGGAATGTCCAACAACACGCTCCGATCGGACATTTTCCATCGGAAAATCCGACCGTGTGTACGGGGCATAACAATGACATTTTTCTATTTGCTCTATTTTGCTCTTTTAAACATGCAATTGAAAGCATTTTGTTCTGTTTGATTATTTAAAAAAAATCATGTATCATGAGAGAAATGCAGAGCTGTTCTGTGTCTTTTGTACGATTCCTATGTTATTACAAGGACATTACTGAATTAACCATTCCAGTTCTTTTCTTGGGACTACAGAATGATTAGTGTCTACGTTTTGGAAAATAGCACAGGGGGGGCAATAGTCTAGCACTAGAAAACTGTTAAGGGCTGCCACCACTCAAGCTGTATGTTGTCAGCCCACAATATAATTTAAGTGCTCAGTGCATTACTGGGAGATTATCGGGTATTGTTCTTGCAGATTCTATAAAGGGGTGAAAAATCAGGAAATGTGCCTGTAAAGTGGAAATATTCTTCATATTTAAATTGCATTTATTGTTTTTTTGTTTATTTTGACGTAACATATACTTTAAAACAATGTACTGTATTTGTTTATTCATTTATTTATTATAAGTGGCAACATGGTATTTGTCTTTGAAAAGATTTATGCATACATACGTTTTAGCCTGCTTAGTTATCGATCCTTAAAGCAATAACGTTTTCTTATTTAACCACTTAAGGACTGAGCTTCTTTCTGAGATTTGTTGTTAACAAGTTAAAAAACAGTTTTGTTTTTTTTGCTAGAAAATGACTTAGAACCCCCAAACATTATACTTTTTTTTTTCGAACACCCTAGAGAATACAATGGCGGTCATTTCAATACTTTCTGTCACACCATATTTGCGCAACGCTCTTACAAGCGCACTTTTTTTGGAAAAAATACAATTTTTTTTAATTAAAAAATAAGACAACAGTAAAGTTAGCCCAATTTTTCTTTATATTGTGAAAGATAATGTTATGCCGATTAAATTGATACCCAACATGTCGCGCTTCAAAATTGCGCCCGCTCGTGGAATGGCGACAAACTTTTATCCTTAAAAATCTCCATAGGCGACATTTAAAAAAATCCACAGGTTGCATGTTTTGAGTTACAGAGGAGGTCTAAGGCTATAATTATTGCTTTTGATCTACCGATCGTGGCGATACTTTACATGAGTGGTTTGAACACTGTTTTCATATGCGGGCGCTACTCACGTATGCGAGCTCGTCGGAACGGGCGCGTTTAAATTTTTTTTTTTCTTATTTATTTTACTTTTTATTTTTTATTTTTACACAGTTTAAAAAAAAAACTGTCACTTTTATTTCTATTACAAGTAATTTAAACATCCCTTATAATAGAAAAAAGCATGACAGGACCTCCTAAATATGAGATCTGGGGTCAAAAAGACCTCAGATCACATTTTTACACTGAAATGCAATAAAAAAAATGTCATTGAAAGAAATCATTTAAAAAAATGGGCCTTTAAGAGCTTTGGGTGGAAGTGAAGTTTTGACATCGCTTCCGCCCAGCAATTGTATGGATATGGGTGGGAGTCATCTTCCCCTCACTCATCTCCATACCAAGCAGGAGACAAGATGCGATCGCCTCTGTCGCTGCCGATGGCTCCGGTAAGCGACGGAGGGCACCGGATCCCGGCGGGAGGGGGGCCTCCGATAAAAGGGATCTTGCGGCGAATCCGCCGCAGAGACCACTTTTATCTTGAAGCAGACCGCCTGCTGAAGAAGAGGATACCAGGGTTATAGCACCTAGCTGCTGCCATAACAACAACGTCCTCCTTCAAACAGCCGACGTAAAACTGTGGTGGGCGGTCCGTAAGTGGTTAAAGTAGTATTAAACCCAAAACCAAAAATGATATATTTTGCAGCTCACCAATCATTAGATGATTAGATGTGGTGGCTCCATTACTTTTCTTTCTTTTTTTTGCTTTTTCCCTGTTTTCACCTGGTGATCTGGCCAGTTATACACCCGCTGTATTGGAGCAAGCACAGGGGGCACATTTGGACAGCAGCAGTGTCGGTCTGGGGGGGGAGTGTAAGATGTACAGTAGTAACAGATTTAAATACACCAAGACGCCGAAACCCAGCTCCCATCTTCATAATCAGTTACAGCAAACAGTTTTTTCCTTTTTTTGGGATACAGGTTTTACATAAGTAAATAGAAGCTGATCATTGTAAGCACCCCTGTCAGTATTGTCTCATCCCTCTTACTGATACATTTGGAAGAGAGCTTATTCTTTTGAAAAACAACAGACTAATGCCCCGTACACACGGATGGATTTTCCGACGGAAAATGTGTGATAGGACCTTGTTGTCGGAAATTCCAACCGTGTGTAGGCTCCATCACACATTTTCCATCGGATTTTCCGACACACAAAGTTTGAGAGCAGGCTATAAAATTTTCCGACAACAAAATCCGTTGTCGGAATTTCCGATCGTGTGTACACAAATCCGAAGCACAAAGTGCCACGCATGCTCAGAATAAATAAAGAGATGAAAGCTATTGGCTACTGCCCCGTTTATAGTCTCGACGTACATATTTTACGTCACCGCGTTCAGAATGATCAGATTTTCCGACAACTTTGTGTGACCGTGTGTATGCAAGACAAGTTTGAGCCAACATCCGTCGAGAAAAAATCCTAGGATTTTGTTGTCGGAATGTCCGATCAATGTCCGACCGTGTGTACGGGGCATTACTGGTCAGATCACCAGATGAAAATAAAAGAAAAAGGGGCGCATGCGCGGAGCCACTCGAGATGGACATGTCTGAATAGAGCCCCACATCTGCCGGGACTAATACAGCCACGAAGCACCGATTCCCGACGCCCACAAACCGAATGGCAGCTCCCTCTTAGTCCCTAGGACCGCTGGACATCACTGCCATGGTCTTCAATGGTACCAAACCTAAGACAAAGCTGAAATCCATCAAGGAGGTGCTGGTGTGAACTCCTTCCAAGATGGCACTGCTGCTTACCTCAAGATCAGTCAGACAGCACATGCTGTACTCATAGAAGGGGACAAGGCTCCCAGCGACTGCAGCGAGCAGTGAGTCAGACACAGAATATGACATGACTCCCTTAGCCCTGCAGCATGACGGATCACAACCAGATCTACTGACCTGGAAAAAGGGAATGCTCACCAGAGCTCTCAAAAACACCTCAGACACCATAACTGAGAAGCTGACCCGCAAAATCGGAAATGGGCAAGCGAACCACAGTCCTGGAACACAGAGTTGAGGACCTGGATATTCTCACACACAACCATGCAGAAGACATGGAGACCCTTTGTGAAGAGAACCTAACCCTTCAGGCTCACCTGGAAGACTTTGAGTATAAAGCGTGGAGATCTAATGTTCACATAAGAGGGATCCCTGAGACCATTGTGGATCTTCAATCCACCATCACTGCGCTTTTTCAAGAGCTGGCTCCATCCCTATCAAATGGTTGGAGATGGACAGAATCCATAGATCCCTGGCCCCACAATCGGAAGAGAGCCCACCTCGTGACATAGTAGTGAAGCTCCACTACTTCCGCACCAAAGAACAGCTAATGAGGGCAGCCCGCAACAAAGACACCCTGGTCTTCCAAGGCCACCATTATTAAATAAAACCAAACAATAATTGCGCTATTACAGAAAATAATGTAAATAATAGCTGCTGGCATGTAACAAAGTGGTAGACAATGTACGAAAAAAATGAGATAAAAAACATGCAGCGCTCAAAAGGTGCATATAAATTAACAATTTATATCTGTGAGGAAGTGCTAAAAAGAAAAACTATACCCATGAAATAAGGTGACAGGTAAAAATCAAACGTGTAACCATATTATGAAAAAAGTCCATAGGTGTATAGGGTTTATTTTATCTCTTGTGATCACATTTTACTTATTGAAGTGCACTGTTTAGCACTTTTTCAGCTTTCAATAAAGCTTCTCTTTTTAACTGATTCATGCCCTATGTGGAGGATTTTTTTCTTATCTCCCCTCATGAACGGGAACTTGCTGAGCCCCAACTATTTCCACTTCCAAACCTCTTCCATCTGAGAGACCGGGAATCCCCATACCATCGTCCGGCGATTCTGATCCTGGATGCGACTCCCCGTCAGGACTCCCCCAGCCGGATACCTTTGGGATCGGTGTATCCCTCAAGCCTGTATGACACTCCACTATATGGTGACTGTGTCCACCTTTTCCGGTAAGGATATCCATTTCTACTGATTACAGTTTCCACTGTGAAATTAGAAGACCCATGTGCAGAGTGTCTCCGTATATAGAGTCCTCCCCAGCCCCCACTTTACGTGGAGGCACGAGACCATCTACGCCCATGAACCCCCATGTGCGTTTGGGACTAACAGATGATTCACTATACACCTATGGACTTTTTTCATAATATTGTTACACGTTTGATTTTTACCTGTCACCTTATTTCATGGGTATAGTTTTTCTTTTTAGCACTTCCTCACAGATATAAATTGTAAATTTATATGCACCTTTTGAGCGCTGCATGTTTTTTATCTCATCATTATTAAATATTCCAAGATCTCTCCCAACTCACCCTCACTAAACGTAAGGCAATGAAACCTCTACTGCTCATCCTGCAACAACACCGCATCACATACAGATGGAGATTCCCCTTTGCAGTCCGCTTCTCTTATAAGGGATCATCTCACCTCTGCAAATCTATGGAAGACCTCCAAGCTCCAATACAAGACCTCCAACTTACTCCTACCGACACCTCCTCTGAGGGATCCAGATGTCGGGCGGCCTCCACCTCCCCAAAGAAAACTCAAGACTCCCAGGATCGTCAAGAACAGACCGGTGTCCACAAAAGGGGCCATTTCACATCCCCAGGGCCTGCCCCAGAAGATTCCAGAGAAACAAGGTTTTAATTCAGGGTCTCTTTTTTTACCACACCTGGCTCTCCTAGCATACAAACAGGTGACACCCCTTGCTTTGTAAGTTTGCTCTGCCATTCTCTATCTAACCTGTTGATCACCATAACTTTCTATTGCGCCTAATTAAGGTAGGCTCGTTCACCCCTGGTGTTCCAACCTCTATCCCCCGGTTTGAGACCAATCCCGGTGTCCCACTCATTGGGATGGGCCCTGGTCTCTCTGATCTCACCTG
The DNA here is from genome assembly GCA_037952925.1 of Lithobates clamitans. Classification (NCBI taxonomy): domain Eukaryota; kingdom Metazoa; phylum Chordata; class Amphibia; order Anura; family Ranidae; genus Lithobates; species Lithobates clamitans. Next base: position 6,861,164 of record JBBGZY010000539.1, read on the forward strand.
AACACCAGGGATCCATGACTCTCTAACTCCATAGGCACCCTTGCCCCCCTCGGCCTGATTACAGACCAGAGGGGCCCAGACCTTCTACAATAGTTTAATGCAAAACATGTTAATCCCATGCTAGGTTGCATCTGACATTGTTCTATACTGAATTCTGTTTGCCTTTACCTGCAGTAGTGATGTTAGCCGTTAACTTTATCATTTACTCTAGCATCCTATTTCCCATTGTGACACCCCTGTATTTCAACTTCCCTCACCTCACATCATGCTGGAATCGATGGGTCTCCCTCTTGCCCAAACCAATCGGACTGAACCTCCTTTACAGCATCACTCTAAACTACATCTACAACTTTTCTCCCCACTTTAGCTGCTTTAATACCTTCTCTTCCCTTAACCCCTGGCCTCCCCCCACCCCCCCTTAGTGAGGTATCTCACACCCATATTAGTTGCTCCTAAAATCCTCTATTTCCCTTTCACATCTGATGATGGCATCCTTAAACATTATAACCCTAAATGTGCAGGGCCTCAACTCTCCAACCAAATGCACCAAAGCCTTTTGTTCATTCTTCTCACTCTCGGCCCATGTGGTTTGCCTCCAGGAGACGCATTTTTCTACCCACTCCACACCTAAATTCTTTGGTAGACAATACCCTCAAGTGTACACAGCCTCGGCATCTACTAAACAATGGAGGGCACTGGTGGCTTTCCATTGTACTACTCCATTTACACTCCTGGTGGAGACCAGAGGCTCAGAGACTCAGTTACTAGACTGCAAAGTCCCAATAGTCTCATACTATGCTCCCAATAAGAAACCCCTGTCATTTCTCTCCCACTTACTATCAGTTGTAGCCTCACACACTCAAGGTACTCTTCTAATATGTGGAAACTCCAACCAGGTCATCTACCCTCTCCTGGATAAGTCCCTGGTTCCATCCACTGCTCAATGTCTCACTTATCAACAGCTCCTAAATCAGCACTCCCTTCTGGACTCCTGGCGAGAACAAAACTTCGAAACAGCTCGCTTAGAGTTCAATCTTTTCCTCTATGAATTGGCGGAAATAAATACTTTGCAGATCACGCCATAAACTCTATATGAAAGCCAACAGATCAGACACATTTCTTGCACTAGCGCTACGCAAAGCAGACTTCACCCCTAAACCGGTACAGTTGAAGTTGACCAAAGACATATATTCCAGCAATATATGGAATAAGGACCAAGGACCAAATGGGATTCATCCCCTCTCGCCAATCAGGAGACAACATCAGAAGAGCCACACTTCTGGCTCATGCTGCTCGCACCTGCCATATACATTCTTGCTTCATCTCCCTAGATATTATTATTATTAATATTATTATATAAAATTTATATAGTGCCAACAGTTTATGCAGCGCTTTACAATGTGGGGGGGGGGACAGCACAATTACAGTACAGTTCAATACAGAAGGGACAGGAGGGCCCTGCTCATAGAGCTTACTTTCTAAAGGGAGGGGGTGGTGGTACAAAAGTTAATAGATGCAGGGAATTATTTGATGGGGCTCGGGGACAGTTGTTAGGTGGGTGTGGGATAGGCTTCCCTGAATAAGTGAGTTTTCAGCGAGCTCCTAAAGGTGGACAGGGTAGGGGCTGATCGGATATACTGGGGCAGGGAGTTCTAGAGGATAGGAGAGGCTCTGGAGAAGTCCTGAAGGCGAGCATGAGAGGAGGTAACAAGGGAGCTAGAAAGCAGGATGACCTGGGAGGCGTGGAGGAGACAATTTGGGCAATATCTGCAGATGAGTTTGGTGATGTAGCTGGGGGCAATGTTGTGGATGGCCTTGCATTTTGTGGTTAGCATTTCAAATTTTATACGGTGGGGTAGGGGAAGCTAGTGAAGGGATTGGCATGCTTTACTATCTGCCCGTTTTGGTAAGTGTGTTTGCCTTTTATTTCTAGCATAAGTCTACTATTTGTATTCCCCTCTACACTGAGTGTGGCTTACCATACTTATTATATTCTATAGGCAATTGTCGCATCTGCTCCTGACGAGTGAAGGTATTCACGAAACGCATGGAGCTACGAGTTTAATCTGATGCCACCTTGAGCTCCGAGTTTAATCTGATGCCACCTTTATACTAGCTATTTACCCATTTTTATACAAACATGTGATCACGGACACAGTTATCGAGCATACCACTCTTGCTACTTGTAGGCCATATCATTGCTCTATATGTCATTACTTTTATCATCATGTATCTGTTACGATATGTGTTTCATGGATATTTACCTCTGTATTTGTTATACCTACATTTGGTGCTAAGGATATATATGTATATATATATGAATGAATTTCCGCTTTTTATTAGTACGACTTTATGGAATAAAACTTTTTACTTTTACCTCCGCATTCCATCTGCTTCATTTAAAGTCCCAACTTCCCTTTGCTGTCACGGATCCGTTAGTGAGGTGTATTAGTCTAGCAGCAGCATTCATAATAGACGGAAGGGGTAATAGCTTGCGTAAGGGTAGGCCATTAAGGAGAGAGTTGCAGTAGTCAAGGCGGAAAATAATCAAGGAGTGAATAAGTTGCTTTGTGGTGTCAATAGTCAAGAAGGGACGAATTCTGGAGATGTTGTAGGGGTTAAAGCAGCAGGATTTAGCCAGTGATTGGATGTGGGGGCTAAAGGAGAGGTCAGAGTCAAGGATTACGCCCAGCACCCTGGCGTGTGTGGAGGGACCAATGGTTGTGCTGTTGATCTTAATTGTAAAGTCATGGTGGGGGGGACCGGGAAGGAAGAAATATAACAAGCTCAGTTTTAGAAAGATTGAGTTTGAGAAAGTGATGTGACATCCATACCGATATGTCATTCAGTAAGTTTGAGATCCATGAGGAGATTGAGGGGGTGAGTTAAGGAGTGGAGAGATAGATCCAGGTGTCATCGGCGTAGAAGTGGTATTGGAAGCCATGGAAGGTTATCAACTGGCCCAGGGAAGAGGTATAGAGTGAGAATGGGAGGGGCCCAAGGACAGAGCCTTGTTGTACCCCAGCAGAGAGAGGAAGAGGAGCGGAGTTGTAAGTGACACTGAAAGTGCACTGAGATAGGTATGAGGAGAACGAGGATAAAGCAGAAACTCAGAGGTCAAGGGAGTGTAGTCTGAGGAGGAGCATGTGGTCAACTGTGTCGTAGGCATCTAAGAGTATGAGTATGGAGTAATGGCCATTGGTTTTAGCAGTTAGTAGGTCATTGTGAGTTTTAGTAGGGCAGTTTCAGTGGAATGTTGTGGACGGAAGCCGGACTGTAGATGGTCGAGACTCATTCGGTCATGGACAAGGTGTTCGATGAGCTTGGAGGCAAATGGGAGCAGGGAGATAGGTCTTAAGTTATTCAAACAGGTAGGGTCTAGTGAGGGTTTTTTAAGTATAGGGGTAACCAGTGCATGTTTGAGCGGGGAAGGAAAGGTGCAGGAGGAGAGGGAGAGGTTGAAGATGTGGGTTAGGGAGTTTAGTATAGAGTGGGAAGGTGGTCGCCGTAATTGTGAGGGGACAGGGTCCAGGGGACAGGGTCCAGGGGACAGGTGGTGAGGTGGGCCATGGAGAGGAGTTTATCAACTTCATCTGTGGTAACTGGGCAGAAGAAGGAGAGTATTGAGTGTGGTGTTGGACCTGATGTGTTATGGGAAGGAAGATGAATGCTGGATATCTCCTTCTGAATTGTGTCGATTTTGCTTTTGAAATGGTTGGCAATCTGTTGAGCGGTAAGCAAGTTGGTGGGTGGAGGCAGTGGGGGGTGAAGTAAGGAATTAAGGGTAGAAAAGAGTTGATGGGGTTTTGATGAGAGTGGTTTGTTTAGCAATGTGGAAGCAGGAGTTGTATTTGAGAAGCGCAGATTTGTAGAGGGTAAAGTCTTGCAGGGATTTAGATTTACGCTATGCTCGCTCAAGAGCATGGCTGCATCTCTTGAGACTTCTAGTGTCATCTGTTTACCAGGGTTGTGGCAGATGGGGCCTGGTTCTGTGTGTAGAAAGAGGAGCAAGTATGTCTAGGGAGGATGACAGCGTGTTATTGTAGATGGAAGTGGTTAGGTCTGGGCAGGACAGAGGTGCAATTTTGTCGAAAAGGCCATCAGTAGCAGAATGAAGGGAAGGGTTAAGGTTGCAAAGGTTTCTGCGGGTAATGGTTTGTGGGTTGGCAGCATGGGATATTCGAAAGGCGTTCGACACACTTTCCTGGTCTTATCTAAATTCTGTCCTTCAACTATGGGGATTTTCTAAAATGGGTTTCTGCCCTTTATTAAAACCTGAAAGTCTTTGTGAGCTATTTGGGCTTCCACTCTGAGCTCTTCCCCACAGAATGAGGTACTCGACAGGGCTGTCCTCTTTAACCACTCCTCTTCGCCCTAACCATTGAACCACTGGCAATCCTGATAATATCCAACTCAAACATTCAAGGCCTGGAACTAGGGGGATATCAACACAAATTATGCCTATTTGTGGACGATGTCCTCATATTTTTAACCTCACCCTTGATCTCTTCTCCTAACTTGCTGGAGACTTTATCCCAATTTGGTAAGGCTTCCGGATTTATCATTAATCCCCAAAAATCGACCGCCCTAAATATCTCCTTACCGCCCAGTCTACAGGCCCAACTGATTGAAATTCTTCCTTTCCCCTGGGCTGCCTTTCATTTAATTTCATTTCATGCCTAGATATTAAACTTACGGCAAACCCAGCTGATCTTTATGCTGCCAGCTACCCTCCAATGCTATCCCACCTTACCAGCCTTCTGTCCAAATGGGCTACCCTACCTCTAGCATGGATGGGAAGAATTACGGTAGTCAAGATGTCGACACTTCCCAAAATTCTTTACCTTTTTAGAGTATTGCCCACACAAGTTCCTTCCTTTTATTTGCGCATTCTCCATAAACTCAAACCCCGTCTGCACAAACTCACTCTCTATATTCCCTGTATTAGACGCTGGATTAGTGTACCCAACTACATAAATTACTACTACACTGCACAACTTGCACAACTTCCCAAATACCACGCTGCTAGGGATATTCCATTATGGATAGCAATCGAATCAGTGGATAGTGACCCTCTCTCCACGGCTAACCTTCTGTGGCTATCATCATCACAGCGTCGGTCCATCACTATCCCTATTATTAGACATAGTCTAACCATTTGGGACAGACTTAAATCCCGTTTTGGCCTTCAATCCTCTCATAATCCCCTCTTGTCCTTCCTCCAAAACCCATCTTTCTACCTAGCTTGGACTGTGTTATTCACCTTTTCTGCCTGGTCTAATTCAGGATTAATCTGAGCCCATCACTTCTTTACCTTACAAACTATCACACCCTTTCCCACGCTTTGCGAAACGCATAATCTTCCCTGGCAGAACTCTTTAGATATCTTCAACTTAAGCATTTCTTCTCTTGTAATATACACCCTACCTCAACCACCCCAAACTTCACGACATTTGAAAAAGCCTGTAGCACTGACCCTCACAGACAAGGACTTATCTTGGACCTGTACGCTCAACTACTGGTGTACCCAACAATGGCCCCACCGACTTATGTTGAAAAATGGGAGAGGGACCTTAACCTCACTCTTAATACGGCAGACTGGTCACATATCTGGTAGGCCACTAAATCAGCTTCTCTGAACATCGTGGCTCTCAAAACCAATTATAAGGTGCTCACTAGATGGTACCTGGTCCCCGCCAGGATATCCAAATTTCTACCCGAGTATTCTCCAAATTGCTTCCGAGGCTGTGACACACCAGGCACCCATGCACACATACGGTGGGAATGCCCCATAGTTCGTACCTTTTGGATAGAGGTATTCAGGATCCTATCTACTTTGTTTGATTCACACCAGTCACCTGAGCCTGCAGTGGCACTCCTAAATAGCAAACCACAGGCTTTAGCGTTCCGCCAGTTTAAACTCTTACTCTTTGTCACAATTGCAGCTAACCCATAGCAAAAGCATGGAAATCCGCTTCAATCTGTATATTGGCCATGAAACATAGAATCACCCAAGCCATGATCCATGCTAAGACTGAAGCAGTCATACTACCTAACTACGAAAGACTCTGGAGGCCCTGGATCACCCACTTCTTACCCCCAGACCTGGATGACTCCCTTATACTTTCCTAGTGGAGTTCATGCACCCCTCCCACCTAATACGAGAATGTATACACAGTCGCGGGACTTGAGATCCTCTCTAGGGAACTCTTTTCCTTCACCACCCCTATTCTTTCCCAAACGCTACTCCCTTACCCCCCCTTTTTTCCCTCCCCCTGCTCTTCAGGCTTATTTGATACACCTACTCCTCCAACTGTTCCCACACCCGAGGGCCCTTGCAGCCCGCTATTCTGAAACCTAAATGGTAAAGATATAGGCCTTCCTCTTTCTCCTTACACTCTTACTTCTACTTTAAAACTTGTGGGATGGATGATGAGATGTATCCACCCACTGACCTTCTCACCATAGTATATTTTGTACATGACCTTGGGAACAAGGCCACACTACACGCTGGCTACTCTATACAGAGGAGCCCATCTGGACGAATGGCTGTGATTGTCCTCTGGACCTATTTACTCACTGTTGTTTATAAATTAACCCTTTTTTATGGTCCTTTACTGACCTACTATGTTAGAAGCAAACCTCCTATTTGGTACAGGCACCTTAAGCCATATGGCTTCTTCTACTTGAAGGTCATGTATACTCCTGTTATTATATACAGTCTGTTGTTTGTTTATGACTTGCCTATTACAAATGTAATGCTCTCTTGATGTATTTTGCTGACTTGTTTCAACAATAAAATACTTGAACAAGAAAATAAAAGAAAGAAAGTCTAAAAAAAGAAAACAAATGCAGCCATCTCATCTAAGAATTGGTAGGTTGCGATATAATAAATGTTTGCTTTTAGATTTAATACTGCTTTAAGTGTTTTTCAGTTTTGTAATGAGATATTTCTGTATGTAATTCATTATAATCAATACAAAATGTAAGTACAATATATGACAGATGCCTAATACATTCATCAGATTTTTTTTTTGTAATAAATATGAATATGAGCTTGGTTACTGATTATTGGCCTTACTAATATTACTTATTTAAAGTTTAATTTGTGTATATATATATATATATATATATATATATATATATATATATATATATATAAATATATATATATAGTATCTCACAAAAGTGAGTGCATCCCTCACATTTTTGAAAATATTTTATTATATATTTTCATGTGACAACACTGAAGAAAAGACACTTTGCTGCAATGTAAAGTAGTGAGTGTACAGCTTGAATAACAGTGTAAATTTCCTGTTCCCTCAAAATAACTCAATACACAGCCATTAATGTCTAAACCACTGGCAACAAAAGTGAGTACACCCCTAAGTGAAAGTGTCCAAATTGGACCCAATTAGCCATTTTCCCTCCCCGTTGTCATGTGATTCATTAGTGTTACAAGGTCTCAAGTCTGAATGGGGAGCAGGTGTGTTAAATTTGGTGTTATCGCTCTCACTCTCTCATACTGGTCACTGAAAGTTCAACACCTCATAGCAAAGAACTCTCTGAGGATCTGAAAAAAAGAATTTTTGCTCTACTCAAAGATTAGAAGCTAAGGAGAATCTGTGAAGGCTGTTTGGATGCCAAGGTGGCACTTTTTGCACGTTTTTAAGATTTTGATGTAAGTGTAATGATTTTAAATCTTTTTAATAAAATCTTGCAGTATTACACTATATGTCCCCTTTCCTTCATTTGTATACATGTCCAAACTTTGTTACAACAGTCGTTCTCTGATCGTGTAAAGTGTGTAGGACCCTGACCATGTGGTGGAGGATAGAAGATTCCATTCCCTAAAGGCACGATACACCAACCTATTCCGGTGGACGGAAAACACCATCTTGATATACAGGCTTACATACCACCTTCATCTGGTGAGTGGGGACCCAGGAGGGGAGTGATTGCACTTTATCTGCACTATATTGGCACAGGAAGTCACCAGAAATATATTCCAATGTGTCACCAACCCTGTATTTCACATTTGATGAACTTTATTGATTACACTTTATCTGTATTATATTGGCACTGAGCACTTTATTTTGTTATACATTCCTATTATGTATACACATGTACATATTATGATACACATGTTGATATTTGTATACATGCATATTAGTAGTTTATAGGCACAGTGCTGAGTTTAAAAATGTTTTGCCACTTTTTCTGGGGTACTTACCATGCACTACAGCAGCAGCCCTACACCTTTTATTTTATTTCCACAGTGCGGGTCTTGAATTACAATTTTTTGCATCTACTTAAAGATTGCCTAGGCTATAAGAAGCTTGCCAAGACCCTGAAACTGAGTTGCAGCATGGTGGCCAAGACCATACATAGGTTTAACAGGACAGGTTCCACTCAGAACAGGCCTCGCCATGGTCGACCAAAGAAGTTGAGTGCATGTGCTCAGCATCATATACAAAGGTTGTCTTTGGGAAATAGACAACCTGTCAGTGTTGAGACTATACCCCACACACTGCTACAAATTGGTCTGCATGGCTGTCATGGAGGAGTGGAAGAGGACTCCAGTGGCAACCTGTGAAGCTCTGGTGAACTCCATGCACAAGAGGGTTAAGGCAGTGCTGGAAAATAAGGGTGGCCGCACAAAATATTGAGCTCTTTGGGCTCAATTTGGATATTTTCACTTAGGGGTGTATTCACTTTTGTTGCCAGTGGTTTAGACAGTAATGGTTGTGTGTTGAGTTATTTTGAGGGGACAGCAAATTTACACTGTTATACAAGCTGTACACTCACTACTTTACATTGTAGCAAAGTGTCATTTCTTCAGTGTTGTCACATGAAAAGATATAATAAAATATTTACAGAAATGTGAGGCGTGTACTCACTTTTGTGAGATACTATATATATTTATATACATGTGACATACAGTATATATACTGTATCAGGGATTCCTACTTTTTTTTGTTCTTCTTAAACTGCTGTTTGTTTCCCCAAGTCCTTTCCAAATGGATTCCCGCATTGGGGGGGTTTGCACCCATTATAACCACCAGATGTTCTGTTGTGAAAAACTACAGCTACAGCACTTTCAAACCTTTAAAAATAGTTAACCATTGGTGTTTATCTCACCAAAAATGTAATACTATTGCAGGGGATGCCTAAACAATGACTTGTATCTTAGTTCAGAATTCTAAGAAAATCAGCGAGCCAATTATTGTGGTATTTTTTCTTTTTATAGGTGGGAGGGGATTTCAAGTTTCTTAAAATACTTTTATATGGCATCTATAGTAAATGTACTTCCTCGTTGATGTATCCGATGACTGGAGCACTGCCTCCACCCTGATCTGCACAGTCATAATGCTACATCCTGTAGACTGGGTGATGCAGCCACAGTAGATCACCCCAATTTCTGCACCTTCACACCTCATATCAGTCCTTATTCCTGCAGCAAAAAATGTCAGGGGGGCAGAGGATGGGAAGTCAGCAGGGCAGCAGATAGGGTCAACAGTTTGTAGTATAGTGTACAGAGTCCAGCAGGGCAAAGAATGGGAGGTCAGCACGGGAGTGTACAGGGGTCAACAAAACAGGGGACATGGGTCAGCCGGGTTGAGAACAGGATTCAGCGGGGAAATCAACAGAGGCAATCAGGACAGGGGTCAGCAGGGCAGAGGACAGGGTGTCTGTGGGGCAGAGGACAGGGGTCAGTGGGGCAGTGCACAGGGGTTAGCAGTGTAGAGGATGGGGCAGGGCAGGATAAAAGAATCAGTAGGGTAGGACAGCCATATGACCGCATCAGCAGGGCATAGTACATGGGTCAGTGGGGCATAAGTTGACATCAGCAGGGCATAGGATGGGGTCATTAGGGAAGTGGACAGGGGTCAGCAGGGGGCATAGGATGCATCAGCAGGGCAAAGACAGAGGTCAGTGGGGCATTGACTGGGGTCAGTTGGGCACAGGATGAGGTCAGCAGAGAAGAGGACAGGGGTCAGAAGGGCATAGGATGGTGTCTTCAGGGCATAGGACAGGGGTCAGCGGGACATAGGATGGGTTCAGCAGGAAATAGGACAGGGGTCAGTGGGGCATAGGGTGGAGTCAGTGAGTCATATGACAATGGTAAGAAGGAGATAGGACAGGGGTCAGCAGGGCATAGAACAGGGGTCAGTGGGACTGAGGTCAGGTTTAGCGGGGCTGAGGATGGGATAAGCAGGGAACAAAACAGGGTCAGCAGGGCAGAATATGGGGCAGCAGGGCATAGAACAGGGGTCAGCAGGGCAAAGGATAGGTCAGCAGGGCAAAGGATGGCATCAATGGGACATAGGACAGGGGTCAGCAGCACATAGGTCAGGGGTCAGCGAGCCATAAGATGAGGGAAGAGGATAGGGGCAGCAATGGAAGAGGACAGGGGTCAGCGGGGCATAGGACAGGGGTAAAAAAAAATAGGACAGAGGTCAGAAAGACATAGGACAGGGGTCAGCAGGAAATATGACAGGGCAGAGGACAGGGTTCAGCAGGGCAGAGGATGGGGCCAGCAGGGCAGAGGATGAGGTCAGCTGGGAAGAGGACAGGGGTAAGCATGGCATAGGATGGTGTCATTGAGGCATAGGATGAGGTCAGCAGGAAATAGGACAGGGGTCAGTGGGGCAAAGGATGGGGTAGCAGGGAAGAGGACAGGATCAGTGGAGCATAGGGTGAGATCAATGGCGCATAGGATGAGGTTAGCAGGCACAGGATGGGGGTCAGCAGGGAAGAGGATGGGACCAGCGAGGCATAGGGCAAGGGTCAGCAGGATATAGGACAGGGGTCAGCAGGGCATAGGACAGAGGTGAACAGGGCATAGAATAGGGGTCAGTGGGACTGAAGACAGGGTTAATGGGGCTGAAGACAGGATCAGCATGGAACAGAACGGGGTCAGCAGGGCAGAGGACGGGGGTCAGCAGGGCATAGGCTGGTATCAGCGGGACATAGGACAGGGGTCATCAGGACATAGGACAGGGGTCAGTGGGGCATAGGGCGGGGTCAGCAAAGAAGAAAATAGGGCTCAGCAGGGAAGAGAACAGGTGTCAGCAGGGCATAGAATGGCATCAGCTGGACATAGGACAGGGGTCAGCAGGATATAGAACAGGGATCAGTGGGGCATAGGGTGGTATCAGCATGGAAGAAAACAGGGCTCAGCAGGGAAGAGGATAGGGGTCAGTGGGGCATAGGATGGGGTCAGCGGGGCATAGGACAGGGGTCAGCAGGGCAAAGGGTCAGGGGTCAGCGGGGCATAGGATGAGGTCAGCAGCAAAGAGGATAGGGTCAGCAGGGAAGAGGACAGGGGTCAGCACGGCATAGGATGGCCTTAGCAGGACCTAGAACAGGGGTCAGAAAGACATAGGACAGGGGTCAGTGAAGCTGAGGACAGGGTCAGCAGGGCTAGGAATAGGGTCAGCAGGACAGGAGTCAGCAGGGCAGAGGATAAGGTAGCAGGGCAGAGGATAAGGTCAGTGGGGAAAAGGTACAGAATGGGGTAGCAGGGCATGGGAGAGGGGTCAGTAAGGCAGAGGATGGGATCAGCAGGGCAAGGATAGTGTCACTGCTGGCAGGGCTCTTAGCAGTGCTGCTCTTTCCACACTGCACACAGCTGAGATTGGATTCTTTTACAGACATACCCTCAAATTGCACAGTATATAGCTGTCTGTTACAGCTCTGCTGCCTTCCCAATCTGAGGATTTCATAGGTCAGAAGTGCAACAGCCAGCTACACACTGTGCAGATTGTCCATACAAGAATTCAATCTCAGCTTGCAGTGTAGGAGCAGCTCTGCTGCATGTCCTTTGTGAGGCAGAGTGCAGTCCGAGGATGGGGGGAGAAGCTCACTGACCCAGGCACAATATCCATGGGGGGCGCACCACCCCCTAGATCCTGCCGTTAACACTGCTTGCCGAGTGAGGTGGGTGATAATAGAGACAGGCAGGACATCCACAACCTCTGGCCAGGTTTGTTGATGTCTGGCATGCTAGCCGGGGATCGGCGACCCCTGCTGAGTAGATGTAAACCCTTATGCCTCGTACACATGATTGGACATTCTGACAACAAAATCCTTGTTTTTTTTCCGATGGATGTTAGGCTCAAACTTATCTTGCATACACACGGTCACACAAAGTTGGTTGGAAATTCTGAACGTCAAGAAAGCGGTGACGCACAACACGTACGACGAGCCGGGAAAAAGGAAGTTCAATGGCCAGTGCGGCTCTTCTGCTTGATTCCGAGCATGCGTGGAACTTTGTGCGTCAGAATTGTGTACACATGATTGGAATTTCCAACAACGGATTTAGTTGTCGGAAAATTTGAGAACCAGATCTCAAATTTTGTGTAACAGAAATTCCGATGGAAACTGTCTGATGGAGCCTACACATGGAAGGAATTTCCGACAAAAGGCTCCCATCGAACATTTTCCGTTGGACCGTGTGTACGAGGCATAACACTGCGCTTACAGTTCCTTGTTCTGCTTTTTGTTCCTTGTACTGCAAAAGGCTGATACCAAGTCAAATTCAGGTACTTGCACTGCTTATAGTTAAAAAATACATTTAATGATGTATCATTGAATGAAGAGCTGCCTTCCTTTGTATCCTTTATATTTGCCTTGATTTCAGCTTTAATAACATTAAATTTCAAAATGGCTTTATATATATTTTTTTTATGAAAGTGGAGTTTTCCTTAAAACTGAGGCATTTTCAAGAATCATGAAAATCCTATCAATGTAGCTATAAAGTGATTTTGACAAGCCTAAGGCTCCATTCACACTATGGCGTTTTGGATCGCAGGGGGAATCGCAGGGATTCTGGGTGACAGTGCCATTAAAAATAACAGGGATCACAAGGGCATCCCATGATTTGCGGCAATTCAGATTCACAGGCAGATGCAATCTGCAGCGCCATAGTGTGAACGAAGCCTTAATGTGTCAAACACTCTTTGGGGGTAGAAATGTAACAAATGCTGCAAACATTGACTTGAACTTCATCCAACTTTATATTGACTTTCTGGTAATCTAAACGTTTGCAAATTAGAGAAAAACAGCATACAATCATCCTTGGTACTGTGAATTAGTGCAGAACTTTTTTTTTTTTAATTGTAGCCCAGTTCTGTAAATACATTTTCTTGCTTTAGTTTTCTTCAGGACAATAACTATTGACAATACACCAATGTAAATCCAATGAACCCATAACGACAAAGACATTGACCGAAAGAAAAATATAACTTGCAGAGTGGAAATACAGTTCCAAGGGGAATTTTTTCTTGCCCTAAGGTTGCTCAATATTAAATGTGATGACTGATAAAAAGAGAAGAATTCCATTTTTGGCTTCTTAACAAGTTTTCTTTTCTTAAAATGTTTTTATGCAGCATGTTCCAATGGACCAGTTGAGGATGTTATTAACCTCAGGGTCTAAAACTAAAACACAGAGGTATTGAAATTCAAAAGAAAAGGCAAAATGCCTAGAACAGTCTCCTATAAAGCACACTTATGATTACGTCTCTTGGGGTCATTTATCAAAGGCCAAAGAGTGATTTATATAAGCAAAACTAGTGCAGTTTCAGCCATTTTTGTATCATGTTTTTGACTGGCTTTACAAAACAAATAAAAACAAAACATTGCTTGGTACTGCACAATCCTAATATCTAGAAAAGGTGCTCCTTTTCTGCTTAACAGGGGTGAACCTTTTTTGTTTAAATTATATAAATACTTATAGAGGTAATATAGTGTATAGCATAGTCTTAGGTAATAACTATTTTTTATTTAGGATAACCAATATAGTTGGGTGTTGGATTTGCTGACCTCTCCTTCCAAAAATGCTTTGGTTGCTGATTAAACAGCTTTGGGATTTTTGGAGTTGCTGACCTGAACAAAAGCCTCTATCAGGATTTCAGATTTGCATCTAACTTTCTAATTCAGAGGCTTGTTCCAGGCCACTGAAAATACAAAAGACTCAAAGTCAGGGACAGTCAAGCAACTATCATTTAGAGATGGAAGCAATGGCAGTCACTTTATTTCTCCTGCTACAGTTTTTCTTGAATATACAATGCCTTGTAAAGTATTCAGACATTTGACATATTTTCTTATTCCACTGAGCAACAAACCTTACAGTATTGGTTGTCTATGATCTTTTTATTTTTTTCAAAGCACCTGAGCTCAAAAAATATTTTTTTTTACTCCCTCATGCCACCACAGGTGTTTCACTATCACCAGCTAACCAGCTACCTCAGATCCTGCTTCAGCCCGCGCCAATACTCTTGTCAACGCTCATTTATTGATGCACTAATAGATGGGGACCAGTACTCCATATCAGAGATATACTCCAACCTCATCACCCATGAGGCTTCACAATACTACATTGTTCCCTTCAAACCCTGGATCTCTATCCTTGGCAACCAAGACGCACCGAAAAAAGATCCTTGCGGGGTATCAAAAAAATCCGCTCTCTGGTATTATGCCTTTTCATCTGTGATACCTTGCAGGCTTCCTCGTCAACGTCTATCTGTGCTTCTCCTCCTCAATGGGTCCATATCTACCTTCTGACAGCTCGCAGGGCAATAATGCAAGCTTGGATACACCCTTCCTCGCCTCAAATTGCCTCGGTAAAACAACCACTCTTAACCCTATTTTACATTGAGAAATTAGACACTATCAACCAACATTCTACTTCACTTAAACACTTTATTGCAAGATGGTGTCGCTTCATGGAACACTCTTTCTCTCCAGAAGAAATCTCTTCTCACATGACTCCCATCCGCTATACGGACTGATACCTGCTTGCAGACCTTGCTAATACTCTGGGTAAACTTAGGATCCAGGACACCTACAATGCCTTAACCCCTCATATCCCCTCCCCAAGGCATTCCACCTAATCTATGTGATTAAGTAGTAAATTATTTGATGTGAAATGTTTGATAGTTCTTCATAATTTTATTAATCTTTCTACCTGTTTCCGGGGTGAATGTTCACCTGCTTCTACTCCTTTGGCCACCCCTTTGGCAGAACCACCAGTTGGTTACTCTTGTCGGACCACATACTGTGTTATTAGTTATCTTGTTAATGTTTGTAGGCTCCAAAACACTCAGTTTTATCCTGCTTACTAGGTAGAATTATGTCTTTTACTTTGTTGCCTTCGCTTGCAGACTACTCCTGCTTCAACTAATCTTGAAACTTTATATGAAAATTGAATATATATATATATATATATATATATATATATATATATATATATATATATATATATATATTGGGGACGGAAAGTATTCTGACCCCCTTAAATTTTTCACTCTTTGTTATATTGCAGCCATTTGCTAAAATAATTTGAGTTCATTTTTTTTCCTCATTAATGTACACACATAACCCCATATTGACAGAAAAACACAGAATTGTTGACATTTTTGCAGATTTATAAAAAAACAAAAACTTAAATATCACATGGTCCTATGTATTCAGACCCTTTGCTATGACACTCATATATTTAACTCAGGTGCTGTCCATTTCTTCTGATCATCCTTGAGATGGTTCTACACCTTTATTTGAGTCCAGCTGTGTTTGATTATACCGATTGGACTTGATTAGGAAAGCCACATACCTATCTATATAAGACCTTACAGCTCACAGTGCATGTCAGAGCAAATGAGAATCATGAGGTCAAAGGAACTGCCTGAAGAGCTAGAGACAGAATTGTGGCAAGGCACAGATCTGGCCAAGGTTACAAAAAAATTGCTGCTGCACTTAAGAGCACAATGGCCTCCATAATCCTTAAATGGAAGACGTTTGGGACGACCAAAACCCTTCCTAGAGCTAGCCATCTGGCCAAACTGAGCTATCGGGGGAGAAGAGCCTTGGTGAGAGAGGTAAAGAAAAACCCAAAGATCATTGTGGCTGAGCTCCATAGATGCAGTCGGGAGATGTGAGAAAATTGTAGAAAGTCAGTCTTCACTGCAGCCCTCCACCAGTCGGGGCTTTATGGCAGAGTGGCCCGACGGAAGCCTCTCCTCAGTGCAAGACACATGAAAGCCCGCATTGAGTTTGCTAAAAAACACCTGAAGGACTCCAAGATGGTGAGAAATAAGATTCTCTGGTCTGATGAAACGAAGATAGAACTTTTTGGCCTTAATTCTAAGCGGTATGTGTGGAGAAAACCAGGCACTGCTCATCACCTGTCCAATACAGTGCCAACAGTGAAGCATGGTGGTGGCAGCATCATGCTGTGGGGGTGTTTTTTAGCTGTAGAGACAGGACGACTGGTTGCAATCGAGGGAAAGATGAATGCGGCCAAGTACAGGGATATCCTGGATGAAAACCTTCTCCAGAGTGCTCAGGACCTCAGACTGGGCCAAAGGTATACCTTCCAACAAGACAATGACCTTAAGCACACAGCTAAAATAACAAAGGGGTGGCTTCACAACAACTACGTGACTGTTCAAGAATGGCCCAGCCAGAGCCCTGATTTAAACCCAATTGAGCATCTCTGGAGAGACCTAAAAATGGCTGTCCACCAACGTTTACCATCCAACCTGCATCTTTCCCAAAAAGACTCATGGCTGTATTAGATCTAAAGGGTGCTTCTACTAAATACTGAGCAAAGGGTCTGAATACTTAGGACCATGTGATATTTCAGTTTTTCTTTTTTAATAAATCTGCAAAAATGTCAACAATTCTGTGTTTTTCTGTCAATATGGGGTGCTGTGTGTACATTGATGAGGGGAAAAAATGAACTTAAATGATTTTAGCAAATGGCTGCAATATAACAAAGAGTGAAAAATTTAAGGGGGTCTGAATACTTTCCGTCCCCACTGTGTATATATATATATATATGTGTATATATATATATATATATATATATATATATATATATATATATATTTTTTTTTTTTTTTTTTTTTTTTTTTTTTAATGCATAATTAAAAAAATATTAAAAAGAGTAAAAAAAGTGAAATATGCTGTTTGAAAAAGCATTAAATAAAGTGCCTAAGGTAAAAATTGTACTGAAGTGCACATGCCTTGTTAGACTTTAGAACAATCCTTGTATCTTTGTAGAGCCCCTTGGATGTTATGCCCAAACTGTACACACGGCTTTGCCCTTTCTTCAGTTTTAAATTGTATTTCCCCACACCAAGTTTGGAATGCAGAGGGTGATCTCCTTCCTAAAACTATTGCATGTCCATGTTCTGTGTACTGTGGGAGACCAGATATATTGAATGCAGGGTCCTGGGTTTAGTAACATGTAGGTATAGTAATTTAAATTTTAATGAAAAGCTTTTATTTATTTGTTTTACATGTTTGCAAATCTGCTACTTTTTTTTAACCCATCCCATTATAGGATTCTTTCTAATTTTTTGAATTTCTGAGCTCAGATATGTAGGCAGTAAAAGACTAATTCCAGGTGTGGATATTTTAAACACAGTTACATTGGTCCAGTTTGGATTTATGTAACTACATATATACCAAACCTGGCCCATGAAGTTGGAAATGACTGAAGACCCCACTGCTTCAGTGATCTATACTTGCTTCTTGGTCCTGTGCTGTGAAGCTGTTCTTCTGCATTCTGAACACAGGAAGTCAGCTGCTCTGCATGGGCACCATTCCAAGAATGCTATGTATTTTCAGATTGGATAAGGTGGAGAGGTGGAGTGGTGACATGATGCTCTCCACCTCATTCATTCAGAGAATGCATTTATTCAAAAAATGGAAAGCATTCCCTGAATGGCACCCGTGCCAAGCGGATGACCTCCTGTGCTCAGGATGCAGCAAAGCAGCTGCTCAACATGGGACCCAGAAGCAAGTGGAGATCACTGGAGTAGAGATTACTGGTGTCTACTTCAGGGCTTTCCAGTCTCCAGCTTTAGGAGGATTAGCAGGTATTGTATACACATAGTTACATTGGTTCAAGATGGACCAGTGTAACTATGCATACAATATCCATACCTGGAATTCTTCTTTAACAGCATGAAATGTCTTAATTTAGTAAAACATTGTTAGTTTTTTTTTTGATATACAGTAAGAGATGGGCTGAATTTTCTTTTTTTAGTTTTAGTTAGAGTCAGGAAGGTGCATGCTGGTGCATGCTGAGTTGGTGATGTCACAAGGAGGCGGTGCCACCTGGTATGGTTCAGGGGGGGTGCTCACTCGTCCCCTCCTTTTCCTGACCTGCCAGGCTGCATGTTTGGACAAGGGTCTGGTATGGATTTGGGGGGGGACCCTATGCTTTTTTATTTACATTTTGGTGTGGGGTACCCCTTAAAATCCACACCAGACCCGAATGGCCTGGTAGGGACTGCGGGGGCCCACACGGTTTTGTTAAAGAAGTTGAAGGAACCAATATATGGAGTTCATCCCTTTACACTTTCCTATTGTCAGTATGTCCCTTATCATCTCATAAACAGTGCAAAATATTTGATTGGCCACTAGTGCTGCCCCTCTTCCCTCTCCCAATCTGAGCGCTGCTATAAAACTATAAAACTACAGGAGGCAAATACCAAGTCAAATTCAGACAATTGCAACACTAATTATATTTAAAAATATATGTATTGATTTTAAATAAATATATGAAAACATTTATTTATGTTTTTTCATGTGCTGCCTGGTATTCAACTTGAACCTACTTGTGCATGCTAATATTTTGTAGAAGATTTTACATTTCCAAAGTCCCTGAAATAACCAACTTTATATAGCATAGCATAAAATGTATTATAATCAAGGAGAAAAGTCACATTTAAATACAATGACACACTACCTGCTCTTACGCACAGTCAGCACTTTTTTTTTCTTTTAAACCATAGCTCAGGGAATCCCAGTCTTATGAATATCCATTTATGTCTAGCATTTTGAAAATGCAGAGCCAGACTTGTAAAAGCAAATCTGTTCTCTGCTCCTCAATATATTACATACAGTAATTACCAATGAATAGATAAAAAGTACAAAGTAGATAATATTTTCCTGACAGCCTTATAAAACCCATCATAATAGAACTATTTTAAAAATGGTTCCAAGGCAGCCCTACAAGTAGTATCAAACTTTGAAATGACATGTCTAAAAAAACATTAAACATCATTTTCATGGTCTTCTTCTACTTGTCAAACATCATTTAGACTTTTATTTAAAGTGGTAGTCTACTATTTTTACAAATGCGTGTTATAAGGCAACACAGTGAAATAACATTTCATAAATAGCATTGACTACATGGTGTGCTCCACTATTCTTGTAAAGGCTTTAGAATTATCAGCTATAGCTCACAAGGAATGTTCAAACAAAATGGGGGTGTAATGGGTCGTGTAAACCTAATAAACATGGTTCTACTCCCCAAGTTCCTATACGCTTTGTGGCATGCTCCAGTCTACCTACCCCTTAGAATATTTAAATCTATAGAAGCTATCCTTAACTCCTTTGTGTGGGGCAAAACCCGACACAAACTGTCATGGCAAGTGCTGAAGAACCCCACTGATCTAGGGGGCACAGCGCTACCTGACTTCAACCTTTACTATCTGGCAGCGCAACTATCACACTTCTATTATCTAGATACACATGACAAAGACCACTACCTGGCCCTAGTATGCTCCCCATACACTCGCTTACACACCCACCCCTTCCAAATTATCTTCAGAGACACAGCGGACCCCTGGGTGTTGGGAAGCCGCAAAGGACTACTGTATAACCATTGTAAAATTTGGGAAGTGGTGAGACACAGACTGAAAATGCCACCCACACACTCACATACACCACTTTGGGACAACCCAGGCCTAAAAGAATAATTATCCATACCAGACCACAACTTATGGCTCACCCACGGTGTGAGGAGTTTATCAGATGTTTATTGTGGTACTACCCTGAAATTGTTTCAACAACTTAAGGATGAATATAATCTCCCCAATTCCATGCATTTCCGCTACCTCCAGCTCCGCCACACCCTCCAGGCTCAATTTCATGATAATCTTCCTAACCTAGAGCAACTGGATATTCTAAGTATAATAATGGGGCAAGACTCCTTAAAACTAATTTCAGTATTTTACAATTCTCTTCTCCGCCCCATAGCTACGTCACTTGCCTATAGATTGAAAAATTGATGGGCTGGCGACGTGGGGGAGAAGAAGGATGACGACTGGGAGGATGCACTAGACACCTGTAAGAAAGTCTCTACTAGGCTCTCAGACCACCTCACACAAATATATATTATACACAGATCTTATCTGACCCCCCTTCGCCTGGCCAAATACAGACCTAACCATAACCCACTTTGCCCCAGATGTGACAGTCCTTCTAGCACCTTCTTCCATCTCTTATGGTCGTGCCCAGTAATACAAGACTATTGGTCCCACATAGTGCAATTTATACATGATGAGATGAGTCACCCCTGACGTTATGCCCTAAACAATGTTTACTGGGAGTGTTCCCAGACCCAGACTCAGACAAATGTCACATTTTATTCCTACAGGAATTATTATTCACAGCTAGATTACTTATAGCGAGAAAATGGTTAAGGGTAACACCACCGACACTCCAGGACTGGATATCTGCCATTAATACTGTTTTACCCTACAAAAAAGAAATCTATGTCCATAGAGGCTGTCCAGCCAAATAAATTGACAATGGAAAAAAAGATAAGCATATTCAACATAACAGAGTAATCGCAGATTCAAATTAGTAAAAAATCTACAACAACGCTCTACAGCATAAACATGTAAGGATCATTGAGGAGGGTGACCCAGTCATCCTGCTAAATGCACAGTATACAAGGAGGAGCACTTCCTGCCTATGCAGTCCATGGCTGCTACACCCTCTCAAACTTTTTAGGATAGTTCCTGCTGATGTAGGTTAATTCATGCATGGAAAGAGCAGCATTAATAGACTTTTCCCAGGAGGCTATGGAGGGAGGGGAACGAGAATTCCACTGAAGTATAATTTCTGTTTTCGCATAGTAAAATAAGTAAGAAATGAATAACTTAGTGTATCTAGGGCTCAGCTCAGCATCCTGGATTAACAGCAGTTCAGGAGTGATTGGGATGGCCAGCTGAAGGCCATGATTTATAAATTCAACCACCTCTCCCCAGAAACAGGCCACCCTCGGGCATCCCCGGAACATATGTAGATATGTACCAGTTGCTTCTCCACAGGGAATACATTCTGGTGATCTCAGGGGAAATATTCTATGCAGTCTCTGGGGCATGTAGTAGATCCTATGTAGGAATTTAGTAAGCTTATTTTGTAGTTTTTTACAAACTGTATATAGAGAAAAGTGGCAAATACAAAGCCATCAATATAAACCCAAGTATTTGTTACAAGGCGACCATACAATCAGATCAGAGTGGTCAGAAAAGAAATACAACAAAATTAAAACAAAACGCTATACATTTGTGTGCCTGAGAGACAAATATGGTACAGAAGATAAGCCAACATCAGACAAAATAAACCTCTTTCATACAGAATAGCGAACAGACATAACAAAACAAAAGAAATTATTGCCTTGTAGTCAGAAAAATTGGTTACTTTTGGCTGTCCAATCATCCCAATGAAGTTATTTTTTTTTTAAATGCAGCTGAGAGTAAACAAATCATTGTTAAAATGTAACATAGTCTGGTGAAACTGAAAATAGACTTGTGCAAAACATTCAATAGGTATTACACTTCCCTGTGTAAGACAGCCAGATAGGTGGAGGATGGGGTAAGGATGTGCTAATGGGCTAATGTCACTGGAAGTCTCCACCTTGAACCCATGGTGGCAACAGGAGTGGCAAAACTGTCATTATAGTGCCACAACTATAGCGCGTGGGGTAAAAGTATGGATGATAACACTCCCATAAGGAAAACATCTTTAGTTATACAAATCCATAAAGCTGGTAATTATTACTCAAAAGAGGAACTGCAGTCTGCTCACATAATTTGTAATATAAACATCTTTGCCATTATGAAATTTACCTCCAACAAGTTTGCATATTATTTTATATACTGTGATTCTGTACTTGACAAATATGCTGCAGAAATCTCCCTCCACTGAGTCTGGCTGCATCCATTTTAACAGTGGGCATCTGAAGCTGCTGCCTGTTCACTCCTAGCTCTGCAGCCCTGCAGTCCTCATTGGCCCTCTTATGACTCACCCCCCTCCTTTCCTGGCAAACTCTCACGAGAGTGAGCGAGAGAGCTGTGCATGATGTCATAAGCCTAGGCTTTTTACCAGACAAGAAACAGGAAGTGGGCTATATAAGGTATTTTTACTGGCAGGAAAAGAATGTTTTACTATCCAAAGTTAAAACAAGAAGATTTAATAGATGGAAAGATGAAAAAAATGACTTTAATTGGTTATTTGATTAGGTGTTCTTTAGAGTGAAATGTGTAGGAAGATTTACTCCTCATGTTGTACCAGCTTTATGGATTTGTATAACTAAAGGTGTTTCTCTTATGGGAGTGTGGTTATCCATTATTTTCTGTACATTTGGTAATGAGCTAGACATGTACCCGTTATTTTGTGGGCAAAATTGGACCAGTCTAGAGTGGTAATGAAAGCAAGGGAGACTGTTTTAAGGCCCCCGAGCTCATGGGACTGTGACAGCAATGGAGTTTCGAGGCTCCCCTTTAGTTTAAATTGGTCGGTTAGGTAGGTAGGTAGGTGGGCGGAGTTAGGCTTCATGTAGGGAGGTAACCAAGGGTTATTTCGGCTGACCTTTGGGACTATTCCAGAAGGCAATGTCACGTGACCTGGAATTTTCTAGAAGGGGGAAAAACCCTATTTAAGGCAGCTTCATCAAGCCTGCACTGTCAGTCCTCAAGACCTCTGCCCGTGAGCTCTCCCACCCCTTTCCTTGCCGCGGCCTAGAATATTATGTGGTTTGGTCCCTTTTTTCTTTCAAAAAAAAAAAGAGAAGAAAGGGGACAGTAAATAAAAAATGGTTCTACTTTTATGTCAACCTGAGTCGTAGTGACTGGGTTGCTTACTGGGATGTTGTGTTGAATTAATGATTTATTTGAAAGATCATTTATTTAATTATGAATTGTTACATGTTTATAAATTCGAATACCAATAATAAAAGGTTGCGGCCATTTTTGCTCCACTATTTGTTTGATTGTATTTATTTTTGGGTTCTATTGCTGTCTACAGTCCCATACATTTTGACTGCCCTTATGATCTGCACAAAGATAAGGATACAGATTTATTGACTGATATGGCAAGAATGTTGCAGAACAATAATGTAAAAGGTAAGGCACTTTATTTGGGAAGTTATTTCTACAGGTGAAAAAAAAATTGCCTCAATTTCCTCACCAGGGTTTCCAAGGTTACTATCATTCACAAATGAAGGATTTAAATAACACACACAGGACTGAAGCAGAGAAACATAAAAAGTGTGTCTAAATCTTTGTATCTTCAGTTGGTTCTCACATTTAATTAAAGTTATTGTCGACTTAATACCAGAAGACTTAATCTTGGTTTCTGTATAACACATGCCTTCAGCGACATGTCTGGAAGCATTTACAAATGTAAAAGGTACTGCAAGAAGAATAATATAGATGCTGCAGGGTTTTCTAGTGTCATTTAAAAAAAACAAATCCGCTACATGCTATGTATTACTACTGCTAGCCAATCATGAGCTAGCCTATATAAAGTTAACTTAAAGCGGAGGTCCACCCAATTTTATAAGTTTTGCTCAATCAAATTGCATAAATGTATTCATTCTTAAACAAAACTTTTTTTTTTTTCTTTGTCGAGTGTACCTGTGTATTTCTGCTTTTCATCTTAATTTCCGGTATATCACCCCTGCGGCTATGGGCGGGTATTTTGTGGGTATATACCTAATTTCCTGTGTGCTGCACTGTCTCCTGGGAGCTTGCGTCATTGTTCCCAGGAGTCATTGCGGAGGCCCGCCGCGAGTTCTCTCGGGATTTGGAAAGATGAACTTCCTACGACGCTGCCCGTTTTGATGGCAACCAGGAAGTTTACGGTGATCCGCACTGTTACAACTGAGCATGCGCGGGAATGAGCAGGGAGTGCTGGTAGCTCAGCATCACTCGAACCAGGAAGTTTAATGCTTGTGGGCTTCAAATGCACACAAGCAAGATGAAAATGGCCATCCACATTTTTTATAAATTCTTCTTTACAACGAAACCGGACATTGGGGGAGATAATTCACCAAAACAGTGAGAGTGCCATTGTCAATATGTGATGGTGTTAATGTTTGGAAAAGAAAAAACTGTCAGTGGACTTCCGCTTTAAGGGTTTCCCTGTGTTTATTCCAGTATGCTAATGAAGCTTTGCAGGAGAATTGTTGCTTTGACAAAGCAATATTTTCAGTTGTTAAACCACTTTTCTTTTTTCTCCACTGAAAAAATTTTAATGTTTCTGTGTTACACAAGAATTGTGGCCATGTTAGGGATAAAGTTATATTTAATTCTGACAGGGGAAGGATGCACATGCATAGCTCCTTTATTTCTAAAAGTTCTCAGTGAGAAATCCCTACATATGCCTAGCTAATGCATATTGAGGAATATTTATATTACCAATTGCTGACCGCCTGTCCACAATGTGCTGCGAACGTGTGACCGCTTTAGGCAAAACGACATACTGGTACGTCACTACCTACTTTCGGGTTTCGGGCGCATGCATGCACACCCCCAGCCAATCACAGCAGGAGCCTGTCAGCAAGTCATGGCTTGGACATGCTGATCATCTGTGTACATTCACAGCCGAGAGCTCTGTGTTGAAGTTCAACACAGGGCTTTGTACACAGGGAGAAATCTGTGAATTTCTCATCTCTGCAAAGAAGGGATGAGAAATCAAGAGATCATTAGTAAAAAGCAGCTTACTTTACACACATTACATATAGTTAGGCACATATATAACCTCTTGATCTCTTTAGAAGTTAACCCCTTCCCAGGCAGTGTCATTAGTATAGTGGCAGTGTATTTTTTAGCACTGATCCCTCTAATAATGGCACTGGTGATGTCAGTGACAGTTAGTCAGTTCCCCCCAGCATCAGTTAGTGTCAGATTGTCCAAAGCAATATTGCAGGCCCATTAGTCATTAACTGCTGCCATTAGTAGTATAAAAAATTTCTAGTATTTATACCATAGTTTGTAGGAGCTATAACTTTCATGCAAACCAATCAATATATACTTAGCTCGATTTTTTTAAAATCAAAAACATGTACATTTTGGCAATTTTTTACAATTTTTATTTTGTTTTATAGCAGAAAGTAAAAAATATTTGAATTTTTTTTTCTTTTATATATAGGCCAAAAAAAAAAAAGTGGTGATCAAATACCACCAAAAGGAAGCTCTATTTGTGTGAAAAACAATGATATACATTTTGTTTGGGTACAGGGTTGCATGACCACGCAATCACCAGTTAAAGTAGCACAGTGCTGAATAGCAAAAAATGGCCTGGTCAAGAAGGGGGTAAAATCTTCCCGAGCAGAAGTGGTTAAAGATAACCTGTATATGTAAACAGCAAAGTAGCAGTAATGTTGTATAGCAGTCAACAAAAGGTGTCTGATTAACCACTTAAGGACCGCCTCACGCCGATGTACATCGGCAAGGCGGCACGGGCAGGCAAAATCATGTACATGTACGTGATTTGCCTCCCGCGGGTGGGGGGTCCGATCGTACCCCCCCCGTGCCCGAGGCGGTCCCGTTTTGTCCCCCGGTGATGGGAGGTGAGGGGGAGGCCATCCGTTCGTGGCCCCCATCTCGCGATCGCCGCCGGCCAATCAGATCACTTTCTTTGCTGCTGTATGCTAAACAGTAGCAAAGGAAATGATGTCATCTCTCCTCGGCTCGGTATTCCGTTGCAGCGCCAAGGAGAGAAGACTTCACTGTGAGTGCACCAACACTACACAACACAGTAGAACATGCCAGGCATACAAAACACCCCGATCCCCCCCCCCGATCGCCCCCAGATCCCCCCCAATCACCCCCCCCCCCCTGTCACAAACTGACACCAGCAGTTTTTTTTTTTTTTTTTCTGATTACTGCATTGGTGTCAGTTTGTGACAGTTACAGTGTTGGGACAGTGAGTATTACCCCCCTTTAGGTCTAGGATACCCCCCTAACCCCCCCTAATAAAGTTTTAACCCCTTGATCACCCCCTGTCGCCAGTGTCACTAAGCGATCATTTCATTTTTCTGATCGCTGTATTAGTGTCGCTGGTGACGCTAGTTAGTGAGGTAAATATTTAGGTTCGCCGTCAGCGTTTTATAGCGACAGGGACCCCCATATACTACCTAATAAATGTTTTAACCCCTTGATTGCCCCCTAGTTAACCCTTTCACCACTGATCACCGTATAACTGTTACGGGTGACGCTGGTTAGTTCGTTTATTTTTTATAGTGTCAGGGAACCCGCCGTTTATTACCGAATAAAGGTTTAGCCCCCCGATCGCCCGGCGGTGATATGCGTCGCCCCAGGCAGCGTCAGATTAGCGCCAGTACCGCTAACACCCACGCACGCAGCATGCGCCTCCCTTAGTGGTATAGTATCTGATCGGATCAATATCTGATCCGATCAGATCTATACTAGCGTCCCCAGCAGTTTAGGGTTCCCAAAAACGCAGTGTTAGCGGGATCAGCCCAGATACCTGCTAGCACCTGCGTTTTGTCCCTCCGCCCGGCCCAGCCCAAGTGCAGTATCGATCGATCACTGTGACTTACAAGGCACTAAACGCATAACTGCAGCATTCGCAGAGTCAGGCCTGATCCCTGCGATCGCTAACAGTTTTTTTGGTAGCATTTTGGTGAGCTGGCAAGCACCAGCCCCAGGCAGCGTCAGGTTAGCGCCAGTACCACTGACACCCACGCACGTACCATACACCTCCCTTAGTGGTATAGTATCTGAACGGATCAATATCTGGTCCGATCAGATCTATACTAGCGTCCCCAGCAGTTTAGGGTTCCCAAAAACGCAGTGTTAGCGGGATCAGCCCAGATACCTGCTAGCACCTGTGTTTTGCCCCTCCACCTGGCCCAGCCCAGCCCACCCAAGTGAAGTATCGATCGATCACTGTCACTTACAAAACACTAAACGCATAACTGCAGCGTTCACAGAGTCAGGCCTGATCCCTGCGATCGCTAACAGTTTTTTTGGTAGCATTTTGGTGAACTAGCAAGCACCGGCCCCAGGCAGCGTCAGGTTAGCGCTAGTACCACTAACACCCACGCACGCAGCATACACCTCCCTTAGTGGTATAGTATCTGAATGGATCAATATCTGATCCGATCAGATCTATACTCGCGTCCCCAGCAGTTTAGGGTTCCCAAAAATGCAGTGTTAGCGGGATCAGCCCAGATACCTGCTAGCACCTGCGTTTTGCCCCTCCACCTGGCCCAGCCCAGCCCACCCAAGTGAAGTATCGATCGATCACTGTCACTTACAAAACACTAAACGCATAACTGCAGCGTTCGCAGAGTCAGGCCTGATCCCTGCGATCGCTAACAGTTTTTTTGGAAGCTTTTTATTGAACTGGCAAGCACCAGCGGCCTAGTACACCCCGGTCGTAGTCAAACCAGCGCTGCAGTAACACTTGGTGACGTGGCGAGTCCCATAAGTGCAGTTCAAGCTGGTGAGGTGACAAGCACAAGTGGTGTCCCGCTGCCACCAAAAAGACAAACACAGGCCCGTCATGCCCATAGTGCCCTTCCTGCTGCATTCGCCAATCCTAATTGGGAACACACCGCTTCTGCAGCGCCTGTACTTCCCCCATTCACATCCCCAACCAAATGCAGTCGGCTGCATGAGAGGCATTTTTATGTCCTCCCGAGTACCCCTACCCAACGAACCCCCCAAAAAGATGTCGTGTCTGCAGCAAGCGCGGATATAGGCGTGACGCCCGCTATTATTGTCCCTCCTGTCCTGACAATCCTGGTCTTTGCATTGGTGAATGTTTTGAACGCTACCATGCACTAGTTGAGTATTAGCGTAGGGTACAGCATTGCACAGACTAAGCACACTTTCACAGAGGTCTCCCAAGATGCCATCGCATTTTGAGAGACCCGAACCTGGAACCGGTTACAGTTATAAAAGTTAGTTACAAAAAAAGTGTAAAAAAAAAAAATATATATAAAAAAAAAAAAATAGTTGTCGTTTTATTGTTCTCTCTCTCTATTCTCTCTCTCTATTGTTCTGCTCTTTTTTTACTGTATTCTATTCTGCAATGTTTTATTAAGTGTTCTTGCATAGCAAGACCACTTACTGTTATCTCACATATATATTATTAAGTGTTCTTGCATAGCAAGACCACTTACTGTTATCTCACATATATATTATTATTCTTATTATTCTTATTCTTATTATAGCCAAATTTACCACCCTAACTCCTCCCACAGTTTTTACACTACATAGACAAGTAATATACCGAAACGTGCGGATTGTTCCCGAATGGTGTGCTATTATTTTGTGGAACGTTTCGCCGAATGGTTCACAAAATATCGTCATTTTTGCGGCGAAATTGGTCCCATAGGAATGAATGGGGAAACTAGAGTGGGAGATGACAAAAGTTGGAAAATCAGAACATGATTTCTAAACTGCCGCCACTCCCTCATTTTCAAGCCCACCTACACAAATCTTATATCAAAACGTTCAGCTATCCCTGCTGCCACTAAACATGTCCACGGCTAAGCCATAGTCCTGATAGTTTTCACAATATGACCATTTGTTTGCAACTCACGCTGTCCATTGACATTCATTGAAACTACACTCTAGCCCCCTCCAAATTTGAAGGGCAATTTCTAAACTGTGACTGTGCCTTCATTTTTAATATTTCAGAGACATACTATGTATCAAAATCTAGGTCTGGGTCTTGTGATTCTCACAATATAAAGATCTTCGCTGTAGGATGTATAGTTTTTAAAATACGGCCATTTGTTTAGAGGTCATTTCAGGAAATTTTAGCCATTAATCAGCGTGTACTGTGTTTGTTTTGTTGCCATGGTTACCAAAGCTTCTGTTATACACAGGGGGGAAGGTGGCTGGAGCATCTCAGCTGATTACAGAGCCCGGGGGAGGGGACAGACACACCATGTACTGATTTATAATAGAGGAATATGATGGGGCAGTTTTGATGGGGTAATTCTGATGGGGCAGTTTTGATGAAGTAGTATTTGGGAAGCATAAACAGGGCATGAGCGTTGCTAGGAAACAGTGGTTGTAAACACAAGATGCTGAGACACTCCAAATGCATGTGACTTCATCTGCTAGACTTGATAATGCTTGTAGACTCCTCCCACAGTTTTCACACTACAGAGACAAATAATATACCGAAACAAGCGGATTCTTCCTGATTGGTGTGTTATTACTTTGTGGAATGTTTTGCCGAATGGTCCACGAAATGTCGTTTTTGCGGCGAAATTGGTCCCATAGGAATGAATGGCGAAATGTTCAAAACTAGAGTGGGAAGTGACAAAAGCTGACAACCCCATGATCAGCCAAAACATTATGACCACCCCATGATCAGCCAAAACATTATGACCACCCCATGATCAGCCAAAACATTATGACCGCCCCATGTAAAAAAAAAATATTTTTGAAAAAAAAAAATAATTTTTGAAAAAAGTAAAAAAATAATTTTTGAAAAAAAAAAATCATTTTTGAAAAAAAAAATATTTTTGAAAAAAAAAAAATTATTTTTGAAAAAAAAAAATATTTTTGAAAAAAAAATTTCTTTAAAAAAAAAAATTATTTTTGAAAAAAAATATTTGAAAAAAAAATATTTTTGAAAAAAAAAATTATTTTTGAAAAAAAAAATTACTTTAAAAAAAATAATAATTTCGAAAAAAAAATTATTTTTGAAATAAAAAAATTCATTTTTGAAAAAAAAAATTACCTTTGAAAAAAAAAATTACTTTTGAAAAAAAAAATCATTTTTGAAGAAAAAAAAATCATTTTTGATTAAAAAAAATTCATTTTTGAAAAAAAAATTACTTTTGAAAAAAATGTTCAGCTCTTTCAGCGAATGATGGAACTTTTTTACTACTATTTATACTTTTTAAAATATTAAGCTTTTTAACACTTTTCACAGTTACTCAAGCCACTCCACCCCACCCAGTTACTCCGCCCACTCCAGTTGTAGAGGCAAGAACACTTTCACAATTTCCCCAGAAATTGTACCTTTTCTAGTTATTATTCTTATTCTTATTATTATAGCCAAATTTACCACCCTAACTCCTCCCACAGTTTTTACACTACATAGACAAGTAATATACCGAAACGTGCGGATTGTTCCCGAATGGTGTGCTATTATTTTGTGGAACGTTTCGCCGAATGGTTCACAAAATATCGTCATTTTTGCGGCGAAATTGGTCCCATAGGAATGAATGGGGAAACTAGAGTGGGAGATGACAAAAGCTGGAAAATCAGAACATGATTTCTAAACTGCCGCCACTCCCTCATTTTCAAGCCCACCTACACAAATCTTATATCAAAACGTTCAGCTATCCCTGCTGTCACTAAACATGTCCACGGCTAAGCCATAGTCCTGATAGTTTTCACAATATGACCATTTGTTTGCAACTCACGCTGTCCATTGACATTCATTGAAACTACACTCTAGCCCCCTCCAAATTTGAAGGGCAATTTCTAAACTGCGACCGTGCCTTCAATTTTAATATTTCAGAGACATACTATGTATCAAAATCTAGGTCTGGGTCTTGTGATTCTCACAATATAAAGATCTTCACTGTAGGATGTATAGTTTTTAAAATACGGCCATTTGTTTAGAGGTCATTTCAGGAAATTTTAGCCATTAATCAGAGTGTACTGTTAGTGTTTGTTTTGTTGCCATGGTTACCAAAGCTTCTGTTATACACAGGGGGGGAGGTGGCTGGAGCATCTCAGCTGATTACAGAGCCCGGGGGAGGGGACAGACACACCATGTACTGATTTATAATAGAGGAATATGATGGGGCAGTTTTGATGGGGTAATTCTGATGGGGCAGTTTTGATGAAGCAGTATTTGGGAAGCATAAACAGGGCATGAGCGTTGCTAGGAAACAGTGGTTGTAAACACAAGATGCTGAGACACCCCAAATGCATGTGACTTCATCTGCTAGACTTGATAATGCTTGTAGACTCCTCCCACAGTTTTTACACTACAGAGACAAGTAATATACCGAAACAAGCGGATTGTTCCCGATTGGTGTGTTATTACTTTGTGGAACGTTTCGCCGAACGGTCCACGAAATGTCGTTTTTGCGGCGAAATTGGTCCCATAGGAATGAATGGTGAAATGTTCAAAACTAGAGTGGGAGGTGACAAAAGCTGACAACCCCATGATCAGCCAAAACATTATGACTACCCCATGATCAGCCAAAACATTATGACTACCCCATGATCAGCCAAAACATTATGACCGCCCCATGTAAAAAAAAAAAAATATTTTTGAAAAAAAATAATTTTTGAAAAAAAAAATAATAATTTTTGAAAAAAATAAAAATAAAATCATTTTTGAAAAAAAAAATATTTTTGAAAAAAAAAATATTTTTGAAAAAAAAAAAAAATATTTTTGAAAAAAAAAAATTATTTTTGAAAAAAAAAATTATTTTTGAAAAAAAAATCATAATTTTTGAAAAAAATGTTCAGCTCTTTCAGCTAATGATGAGACTTCTTACTACTATTTATACTTTTTAAAATATTAAGCTTTTTAACACTTTTCACAGGAGCTCCAGCCACTCCAACCACACAACAGTTACTCAAGCCACTCCACCCAGTTACTCCGCCCACTCCAGTTGTAGAGGCAAGAACACTTTTCACAATTTCCCCAGAAATTGTACCTTTTCTAGTTAAGTGTTCTTGCATAGCAAGACCACTTACTGTTATCTCACATATATATTATTATTCTTATTATTCTTATTCTTATTATAGCCAAATTTACCACCCTAACTCCTCCCACAGTTTTTACACTACATAGACAAGTAATATACCGAAACGTGCGGATTTTTCCCGAATGGTGTGCTATTATTTTGTGGAACATTTCGCCGAATGGTTCACGAAATATCGTCATTTTTGCGGCGAAATTGGTCCCATAGGAATGAATGGGGAAACTAGAGTGGGAGATGACAAAAGCTGGAAAATCAGAACATGATTTCTAAACTGCCGCCACTCCCTCATTTTCAAGCCCACCTACACAAATCTTATATCAAAACGTTCAGCTATCCTTGCTGCCACTAAACATGTCCACGGCTAAGCCATAGTCCTGATAGTTTTCACAATATGACCATTTGTTTGCAACTCACGCCGTCCATTGACATTCATTGAAACTACACTCTAGCCCCCTCCAAATTTGAAGGGCAATTTCTAAACTGTGACTGTGCCTTCATTTTTAATATTTCAGAGACATACTATACATCAAAATCTAGGTCTGGGTCTTGTGATTCTCACAATATAAAGATCTTCGCTGTAGGATGTATAGTTTTTAAAATACGGCCATTTGTTTAGAGGTCATTTCAGGAAATTTTAGCCATTAATCAGAGTGCACTGTTAGTGTTTGTTTTGTTGCCATGGTTACCAAAGCTTCTGTTATACACAGGGGGGAAGGTGGCTGGAGCATCTCAGCTGATTACAGAGCCCGGGGGAGGGGACAGACACACCATGTACTGATTTATAATAGAGGAATATGATGGGGCAGTTTTGATGGGGTAATTCTGATGGGGCAGTTTTGATGAAGTAGTATTTGGGAAGCATAAACAGGGCATGGGCGTTGCTAGGAAACAGTGGTTGTAAACACAAGATGCTGAGACACTCCAAATGCATGTGACTTCATCTGCTAGACTTGATAATGCTTGTAGACTCCTCCCACAGTTTTCACACTACAGAGACAAATAATATACCGAAACGAGCGGATTGTTCCCGATTGGTGTGTTATTACCTTGTGGAATGTTTTGCCGAATGGTCCACGAAATGACGTTTTTACGGCGAAATTGGTCCCATAGGAATGAATGGCGAAATGTTCAAAACTAGAGTGGGAAGTGACAAAAGCTGACAACCCCATGATCAGCCAAAACATTATGACCACCCCATGATCAGCCAAAACATTATGACCGCCCCAAGTAAAAAAAAAAATATTTTTGAAAAAAAAAAAAAAATTTTTTAAAAAGTAAAAAAATAATTTTTGAAAAAAAAAATATTTTTGAAAAAAAAAAATTATTTTTGAAAAAAAAAATATTTTTGAAAAAAAAATTTTTTTTAAAAAAAATTATTTTTGAAAAAAAAATATATTTGAAAAAAAAATATTTTTGAAAAAAAAAAATTATTTTTGAAAAAAAAATTACTTTAAAAAAAATAATAATTTTGAAAAAAAAATTATTTTTGAAATAAAAAAATTCATTTTTGAAAAAAAAAATTACCTTTGAAAAAAAAAATTACTTTTGAAAAAAAAAATCATTTTTGAAGAAAAAAAAATCATTTTTGATTAAAAAAAATTCATTTTTTGAAAAAAAAAATTACTTTTGAAAAAAATGTTCAGCTCTTTCAGCGAATGATGGAACTTTTTTACTACTATTTATACTTTTTAAAATATTAAGCTTTTTAACACTTTTCACAGTTACTCAAGCCACTCCACCCCACCCAGTTACTCCGCCCACTCCAGTTGTAGAGGCAAGAACACTTTCACAATTTCCCCAGAAATTGTACCTTTTCTAGTTATTATTCTTATTATTATAGCCAAATTTACCACCCTAACTCCTCCCACAGTTTCTACACTACAGAGACAAGTAATATACCGAAACGTGCGGATTGTTCCCGAATGGTGTGCTATTACTTTGTGGAACGTTTCGCCGAATGGTTCACGAAATATCGTCATTTTTGCGGCGAAATTGGTCCCATAGGAATGAATGGGGAAGCTAGAGTGGGAGATGACAAAAGCTGGAAAATCAGAACATGATTTCTAAACTGCCGCCACTCCCTCATTTTCAAGCCCACCTACACGAATCTTATATCAAAACGTTCAGCTATCCCTGCTGCCACTAAACATGTCCACGGCTAAGCCATAGTCCTGATAGTTTTCACAATATGACCATTTGTTTGCAACTCACACCGTCCATTGACATTCATTGAAACTACACTCTAGCCCCTTCAAATTTGAAGGGCAATATCTAAACTGCGACCGTGCCTTCAATTTTAATATTTCAGAGACATACTATATATCAAAATCTAGGTCTGGGTCTTGTGATTCTCACAATATAAAGATCTTCGCTGTAGGATGTATAGTTTTTAAAATACGGCCATTTGTTTAGAGGTCATTTCAGGAAATTTTAGCCATTAATCATGTACTGTGTTTGTTTTGTTGCCATGGTTACCAAAGCTTCTGTTATACACAGGGGGGGGAGGTGGCTGGAGCATGTTAGCTCTGATTACAGAGCCCGGGGGAGGGGACAGACACACCATGTACTGATTTATAATAGAGGAATATGATGGGGCAGTTTTGATGGGGTAATTCTGATGGGGCAGTTTTGATGAAGCAGTATTTGGGAAGCATAAACAGGGCATGAGCGTTGCTAGGAAACAGTGGTTGTAAACACAAGATGCTGAGACACCCCAAATGCATGTGACTTCATCTGCTAGACTTGATAATGCTTGTAGACTCCTCCCACAGTTTTTACACTACAGAGACAAGTAATATACCGAAACGTGCGGATTGTTCCCGATTGGTGTGTTATTACTTTGTGGAATGTTTCACCGAATGGTCCACGAAATGACGTTTTTGCGGCGAAATTGGTCCCATAGGAATGAATGGCGAAATGTTCAAAACTAGAGTGAGAGGTGACAAAAGCTGACAACCCCATGATCAGCCAAAACATTATGACCACCCCATGATCAGCCAAAACATTATGACTGCCCCATGTAAAAAAAATAAATTCATTTTTGAAAAAAAAAATTTTTGAAAAAAAAAAAATTATTTTTGAAAAAAAAAAATCATTTTTGAAAAAAAATATATATTTTTGAAAAAAAAAATTCATTTTTGAAAAAAAAAATTCATTTTTGAAAAAAAAAATATGTTTTTGAAAAAAAAATATATTTTTGAAAAAAAATATATATTTTTGAAAAAAAAAATACATTTTTGAAAAAAAATTTTTTTGCAAAAAAAATCATTTTTGAAAAAAAAAATCATAATTTTTGAAAAAAATGTTTGTGCTCTTTCATCTAATGATGAGACTTCAACTTTTTTACTACTATTTATACTTTTTAAAATATTAAGCTTTTTAACGCTTTTCACAGGAGCTCCAGACACTCCAACCACACAACAGTTACTCAAGCCACTCCATCCAGTTACTCCGCCTGCTCCAGTTGTAGAGGCAAGAACACTTTCACAATTTCACCAGAAATTGTACCTTTTCTAGTTCTTATTCTTATTATTATAGCCAAATTTACCACCCTAACTCCTCCCACAGTTTTTACACTACATAGACAAGTAATATACCGAAACGTGCGGATTGTTCCCGAATGGTGTGCTATTATTTTGTGGAACATTTCGCCGAATGGTTCACAAAATATCGTCATTTTTGCGGCGAAATTGGTCCCATAGGAATGAATGGGGAAACTAGAGTGGGAGATGACAAAAGCTGGAAAATCAGAACATGATTTCTAAACTGCCGCCACTCCCTCATTTTCAAGCCCACCTACACAAATCTTATATCAAAACGTTCAGCTATCCCTGCTGCCACTAAACATGTCCATGGCTAAGCCATAGTCCTGATAGTTTTCACAATATGACCATTTGTTTGCAACTCACGCCGTCCATTGACATTCATTGAAACTACACTCTAGCCCCCTCCAAATTTGAAGGGCAATTTCTAAACTGCGACTGTGCCTTCATTTTTAATATTTCAGAGACATACTATGTATCAAAATCTAGGTCTGGGTCTTGTGATTCTCACAATATAAAGATCTTCGCTGTAGGATGTATAGTTTTTAAAATACGGCCATTTGTTTAGAGGTCATTTCAGGAAATTTTAGCCATTAATCAGAGTGCACTGTTAGTGTTTGTTTTGTTGCCATGGTTACCAAAGCTTCTGTTATACACAGGGGGGAAGGTGGCTGGAGCATCTCAGCTGATTACAGAGCCCGGGGGAGGGGACAGACACACCATGTACTGATTTATAATAGAGGAATATGATGGGGCAGTTTTGATGGGGTAATTCTGATGGGGCAGTTTTGATGAAGCAGTATTTGGGAAGCATAAACAGGGCATGAGCGTTGCTAGGAAACAGTGGTTGTAAACACAAGATGCTGAGACACTCCAAATGCATGTGACTTCATCTGCTAGACTTGATAATGCTTGTAGACTCCTCCCACAGTTTTCACACTACAGAGACAAATAATATACCGAAACGAGCGGATTGTTCCCGATTGGTGTGTTATTAATTTGTGGAATGTTTTGCCGAATGGTCCACGAAATGACGTTTTTGCGGCGAAATTGGTCCCATAGGAATGAATGGCGAAATGTTCAAAACTAGAGTGGGAAGTGACAAAAGCTGACAACCCCATGATCAGCCAAAACATTATGACCACCCCATGATCAGCCAAAACATTATGACCGCCCCAAGTAAAAAAAAAAATATTTTTGAAAAAAAAAAAAAAATTTTTTAAAAAGTAAAAAAATAATTTTTGAAAAAAAAAATATTTTTGAAAAAAAAAAAATTATTTTTGAAAAAAAAAATATTTTTGAAAAAAAAATTTTTTTTAAAAAAAATTATTTTTGAAAAAAAAATATATTTGAAAAAAAAATATTTTTGAAAAAAAAAAATTATTTTTGAAAAAAAAATTACTTTAAAAAAAATAATAATTTTGAAAAAAAAATTATTTTTGAAATAAAAAAATTCATTTTTGAAAAAAAAAATTACCTTTGAAAAAAAAAATTACTTTTGAAAAAAAAAATCATTTTTGAAGAAAAAAAAATCATTTTTGATTAAAAAAAATTCATTTTTTGAAAAAAAAAATTACTTTTGAAAAAAATGTTCAGCTCTTTCAGCGAATGATGGAACTTTTTTACTACTATTTATACTTTTTAAAATATTAAGCTTTTTAACACTTTTCACAGTTACTCAAGCCACTCCACCCCACCCAGTTACTCCGCCCACTCCAGTTGTAGAGGCAAGAACACTTTCACAATTTCCCCAGAAATTGTACCTTTTCTAGTTATTATTCTTATTATTATAGCCAAATTTACCACCCTAACTCCTCCCACAGTTTCTACACTACAGAGACAAGTAATATACCGAAACGTGCGGATTGTTCCCGAATGGTGTGCTATTACTTTGTGGAACGTTTCGCCGAATGGTTCACGAAATATCGTCATTTTTGCGGCGAAATTGGTCCCATAGGAATGAATGGGGAAGCTAGAGTGGGAGATGACAAAAGCTGGAAAATCAGAACATGATTTCTAAACTGCCGCCACTCCCTCATTTTCAAGCCCACCTACACGAATCTTATATCAAAACGTTCAGCTATCCCTGCTGCCACTAAACATGTCCACGGCTAAGCCATAGTCCTGATAGTTTTCACAATATGACCATTTGTTTGCAACTCACACCGTCCATTGACATTCATTGAAACTACACTCTAGCCCCTTCAAATTTGAAGGGCAATATCTAAACTGCGACCGTGCCTTCAATTTTAATATTTCAGAGACATACTATATATCAAAATCTAGGTCTGGGTCTTGTGATTCTCACAATATAAAGATCTTCGCTGTAGGATGTATAGTTTTTAAAATACGGCCATTTGTTTAGAGGTCATTTCAGGAAATTTTAGCCATTAATCATGTACTGTGTTTGTTTTGTTGCCATGGTTACCAAAGCTTCTGTTATACACAGGGGGGGGAGGTGGCTGGAGCATGTTAGCTCTGATTACAGAGCCCGGGGGAGGGGACAGACACACCATGTACTGATTTATAATAGAGGAATATGATGGGGCAGTTTTGATGGGGTAATTCTGATGGGGCAGTTTTGATGAAGCAGTATTTGGGAAGCATAAACAGGGCATGAGCGTTGCTAGGAAACAGTGGTTGTAAACACAAGATGCTGAGACACCCCAAATGCATGTGACTTCATCTGCTAGACTTGATAATGCTTGTAGACTCCTCCCACAGTTTTTACACTACAGAGACAAGTAATATACCGAAACGTGCGGATTGTTCCCGATTGGTGTGTTATTACTTTGTGGAATGTTTCACCGAATGGTCCACGAAATGACGTTTTTGCGGCGAAATTGGTCCCATAGGAATGAATGGCGAAATGTTCAAAACTAGAGTGAGAGGTGACAAAAGCTGACAACCCCATGATCAGCCAAAACATTATGACCACCCCATGATCAGCCAAAACATTATGACTGCCCCATGTAAAAAAAATAAATTCATTTTTGAAAAAAAAAATTTTTGAAAAAAAAAAAATTATTTTTGAAAAAAAAAATTCATTTTTGAAAAAAAATATATATTTTTGAAAAAAAAAATTCATTTTTGAAAAAAAAAATTCATTTTTGAAAAAAAAAATATGTTTTTGAAAAAAAAATATATTTTTGAAAAAAAATATATATTTTTGAAAAAAAAAATACATTTTTGAAAAAAAATTTTTTTGCAAAAAAAATCATTTTTGAAAAAAAAAATCATAATTTTTGAAAAAAATGTTTGTGCTCTTTCATCTAATGATGAGACTTCAACTTTTTTACTACTATTTATACTTTTTAAAATATTAAGCTTTTTAACGCTTTTCACAGGAGCTCCAGACACTCCAACCACACAACAGTTACTCAAGCCACTCCATCCAGTTACTCCGCCTGCTCCAGTTGTAGAGGCAAGAACACTTTCACAATTTCACCAGAAATTGTACCTTTTCTAGTTCTTATTCTTATTATTATAGCCAAATTTACCACCCTAACTCCTCCCACAGTTTTTACACTACATAGACAAGTAATATACCGAAACGTGCGGATTGTTCCCGAATGGTGTGCTATTATTTTGTGGAACATTTCGCCGAATGGTTCACAAAATATCGTCATTTTTGCGGCGAAATTGGTCCCATAGGAATGAATGGGGAAACTAGAGTGGGAGATGACAAAAGCTGGAAAATCAGAACATGATTTCTAAACTGCCGCCACTCCCTCATTTTCAAGCCCACCTACACAAATCTTATATCAAAACGTTCAGCTATCCCTGCTGCCACTAAACATGTCCATGGCTAAGCCATAGTCCTGATAGTTTTCACAATATGACCATTTGTTTGCAACTCACGCCGTCCATTGACATTCATTGAAACTACACTCTAGCCCCCTCCAAATTTGAAGGGCAATTTCTAAACTGCGACTGTGCCTTCATTTTTAATATTTCAGAGACATACTATGTATCAAAATCTAGGTCTGGGTCTTGTGATTCTCACAATATAAAGATCTTCGCTGTAGGATGTATAGTTTTTAAAATACGGCCATTTGTTTAGAGGTCATTTCAGGAAATTTTAGCCATTAATCAGAGTGCACTGTTAGTGTTTGTTTTGTTGCCATGGTTACCAAAGCTTCTGTTATACACAGGGGGGAAGGTGGCTGGAGCATCTCAGCTGATTACAGAGCCCGGGGGAGGGGACAGACACACCATGTACTGATTTATAATAGAGGAATATGATGGGGCAGTTTTGATGGGGTAATTCTGATGGGGCAGTTTTGATGAAGCAGTATTTGGGAAGCATAAACAGGGCATGAGCGTTGCTAGGAAACAGTGGTTGTAAACACAAGATGCTGAGACACTCCAAATGCATGTGACTTCATCTGCTAGACTTGATAATGCTTGTAGACTCCTCCCACAGTTTTCACACTACAGAGACAAATAATATACCGAAACGAGCGGATTGTTCCCGATTGGTGTGTTATTAATTTGTGGAATGTTTTGCCGAATGGTCCACGAAATGACGTTTTTGCGGCGAAATTGGTCCCATAGGAATTAATGGCGAAATGTTCAAAACTAGAGTGGGAAGTGACAAAAGCTGACAACCCCATGATCAGCCAAAACATTATGACCACCCCATGATCAGCCAAAACATTATGACCGCCCCATGTAAAAAAAAAATATTTTTGAAAAAAAAAAAAAAATTTTGAAAAAAGTAAAAAAATAATTTTTGAAAAAAAAAAATCATTTTTGAAAAAAAATATTTTTGAAAAAAAAAAAATTATTTTTGAAAAAAAAAAAATATTTTTGAAAAAAAAATTTCTTTTAAAAAAAAAATTATTTTTGAAAAAAAAATATATTTGAAAAAAAAATTATTTTTGAAAAAAAAAATTATTTTTGAAAAAAAAATTACTTTAAAAAAAATAATAATTTCGAAAAAAAAATTATTTTTGAAATAAAAAAATTCATTTTTGAAAAAAAAAATTACCTTTGAAAAAAAAAA
Source organism: Lithobates clamitans (assembly GCA_037952925.1). NCBI lineage: Eukaryota > Metazoa > Chordata > Amphibia > Anura > Ranidae > Lithobates > Lithobates clamitans. Next base: position 6,901,530 of record JBBGZY010000539.1, read on the forward strand.
TTACTTTTGAAAAAAAAATCATTTTTGAAGAAAAAAAAATCATTTTTGATTAAAAAAAATTCATTTTTGAAAAAAAAAATTACTTTTGAAAAAAATGTTCAGCTCTTTCAGCGAATGATGGAACTTTTTTACTACTATTTATACTTTTTAAAATATTAAGCTTTTTAACACTTTTCACAGTTACTCAAGCCACCCCACCCAGTTACTCCGCCCACTCCAGTTGTAGAGGCAAGAACACTTTCACAATTTCCCCAGAAATTGTACCTTTTCTAGTTGTTATTGTTATTATGTTTTATCATGTTTGTTTTTCAGGTATGTAATTAAGTGTTCTTGCATAGCAAGACCACTAACTGTTATCTCACATATATATTATTATTCTTATTATTATAGCCAAATTTACCACCCTAACTCCTCCCACAGTTTTTACACTACATAGACAAGTAATATACCGAAACGTGCGGATTGTTCCCGAATGGTGTGCTATTACTTTGTGGAACGTTTCGCCGAATGGTTCACGAAATATCGTCATTTTTGCGGCGAAATTGGTCCCATAGGAATGAATGGGGAAACTAGAGTGGGAGATGACAAAAGCTGGAAAATCAGAACATGATTTCTAAACTGCCGCCACTCCCTCATTTTCAAGCCCACCTACACAAATCTTATATCAAAACGTTCAGCTATCCCTGCTGCCACTAAACATGTCCACGGCTAAGCCATAGTCCTGATAGTTTTCACAATATGACCATTTGTTTGCAACTCACGCCGTCCATTGACATTCATTGAAACTACACTCTAGCCCCCTCCAAATTTGAAGGGCAATTTCTAAACTGCGACCGTGCCTTCATTTTTAATATTTCAGAGACATACTATACATCAAAATCTAGGTCTGGGTCTTGTGATTCTCACAATATAAAGATCTTCGCTGTAGGATGTATAGTTTTTAAAATACGGCCATTTGTTTAGAGGTCATTTCAGGAAATTTTAGCCATTAATCAGAGTGCACTGTTAGTGTTTGTTTTGTTGCCATGGTTACCAAAGCTTCTGTTATACACAGGGGGGAAGGTGGCTGGAGCATCTCAGCTGATTACAGAGCCCGGGGGAGGGGACAGACACACCATGTACTGATTTATAATAGAGGAATATGATGGGGCAGTTTTGATGGGGTAATTCTGATGGGGCAGTTTTGATGAAGTAGTATTTGGGAAGCATAAACAGGGCATGAGCGTTGCTAGGAAACAGTGGTTGTAAACACAAGATGCTGAGACACTCCAAATGCATGTGACTTCATCTGCTAGACTTGATAATGCTTGTAGACTCCTCCCACAGTTTTCACACTACAGAGACAAATAATATACCGAAACGAGCGGATTGTTCCCGATTGGTGTGTTATTACCTTGTGGAATGTTTTGCCGAATGGTCCACGAAATGACGTTTTTACGGCGAAATTGGTCCCATAGGAATGAATGGCGAAATGTTCAAAACTAGAGTGGGAGGTGACAAAAGCTGACAACCCCATGATCAGCCAAAACATTATGACCACCCCATGATCAGCCAAAACATTATGACCGCCCCAAGTAAAAAAAAAAATATTTTTGAAAAAAAAAAAAAATTTTTTAAAAAGTAAAAAAATAATTTTTGAAAAAAAAAATCATTTTTGAAAAAAAAAATATTTTTGAAAAAAAAAAAATTATTTTTGAAAAAAAAAAATATTTGAAAAAAAAAAATATTTTTGAAAAAAAAATTACTTTAAAAAAAATAATAATTTCGAAAAAAAAATTATTTTTGAAATAAAAAAATTCATTTTTGATTAAAAAAAATTCATTTTTTGAAAAAAAAAATTACTTTTGAAAAAAATGTTCAGCTCTTTCAGCGAATGATGGAACTTTTTTACTACTATTTATACTTTTTAAAATATTAAGCTTTTTAACACTTTTCACAGTTACTCAAGCCACTCCACCCCACCCAGTTACTCCGCCCACTCCAGTTGTAGAGGCAAGAACACTTTCACAATTTCCCCAGAAATTGTACCTTTTCTAGTTATTTATACTTTACTGTTTACTGTGCTTTATTGTTAACCATTGTTAACCATTTTTTTGTCTTCAGGTACGCCATTCACGACTTTGAGTGGTTATACCAGAATGATGCCTGCAGGTTTAGGTATCATCTTGGTATCATTATTTTCAGCCAGCGGTCGGCTTTCATGTAAAAGCAATCCTAGCGGCTAATTAGCCTCTAGACTGCCTTTACAAGCCGTGGGAGGGAATGTCCCCCCCCCCACCGTCTTCCGTGTTTTTCTCTGGCTCTCCTGTCTCAACAGGGAACCTGAGAATGCAGCCGGTGATTCAGCCAGCTGACCAATGAGCAGATCAGAGACCAGAGTGGCTCCAAACATCTCTATGGCCTAAGAAACTGAAAGCTACGAGCATTTTATGACTTAGATTTCGCCGGATGTAAATAGCGCCATTGGGAAATTGGGGAAGCATTTTATCACACCGATCTTGGTGTGGTCAGATGCTTTGAGGGCAGAGGAGAGATCTAGTGTCTAATAGACCCCAATTTTTTCAAAAAAGATTACCTGTCACTACCTATTGCTATCATAGGGGATATTTACAAATAATAAAGAAAAAAAAAAAAAAAAGCACCCCTGTCGCCCCCTGCTCTTGCGCTAAGGCGAACGCAAGCGGTGGTCTGTCGTCAAACGTAAACAGCAATTGCACCATGCATGTGAGGTATCACCGCGAAGGTCAGATCGAGAGGAGTAATTTTAGCAGTAGACCTCCTCTGCAAATCTAAAGTGGTAACCTTTAAAGGCTTTTAAAGGCTTTTAAAAATGTATTTATTTTGTTGCCACTGCACGTTTGTGCGCAATTGTAAAGCATGTCATGTTTGGTATCCATGTACTCGGCCTAAGATCATCTTTTTTATTTCATCAAACATTTGGGCAATATAGTGTGTTTTAGTGCATTAAAATTTTAAAAAGTGTGTTTTTTCCCCAAAAAATGCATTTGAAAAATCGCTGCGCAAATACTGTGTGAAAAAAAAAAATGAAACACCCACCATTTTAATCTGTAGGGCATTTGCTTTAAAAAAATATATAATGTTTGGGGGTTCAAAGTAATTTTCTTGCAAAAAAAAAAAACTTTTTCATGTAAACAATAAGTGTCAGAAAGGGCTTTGTCTTCAAGTGGTTAGAAGAGTGGGTAATGTGTGACATAAGCTTCTAAATGTTGTGCATAAAATGCCAGGACAGTTCAAAACCCCCCCAAATGACCCCATTTTGGAAAGTAGACACCCCAAGCTATTTGCTGAGAGGCATGTCGAGTCCATGGAATATTTTATATTGCGACACAAGTTGCGGGAAAGAGACAAATTTTTTTGCACAAAGTTGTCACTAAATGATATATTGCTCAAACATGCCATGGGAATATGTGAAATTACACCCCAAAATACATTCTGCTGCTTCTCCTGAGTACGGGGATACCACATGTGTGAGACTTTTTGGGAGCCTAGCCGCGTACGGGACCCCGAAAACCAAGCACCGCCTTCAGGCTTTCTAAGGACGTGAATTTTTGATTTCACTCTTCACTGCCTATCACAGTTTCGGAGGCCATGGAATGCCCAGGTGGCACAAAACCCCCCCAAATGACCCCATTTTGGAAAGTAGACACCCCAAGCTATTTGCTGAGAGGTATATTGAGTATTTTGCAGACCTCACTTTTTGTCACAAAGTTTTGAAATTTGAAAAAAGAAAAAAAAAATTTTTTTTCTTGTCTTTCTTCATTTTCAAAAATAAATGAGAGCTGCAAAATACTCACCATGCCTCTCAGCAAATAGCTTGGGGTGTCTACTTTCCAAAATGGGGTCATTTGGGGGGGTTTTGTGCCACCTGGGCATTCCATGGCCTCCGAAACGGTGATAGGCAGTGAAGAGTAAAATCAAAAATTCACGCCCTTAAAAACGCTGAAGGCGGTGATTGGTTTTCGGGGCCCCGTACACGGCTAGGCTCCCAAAAAGTCCCACACATGTGGTATCCCCATACTCGGGAGAAGCAGCTAAATGTATTTTGGGGTGCAATTCCACATATTCCCATGGCCTGTGTGAGCAATATATCATTTAGTGACAACTTTGTGCAAAAAAAAAAAAAAAAAAGTGTCACTTTCCCGCAACTTGTGTCAAAATATAAAATATTCCATGGACTCAATATGCCTCTCAGCAAATAGCTTGGGGTGTCTACTTTCCAAAATGGGGTCATTGGGGGGGGTTTGTGCCACCTGGGCATTCCATGGCCTCCGAAACTGTGATAGGCAGTGAAGAGTGAAATCAAAAATTTACACCCTTAGAAATCCTGAAGGCGGTGATTGGTTTTCGGGGTCCCGTACGCGGCTAGGCTCCCAAAAAGTCCCACACATGTGGTATCCCCGTACTCAGGAGAAGTAGCTGAATGTATTTTGGGGTGCAATTCCACATAAGCCCATGGCCTGTGTGAGCAATATATCATTTAGTGACAACTTTTTGTAAATATTTTTTTTTTTTTTGTCATTATTCAATCACTTGGGACAAAAAAAATAAATATTCAATGGGTTCAACATGCCTATCAGCAATTTCCTTGGGGTGTCTACTTTCCAAAATGGGGTCATTTGGGGGGGGGGTTGTACTGCCCTGCCATTTTAGCACCTCAAGAAATGACATAGGCAGTCATAAACTAAAAGCTGTGTAAATTCCAGAAAATGTACCCTAGTTTGTAGACGCTATAACTTTTGCGCAAACCAATAAATATACGCTTATTGACATTTTTTTTACCAAAGACATGTGGCCGAATACATTTTGGCCTAAATGTATGACTAAAATTGAGTTTATTGGATTTTTTTTATAACAAAAAGTAGAAAATATCATTTTTTTTTTAAATTTTCGGTCTTTTTCCGTTTATAGCGCAAAAAATAAAAACTGCAGAGGTGATCAAATACCATCAAAAGACAGCTCTATTTGTGGGAAGAAAAGGACGCAAATTTCGTTTGGGTACAGCATTGCATGACCGCGCAATTAGCAGTTAAAGCGACGCAGTGCCAAATTGGAAAAAGACCTCTGGTCCTTAGGCAGCATAATGGTCCGGGGCTCAAGTGGTTAAGCCCTGGTTCCCACTGCTGCGACTTATCATGCAACTTGTGACACATAACGTCTCATGTCAAGTCAAAACACATTCATTTCAATGGGTGCCATCCTAATCAAAGCTACTGAAGTTGTAGCGATAAAAAAGTTGCACTACTTTTCTGCAAATTTGGTGCAACTTGAGTGCCATAGACTGCAATGTTAAATCACAAAAGTCAAAATCAGGTTTCAAGGAAGTCACGAGGAAATCACAAGAAAATTGCAAGGAAGTTACATGACTTTGGGGTTGCAGCAGTGTGAACCGAGCATAATAACGGTGCTTCCTACTTCTTCATTGCACTGCAGGAGCACCCCAAAGATCCTACGTAAGTACCTCTTTTCTGAAAATCAGTTTTGCATAGAGTTGGGCATGTTCTCTGTGACTGTGCTTGGGCTTGGTAATAGGTTGCTCAGGCACTAAGCACTACATTGTGGGAAGACAGATTCTGGTTGTACTGCCAAATGCACCATTCTATAGTCATCTATAGAAACTGCTGTACCGGATCACTGATAAATTGCTAACTGAAAAGATAGCCCATACTGTGTTTCTTTTCAAATGTAAAAAAGTCAATTGATGTGCATTGTGAATTTTAGAAAGACAGATAAAAAAAAATACAAATACAGTGCGTTTAATGTAGTATATTTGTATTTTGGCTCTAAAATCATCCATTTGACATTGAAGAAGATCTATAACTTTCCAAACAAAGACTAGGATCCGTTGATATTGCTGTTTCATAATTGCAAACAGTAGTATAAAAATAAATCCAAACATTACCATTATATTTGATCCAATAAATACTTTCTTTAAACAGGAAGATGAATGTAATTGTCGACTGAACTCAACGGAAAGCAGTTTATGTAATGGATTTTAAGAAAAGCTTGGAATGTACCAGTTTTCAGTGCTATTGCATCTCCTTTGTAGTCTGCCAAATCTTCAATGGAAATTAACATGAAAAATTACAGTTTTACTTGGCAAAATGTTTTCTAGCAAAATAAACAAACCTTGGTTTCCACTTTACCTCTTACAAACCTTAGAGAACAGATTGTCTTATATTAACATTGAAGGGGTTGTAAAGGTTTGTTTTAAAAAAAAATAATAAACATGTTATACTCACCTCCTTTGTGCAATGGGTTTTGCACAGAGTGGCCCCAATCCTCCTCCTCTGGGGTCCCCCAGTGGTGCTCCTGGCTCCTCCCTGCATTGAGTGCCCCCTCGGAGACCCGCATTCCTAAGGGGGCACCCAAGCGGGCATGCACCAGAGTCCTGCTGCTGCGTCCATTGACACAGACAGCAGGACTCTGCCCTGCCCCCCAGTTCCTGTGTCACTGGATTTGATTGACAACAGCAGGAGCCAATGGCTGCGCTGCTATCAATCTATCCAATGAGGACCTGATACAGTGACTGGAGCTGCTGTGCTTGTCGTTGGAACGATCAGGTTCAGGTAAGTAAAAGGGGAGCTCTAGGGGGCTGCTTCACTATGGAAGGTTTTTCACCTTAATGCATTCCATGCATTAAGGTGAAAAGCCATGAGGGTTTACAACCCCTTTAAAGCTGAACTTGGAGATTACAAAAAAATATACTTACTCATTAACTTTAGGGGTAGAAGAACGAGGTGTAATACATATGTTTTTGCTCCTGTAGACTTTTAGCACTCACCTCTTTTCTCCTGATGATTCGAGTTCTCATGTACAATGCATGACTATTGGTCCTGCACTGTATATAATGACATCAGTATGAGGCTTCAAGGGCATGGTCAAACAGCATGATGAAAGCTTTATGCAGTGACAAATAAGAGATATATTACAGCTTATACCTCTACCCCTAGAATTAAAGCCAAACTCTGGGGAAATTTAAAATGATTCCTTAGAGCTGGGCTGTGCCTGCACTGCAAGTGTTAATTGCTTAATTTGTCTAGGGAATCTGAGAAATAGTTTCACTTATCTGATCCTCCACTCCTGTGGCAGATGGAGCTCCTCCACGCTCCAGTGGTGGATTGTCATATGCAGAGCTATGGACCCTGCTTTTGTCTTGATAATGTCAGGACCACAGTCTTCTGGAGCAATGTTTCTCAACTCCAATCCTCAAGTACCCCCAACAGGTCATGTTTTCAGGATTTCCCTGAGATAAAATGGCTGTGATAATTACTAAGGCAGTGAAACTGATCAAATCACCTGTGCAAAATAATGGAAAGCCTGAAAACATGACCTGTTGGGGGTACTTGAGGACTTGAGTTGGGAAACATTGCTCTGGAGCATGTGGGAGAAGAAGCTGCAGGGAGTGGTCTAGCTGCAAGGAAGAGTGGAGGATTGGGTAAATACAACTTTTTTGTTCTTCTGGACAAAAATGAGAAATTAGTTACTGCAGGTGTTAATTGTATAATTTTTTTAGTTGTCCAGAGTTTGGAAGTCGATACTGCAAGGGTATTTTTTTAATAGAGTCCCAGGTGGGGCTTTAAAGAGAATACAGGGGTTGATCTACTAAAACTAAAGAGTGAGATATCTAGTGCAGCTGTGCATGGTAGCCAATCAGCTTCTAACTTCTACTTGTTCAATTAAGCTTTCACAAAAAAAACATGCACAGCTGCAATAGAATTTATACTCTCCAGAAGGGATGGGTGAACGGTTCAGCCCGAGCATAAGTTCAGGCCAAAATTTGGTTGTTCGGATGTTCTCGAATAGCGAACAATATGCGGTGTTCGGGGCAAATTCGAAAGCTGCCAGAACACCAGTAAAGTCTATGGGGCACTAACTTCACATGGGGGGGTCGGGATATGGGGATCCTCTTGTTAAAGGGGGCTTCCAGATTCTGATAAGCCCCCCCGCCTGCAGACCCCCACAACCACCTGGCAAGGGTTGTGGGGATGAGGCCCTTGTCCCCATCAACATGGAGACAAGGTGCTTTGGGGGTCAGACCCCAAAACACCCTCCCCATGTTGAGGGCATGTGGCCTGGTACGGTTCGGGGGGTGCTCTCTCGTCCCCCCTCCTTTTCTGTGGCCTGCTAGGTTGCGTGCTCGGATAAGGGTCTGGTATGGACTTTGGTGGGGACCCCTACCCCTTTTTTTTAATTTGGCACAAGGTTCCCCTTAATTTCCATACCAGACCTGAGGAGCCTGGTATGGATTTTGGGGGGACCCCCACACAATTTGTTATTTAATTTTTGGTTTGGGGTTACCCTTAATAGTCATACCAGACCCAAAGGGCCTGGAGCCCACCCTGCATCCCTGCAGTTCTGCCCTCACTGTGTCGGCAGCCGCGGGCAGCAGAGAGATTACATCATCTCTGTGCTTCTTGACTTCACTCTGGGACACAGGAAGTGACAATCCCCACCTTAGCAGGAAAGTGACAATTGTAGCAGGCAAGTGACAATCCGCAACATGTGGCAGGTGACGTGGCAAGTGACAATCTGCATCTGGTGACAGGTGATGTGGCAAGTGACAACACGCAACTTGTGGCAGGTGACATGGTAAGTGACAATCTGCATCTGGTGACAGGCGACGTGGCAAGTGACAATCCACAATGTGTGGCAGGTTGACGTGGCTAGTGAAAATCCGCAACGTGTGTCGGGTGATGTGGCAAGTGACAATCCACAATGTGTGGCAGGTGACTTGGCAAGTGATAATCTGCAACTTTTGGCAGGTGACGTGTCAAGTGACAATCTGCATCTGGTGACAGGCGACGTGGCAAGTGACAATCCGCAATTTTTGGCAGGTTATGTGGCAAGTGACAATCTGCATCTGGTGACAAGTGACATGGCAAGTGACAATCCCCAACTTGTGGCAGGTGACGTGGCAAGTGACAATCCGCAACATGTGGTAGGTTACGTGGCAAGTGACAATCTGCAACATGTGGCAGGTGACGTGGCAAGAGACAATCTGCATCTGGTGACAGGCAACGTGGCAAGTGACAATCCGCAACTTGTGGCAGATGACGTGACAATCTGCATCTGGTGGCAGGCGACGGTGGCAAGTGACACACTAATGGCTCCCACTGATTCTGCATTATGGTGAGTTGAACTATTTAATTTTATATAACAATGTAATAATAGAAATACGCGCTTCAATCATCCTGACACTATAACAACCATGGTGCCAGGATGATTGAAGCGCCAACACCAGCCATTTCCGCGATAAATTGCCCACAAAAAACATATTTTCTGGCAGTGCCCCTCCCGAGACTAGACTCTGGATACGCCCCTGGTCTGGCACTGGGATTTTTTTGGGTTCTGGCTGTAGTACAGATATCACAGGAGGTCACCTCCTCCATTTATAAAAAGCCTTGCATTCTTTTTGCATTCTGTGAATGGAGGAGGTGAAGATAAACATCACAATCTCTCTCCTCTAATTACAGAATGCAGAGAAGGTAGAGGAGGTGTCAAGCAAGCAACTATCTTATATCTGACCTGAATATGAAGCTACAAGTCTCAGTGCCAGACATTCAGTGCTGACAGGGATGTGTGGCCTGAGAAAAAGTGAACATTTTAACAAGGGTTGCAGAAACCAGAGATTAAGCACAGCTCATTGCAGGTAACTTACTTTTACTGTAAAAATATACAAAAATCATTTTTGGCCATAGTTCAACTTTAATATTGTGATCCTGGTTTGCCACATTTTGACTGCCTGACAGAAAATGTAATATTATAGCATAGCAGTCTATGGCTCAGAACCTTTTTAATGTCGATGCTCTGTTTTTCTCCATTGCTCACTATTGAGGTGGCCTTTGCATTGCATGGCCTGTTCTGTTGGCAATGTTTGGTAGACTTTTGCAGTTGTTTGTTGAGCTGTCTGAGAACTCACTTCCTGAACTGCAGCTGCTTAGGAATTTGGGTAGCTGTTCTGTCAACTGTTACGTTCTGTTACACTCACTGTCTTTGCTGTGGCAAAGGTTGATAGATCAGCTCTGAGATAGCAAATAAAAAAAAATAGGACCTTCTCAGTTCCCGTATTAGCCACTTGGTTGAGCTGTTAAGTTTAGGGCTGAACAAAGACAGGTAGAGATTGGAAAGGGAACAATGTGTGGGGAGATATAAGCCTGTGCTTATAAACTTCAGGCCTCTACACAGAAAAGTCAAGGATCAGCCAGCTTGCAAAAAAATTGTTTGACAAGTTTCCTAGAAATCAGAACCTCTGTCCACTTTATTGCATACAGAAATGGCCCAAATATTGCAAGCAATGAATGGAATCTGAAAAGAACAGCCATTGGGCATAATAGCTTCCAACGATGCCCTCCTTAACTCGTTAATGCCTCTTTTTTCAATATTGGAACAGTACTGATGTGGGAGTTATTTATATGCTGCTGCTATAGGTAACATATGAATTTTATGCGCAAATTAAAAAACGTTTCAACATTAGGAATAAATGGGTTAATCTTTGGAATTTTTGAAGCATATATCTCTTAACCTTGATGGGTGCCAGCTGGGCTGAAATATGGTATAATATGTATGCTTGTCCCATTTTTGTTTCCTTGTTGCTTTCATTGTTCCAGAATCTTTGTCTCTACCAAGTTGAAACCAGCCTAAAAACTTGGTTCCACTGAACACAAAATCAAGTAAAATATGTTTTGACAGGGAAAGTACATGAAGGGGAAAATTGTACAGGAATTATAAAAATTGTGGCCGTGCCCTCTGGTATTTTTGGCTTGCACCTTTAGACACATACCTAACAAGCCCTTTTGATTAATCCAGCTTTAGAAATGCCTACACCAACAAAGAAGCAGTCTATTTGGAAAGGACTACAGTTGTTTGCCCCTATCTACATCTGGCAATATAACAAACTTCATTATGATATAGGCGCCTAGGTATTTAGATACTATACCCAAAATAAATCCAGTTTATGAGCTGTCAGGTCTATAAGAGCATGCAATGTGAACAGTATATAGCTGAAATTTACATCAACACCAAAACGTATTATTGGCTTATTGGTGCAATTAGGTAGTTGACCTAAAGCCACTGTGTTATTTAATATACAGTCTACAAATGAGGATTGTGTAAAGGTTATTACAGAGTTAAATGATCTGGTTAGGAAAATTAAGTTGCATTGAAATGTGGCTTTAAGTGTTCAGTAAATGGCTTGTGATTGTGGCCATCTTCAGATAATTTTCTGTTGACCTTGAAGCATATGCTTTGTTATGCCTCAGTAATTTCTTGTTCACATATTCTCAGAGCAATTTTCTTGAATAACATATGTACACCAGAATCTTGTTATAAAAAGTATTGTACATGATTTACTGGAATAAACTAAACATTGTGCTAACAAATATATTATAAATCAACAGCAAACACGTCTACAAACCAAATTCACTTCAAGCTGACCAAAACATTTGAGGAACCTATACTTTCTATCCTACAAGTTGTCTATACGTTTGCTGAACCATAACAATGTAATCTGTTCACTTAATGTACTTTTGCAATCAACACAAACTGGAGTTGAATTAATCTTACTCATCCACAATCAGAAATGTAATGTATTAAAGAATGCTGGCTTTATGATGAAAAGCTTAATATATTTCACTAATCTGTCTTAATTTATAACTAAGCTAAGTAGAAAGTCCTCAAATCTAGTCATTTATTACAGAACATCGATCTTGTTAATAAAATGTCCTTGCTGGTATTAAATGACCTTATATATTTATTTAGAATATGTGTCACATTTTATAAAAAGAATAAAATGAGCAAAAACTCTTTTAATGAAAAAAGTTCTGCATATGAAAAGATATTATACTGGACTTTTTGTAATTTTCAATAAGGATATTATCCTGTCAAAATTCTAAATAGATGTAAAGACAACTTTTAAATCAAATAGTTGATAGTGAATCATACTACCAAGGTGTTTGGTAATTAGATAACACTTTTTGAAGGTTGATTTCACAAAGCTGCATTGGTGTTATTGTATACATATGGCTTGTCTGCAGAGAACCTCTTCAAAAGTCAATTCAAAAGAAAATACTGTCGTGGGTAAACCTGTACCAGAATAAAAAATGGAAGACGACTAACTAACGCTAATGCCCCGTACACACGGTCGGATATTGATCAGACATTCCGACAACAAAATACTAGGATTTTTTCCGACGGATGTTGGCTCAAACTTGTCTTGCATACACACGGTCAGCTTTCATCTCTTTATTTTTTCTGAGCATGCGTGGCACTTTGTGCGTCGGATTTGTGTACACACGATCGGAAATTCCAACAACGGATTTTGTTGTCGGAAAATTTTATAGCCTACTCTCAAACTTTGTGTGTCGGAAAATCCGATGGAAAATGTGTGATGGAGCCTACACACGGTCAGAATTTCCGACAACAAGGTCCTATCACACATTTTCCATCGGAAAATCCGACCGTGTGTACGGGGCATAAGTCTGGATTGATATCTTAATGTTCTTTTGCTTATGATACGAGACCTCACATATTTTTCTAGGCAATCAATGAAAGTGGATATATTTAATACATTTCAGCATTCCACACACTTGACAGCTCTCAGCCCCCACAATAAGCCACTCAAGCACCAATTATTGCATAATATAATAAGGCAGGGGACATATCTATATCCATATCATGAAATTTTTGTATATTATGGAGCTGCAGTGGTACCAGCATGGAGCCATGGAGAAATATCTTACCAAAGAGACTCATTTAGGCCCCATATGGTGCCTGTTGTCCAGCACAAGTTTCCTTACAACAATAGTTTATATGCTGGATATACAGTAAGCTACTCTAATTTTGTGTATGACTACATTTCGCCTGAAGAAGAGATGTGCACTATCATTCACATAAGCTTATCATCAACCTCCACATTTTTCTTGAATAATATTCTGTACATCACTACTGTTTACATTAAGACCTATAATAATTAGCAGAAAATGTATACAACTTACCCATATGTTCCCATCTTGATGATATGGTTTCCAATTTCTTCCAGTGTCACTATATAGTAACCGATATTGAGATACCCAATCAGAACTGCTATACCTCCCTTGAGTAGCAATTGCACGGATCTGCTTCCTGCTTCCAAAATCAACCTGAAGCCACTGATAATGGTCACTGTCCAACGGTGACCAACCTCCACCTCCTGTTGAATTAGAAAGCATAAAATATCAAAAACTGGCAATCTAAATCATTTAAATGCTGAGAATCAACACAATTAAATAGTTGACATCAATTATGATTTGCCTCTAGTTAATAATAGGTTACTCCAGTGTGTACCACCTATGATGATTAAAGCCTCAGAATTTCCCTGCAAGGCCGATGAGTTACCTGATGATACATTATTTTTAAAGTGTTCTTGTGTCCATAGCTACAAAAAAGGCCACTTGCTTGGCAGTTAGTAATGATTTTTAGTGAACTCTAATGCCCTGTACACACGATCTGACTTTCCAACAACAAAACCGTGGATTTTTGTTTGAAGGATGTTGGCTCCAACTTGTCTTGCATACACATGGTCACACAAGTGTTGGCCAACAATTACGAATGTAGTGACGTACAAGACACACGTGATATCTCCATTACGAACGCTAGTTATATCTCCGGCTCGTACTTGATTCCGAGCATGCGTGGACTTTTGTCCGACGGACTTGTGTACACACGATCGGAAAGTCCGACAACAAACATTTGTTGACGGAAAATTTGAGAACCTGCTAGCCAATATTTGTTGGCGGAAAGTCCGACAACAAATGTTCGATGGAGTATACACACGTTTGGACTTTCTACCAACAAGCTCATATACAACATTTGTTGCCGGAAAATCCGATCGTGTGTACGGGGCATAACAGTTTCCAAGCTCATTGTCTCATCAACAAACATCAACAAACAAAAAAACACTAAAGAAAGTTACCAGAAGACTTTATTTTGCAATGTAATGTTTATAACAAAAAAGAACATTAGCTTGAATGGAATACACTATTCTCACTTCTGGGTTTTCTTTATCCATTCTGCTGCAAAGGTGCTGGCAAGACCAAAGAACACTATACAATATGTAACTGTGCCCTGCCACATCAGCTGAGTATAATGTTATCTTTCAGACAAACCAAATAATCAAAAAAGGAAAAAAAACATAGAAAGTGTTAGAAAATAGGAATTACAGTGCCTTGAAAAAGTATTTATACCCCTTAAAATGTTCCACATTTTGTCATGTTACAACCAAAAACGTTAATGTATTTTATTGGGATTTTATGTGATAGACCAACATGAAGTGGTACATAATTGTGAAGTGGAAAGAAAATTATAAATGGTTCTCAAAATTTTTTACAAATAAATATATGAAAAGCGTGGCATGCATTTGTATTCAGCCCCCCCCCAGTCAATATTTTGTAGAACCACCTTTCGCTGCAATTACAGCTGCAAGTCTTTATGGGTATGTCTACCAGCTTTGCACATCTAGAGAGTGACATTTTTGCCCATTCTTCTTTGCAAAATAATTTAAGATCTGTCTGCAAACAGCAATTTTCAAGTCTTGCCACAGATTCTCAATTGGATTTAGGTCTGGACTTTGACTGGGCCATTCTAACACATGGATATGTTTTGATCTAAACCAGGGGTGCCCAAACTTTTGAGGAGCGAGGGCCACTTTATTGACTTGGTAACCGGTCACGGGCTACAATGAGCGTAAAAGGGGGATGGCAGGTCTGTGTCCACTCTGCCTATGTAGAGCAGACACGGATGCAACCTGCTCTACCCTAAGGGCCCTCCAATCCGCCCAGACAGAAGGGGACAGATCACCTTCTGTTTTTTTTTAAGGAGATCGGATTGCAGATAGGTGGGTGTTAACAGACACAAGTCCATTTACATCTGCCACTCTATAGAGGTGGATGGAGAGTCCGTTTGAGTCCACCTGAAAAACAGACAGGCGGACCCGATCGGACCGATCATGTGAAAGGGGCCTAAGGCTGCTTTCACACTGATGCACAGCGGTTTACCTGCTCCTCAACTGACCTCAATCTTCACTTCTTCCTCAGGATTCCTGCAGCTGGCTGGTACTGCTGGCTGGTACTGCCGGTGGGTACTTCTGACAGCTACTGGTACTGCTGGCTGGTACTGCCAGTGGGTACTGCTGACTGTGGTACTGCTGGCTAGTACTGCTGGTGGGTACTGGTACTGCTGGCTGGTACTGGTACTGATGACTGGTACTGCTGGCGGACACTGGTACTGCTGGTGGTTACTGGTAGTGCTGGCTGGTACTGATACTGGAGGCTGGTACTGGTACTGCTGGCTGGTACTGGTACTGCTGGTTTATACTGCTGGCTGGTACTGATGACTGGTATGGATGGTGGGTACTGGTACTGCTGGCAGATACTTCTGGCTGGTACTGGTACTGCTGGTTTATACTGCTGGCTGGTACTGATGAGTGGTACGGAGGGTGAGAACTAGTACTGATTAGTGGTACGGATGGTGAGTACTGGTACTGCTGGTGGGTACTTCTTGCGGGTACTGGTACTGATGACTGGTACTACTGGCTGTTACTGGTACTGCTGGTTGGTACTGGTACTATTGGTACTGGTACTGCTTGCTGGTACTGGTGCTGCTGGTTGGCACTGGTACTATTGGTACTGGTACTGCTGGCTGGTACTGCTGGTTGGTACTGGTACTGTTGGTTGGTACTGGTACTGTTGGTTGGTACTGGTGGCTGGTCTGATACTGGTGGCTGGTACTGGTGGAGCTGTCCCAGATCACGGGTTCCTGTGTCCCGGCCCGCCATCCCCGAGCATAATTGTGACAGAAGCATGCAGCTGCAGTAGAGAGCAGAGCCAATGCTTCCTGTCACAGGCGGAGAACATTTGGTATCACTCCGCCTGTGAAGGAGCCGGCACTATACAGGAAGCATCGGCTCTGCTTCCTCTAACGGTGGCTCCGTTCTTCACACTAATGCTCGGAGATGGCGGGTCGGGAACCCACGATCTGGGCTTGCCGACCCGCCATCTCAGAGCAAGACATGGCGGGCCACATCGGAGGATGCCGCATGTGGCCCGTGGGCCAGTGGTTGGGCACCCCTGATCTAAACCATTCCATTGTAGCTCTGCAAAAAAGGGGGGAGATAGTGATAAAGTACACTATCAAAGAAGTAGGCACCTATAACCAGACAGTTTGATTCAATTATTTTATTTAGAAAATTGTATAAATGGCAAAATTTCAATTTATATCACCTTGTAGCTCTGGTTGTATGTTTAGGATTGTTGTTCTGCTGGAAGGTGAACCTCCGCTCCAGTCTCAAGTCTTTAGCAGACTCCAGCAGGTTTTCTTCTAAGATTGCCCTGTATTTGGCTCCATCCATCTTCCCATCAGCTCTGACCAGCTTCCGTTTTCTTTTGAAGAAAAGTATCCCCACATCATGATGCTGCCACCACCATGTTTCACAGTGGGGATGGGGTGTTCAGGGTGATGTGCAGTGTTAGTTTTCTGCCACATATAGCATTTTGCTTTTAGACCAAAAAGTTCAACTTTGGTCTCATCTGACCAGAGCACCTTCATTCACATGTTTGCTGTGTCCCACACATGGCTTCTCACAAACTGCAAATGGGACTTCTTATGGCTTTCTTTAAACAATGGCTTTCTTCTTTCCACTCTTCCATAAAGGCGAGATTTGTGAAGTGCACGACTAATAGTTGTCCTGTGAACAGATTCTCCCACCTGAGCTGTGGATATCTGCAGCTCCTCCAGAGTTACCATGGGCCTCTTGGCTGCTTCACTGATTAATGCTCTCCTTGCCAGCCTGTCAGTTTAGGTGGACAGCCATGTCTTGGTAGGTTTGCAGTTGTGCCATACTCTTTTCATTTTCAGATGATGGATTGAACAATGCTCTGTGAGATGTTCAAAGCTTGGGATATTTTATTATAACCTCACCCTGCTTTAAACTTCTCCACAGCTTTATCCCTGACCTGTATGGTGTGTTCCTTGGACTTCATAATGCTGTTTGTTCACCAGGGTTCTCCAACAAACCTCTGAGGGCTTCACAGAACAGCTGTATTTATACTGAGATTAAATTACACACAGGTGGACTCTATTTACTAATTAGGTGACTTCTGAAGGCAATTGGTTCCACTAGATTTTAGTTTCAGAGTAAAGGGGGCTGAATACAAATGCACGCCACTTTAACACATATTTATTTGAAAAAGAATTGGAAAACTTTTTATCATTTACCTTCCACTTCACAATTATGTGTCACTTTGTGTTGGTCTATCACATAAAATCCCCATAAAATACATTTACGGTTTTGGTTGTAACATGACAAAATGTGGAAAATTTCAAGGGGTGTGAATACTTTTTCAAGGCACTGTACATTACCCTATACTGTTCATTAGAGATCAACCTATAGTTCGGTCCAAAAATATTCTCCTTGATAATGGTCTTGTATGTATTTAAGGAGGTTCCAATGCATTAGATGCAAAATGAAGGAAAATTTGGGGCAAAATGTGAATTAATGGCATTTTAAATGGCATTTTTTGCTGTGTAAATGTCACTTTTGTTATACTACTTTGTTTAAATGATAGAGATTTGCTACTTCACAGGCAAATATAGGGGAACCCCCATGCAAGCTTTTTTTTTTATTTACAGGACTAGTGCACTTTTAGTGCTACACTTTCAGCATTATCAAAGTCAATGTTTCTAGCAAAAAGTTTTTTTTTCTCATTGGTACATGTCCTTTGGGGCAGTGTCCAGACCTCATGCACTTTTTTGACCACGCTCTTAAGGAATAACATTTATTTAATAGATTTAGCTGGCAATTATTTTAATAGGGTCCAGATTCAGCATCCTAGATTCGCCATCCTTCACAAGCCGAACTCAGGTATGTTCAGCTCATTCCCACTGTTTATCTCAAATGTCTAATAAAGTTATTATAAAATTAAAAGAATAGGCGGGCACCAACCCCAGGTTATATAACTCCTATTAACCTTATTAAGGCAGCTACCCCTTTTTAAG
Organism: Lithobates clamitans; assembly: GCA_037952925.1. Taxonomy (NCBI): domain Eukaryota; kingdom Metazoa; phylum Chordata; class Amphibia; order Anura; family Ranidae; genus Lithobates; species Lithobates clamitans. Next base: position 6,919,578 of record JBBGZY010000539.1, read on the forward strand.
TGTGAGTATTACTAATGATGCGCGGTTGAATGTAATGCATTGAAGCTGAGCCATTTACATCACTTCCGAGTCACTTCTGTGGAATTCGTGCCAGCTCTGTGGTTGCAGATGGCGGTGCGGGATCCATCCTTTGGTGAGTGAGCTGTTTATATTGGGGTCTTTCTGGGCACTTTATTATGTGAGTGAGTGCATGCAATACGAATTTTATATGTTGGTGTTTAATAAACATACTATACTATATACCTTCTATCTTCTGGGCTTTGTGAGTGTCTGTTTTTAGTGAATGAGAGCTACCAGTGTACTCCAGGAGAAAATTGGCTGAAGGTCCCTGAGAGTCTGGATCTAACTCTGGTGAGTGCAGAATTTATTTGAACATGGTGGAGCACATTGAATTTAAAGGAGAGATGGTCACCCAATTTTTCTATTTTATGGACACAGTGATTGGCAACATATATTGATCTGTGGACTGTATTGTTTGTGTGCACATGTTAACTTTAACTTATGGAAATATGTTTTTGTGTGAATTATTATTTATTTTGATTAATTTCTTAACTTTATATAACTTTAGCACCTACCTTTTTTAAGTTTGCACTTATTATTATCTGTAGTTTTTTTTTAATGTCTAGAGTTTCACAAGTTTTCAGATGTGCATTATACTGAAGATACTTGTTAAGAATTGTGATATGGCCAATTTATAACTGGAACCATTCAGATCCTCAGCCAAAATGTACACTTTATCTTGATTATTCCTATTTCAGTTTAAAAATGACTATGGGGTTGATTTACTAAAACTGGAGAGGGCCAAATCTGGTGCAGCTCTGCATAGAAACCAAGCAGCTCCAGGTTTTACATTCTCCAGTTTTAGTAAATTAACCCCTATATTTCCAAAAATGTTCCCAAAAGGCAACCACCTGTTGTTGAGTTACATAAGTTAGTCCCTTAAATACTGTAAAATTAGTGTTTGGTTTGGTTTGTGCACCTATAATCTTATTTTCAATTTCCAATGCCAATCAACAAGTAGCAAAAGATTGCCGCTCCAATCTCTCAAATCCGTTTCAAGACACCCGCCCTAATGGTACTCACAGGTGCTGGCTCTGCACAAGCTTGAGGAAAGAAAAAAATCCTGGACGGCCGCACACCATAGAAGGCATCTTTATTGATATGAAGAAATAAAATCCAAATGCAGTCACCTCATGTACAGGGAGGAACAGGAAAGATAGCTAACATGAGCTATGAATAAGCGCCATGATGGGGCGTGAAACATGTTAGCTATCTTTCCTGTTCCTCCCTGTACATGAGGTGACTGCATTTGGATTTTATTTCTTCATATCAAGAAAGATGCCTTCGATGGTGTGTGGCCGTCCAGGATTTTTTTCTTTCACCAACATCAGCAGTTGTAGCTGATAAAAATGCTAAATGCTAATGATACTAAATACTAAATGATTAACCTCCTTCCAATATCTCTTCTATGTTGTGTATCTTGCTGACCTGTGTTACCTTTAAGCAATTTTCTCAGGGTTTCCTGATAGTGTATAAAACTACTTTCTTACTGCACAGAGGGTGGCCTTAATCTTTTGAATATATAAAGCAAAGTATATCAAAGGCAAGTGGTAGCACACATGATCCAATTTACATAATCCCACAATGTAATTTAACGAAAGACCTCAAAGAAGTCCTGCATTATATATAGTTTACTTTTAACAGCAAACTTCAAAACAGTACATATATGCTTGCGGCGTCTGCAAAATTCTTAATTGGCAAAAAAAAGGCTATTTGTAGCACATAAAATAATGACTGGAAAACAGTTGGCCATTAATAGTCAGACCTCTCTCTCTGAGGTAAATGCACAAAGTATAAATAGAGCATGCTCAGATAGATTGCTGGGATCCACCAAAGTTTTTCAGTTGATCATACCATGTGGTGTACACACAGCGAAAGTCAGTCGTTCCCTCTGTAAATAACCAAATACATTTTCTAACAGGTTATGCAAATTTTTGGGTGTGATAGCAAGAGCTTCCAGTTTCCACAAATGATTGTAAATGTAGGTAACTTTGACACAGCCTAAATTCTGGGCTGTATATGATAACCTGAAGGGTTTGGGTAGGCCAGCTCCATCAAGGCAAGTCCAACCAAAGAGATCACATAAACATGTTTTTATGGATACACACAATTTTGCTTAAAGCCTGCACAATTGCCAATCAAATTAATACAGTGCTGAATAGCAAAAAATGGCCTGGTCGTGAAGGGGGTAAAAGGTGCTGCATAATACATTACCCTGGCACCACTAATCAGTGGCGTAACTAGAACCTTCAGGGCCCCGATGCAAGAGACCATGAAGGGCCCCCCTGACCCCCGGACAGAGCCCTTTCCTCCGAGCCCGCTGGTTGAACAACAGGGCCCAGTCACAAGTGGGTGGCTGCATATAAAGGAACCGATTTTTCCATTCCCCCCCGCTTCTCCCCCTCTCCCTCCCGCAGGCATTCAGCGGCTGCAGGAGGAAAATGGAGAGATGGGTTCCTCTATGACAGTGTTTCTCAATCTTTTTTCATTTAGGGCACCCTTGTATACCCCTAGGTGAATGGGGCTGCACTGCAACCATTCCGCAACTGTGTGTATTGCATAAGGTGACCAGATTTTTAAAAAGAAATCCAGGGACATATTTTTTTTTTTTACTAGTAATGGCAGCAATCGACGACTCTTTGCCCGTCTCTGCTGCCGCCGCCCAGCCTCACAGCCTGTCAAGTCTAAAGCCCCATATACACTATCAGATTTTCCGCTGATTTTTTCCTTCAGATTTACCAAAACCATATAATATGAGGTCAAACCTTAGGAGTTTCAATTTGTATGCAATCAGGCAGGCCCTTATACTATATGGTTTTGGTAAATCTGAAGACAAAAATCAGCAGAAAATCTAATAGTGTGTATGGGGCTTTATGCCGCGTACACACGAGCGGACTTTATGGCAGACTTTGCTCGACGGACTTTTCTACGGACTTTATGACGGACTTTCTGAATGAACGGACTTGCCTACACACAATCCACCAAAGTCCGTCTAATTGGTACGTGATGACGTACGACCGGACTAAAACAAGGAAGTTCATAGCCAGTAGCCAATAGCTGCCCTAGCGTGGCTTTTTGTCCGTCGAACTGGCATACAGACGAGCGGACTTTTCGACCGGACTCGATTTCGACGGATTAATTTAAAACATGTTTCAAATCTAAGTCCGTCCAACTTTAGAGAAAACAAAGTCCGCTGGAGCCCACACACGATCAAATTGTCCGAAGAAATCCCATCCGCCGGGCAAAGTCTGCCGTAAAGTCCGCTCGTGTGTACGCGGCATTACTCTTCGGGCCCCGGCTACTATTGGGAGGGGAGCAGAGGAAGATCACTCCACCAGGGAAGGCAAGGAGATGAGCAGGCAGGGGGCTGGCCGGGACACTTGAGCCAAGGCAGAAGAACATGTGAGTGGAGCTGAATGGGCATGCGCCCGAAACTGAAGAAATAGTCCTTCCGCTCCGACCAGCACATGATCATCAGAAAGGGGCACAGATAATGGAAAAAAAAAAAAAACCTCCATAAGCTAGTAGGAGCGGCAGAGGAGGGGGGGGGGTTGCAATTCAGATTTTTTATTTTTATTCTGCACGGGCTGTCTTTGAAATTGCCCCAGCCCCTGTTCAAATCCAATCCGGGGACAAAACTGGGGACAGATTTGATCCGGGGACAGTGTCCTCAATCCGGGGACTGTCCCCAGAAACCGGGGATGTCTGGTCACCCTAGTATTGCATGCAGTTGCAGCATAGTGATAATGCATTGAAGGGGTTAAAAAAGGCGGTCAGGAGGCAACATATTGCCTCTTTACCAGCTGTCAAATGCCTCTGAAAAGTGATCTGAACATGGATTGCGTTTCAGAGGAACAGCATTTTTTTGCTGGTACTTTGAACAAGCAAGAAAAAAAAATTAGTTCTGATTGTACACATATAGGTGGTCAGAATTAAACGTGCATACATAAAATGTGCATACATACATCTAAACACACACACACACATACATAGCTCCCAACTTTTTGAGATGGGAATGAGGGACACCTATCAGCAAAAGTATGCAGGCACAGGACACACCCCTTGCCATGCCCCCTTAAAGGAGAATTGTACAAAATAACAAGATTGGTTAAACCCACAAGTGCTTTTTTTTACCACTACTATTCCTTTATATTGGCTTTTGGAATTTACAAATGCAGCAATTTAGAAATCAGATGAAAGGTTTAGGTCTGGAAAACACTTTTTGATAGAAAAAATGTGCATTTTATATACATCTGTATACATCAGACCAAAATGAGGGACAAATGAGGAGGAAAGAGGGACAGAGGGACATTTTTCCAAATCAGGGACAGTCCCTCGAAATCAGGGACAGTTGGGAGCTATGCACATATATAAACACACACACATAATACACACACATATACTGTATATATATACACACACACATACATATGTAAACACACACACATATATATACATGCACACACATATAAACACATGCAAACACACACATACATGCACATGTGCGCACACACACATACATACATACACACATATAAAACATACATACATACAGAAAGCCTTTTAAAAATCAACAGTGCTTTACCTTACCTCTTCCTGCCAGGTACTGCAGGAAAGCACACTGTGCTTTCACTTTAGGTCTATTATTGTGACGATCTCCCTGCAGTGCCAATTACAGTTTGGCTGAGGATCAGCTGCCCTGCCGCTCCTCCTATCGAGATATACAGGGGGCCCTCAAGGGCAGACTACATATGCAATACTCACTAGGTCCTTTCATATTGTACGACTAGACAGGCAGTCAATCATCCCGCCAATGGTGGGTGATATTGAGACAACTTCATTGTCATAAGAATTGAATTGTTTTGTTTGTTTTTTGCAATGAATATGTTCATTTTGCAAATGTTATACCCTACTATACATGACCATGCTGCTTTACCTCTTTGTATTTCAATATGAAAACCTAATAAAATCCTTGTAAAAGAAAGATACTGCATCTATAGGATGCCCATAATTAATGTCAATCATTTGTGTACAAGAATACTTTTTAAGGAACCTTTTCTCTTTTTGTACAAATAAAGACATGGATTTTAACTTTTTTTGATGTGTGATTTACTGATGAGGGTCAAACGTATACACACCTCTGCCAGGCAGCGCAGGCAGGATGGTGGCATAACTTAAAGAAGACATTAATTTCATTTTCCTGACCTTCCTGTGATTGGACAATAAAGTAGGAACAGCATAATGATTCATCATCTACTTTGCTCATTCTAGTCAGCAGATTCTCTGTCAGTATAGTACATGTGCATACAGAAAAGTCTGGTTGATTTCTAGTGCTGTCCTTCCCTCTCCCAGGTTTTGTACTGTTATGCAAGGGGTGATATTTTAAATGAAACCTCTAGACAGGAATACAATAAAAAATTAATAGCTCATTAAAAAGCTTTTGATGCAATATTCACCTTTAATCCGGAGTTATGCCCCAATACAAGACCCTAGTTTTCCTTGGTAAATGATAGCCAGCAACCTCTCTATGTCCTAGGCAGCATGTACCTGCCCTCAGCCTGAGAATAAGTAGACAGCGAAGGAAAAATAGTACAGTGATGAGTTCATTTCTTTGTCACTCTGCTTTCTTTCACTATCAGCATGCTGTTTGTCAGCCCATGAACTGATTGATGCTACTTCTTCTACCAATCTGAGTTCTGCAGTATAGTGGCTGCAGGTAGTTAATACTCAAATTTAGGTGCTTACACTGCTTGCTTAAAACCATTCATAATGTGTTAATGATGCATCAACCTGTCCTGTTTGTATCTACCTAGTTTTCAGCCTTAAAGGAATACACAACTGCATTGCATGGTAATATACAGTGTATATATATATATATATATATATATATATATATATATATATACACTGTATATTACAGCCAGTCGCACAGCCTTCATTCACTCAAATGCAGAAAACAGTCCTTGGATTGTGTTTGTTGTTTTATTAGGGGATGATAACTTGGATGGGGTAGGGAATTAAGTGATGCTTAACTTGAAAAAGTTCAAAACATAGAACAAGGGACAACTTTTCCTATTTGGAAGTTTTTCTTCTTACTTCTTCCTGCACACACTTGGTTCACTGCAGCACCTGCTGATCACTCCGGGTGGAACTAGCAGTGACTTTGTTAATTTGGCAATGACGCATTATAGGCTAGGAACTTCCCGTCCCTTTTTGGTAAAGTGGCACATGTGGAGTGAATAGCATCTCTCATAAGGTTCTGCTTCCCTGTAGACACTGAGCCCAGTTCTACTGCTGCAGAAATGCTAGCCTGCCTGACTACTTCCTTCTCCCAGTCTTCCTGACTGACATACACATGGAGATTCCCCAGGGCAAGGTTGGATGAAGACTTGGCACACCGCTGTCTTCAAAAGAGCACTGCTACAGCTGGCAGTCTCTCCCCTTGTCTGTATCAGCACCATACTGATCTACTCACTGTCTCTCCTTGCTCTGCACTGCCTCCCCAGCTTGAATCCCTCCAACTGCCTTCTATGGTGGGATCCTTCCAGGTCAGATTCCTGAGCTCCAGCCTGAGGTAAAACCCCTCCTCGGCAGGGGTCCCTCAAGGGCCACGGATAGACTCTCCTCAGCACTGCTTCTCCATCTTCCACCTAGCTCAACTGCTGGCATGGCTCATGTCTATTTAAGGGCTTTTTTTAGCTCCCTGCCAGGTCCCCAACCTGGGGGTTTGGCTAAAGTCCACTACATATTCAAAAAGGCAACCCCTCCCTGCTTCCACCCACTATTTTCTAGAACATTCTCCAACATCCTAGAAACAGGGGGAGGCAATTCATATGTAGGTTGCAACTACCACAAATAAACAGGCAACTTAACTTTGTGGTGCAAACATTTCAGCAAATTACAGGCTCAAGCATTTGAGAAAGGTGTTCTGTGACATACCAAAACAACTAAGGTGGCGGAACCTGTACACTACCATTTTCTAGCAACTGGGAAGTGGAGCAGTATGATGTCTATTATACATATACAAAACATGGCTTCCAGTTGCTAGGATCCCTGGTGATAGCCTCTCTGGTATAGTATCTCCAGTCTGTGGTTTAATGCTTATGGACTACACAACGTAATGTTCAGAAACAAATTTATAGAATAAGCCATGATTGAATAGTGAATATTTCACAGCACCTGGAACAAACTGCACATGGCAGCTAGAATTTATTCTATCTCAACATGATACAATTGATAAATACCCTCTATTGCCTGATTACATAAGCTGCAGGCACCTGTGAGATAATTGGTGACACCAATATACGTTGTTACGTTGTACTTCCTAGGGCACATATAACCAATCAAAAGTCTTGATTTTCAAATTGAGCTGTCTTTCTTCTGTTTACCTAGGTCATTGCTGTGTTTGGTCCTTTTCAGTTTCCCTTATAAAGGAAAACATTGATCGAGCAGAAGCAAATAAAAAAAATAAAAAATCTGTAAAACTTCAAAAATAATGTAATTTGTATCATTAAGTATGTGCAGAGACAAAACAGTCATTATGTATTGCATTGCACCATACCAACATAATGCAGTTTACAAAGATATCAGTCATTGTTACCAAGAAATGTCAGGATTTGGCACTCCAACTGAGACTTGCTAAAGATCGATGGGTATTCTCCTTTCTCTATTTCATCTAATAAAAGCAGTAATTTGGGGGACTTTGATTGCTTTGTGCACGTTGACAATAAGATGTGTAACCTCTATTGATTTGTCTGTTATGAAGAAGGTTCTACCAGGATCTATGTGGACTCCAATAAAGACACAAAGGTGTTGTATTGTTGTGTGTCTGTTTGATGCTGTTTGAAAGCTTTTTTTTTCCTATTTCCTTCTTCAAAAACACCTTCAACAGAACTTTTCATCTTGAAAACTAACTATGCAGCCATATTAAATATTAATTAGTCAATAATTCAGAGTTTTGATGACAGATTTATGCAGGATACAGTTGCCACATGAATAATAAGCTGCTTCTTAGAGATAACAAACTAATGAAAGTAGAAAAAAAGAAAAGTAGCTAAAGGAAAGAACACAAACAAGGACTGAGTTTTAGACATGCAGAATACTGAATTTTATATTCAAGGTTTTTTCAATTATTATCATGTTTTTTTGTATACACATTTAACTATGAAACTTCTAGATATAACCTCTCTTTTCTTAAACATAATATAAATACTGGTAATATGTTTAATTATTTGCTTGCTTGTCCAATAATTTAGTTTATAGCAATTGGCAAAGTCATAAAACGGAATGTGTTGTGATTTTGAATATATATATATTTTTAAACCAGTTCCCATCCAGCCTATAGCAGTTTGATGGCTGGACAGGTCTTTCGCCCTTCCGGGTAAAACGTCAATGACATAGGCGCTATACCAAATGATCGCTGTGTCCAATCAAAGGTGATCACAACTATAAATAATGACTAGTAACTCGTTGTTACCGGCTTCTTCTCCTCACACAGCAATGCTTTGTGAGCAGGAGAACCCGTGAACAGTGAGTTACCACATTCACTGCCTGTATACTGTTCTGATTGCCCTGGAATAAAGTGTGCAGCCTGTCGCAGCAGCCATCAGTGTACCTGTCAGTGCCCCCCATCAGTGTACCTGTCACCATATCCATCAGTGTAGCCTATCAGTGTATCTGTCACCGCAACCATCAGTGCAGCTTATCAGTGTACCTGTCACCGCAGCCATCAGTGCAGCCTAATCTGTGTACATGTCAACACAGCCATCAGTGCAGCCTAATCCGTGTACCTGTCACTGCAGCCATCAGTGCAGCTTAAACAGTGTACCTGTCACAGAGCTGCCCATCAGCAGTGTACCCATCACAACCACCCATCAGCAGCTTACCTGCCAGGTAATCAGCAGTGCCACCATGTCCAAACATTTTTTATACCAGTGCGGAGGCATTTCAAATCCTCAGTATGATGGATGAGAGCAGCAGGGAGCTCTCACCATCTGATTCTAAATCAGAGCGCATACCCCTTAGAAAGTAGTGGATCTCTGACCGTATCGGAGGAGGAAACAATTCCTCCTAAAAGGATAAGATGCTCTGAAGACCAAGCAACCACCAGCAGTGCCATACATCCCAATGGTGAATTGGCAAACACCAATGGTGCTAGACCCCTAGATGAAAGGCCCAGTACTAGTAAATGAAATTTTACATCAAACCGCAAGAATAAGGGCCAAAACATATCTCCCAGACGCACTTGCAAACCCATTATGGCTGCCTTCCAGCTCAGGATGAGCTACATTTCCCCATTTCAACGCACAGCCAGGTGAACAGGCCAACACTGAAAGTTTTCCAAAAATGTATTTTGTCTATGTATTTTTCAGTGACAAATAACAGTTGATTGTGGACCAGATCAATCTTTCTATGAATCAATTGGTTCATAGCTGGTGTATTTAAATGATCAGATGATACAGCCCTATTTATCAACAAGAATATCCCTCTACTGGTATAAAAAAGCTTAACTTTACCTTTTCTTTTTGGCCTTTTATAATGCATATGCCACTTATCACAAGTTCATACAAAGACCCACCACCTTTCTAAAATTTATAGAAGATGTCATCACTGCCCTGATCTACCAGCAAGGTAGGTAAAACATTTGCTCTGAGTCTGTGAGCAAACTTCATGAGTGCCATTTTCCTGAGAACATTCCACCCACAGAAGCATGCCAAAGATGCAAAAAAACAAAAACATAACAGGTATGCAGCAGAGGGGGAGTTAGGAGAGACACTAGTTTTCATTGTCCCCAAAGTCCCCTCCCAACTGGGCCTATGCATCAAAGACTACTTCTGATGTTACCACATGTCACAAAAATATTAGGTATAGTGCCCATATTTCTAACAGTCTGCCATTTCCCCATTTCTAATATCTGTGCTGATCATTTACCTGCTGCCTTGCATCTTAACTGACCCTTACCTGTTTATTGATGATGCATCTGCCTGCCGTCTGGATTGTTTATGAATCAATTTTCTGCTTCCATCTGAACAACCCTTGTCTGTTTATTGACGATGCCCCTGCTTGCTGTCTGGATTGCTTATCAACCAAGTTTCTGTAGTTCACCTGAACTGATCTTGACCATGTCTTTTGCCTGCCACTTGGACAGATCTTTTGAACTGCTACTGAAGTAGTGGGATTCAAGATAACACTGGGGTCTCACATGTGAGGGGCTTCAGAGTAGTGTTCCGAGTAGAGACAATTTTTGGTTTTCTTTGGGTTTTGTAATTCCCAGATCAGGGTTTGGAGACTGGAGGCTTCAAAGAGATTTGGGTGGGAAGAAGCCTCTACCCCTGTGCCCAGGTCTTACCTGACTGAGTCCCTAAGCCTGATGTTCATGCCTGCTGCCTGGACCAATACTTTGGCTGTGCTGACCATATCTCTGGCTGTTGCCTGTAATAACCCAGGACTTTTTATAGACCATGTTCCTGTCTGCTGCCTGGACCAATACTTTGGCTGTGCTGACCATATCTCTGGCTGTTGCCTGTAATAACCCAGGACTTTTTATAGACCATGTTCCTGTCTGCTGCCTGGACCAATACTTTGGCTGTGCTGACTCTTCCTGCTGCCTGTACTGACCCAGGACTTTTTATGGACCATGTTCCTGCCTACTGCCTGGATGTCAGCCTGCTGCCTGTACTGACCCTGGCCTGTTTATGGACCATATTCCTGCCTGCTGCCTGGACGAATCCTTTGGCTGTTGCTAACCACACCTCTGCCTACTTCCTGGACCATTGCTCTCCTCTGCGGACAACTGCTCTACTAAAACCACAAGTAATCCTTTGTTTAGCTCGGCTGTCAAAAAGTCTCACACATGTGGTATTTCCATACCCAGGAGGAGTAGCAGAATGCATTTTGGGGTGTATTTATTGATATGTCCATGCTGTGTGTTAGAAATATTTTATAAATTAAGAACTTTGTGTAAGAAAAATATTTTTAATTTTCTTTCCACATTTTCCAAACACTTGTGAAAAAAATGACATGTTCAAAATACTCATTATGCCTCATAGAAAATACCTTGGGTGTTTGGTTTCCAAAATGTGATCATTTTGTGGGTAATTCCATTGTCCTGGTGCTCCAAGGCCTTCAAAAATATGATGGGTAGTCAGGAAATTACTGTAGATGTTTACGACCCTAGATAGAGGTGTTGATTTAATAAAACTGGAAAGTGCAACTTCAGCTTCCAGGTTTTTTTGTCAAAGATAATTGAACAAGCAGAAGTTAGAAGCTGATTGGCTACCATGTACAGCTGCACTAGATTTTACACACTCCAGTTCTCGTAAATTAAACCCAGAGTGCAGATACATAGAATTGAATGAATCATTACTGTGATCCATGTTTTTGTCCATTGCATCAGTTCTAATCTTCAATCAGACAAAGCCAGCCAAAAGGCAGACTGCTTAAAATAACCCATAATGCTCTGGAAATCCTATGTCATATATAAGTTAGTTTTCTAAAAATAAATATAAAAAGGATAACATAATATAAAAGTGTAATAGTTTCCCTTTAATACAAACTTTTATTTTGGCAAATAAGCTAAAAAAAAACAGTGCACACAAAGGGGCACTTCTAAAAATGGAATTTGTCAGGTCATAACATTGTGTAAACTGAAAGCTAATAAATACTGTATCTTTGAAAATTAGATGCAGACTAATATATCCAGAAGACACACAAATTTTGGGATGATTGCTGAACAGTTACTCCTCAGGATCAGTATTGTAGAGCAGCAAAAATATCCACTGTACAACCAAACAGCTAACCTATTTATGTGCATTTAAAATACAGAATATAACTAAAACCTATATTGTTCTATTCAGAAGTCACAAACAATCCTTATACATTTTTGGGTGTTTCATTATCAAGAATGTGATTTATTTAGTACATGATAGAAACATTTTCTGTAGAATTAATAAATAGATATTAAATATATTGTTACTTTTTGCACATGAATTTGGAATAGTTCGGGGCTCAACATTTCAAGTCCTGAGCTACTAGCCAGGCCTCAAGGGTTACTCGCCACCAGTTGCCCCACCCAACCCCTATCCTGCCCTGCCCCTAATCCCCCCCTAAACATGCCCTCATAAATTATCTTATGAAATGACCCCTAAATGATTTATGCAGAATTAAGTTATAAAAATAAATATTAACAACAACTTTATCAGTGCCTATCAGTGCAGCCTCACCTGTGCCCAACAATGCAGCCTACCTGTGCCAAACAATGCCACCTCACCCTGTCCATCAATGCAGCCTCCCCTGTGTCCATCAATGCAGCCTACCTGTGTCCATCAATGCAGCCTGCCTGTGTCCATCATGCAGCCTCCCTCTGTCCATCATGCAGCCTTAACTGTGTCCATCATGCAGCCTACCTGTGTCAATCATGTAGCCTACCTGTGTCCATCATGCAGCCTCACCTGTGTCCATCATGCAGCCCACCTGTGTCCATCATGCAGCATGCCTGTGTCCATCATGCAGCCTATCTATGTCCATCATGCAGCCTGCCTGTGTCCATAATGCAGCCTGCCTGGGTCCATCAATGCAGGCTACCAGTGCAGGGGAAGAGAGAAGAGAGCAGGTAGCCGAATTATCAGAGAGCGGGGACATCGCTGCAACAGCTTACATTTCAATTGGGAGAACGGCTCTCATTTAATGGCTCTCGCCCCCCAGATCCAGATAGCCCACCCTCGCCAGCCCTCATTTTCCACTCGAAAAATGTGAGTAGGCGAGTGGAAAATTTGAAGGCTGATCTATACTGATTTGGTCTGTAAAAAAATGTAATATTGTACTCCCTGCAGTTTTTCTACAGGAAACGGAACTACTGTTGCTTCCTCTAAACTGAAACCGTCGATGTAAAAATAATAATATTGGTAATGGTTGTTGCATCTTGTACGAATGCAGTTTGGTTAAACAGATAAATTTGTCTTTAATAGGGAACGACTCTGGATTTTAATGACTATCTTGGCTAGTGTAATGTGATATCTAAGAAATAGTTTATTTAAATTTAGACTGATATTATGTACATAGGAAGATACAAATTGTCCAAAACTCAGATACAGTATAGACCAGGGGTCGGCAACCCATCGATCGCTGTCCACCTGTCGATCGCCTGCAGGCGACAGTGGACAGCAAACAGGTTACTGCACCGCTGACCCCGCCTTCTTAGTGCCGTTCCTTGCCTTTCCTCCCAGCCAGCTCCGCTGTGCTGTCCCATCAAGGTCTCTCTCTCCCTCTCCCTCCCACCAAATCTGTGGCTCCACCGTGCTTTCTATGTCCTGGTTCCTCTCTCTCCCTCCAACCCCCAGCCTCCTCCGCCGCTGTCATCAGTGAACAGAAGAGACCAGGAGGAAGCACCGCTCAGGACTGAAGGCAGGGGGAGGAGCTGGATAAATTAACTTTTTAAGTTAAACCGCTGGTGATTGGTTGCTAGAACCTAGGGTGGTCCTAAAAAACCAATCACCAGCTTGCTTATATGAAAATTGACTCTGTCAACTTCTGCCCTCTGTCCCGAACTGTGCTGCTTCCTGGTCCCCACTGTGGAAAAAGGTGAGACACTGCTATGAGAGGGAAGGGGGGCCAGAGGTTACTGCTATAGGGGAAAGGGGGACAGAGGAGACTACTGTGTGTGTGTGTGGGAGGGAGTTGATGTGAAGGGGACAGAGGACACTGTTATGGGCAGGGTCACCTCCATAGCTGTATTCTCTACCACCCTTCACATCACCCTCCCATCCACCCTGAACCCTGTATTCCGAGCCTAATACACTCCTTAACCCTGAATTCTGAGCACAACGCACTCCTGATCCTTGCATTCTGAGCGTAAAATGCACTCATGATCTCTGCATTCTGAACGTAAAACGCACTTCTTAACCCTGCATTCTGAGCGCAACGCACTCCTGATCCCTGCATTCTTAGCGCAACGCACTCCTGATCCCTGCATTCTGAGTGTAAAATGCACTCCCGATCCCTGCATTCTGAGCGTAAAATGCATTTCTGATCCCTGCATTCTGAATGTAAAACACATTCCCAGTCCCTGCATTCTGAGCATAAAATGCACTCCTAATCCCTGCATTCTGTGCACAACACACTCCTTAACGCAGCATTCTGTGTACAATGCACTCCTTAACCCTGCATTCTGAGCACAACGCACTCATTAACCCTGAATTCTGAATGCAACGCACTCTTTAACCCTGCATTCTGAGTGCAACGCACTCCTTAACTCTGCATTCTGAGCATAACACACTCCTGAACCCTGCATTCTGAGCAAATTGCACTCCTTAACCCTGCATTCTGAGTGCAACTCACTCCTTAACCCTGCATTCTGAGCGTAACACACTCCTTAACCCTGCACTCTGAGTGCAACTCACACCTTAACTATGCATTCTGAGCACAATGTACTCCTTAACCCTGAATTCTGAGTGTAATGCACTGGTGAACCCTGCATTCTCTGCATAACACACTCCAAAAGCCTGCACTGTTTTGTAATACTTATTTTATTTTAGTTCTGAGTAAAAATATTTTATCAAAAAAAAAAAAAGGTTGGGTTACTTTTTTTTTTTCTTTGGGGGGGTACAATGATCTCTCGACTTCATTAGTGTTGTTCAAGTAGATCTCCATCTCTCGAGGGTTGCCTACCACTGGTATAGATGATACAGGTCAATGCAGCTCATTTTTCATTAACATACCCATACATTTAATTGTCTTTAAATGCAAGCAGTGTGTGTACCTGTGTTTGGCGTGATATCAGCCTTTATATCAGTCTGTGTACAGAAGAACTGGGGGGAAAAAGAAGCAAGGAGCTATTAGGTGTGCTGAACTGTAAGGCGTATTTTAAAAGCAGAGAGAAGTGACAGAAAGATGAGCTAATCAATCTGCTCCTTTAATTTTCACTGCTCAGTCACAAGGTGATAGAGGAGATAAGATCTTTAAGTGATACAAATCTGCAGCAAAGACAAGTCAGGTCTCTTGCCCTGCATGACAGGGTTGTATGGCAGAGCTCTTCATATTTTAGGCCTGGATAGACAGAAATACCATTACTTTGTCAGCTAAAACAGCTGTTGTATATGGTATGTATTTTATTTGTGTACTTGTCTGTTTGCCTGAAGTTCAGCTTTAAGTTAATTTTCTTTGTAATACTGGATCCAGATATGTGTAGTGATTTGAATGGCTCCTTCCCTACAATATAAGGTTATAGGCTAGATGTAAATCCATAATTTGGTAATAAGCACACAAACTGGTTTTACAGTGAACTATTCTCATTTTCTGGGGATAAATCAGAACTCCATGTTAAAATGACAAGATAGAAATAAATAGACCATTGGGGGGTGTCTATAGTATGCCTGTAAAGGGGCGCATGTTTCCCTTGTTTAGAACAGTCTGACAGCAAAATGACATTTGAAAGGAAAAAAGTTACCCCCCCTCTGACGCAGGGCGGGTGACCCCGCCCCCCTCTGATGTCACGGGGAAAGCCACAGGGAAGTCCCCGTGCATCAGAGGGGGGCGGGGTCACCCGCCCTCTGTTATTTAAGAACTGTCAGAAGAGGAGAAGCGTCACACAGCGGGAGCCTCCCATCCAATCGTGGATGCGGAGCGGCCCGAGGAAAGAAGATGAAGTGAAGACGGCGCCGCTGAGGAAGATGCCGGACAAGAAGACTGGATGAAGAACCAGAAGAACAAGAAGAACCAGAAGAACAAGAAGAACAAGAAGATGGAGGAAGAAACCGAAGGAAGATAGAAGAAAGAAGATAGAAAATAGAAGAAAGAAGAAGCATTTAAATAAAGGAATTGTCAAAAAACTGTCTCTTGTCATTTTTAACATTTTTGCCATTTTTTTTGTGAAACGGTAGGGGTACTTTTGTATCCCCTTACCATTTCACACAGGGGGGAGGGCCGGGATCTGGGGGCCCCCTTGTTAAAGGGGGCTTCCAGATTCCGATAAGCCCCCTGCCCGCAGACCCCCCACAACCACCGGGCCAGGGTTGTGGGGATGAGGCCCTTGTCCTCATCAACATGGGGACAAGGTGCTTTGGGGGGCTACCCCCAAAGCACCCTCCCAATGTTGAGGGCATGTGGCATGTACGGTTCAGGAGGGGGGGGCCCTCTCGTCCCCCCTCTTTTCCTGCGGCCTGCCAGGTTGCATGCTCAGATAAGGGTCTGGTATGGATTTTTGGGGGTACCCCACGCCATTTTTTTAAAAAATTTTGGCGCGGGGTTCCCCTTAAAATCCATACCAGACCTGAAGGGTCTGGTATGGATTTTAAGGGGGACCCCACGCCAATTTTTTTTTTTAATTTTGGCCGTGGTTCCCCTTAATATCCATACCAGACTTGAAGGGCCTGGTATGGAATTTAGGGGGACCCCCCACGTCATTTTTTTTAAAATTTTGGTTCAGGGTTCCCCTGTGGGGAATTCCCATGCCGTTTTTATCAATGAACTTTTATGTGTATTGTCGGGTCGGTGTTCTGCCGAGAAAGTTCCTCTCGGAGGATAAGGACCCCCCTCTACTGCGCAGGCGCAGCGCCTGCGCAGTAGGATCCGGCGGAAATAGCCGAAGCGAAATAGAGAAGAAATCAGCTGTACACGGCGCCTGTAAGAGGGTCCCCCGCGGGCTCGCCACGCTTCGGGCACGGCCTCGCTTTGCTCTGTACTTTTTTATTCCCCCTCTAGGTCCACTTGGATGGTGGGGCTTCAGCCTGGACCCAGGGCCCAGGCGCCGTGTACAGATGATTGAAGATTTTCATCTTTGGCTATTTTCGGCAGCTGCTAGTCGTTGGTAATGTGCAAGCGCAGAACTTGCGCAGTACAGGGGGGACCTTATCCGCTGAGGGAACTTTCTCGGCAAGACACCGGCGATTCAGTATTGCCGCAAGTAGTTTTAAATGACTTTTTTCCTTTGAAATGTCATTTTGCTGTCAGACTGTACTAAACACGGGAAACATGCGCCCCTTTACAGGCATACTATAGACACCCCCCAGGTACGAAATTTAAAGGAATAATACACTTTTATTGTTTCACTTTAAGCATTATTAAAATCACTGCTCCCGAAAAAACAGCCATTTTTAAAACTTTTTTGCATTGATACATGTCCTCTGGGGCAGGACCCAGGTCCCCAAACACTTTTTATGACAATACCATGCATATAAGCCTTTAAAATTAGCACTTTTGATTATTCATGTTCGTGTCCCATAGACTTTAACCACTTGCCTACCAGGCCAATTCAGACATTTCTCTCTTACATGTAAAAATCATAATTTTTTGGCTAGAAAATTACATAGAACCCCCAAATATAGCAGAGACCCTAGAGAATACAATGGCGGTCATTGCAATTTTTTATCTAGCACGGTATTTGCGCAGCAATTTTTCGAATGCGTTTTTTTGGGAAAAAAACAGTTTTGGGCTTTAAAAAAAAAAACAAGAAAGTTAGCCCAATGTTTTTGCATAATGTGAAAGATGAAGTTACGCCAAGTAAATAGATACCCAACATGTCACGCTTCAAAATTGCACACGCTCGTGGAATGGCGCCAAACTTCGCTATTTGAAAATCCCCTTAGGCGACGCTTTAAAATTTTTTACTGGTTACATGTTTTGAATTACAGAGGAGGTCCAGGACCAAAATTATTGCTCTTGCTCTAACGTTCACGGCGACACCTCACATGTGTGGTTTGAACAACATTTTCATATGTGGGCGGGACTTATGTATGCGTTCGCTTCTGCATGCGAGCTCACAGGGACAGGGGCACTTTAAAAGTTTTTTTTTTTTTATTGTTAATTTTACTTTTTTTATTTTAGCTTGACACTTTTTTTCCCCCAAAAATTTTTTTGATCACTTTTGTTTCTATTACAAGGAATGTAAACATCCCTTGTAATAGGAATAAGCATGACAGGTGCTCTTTACAGTGAGATGTGGGGTAAATAAGACCCCACATCTCACCTCTAGGCTTAGAAGCCTGAAATAAAAAAAAAAAAAGATCTCTGCTTCCCAGCCGAAGCGGCGCCGTTATTTTTTTAATACAGAGGCCGGGCGTGACGTCATAACATCACGCCCGGCCTCCGAACGATCATAGAGATTCCGGCGACCATCTGGTCCACCAGAAATCTCTATGCTAAACATCCGGGGCTGGCGGATCCTGTGACCGACTCACCGATCGTAGCGGTAAGTCGGTACAAGCACCGGAGGGTGGCAGGAGGGGGAGGACGTCCCCTCTCGCCTCCTGTTAGAATGATCAAGCAGTGGAACAGCCACTATGATCATTCTTATGGTGTGCAGATTCGCAGGCTCTAAAAGACAATATCTGGATGATGTCTGTAGCTACAGGCATCACTCAGATATCCCCGCTCAAAGCCGAGGACATCATTTGGCGTACAGCGGGGGGGAAGCGGTTTTAATGGTGTTCGCACAAATTTATTTGTCTGTTTGCATGTTCTGCTGCGAACTGAACAGGGGGGATGTTCGGCCCATCCCTAGTTCTCATTAAGAATCATGGGGGTACAACTTGTCAAGCAACTCGGAAGTCCAAAGTCGCCCAACTGTGAAACAAGTCACATATATTTTAATAGAAAGGAGCTCTCATTTATACTTGAATTTACATCAGCAGAACAAATACAGGAAGTGATGTGTGCACATGGGCCAGAAGCAAATGTGTGGGGATGCCAAACAAATCAATGAATCCCACGCACACCAAATCTAACTACCAAATCCACCCCCGCATTGATTAAGCACAAGTACATATCATACCCTTATCCGGAAAATGAGCCGCACCTCCTCTTTGCTAAAGAGGGACCTCGCCATGTCCACCTAGATGGAGATCTTGACCAGCACAGGGACTTCTGGGTGATTACAATGACTTATTTCTGGGTCAGAAGGCGAAACTACACTCTTTTGATCGCTGCTGCAAATATTGGATCGCAACCACTATTAGAATTTTATTATTTTTGTTTATTTGCAGATATGCAAATTTGTATTTCTACTTATGATATTTAAAGGCGTTTGATAAGAAATGATGTCCCTGGGTTAGCAGCAGGAGGAAATCGTTCAGCTGAAATCACACACTTTCATTCCTGCATGTCAGTCCCGACTGCAGGGGCAATTTCAGAGACATCTGTGCAGGTTTCTGCACTGATATCAATACAAATTGCACCCCAAAGTCACACCAATTAAAACAGTGCAATTGTCACCGCTTTGACATGTCAAATCGCACCAATGTGAACTAAAGCTGACACAAACACTGCCTATCCACCAGCTGAATTCATTACCTGCAATTCTCCACAGCTGTTATATATAAAGATTCTACCTTTATCATTTGCTTGCAGGTGTGCAGAAGCCTAGGTTTACATTGGAGCAATTTGTCATGCAATTTGAGAGATCAAATCGCATGACTATTGGCAGCAATGGCACTGTTCCAATCGATGCAACCTTTTTTTTTGTGGCACCGCACCAATTTGCTAAAGTAGTTCCTGCACTACTTTTGCCGATTTCTGGTGCAACTTCAATAGACATTTGTGTATGAAGCCACACGGATGTCTATCAAGTAGCACCTAAAATCACGCTGACCTTGCTACTTTGAAATTGTGCTACTTCAAGTGAAGTAGCGCGATTTCAAAGTAGCATCAATGTGAACCAGGGCAAAGAGATTAGTTTTTTGGTGCACAAATACTTATTGAAATAAAATATAAGAGATATTGCACTTTCCCAAAACCACCACCCACAAACTAAAGAGAAGAAAGTAGAAGAAAAAAAAAAAAAACACCACAACAAGGCTCAATAATGTACTTTTATTTTACCAGCAGAAAAACAAAAAATTACATTCATTTACTAGCTTCAAAAAATTTTGGACAGGATATATGGTGCTACATTTAGCAATGGGATTTTAAGGGCCCTGCTCATAGGAGCTTACAATCTAAAATTAGACAAAACCTTAGAGTGGACACAGCTTTAATTTCTGTTTATAATGGGCAACACATCACATTGTTATCTGCAAGATTATAGAAACATACTTAACAGTCATTCTTACAAAGCATTCCAACATAATATTACAAAAGACTTATTCAAAACACCCACCACCAGCCCACAATCCACACATACATACATTGGTGACCATGTTCTGCTGGAAGCTGCATTTCGGTGTACATGATTAAACGAGATAAAAAAAAAAGGAGTAGGTCAGCAGATGCTTCCAAACGATGTTTGCATGATCAGACAGGAACAATACACACACAACATTGACAGCATGGCCACATAAACCCACTTTTGATTGAAAAAATGCACAAGAATTTCATCAAATCTCCCAATAGCATTCCTTCTCCCCCACAAATCACAGCAAAAAAACCTGACCTTCTCAGGCCAAATGAACCCCCTACTGCAGGCCTTTATATAAGAGAGGTTGTATTGTTAGCACACTGACACACCCAATAGAAGTACACGCCCACCAGTATCTTTCAATCTGTCTCTTCATGTATGTCTAAAGTGATTGCACCTGATGGGCAGGAACACATAATAGTATTCGCAACTGTGTTAGCCCTTGGCTATGTGCATCAAATCTCCAACTACAGGACAAAGATCAAAGTCCATTTGCATCCACATAAACAAAGCAACAGTTTTCTAAGCATATATACCCGTGCAGTGTAAACCCTAAAATTTGAATTGTCCAAGTCCCTGGGCATGATTAGTGCTAATAAACATTAACATCGGCTGCTATGAGCTTCCAATATAAAGTCCAAAATTAACGTTCTTACATTAGAACCTATTTCGACAGGAGACAAATAAAATGCCAGCATGTCTTTGGATTGTGGTGCGAAACCCACACAGGGATAACATATAAACTTCAACACAAGGATTAGCATGTTGGGGAATTGAACCAACATCCCATGTGCTGCTAGACAGAACTGCTATCCACTTACCCACCAGGCATCCCCACACATGTTCTCTGCATCTCTGTGGTGTGAACCAGCAGTAAGTCCATAGCCATGCTCAGTGTCACAAGCAATATACAATATATTGGCCTAAGTATTGGGATGCCTGCCTTTAAACGCACATGAACTGTAATGGCATCCCAGTATTAGTATTGGGTTCAAAACTCATTTGGCCCACCCTTTGCAGCTATAACAGCTTCAACGCTTCTTGTCCACAAGGTGTAGGAGTGTGTCTATGGGAATGTTTGACCATTCTTCCAAGTGCATTTGTGAGGTCAGGCACTGATGTTGGATGAGAAAGCCTGACCTACAGTCTCCTCTCTAATTCATCCCCAAGGTGTTCTGTTGTTTTGAGGTCAGGACTCTGTGCAGGCCAGTCAAGTTCCTCCACCCCAAAATCACTCATCCATGTCTTTATGGACCTTGCTTTGTGCACTGGTCCAAATGATTTGGTGGAGGGGTAATTATGATGTGGGGTTGTTTTTCAGGGGTTGAGCTTGGCCTCTTAGTTACAGTTAAGTGAACTCTTAAGGCATCAGCATACCAAGACATTTTGGACAATTCCCTGCTCCCAACTTTGTGTGAACAGTTTGGGGAAAGCCCCTTCCTGTTCCAACATGTTTGCACACCAGTGCACAAAGCAAGGTCCATAAAGACATGGATGAGCAAGTTTGGGGTGGGGAAACTTGACTGGCCTGCACAGAGTCCTGGCCTCAACCCGATAGAACACCCTTTGGCTGAATTAGAGTAGAGACTGCGAGCCAGGCCTTCTCATCCAACATCAGTGCCTGGCCTCACAAATGAAAGAATGATCAAACATTCCCATAGGCACACTAAACCTTGTGGACAGCCTTCCCAGAAGCTGTTCTAGCTGCAAAGGGTGGACCAAATCAAATTTTAACCCTACGGACTAAGACTGGGCTGCCATTAAAGTTCATGTGTGTGTAAAGGCAGGTGTCCCAATACTTTTGGCTAAATAGTGTATCTGGAAAAGACTTACAATGGTGGTGGAACCCTCCTACACATAACTACTACATTTAGACATAATTATAGGACCTGGGAGATAAGACAACTTCTCCACATGCAGTAACATGGTTGGGATTTGAACCCAGACCCTCAGGGATCCCAAACAGAAGTTCTAACCTCTAAGCCACAGAGCTGCCACATGTGAGAGTCTCCTACACATAACTACACATAAATACACATAAAAACACATAAATACTGCATTTCTATGGACATACAAGTGATGGAATTACATTACTCAACAGTTATTCTTCTTGATTTATTCTGTGATATTTGGTGTTTTTTTTGTGGGTGAGAGTAGAATATTACCCTCAAATTTTGAGGAATTACATTTTGATTTCTGATGTTGGTACACATATCACATTTTTTGGGCTTAAATTATGAATATTCGGAAATAATAAAAAGCACAAAAAAATGTGATATATTTTAAATTTGCATCAGCAATGGTATTGTTTGTGGATTATAAAGACTCCTGTGTGAGTTTACGTTACAGATTGTTGTGAGATGAAGAGTAACAAGTGAAAGTGACAGAGAAAAATATATTTTATCAAAATATCAAAACATTCCACATTGTAGCATTCTTAAAATCAAAATATTTTAAGTAGAAGCAACAATGTTGCAAAGGAATATTTATTTCACAGAAAGATACATTTCATCTCAACATTAAAAGGTTTTTTTGTGAAAGTTAGAATTGTTCCATTAGAATCAGTGACTGAAACTTCATTTGGACTAAATTAGAGCAGATTTTAACTTCCAAAAAATGTTCTCTAATTAGTTATCATTTTGGTATTTACTATAGCTCCAGGTAAAAAAGACACTGGGGATAAAATGAGAGTTATTTTCAGGTCTGAGCATGCTCAGTTGTGTTGGCACCTAGTTGTCCAAAACGGGGAACTTTTCACTTTTCAGACTTTTAAAGATATTTCAGTGTAGAAATCACTTTTTCACACAGTTTAAAAGCAGATAATCTTTAAATAATATACTGCATATTTCAGTACCATTTAGACAATTATACCATGTTCTAAACATTATTTCCATGTGCAATTCTCTAGGTTTTAGCAGAGTAAGGGTTTGGGCACTATTTAGATTCCGGGAGCTATAGTAAATTTGATTTTGGGAGAATTTTCTCACCAGTGCTTTAGTGAATACCGGTTTAGCACGAATTAGCGTGAATTAGCACTAAATTGCCGCGAATTAGCGCTAATTCACTGCAAGTTGCGCGAATTAGCGCCATAGCGCTATAGTAAATGACCCCCATAATGTCCCCGGTCTAATGGTCAGCATCATTCAAGCAACATTCAACCTACTTCGTCTGAAACCTGTGTCATTATGGACACATCCCAGCCTGATTGGACAGAGAAAGTAGAAGCAGCAGAGTGATGAGCACATTTCTCTGTCACTCTGCTTTCTCTTCTTATCTGTATACTTCTTGTCAACATATAAACTGATTGGCTCCTTGTGCTGTTTCTTCCTCTCACATTCTAGCCCTGCGGTACAACTGTAAGAGGCTGATACCAGTTCAGATAAAAAAAATGTTTAATTTTTTAACCTTTATGTAAATGTTTAACCCTTTTTAATATAATTTTTTTAATTGTTTAATTTTTATTTTTTTTTAATCTTTATTTAAGTTCATCTATATATTTTTAAAATAAAATTGGCTGATTTACACTATGAGGCTTCTCCCTTTTCATTCTTTAAACACATGGAGCTCATCCCTGCAAGTGTATCAAGACATCTCTGCACTAGGGATCCCTCAGCTCTGGTAAGAGGTTACTCTCTTTTCTTGTGGATGGAACACTTTGCAGTTTTTCTTCAACACTGGTAGCCACAGAGTTTAATACTATTTTCACTTGTCACACCTTTTATTAAGTGTATGGATTTTCTTATGGACTTGAACTTTTTCAATTTAACCTAATTTTTTTACACACTGGAATTTCTTGCATTTTTTTGCACATTGACATTTGAAATAATGCATTTGTTATGCCATCTGTTATTTTCATCATTAAGTTGTTCACACACACAAATAATTTATGTTTGAACACTTAGGTAGATATCTTGTTTATTCACTTTATTTTGTTCATTATCACATCAGTTCACTATTTAAAGGAACAGCGCACCATTAGCCATTTCTAGTTTTCATCACAGGTTAGAAGCCAAAAGTTACAGATTTCCTTTAACCCATTCATGCCTCTGATACCTTCATGGTAAAATATTTTAATTGTTTTTAATGTGGTTGCAAACCAATACATATACCGACGGAATTGACTAGTCTCAGGTGATACACAGGGATGAAACATACCCTTTATATAAGTTGTAACTGTTTCTCCAAAGCGCTCTTTCCTTTACAGCCATTTAAAATACAGAATTTAAGGAATGGAAATGTTATGTCACAAAATGCACAGCATAGACTAGGTAGCTTAGAGCAATCTGAGGCCTGAGTGGATGGAAAGTACACACCCCTTTCTACACAAACTCATAGGGAAACATGCACAGCTGAGATTGTTAATCATCTGCTGTATGTTGGAGGTGGGCTGAACCATCTCCCAGGATTCCCTAGCGTCAGTATAGATGGTCAGAAGTGACTCATGTGGATAGCAGGGGAATGAAAAAACAGCTGAAAATCACAGTAGGTGCTTTGGGTTGAGGAAACTATACACTATATAGCAAGATATGCTTTGTTTATTTTCCATTTCAGGGGTTTACAAACACTTTAGCTATTTGTAATACTCAGCAAGTAACTGTGTGATAGATTTCTAAGCATGCAATGGGGTTGATTTACTAAAACTGAAGAGTGCAAAATCTGGTGCAGCCATGCATGGTAGCCAATCAGCTTTTAACTTCAGCTTGTTCAATTAAGCTTTGACAAAAAAAGGAAGCAGTTGAGCTGCACCAAATTGTGTATATTTCAGTTATATTAGATCAACCCCAATGACTTAAGTGCAGTGTTTTCAGTTTAATAAAAATAAAATATCCTATTAAATCATTCCAAACCTAATAAATTAATTGAATTTAGTAACCTATATAGCAAAGTGTCAGTCAATCACATACATCAAAAAATATGTAATGTGATCTATTAAGTTAATTAACCATTAATCAAAGGAACAAAATTGGAATCAAATAACAATTAGCATGTAATGCACTAATGAATTTAACCCTAAGCTATCATTTTAATTAGTCCAAGTTGCTCCCAATGCCCCCACTTTATTAAACCTAATTTAAATTATCCCAATCTATTCTCTCAACCTATACCTAAACCTATTGCCCCTAAAAAAGATCTAAGGAGAACTAGAGGTGTAGCGAGAAAATATATATTGTTTTCTTTAAATAGAAAGTAAAGTACTTTAAACATATTTTCTCTCTTTGTTTACTTATTATCACCAGGACTTAAAAAATATGTCAGATACATATGAAATATTGCATTATGAAATATTTGTAATTTTCTATTCAACCAGAAAGTGGAGCTTAAGGCTTTTTTTTTACATGTTTTTATATCTCCCTAGCTCCTTTGCTTTAAAAAGTCTATTGTTTTTAAAGTTCAGTAGGCTCCTTTCAGGAAGCGGTCTCTACAGCTTTAAAATACCTCACAGCGTTTTTCAAAAATGTTTTTGAAATTCACTAAAAAATGCTCTTAAAATAAGGAATGCAATATTTCATCAAAATTTATGGTATTTATCTCATAAAACCAATCAGTATTTGATTGCATGACATCAAATCCACTGGGGTAGATGCAGCGGAGAGGGATCAGAATACCTGCCAGTTTTTATTGCTGCCTGTGCCCCTGTTAGAGAGATTTGTTTTTTCTGTTTCTACTGTTTCTCCCTATCATTTAAAGTGAGAGGGAGGGGGAAGGGGGCATGGCCGGAAGCCGCCCTGGATGGCTGCACACTAACCCAACTCCCAAATTTAGCGGCACTATAGGCTTACAGTGAGGGTAAAATTTGCTTAATTCCAGAAATGTCCAAGAGCAGGAATAAGAAGGCTGCATGCAAATGAACAGAATTCTTCCTGCCGCCAGCCTGGCCATTCAATCAAGATGGCACCGGCAGACATTCCTTACATACCAGCAGCCAGGACATCAGAGCCCTACAGCAAGGAACGGATTGAGTTCACAGGCTTCCTCCACATCTACAGTAGCTAAATCCTGACCCAGACTAAACCCAGATGACAGCCTGTAAACCAAAGTTAGCTTGCCACAAACACTGTCCATAGGGGACACAGAGCTGCATACCTCCAGGGCATCACTTCCAACAACTAATCAGCCAGTGCCAGACATCACATTGAAGGACATGTTGTTGTCCCTGCAGAGCTCTGTTCACACTTATATCCTTACCTTGGTGAGACATTTTAAAACTGAAATTCATGATTTGGACAGCAGAGTTTCCCACATAGAATCCAAAATGGAAGAGTTCACAGCTAATTTCAATGAATTGGTGGATGTACACAGTGAAAGGGATGATGAATTAGAGTGGATCAAGGCCAAGTTGGCTGATTTGGAAGACTGTTCCAAACGGAACAATATAAAATATTAGGGACATTCCAGAATCAGTCAAACCGGGGGCTTTGAAACATTTATTCACCAAACTCATAGCTAATCTCCTATCAGAGTCCCCTCCTTGAGATCTGCTCATTGATCAAATTCATAGGATTCCTTAGCCCCCTAACTTGTCTGATAAACTTCCAAGGGACACAATTGTCCCCATCGACTTTTATCACTTTTATCATGTCAAGGAAAAGTTTCTCTAGTCTAAAAGAAACAACATGACACTCCATAAACAGTACAATTGGCCACCATTACTAAACCTTTACGCAAGCATAATATTGCGTACAAGTAGGGTCATCCAGTAAAACTGGTGGTTACCAAAGATGACAAGGAATACAACATTCACTCCCTTAAACAGGGGCTCTCCCTGCTGTGCCAATGAAACATCCGAGAACTGCAGGATTTGCCAGCATACAATCTCAACTAACCGCCCGCAGTCTACTCTGGATTGGAGCATGTCTGATCATCCTGATGAGATGATTACATAACATCTGTTCTTGCCTACTTGGCTTCTTCTTAAGCCTTGTCAGTTGCCTCCTGAGAATGGGATTACTGCTGTACCAAGTTATTAGTCATGGCTTTGCCGAATACTCCTATTTTTTTTTTAAATGCTTATCAGTTTTTCTTTGTTTTTCAATACAGATACAGATCACCTGTTTTACCTTATGGTCATTTTCTTGACCAGTTGCACATACTCTTCTACTTAACATAAGCACGGTTTGCTGTTTCCATCTCACAATACAGCTACGGTGAATTTCCAACACTTTGCGTTGGCTGAATATCAACCAAAACAAACTTGGTGTACTCTTTCCATCTCTTAGATCACTGTGACAACATCAGGTTCTCTTCTCCTTCTAGCTTTACCACAGAGACATCCTGGCTGACACCTTCACCAAATAACAGCCCCCATAAAAGATACTCATTATGGTCAGAAGGCCGTAAACTACATAGTAATATCTTATGCTTCCAAGAAACACACTTTCATAAAGATAATATTGTATTTTTTACTCACAAGAGTTTCCAGCAGATTTACTTTGCAAACACATCCCAGAAGAAAGTGGGGAGTTCTAATCGCAATATCTTTTTAAACTACTTATTTAATGCATGCATGCATTTATTTTATTTATTTTTATTTCCTTTAGTGAATTGACTCACTCTGTTTTATGCAGTATTTACCAAGCGTTTTGCTTTTTGAGGTTAGTACCACATAAAGGGATAGTGATACTTTCAGTATCGCATGCAATATTGGGGAAAAATGTGTCATGCAATCTAAATACCGCATGTGATATGGTTTAGTGAATGGAGTCCAATATCTTAAGCTGAAATTTATACATAAAAGAGAAATCAGAGCAGTAACTCATGCCTTTTTGGATGACTTTGTCCATGGTTTCAGTTAAGAAGAATTCCAAGAGGCTCTGGGACTTTTATGTGATTTCATAAAAATTAAAAAGAGGACCAAAACATTTGGGGAACTTACTGGCTCAGGTTAGGCTGCTCGTACCAAACATGGCTATCCTCAAGTGGATACCCTTCAGGTTACTAGAAAAAGCATGCACCAATGGAAGGAGAACCAGACCAAAGGATAAAGGAGTCCAAATTTATTTAGTGGTTTACACTAAAAACTCCTGTTTGCTCAGGCAGATACTGTTCGCCAGTAACTCTCCTGATCCAGTAATTAGCTTCTCTACATAAATTCACACAGGAAAGCTCCATTTTGAGTACATTCAATGTTCGTATTTTATCTGAAGCCCTGAAGAAGGGGGAGTTTTTTTCTGACCCCTGAAACAGGTTGGCATAGTCTTAATTAGACAGGGTGGGTCTGAAAGCAGGACACTGAATTTTTGCCTAAAAAACTCACCAGTTGGCTCCTGAGGGAAGTCTTAAAGTGGATGTAAACATAATTACTAAAATCCTATATAAGTGTTAACATGTTAATGTAATTACAAAATAAGTTTTCAATATTTTTTAAATCTGTAGCATTCATATAAATAATACCCTATAAGCTCACCATTAAGGTAACTTGTTAAGGAGCATCCTGTTACTGGGTGACAATGCTTACCTTGTCACCCTGTCACATGCACCCTTAAAAGTGACCATGTTGACACACATTGCATAGGGCACGGTCCATCATTGTGACTATTAGGAAGCTTGTCCATAACTATGATGTGCAGTTAATGGTGGAGCAGGTGAATGTAGAAGGTAAGTGGCTGAAAGATGTTACTGGAGTTCAGTAGCACTGTGATGGGCAAAAGGATGAAAAAAATGATAAAAGCAGGATTTAAAAAAAAGGCACATTTTTATGACACACAGAGCACAGAACAAACCAAATGTCGTCCCGTTAGGGTTTACAGACATTTTAAATCCAAACTTGGATACAACAGCATACAAGATTTTATTTAATGACTTTTTGATAGGGCACCCTTTAAGGGTGCTAATTGACTATGACAAAGGAGTCACATGTTTAACTCAACACTATATGATTGCAGTATAAGCATCCCTCAAGTGTATGTATGTGTGGGATAACATTTAAGATGCATGGAACATAAAATGAAAAAACACAATTTCTTATTTTCTAAACATGTATTTTAATCGGCTTACAAAATTACTTTTTTAAAGACTAACTCCACTTTTGTTGGCAAAAAGAAAACATTCCTCTCTGGATGATCTATGCACATTGCGGGGATTTTAACGCACTTTGTTTCAGATTCCTACCTTTTGTTATTGTGAAGGAATAGCTGTTTGTTTGCCTGTGTCAATGTGAGTGAATCTGCATGGGAGTAGTTTTATAATTACCAATCAGCTGCTGCACCAGCAGGGCTCTAATGAGGAAATTTGCAGGGTCTGAATCCCTTTAGACGTGATTTCCCTTTGAGAGTATCTCAACAAGAAATACATTTTTGTTGCAGGGGATGCGCAAAATCAGATTTGTATCCTAGTGAAGGCTTCTGGGAAAATCAGCAAGCCAATCACATAAGCAGGAAATACATTTTATGGGAGGCGTTCTGTACACCATCCGTGTACAGAACACATCCAGGTAGCCATATTACATGCATGTTACAAAAAATTACAGCACTGCAGATAGAAAAGGAAAGGTAGTTTTTAAAACCATTCAATTACAATATGACTTTAATTGTCAAAATATATGTTAAAGTTGTAAATATTTTTATTTATACTATTTTTTTCATTTGCAAATTTTTTCCCAAGAAAGTGAAGTTACCCTTTAAATTTTTATTTAATAATAAATATGAAAACTGTGAAAATGCAGACAGCTGTGTTTACTCCAAAATCGAGTATCTACTGATTTATTTAATCTTTTCAAAGATGTCATCATGTGTATGATGCGTGCACACATCCTGTTCTATATCAATTTGAAGAATCTGTAAGGGTTTCGATGAACTATGTTTATTAAACATGCATCATCATAAAATATAACTATGTTTAGTGGTAGCAGCATCAGCAGAGAAGCATACTGTAATTCACATTTTGCTTGCCAATAACTGCAACAAACTCAGTGTAAAAAAAAAAGAGAAGCAATACATTTCTGAAAGGGAAAAAAAGGTTGATCTAATCATCTTTATGAAGAAGCAAATCTCTTGACCAACGACTTCTGTTTTGTTATATCCTAAAAGTTTGTTTTTCAAGTACTTATATATTCTTGAGAATGTAAATTTGCAGTAAAATGAGCATATCCATCAATCTCACTTTAAGCACCAGTTGTTATACTTATGGGTCATTGCGTAGCAAAAGCAATTTGAAACATCACAAAAGAGTCTTGATAAGCTGGTTGGAATTGTTATTTGCGGGGGGAGGGGGCAAGTTTACAACAACAAACACATTTTATACGTAATGTTCTGCTCAGGAAGCTTCATCTGCATGATCGTCCTGTTCTAATCCAAAAAACAGTCTTATTAAAGTCATTGAGCATTCAATGAACCTGAAACTCACAAAGCTAGAAGGATAAGGTTGTAAATGGATCATTATTTTATTGGTGCAGGCAAAGACAGGAAAGTTAAGTGTGCCAACAGCTATATGTGAATATATTTATATTCATATATGCCAGGAATTTCATAATATACAGTATGTGTAGGCCACCCAAATACCGTATTTATCGGCGTATAACACGCACTTTTTTCCCCTTAAAATCAGGGGAAAGTTGCAGGTGCGTGTTATACGCCGATCCCCTGCGATCCGAGCTGTCACTTCTTCAAAATCGCGGACCGCGATTTGAAAATGGCGCCGCCGGCGCCGAAGTACACAGAGCCGGTCCTCGGCTCTTTCCGGCGGCTCTCGTTTACTTTCGGTTTCACTCGTAGTCCGGAGCGGAGCTATCCGAGTAGGTTCGGATAGCTCCGCTCGGGACTACGAGTGGAGCCGAAAGTAAACGAGAGCCGCCGGAAAGAGCCGAGGACCGGCTCTGTGTACTTCGGCGCCGGCGGCGCCATTTTCAAATCGCGGTCCGCGATTTTGAAGATGTGACAGCAGGGACAGGGGATCCCAGGCTGCACTGGGGCAAGGCTGCACTGGGGAAGGCTCCACTGGGGAAGGCTCCACTGGGGAAGGCTGCACTGGGGAAGGCTGCACTGACAAGGCTGCACTGGGGAAGGCTGCACTGACAAGGCTGCACTGACAAGGCTGCACTGACATGGCTGCACTGACAAGGCTCCACTGGGTAAAGCTGCACTGGGGAAGGCTGCACTGGGGAAGGCTGCACTGACAAGGCTGCACTGACAAGGCTGCACTGACATGGCTGCACTGACATGGCTGCACTGACATGGCTGCACTGACAAGGCTGCACTGACAAGGCTGCACTGACAAGGCTGCACTGACAAGGCTGCACTGACAGGGCTGCACTGGGGAAGGCTGCACTGACAAGGCTGCACTGACATGGCTGCACTGACAAGGCTGCACTGACATGGCTGCACTGACAAGGCTGCAATGAAGGACATTTAAATGTAAGTTTTTTTCCCTTCAACTTCCCTCCTAAAAGTTTTTTTTCCTTAAAATTCCCTCCTAAATTGGGGTGCGTGTTATACGCCGGTGCGTGTTATACGCCGATAAATACGGTATTTTGGAAACCTAGGAATAGGAAAGAACTCAAAACACATTCCTGACTTACGCAAAGCATTTCCTGGTATCTAGTTAAAATAACAGCTTAGGCCTAGTGAAAGCAAGCTTTTACGGCTGGAAAAATGGCACCTAAATGGTAATGCAGATTTTGCACACTTCAAAAGTGTTTGTAAAGGATTTTTTTTTAAATCAACAAACATGTCATATTTACAAACCATAGCACAGAGCAGCCCAGATCCTCCTCTTCTCAGGTCCCCCACTGGCATTCTGGGCACTTACCCTTTGCCGAGTGTCCCCACAACAAGCGGTTGCTATAGGAGCACTCATGTGTGCTCGCTCACGAGCAATGGTTTTGCACAGAACAGTCCAGATCCTCCACTTTTTAAGACCCCCACTGGCATTATGGGCCCCTCCTCCTCACCAAGTGCTCCTATAGCAAGCTGCTTGCTATGGGGGACACTCATACTGGCTCCTGAGCCAGCTCTCTGTATCCATCAAACACAGAGAGCGCAGCTCATTCCTTGCCCTCATTCCCTCCTTACTGGTTGTGATTGACAGCAGTGGGAGCCATTGGCTCCTACTGCTGCATCTCAGTCAATGAGGAGGGAGAGACCCGGGAGAGCCGCTGTTCTCTTGCACATTGCTGGATCGAGATTGGGCTTAGGTAAGTATTAGGGGGGCTGAGAGTGGAGCTGCGCACTAAAAGCTTTTTCCTTCATGCACATCTACTTCTTCTGCTCTGCTTCTGTGCCCCCTCCACCCCAATTCCCAGCTCTTGCTTTGTACAGTTTATGCACTTAAATGGTTTTTTTTGGGTAGTCATGTCTGTCCAGTCCTCATGTTCAGGAGAAGACATATAG
Organism: Lithobates clamitans; assembly: GCA_037952925.1. Classification (NCBI taxonomy): domain Eukaryota; kingdom Metazoa; phylum Chordata; class Amphibia; order Anura; family Ranidae; genus Lithobates; species Lithobates clamitans. Next base: position 6,952,065 of record JBBGZY010000539.1, read on the forward strand.
GCTATTTCATAGATTATGAGGTTACAGTATACCTGTGACAGAAACACGTTTTCTCTTAGCAATAGTTACTCAGCTTATGCTTAAAGAGGCTGTAAATCCTATTTAAAAAAAAAAAACCTGTAAGACAAAGGCATAATGAGCTAGTATGCATCGTATACTAGCTCATTAGGAAATACTTACCTGAGATTGAAGCCCCCGCAGGAGCAACCAGTCACGGCACAGGGCCCTGAATAAATGGCACGGGCGGCCATTTCTTGAGAGCACATGCGCCAATGACGTTGGCGGTAGCATATATAGTAAATATCTCCTAAAAAATGCAATTTTAGGTGATATTTATAGTACCCAGAGGTAAGCCTTATTATAGGCTTACCTGTAGGTACAATTAAAAAGGAAGACTTTACTTTACTACTGCAACAAAGCTGTGGCCTTGTCCTCTTTAAACTTGAAATTACTAATTTTTTCAGATATTTTATCTTAACGTTTAATCTGTATACATATATACAGTGAAAAACAATAAAATATAATGAATGAAACAGTTTCTAGTGTCTTATCTCACAAGGATCAATAATATTATATCAAAACATATTCAACAATGACATAAAGTCTAGCTCCAGAGACATTAGGATGGACAAAGATGTATGCAAGGTTAATTATAAGAGTTCTGGTTCTAAAGGGGCCTGTGTATGAGTAGATACAACACAGGGTCCCCAAATTCTATTAAACAGTTGTGGCTTGGTTCTGAGCTCATAGGTTATTTTAGACAGGGGCAGGTTAGAGGTAACCAAAGTCTTCCAGGCAGTAATTAAGGAGGGCAAAGATCCCTTCCATATTAAATGGATTCATTTCTTGTCATAAAAATAGAGAGTGTGCCACAGCATCTTAGTGTGTTAACAGAGTGATCATTGCTCCTTAACAACAGAGGAGTCATTAGCTGTCAGCAAGCTTCCCGCTGACAGCTGAATGAAAATAAAAACATTGCCGAATTTGCCAGCAATAGAAAAAAACCCGGCAACCCACGATTGCCTCATACACAGGCTGAATGGGGAACTGCCTATGTAAACAAGGCATTTTCCTGTTCTGCCTAGTGACATTATTATTATTATTATATTATTATTATACAGGATTTATATAGCGGAAACAGTTTTCACAGTGCTTAACAAAATGAAGGCAGACATTACATTTACATAAAATTTGGTACAAGAGGAATCAGAGGGCCCGGCTCATTGGAGCTTACAATCTAAAAAAGGAGGGTCAATAGATACAAAAGGTAATAGCTGCGGGGGATGAGCTGGTGGAGGACATAAACAGTGTATTAGTTTAAAGCAGGGTAGGCTTCTTTAAGGAGAAGGGTTTTCAGGGATCGTTTAAAGATGCATAGATTAGGGGACAGTTGGACATATTGGGGTAGGGAGTTCCAAAGGATGGGAGAAGCTCTGGAGAAATACTGGAGGCGAGCATGGGAGGTGGTGACAAGGGAGCTAGAGAGCAGGAGATCCTAGGAGGACCGAAGAGAGCGGTTTGGTTGGTGTTTTGAAACTAGGTTAGTGATGTAGCTGGGGGCAGAGTTATGTTTGGCTTTGTAAATTATTGTTAGTACTTTGAATTTTATTCGTTGGGTGAATGGAAGCCAGTGGAGGGATTGGCAGAGAGGGGTGGAGGACACTGAATGGTTGGTAAGGTGGATGAGTTTCGCAACGGCATTCATTATGGACTGAAGGGGGGATTTGTCAATGTAAAGGTAATCCAATGAGGAGGGAGTTGTAGTAGTCAAGGCGAGAGATAACCAGGGAGTTAATTAGAAGCTTGTTGGTGTCATTAGTTAAAAAGGGGTTTATTTTGGAAATGTTGCAGAGGCTAAGGTGGAATGATTTGAACAGGGATTGGATGTGGGCATGAAAGGACAGTTCAGAGTCTAAGGTTACCCCTAGAACCCTGGCATGTGGGACAGACTGATAGATGTACCCCTTGATCTTGACAGAGAGGTCGGGGGAAGGGGAACGTGGAGGATGAAATATTAAGAGCTCGGTTTTAGATAGATTCAGTTAGAGGAAGTGGTTTGACATCCAGGCTGATATGTCTGTTAGTAAATCAGTGATGCGCGAGGAGACTGATGGGTTGAGCTGAGGGGCAGAGAGATAGATTTGGGTGTCATTAGCATATAAATAGTAGTGGAGCTGACCCAGGGAGGATGTGTATATTGAGAATAGTAGAGGTCCAAGGACAGAACCTTGGGGTACCCCATTGGTAAGAGTTGGAGAGGAGGAAGTGGTGTTGTAAGTGACACTGATGTTTCAGTGAAATTGGTAAGATTCGAACCAATGGAGAGCACAGCCATGGAGACCAAGCAAATTTAGTTTAGAGGTGGGGGTGGTCAACTGTATCAAAGGCAGCGAAAAAGGTCCAAGAGTAGGAGTACGGAATAATGACCTTTGGTTTTGGCTGTTAGTAAGTCGTTTGTGAGTTTTAGGAGGGCAGTTTCTGTGGAGTGCTGTGGGTGAAATCCCCACTTAAGGGGATCAAGAAGGTTATTCTTAATGAGGTGGTCGCTCAGTCGGTTGTAGACTAAACGTTCAAGGAGTTTGGAGGCAAAAAGAAGTAAAGAGATGAGTCTTAGGTTGTTAAGATTGGTGGGATCCAGTGAGGCCTTTTTTGGTATGGGAGTGACTAGTGCATGTTTTAGTGGGTTGGGGAAGATGCCAGTAGAGAGGGAGAGGTTGAAGATATGAGTTAAAGTGTGTAGGATAGGGCCAGATGGTGGAGGGTGTCAGAGATCTTCTGTTCCCAGTGATCGGGAACAGTGATCTCTGTCATGTCACGGGTAGCCCATTCCCCTACAGTTAGAACACGCTGAGGGAACACAGTTAACCCATTGATCGCCTCCTAGTGTTAACCCCTTCACATTTTTACATTGATCAGTGCATTTTTTTTAGCACTGATCAATGTAATAATGTCACTGGTCCCCAAAAAGTGTAATTTGGGGTCAGATTTGTCCACCGCAATGTCGCAGTCCCGCTAAAAATCGCAGATCGCCGCCATTAGTAGTAAAAACAATTTTAAAAAATGCCCAAATCTGACCCCTATTTTGTAGATGCATTAACTTTTGTGCAGACCAATAAAAATACGCCTATTGCGATTTTTTTTTACCAAAAATATGTAGAAGAATATCTATCAGACTAAACTGATGAATACATTTTTTTTCTTTTTATATTTTTGGATATGTATTATAGCAAAAAGTTAAAAAAAATTTTTTTTTTTTCCAAAACTGTCACTCTTTGTTTTACGACCAAAAGAAAGCTCTATTTGTGGGAAAAAAAAGGACATCATTTTTTTTTTTTTTTACATAAACATTTTATTGGGCAGATACAAACTTAGCATATACATCCATGGCTCAGTGAGTCTGTCTTATCAATACATATGCAATTATGTATTATGATGGCTAGTTGTATATATCTTCAAATGGAGGTTTAAGTGGGGAAAAGGGAGTTAAAGTAGAGAGAGAGGGGTACATGAGGAAAAGACGGAAAGAAAAAGAGAGAAAGAAAAGAAAAACAGAAGATATATAATAAATAAAAAGGGGGGAGAAGGGGGGGAGAGAAGGGGGAGGGAGGAGGGGGAAGGCACTGAGGCGAAGAGCAAGGGGGGGAGTGCTGCTGAGGAGAGGGGGTGGAGTCTGCGCCAGCTACCCTCTCCAGCTTCAAGTGCTCAGTACCCTTAAAGTATAAAAAAAGACATAATTTTTTTGGGTACAACATCGCACAGCCATGCAATTGTCAGTTAAAGCGACACAGTGCTGTATCACAAAAAATGGCCTGGTCATTTTTTTTGCCTCTGGAAGAGGCACCGGCAGGAGACATGGGGGACATAACAGAGGAACATCTCTGTGAGTACAAAGACTGATAAGATCGGAGATGGTAAAATCTTCTATTTCCAGGGATGTCTTACGAGCTTTGGGACAAAACCCAACAATTGCAGAAGTCATGAACGTTTTGGGAAACCCAAAGATGGATGAGATGAACACCAAGATGCTTGATTTTGAATTGGAGAAACAAAACAAAAGGGAACCTACATATTACGAGGTATCAAAAAGATACCTCTAGTCACCTACCCACTCATTTTATTAAAGTGGGGCTCTATGGCCAAAATACAATGCATATACAAAATAGGCAGATAGACAGAGCTTCCTTAAAGATCATAACTGTGAGCCACCGAGGTATGGGAATGAATACCAAAACCAATCTAAAAAAAAAAATCTATCAGTCTTTGAGCAGTTCCTCCCTATGTTGCAAACAATCACTAAAAACAAGTACCAGTGCACAATTGAGGACTTCATCGAGGGTCTGAATGTGTTTGACAGGGAAGATAATGGATGTGTAATGGGGGCTGAACTTTGCCATGTTCTAATTAAGTTAGGAGAAAAGATGCCAGAAGACAAGGTGGAAAATCTTTTGCTTGGGCATGAAAATGCTAATGGTGAAATTAATTATGAAGAACTGGTCAGGATGGTAATGATGTGATAATTCTTCTCTGCTATAGACCACCAGCATCCAAAAGGGGGCAGCTCTTTGTATTAATGTTCCTGTCTGTTATGTTTTATTTTCTTGGGAGAAAAGGTTGAGCTTACTAGTGGCGGGCATTTTTTTTTCCTCCACTGGTCTGTCTGAGGGGAGCAGTTTTATTTCCTCCAGCTCATCACAGGGGAGTTGTTGCTCTTGGAGACAAGCAATTTCATCCATATCAATGCCCCCACACGTGACTCACTGCAAAAGGAATCTGGAGTTTAAAAGCTATTGTACCATGCAGATAATAATAAATTATTTATTTTTTCTTTCTCGACAAATAAACTGCATGCCTTTTCCTAAAACTTAAAAAAACAAAAAAAACAAATGCATCTCAATGTACATTCTCAGGAAACCTCATTGTCGGGACTAATGAACACCCGTGCACATGCGAGGGATTTATATCAACCCAGCCCTTCTAATCAAGATGGTCTGAACCCGTAAGAAGTTGGAGAGAATATGTGCAATGCTGGAGGAAAGATTAGCATTGAAGGTTTTAGCTCAACTAAAAATGCTCATTCCTTTTCAGTCTTTGGTAGATGTCAGAGAGTTAAACTACCCAACAGATTATTATATCCCTTAAGGACTTTTTGATGAGGCATACATGTTGTACTTCACAGGTGCCCATTATGAGGGATTATCATTCTCTGCATTGGAATTTATATTTATTTTATGCTATGGAGAATGCAACATAATGCTGAAATATTCAAAATGTGGGTAAACACCTTAAAACTTCTAGCTAGACAAAACAGAGTTGGGGATTATTACACGGACATCTAGATTTTGGTGAGTCTAAAACCTTTTGTTAATAACTCTTGTCAATAACCATGACCAGTGAACCAAGTTGTGACCTTGACGCTCAAATTAATGTCAATAAATCAATTGAGATGTAGAATATCATCCCCAGAAATCAGCAAAAAGCTCACTGGGATTGATTTACTCAAGGAGTAGAGGAAAGTGACTTTGTAAAAACAAGTGAATCTGTGTTCATCAGTCAAAACAAAAAATGTAGGATTTTCCAATTACTTTCAGCCCCAATGACAATGGTCACCAGAAAAATAGAAGAGTAACTCCCCCTAATGGGGACACAGACAGCAATAGGAACCCAACAAGGTTTAATCCTTCCCCACTCCATTGAAAAAAAGAAGGAAAGAAAGTGAGAAATGCTTTTTAATTAAAAATTATTCTAACACGGATAATGCTGAGATCTTTTAATGCACCTTATACATTTTAGCATAAATATTATTGTTTAGACCTGTATTTTTAGTTTTAGCATTGGTATAGTGCAGACTGTTTTGCATTGTCTATAGGTAGTGCATTTAAATGTCTCTATTTTACCAACTCACATTATAGCAGATAAAAAGCCATTAAAAGTTGAGAATTTGAAATTGTATGAATCACGGCAAACCACATACTGTGCTAATATGAGATATATAGTAGTACAGTATAATACGGTATGGAAAATAACACAAAACAGCATGATAAACACATAAGGTTGTAAGAAACATCTCAAAAAAGTGATTTTATGCAATAAATATTACAAATTCAGCACAGTGTTTTTAGCATCTTCCCGCAATGCTCTGTTCTACTGCTGCTACTTTTTTACATCATTATTCCAGCATCAACTGTATACAAGTGGTATTCTGAATCCTTATTTTTCATTTTGGTTTTATAAGTCATCCCGTAGTATGAAACTAATGCCATAGTATGAAAAATGATATTTCACCAACAGTGATGCCTATATTGTATATTTTAAGCACAAATAGATCTAATATATTTTACTACATTTTACAAGAAAAAGTATAAGATTTTCACTACTATTTACGTTTATTGTGAAGTAGAGTGAGTTGTGGTCCAATGCAATGGGCATGTATCTTTTTTCAACCTATGTCACTAATAATTATCAATTATTTTATTTTGAAGTATCTAGTCCACACAGTCCATTTGTATGAGAAGCATATGGAAATGTCCACTAGAGAGACACATATTCTCTAAAGTAAAAATAAATACATTTGTTAGCAATTATTGTTGGCCAGGAAATACCTCAACAGTGCTGAAAACAGAAAGTTCACTCAGCTTGCTTTAGTCTAAATTCTCTGAAATCTGCTGCAGGCAGAATCCAAAGAACACCCCACAGGGTCCTGGGGAATGCCCTTACTAAAATCTATACTATGTTACGTTGTCTTTTTTCTGCTTCCTGTATCACCAGTCACAGTTAGATTTCCCAGGTTTGTTTCAGTCTCGTTAGTGGCTGTGAGAACTTCTAAATGCTAAAAAAAATGCATTAATTTAATATGTTTGATGTTCCCCATGTTATCATATTATGACTTGTGAAAGATTTTTGTTTGTTTGTTTTTTTGGAAATGCCTTAAAATATATACATTTTTTGTCAAAAGGCGCATGTCTGAATAGTTCTGTTGCTAAGTGCTGATTACTGAGTGCACAGGGTCTAACTCTGGTACCTAATGGAATGTAAAGTCATATTTAGATATCCTTTGACCACTTCAGCCCCGGAAGATTTTACCCCCTTCCTGACCAGAGCACTTTTTACAATTTGGCACTGTGTCGCTTTAACTGACAATTGCGCGGTCGTGCGACATTGTACCCAAACAAAATTGACATCCTTTTTTCCGACAAATAGAGCTTTCTTTTGGTGGTATTTGATCATCTCTGCGGTTTTTATTTTTTGCACTATAAACAAAAAAGAAAAAATTGTTTTTTTTTTACTTTCTGCTATAATAAATATCCCCTAAAAATATATATATATATAAAAAAAATATTACTTTCTCAGTTTAGGCCAATATGTATTCTTCTACATATTTTTGGTAAAAAAAATTGCAATAAGTGTATATTGTTTGGTTTGCGCAAAAGTTACAGAGCCTACAAAATAGGGGATAGATTTATGGCATTTTTATCATTATTTTTTTTTATTAGTAATGGCGGTGATCTCCAGACATTGCGGTGGATAGATCGGTTAAACACTAGGGGGCGATCAAGGGGTTAAGTGTGTTCCCTCAGCGTGTTCTAACTGTAGGGGGGATGAGCTACCACGGACATGACAGATCTCTGTCATGTTACTAGGCAGAACAGGGAAATGACTTGTTTACATAGGCAGTTCCCCGTTCTGCCTCTCCGCCCACACGGGGAGAAAAAGAGAAGGATAAAAAACAAAGGAAAAAAGGGGGAGGGAGTGTGTACTTCATTGTCAAACCCCTATATCCAGAATTTTACTCTTGATGATGAAAGAAATACCATACTCAGTTGACCTTGCTGATATTTAATATAAACATCTATTGTAGATTTTAAAATGATAACATGACTATGTATTTATATTTAAAAAAAAGAGGTAGTAGTGAATAGAGGTCTACAGCAGATTGGTCACATGCATAATTAACTAGATGAGAGATTTGTGTGTGCACTCTAAGCTATGTCAATCTGCCAATAAATGTGCAGCTTTAAACTATTTTTATCTTAATATATGAATTTAAAGTGTAACTCCACTTTTGTTGAGAAAAAGACATTCCCCTCTAGGTGATCCCTGTACATTGCAGAGATTATAACAGACTTTGTTTCAGATTTATACCTTTTGTTATTCTGAAGAAATCACTGTTTGTTCCTCTGTGCCCAGAGGAAATCATTGTTTGTTCCTCTGTCCTCTGTGGGTCTAATGGGAGTAATTATCAACCAGCTGTTGCACCTTTAGGGCTCTAATGAGGAAAGTGGCAGGGTCTTCATCCCTTTAGAAGTTTTTAATATTGGGAGTATCTTCACCAAAAATGACATTTTTGTTGCAGGGGATGCCAAAAATTATACTTGTATCTTAGTGTAGACTTCTGTTAAAATCAGTGAGCCAATCACACAAGCATGAAATTATGTTTCTGGGAGGCGTTCTGCACACATTCTGTGTACAGAACACCTCCAGGTGGCCATTTTGCATTGCACTTTACAGAAAATACATAGCTGCAGATTGAAAAGGAAAGGTCATTTTTAATAACATTCAATCACAATATGACTTGTGTCGCAATTGTATATGCTATATAATGTTTTTTAATTGCTAATTTTTTCCCATGAAAGTGGAGTTACACTTATGTCGCGTACACACGATCGGAATTTCCAACGGGAAATGTTCGATGTGAGCTTGTTGTCGGAAAGTCCGACCGTGTGTATGCTCCATCGAACATTTGCTGTCGGAATTTCCGCACACAAAAGTCTGAGAGCAGGTTCTCAAATTTTCTTTGACTTGTTGTCAGAAAGTCCGTTCATGTGTACACAAGTCCGTCGCACAAAAGTTCAGACTTGCTCTGAATCATGCAGAAGGCTATTGAACTGGCTTTTGAACTTCTTTTTTCTCGGCTCGTCGTACGTGTTGTACGTCACCACGTTCTTGACGTTTGGAATTTCCGACAACATAACAAAGGGGGAGGGTTATGCCTATATATCAAGAATAATGTACAAGCGAATGTGAGAGATGACATCACTGAGGGAGCTAGAGAGGAGGTGGAATCCTTATGGGTAGAGCTCCAAAGGGATGAAGCTAAGGGGAAAATAATACTGAAAGTATGCTATAGGCCCCCTAACCTGAGGGAGGAAGTGGAGACGGATCTCCTATCACAAATTGGATTAGCAGCAAGGATGGGAAGTGTTATCATAATGGGGGATTTTAATTATCCAGACATAGACTGGGCGGAGGGAACCGCGCATTCATTTAAGGCTTGCCAGTTCCTTAATGTCTTGCAGGACAATTTTATGGGTCAGATGGTAGACGCACCAACTAGAAATAAAACATTACTGGGTCTACTGATTACCAACAATACAGACCTGATCACGGATGTGGAAATACGGGGCAATTTAGGTAACAGCGATCACAGGTCAATTCGTTTTAGTATAAATCACACAAATAGGAAACATAAAGGGAACACAAAGACACTGAATTTCAAAAGAGCCAACTTCCCTAAACTACAAACCTTGCTAAAAGGCATAAATTGGGATAAAATATTAGGAACAAAGAATACGGAGGAGAGATGGGTTTGCTTTAAGAGCATATTGAATAAGGGCATTAGCCAATGTATCCCATTGGGTAATAAATTTAAAAGAGCGAACAAAAATCCTGGATGGCTTAACTCCAATGTAAAAATGCATATAAAAGCAAAGGAGAAGGCCTTCAAAAAATACAGGGTTGAGGGATCATCCTCAGCATTCAGACTTTATAAAGAATGCAACAAGAAATGTAAGGGTGCAATTAGGACGGCTAAGATAGAACATGAAAGACACATAGCGGAGGAGAGCAAAAAAAATCCCAAGAAATTCTTTAAGTATGTAAACCGTAAAAAAGGGAGGACAGACCATATTGGCCCCATAAAGAATGAGGAAGGACATCTGGTTACAAAGGATGGGGAGATGGCGAAGGTATTGAATTTATTCTTCTCCTCAGTCTTCACGAGTGAATCGGGGGGCTTCAGTAACCAAAACTGCAGTGTTTATCCTCATGACACATCACAGGAAGCACCTCCATGGTTAACAGAGGACAGAATAAAAATTAGACTTGAGAAACTTAACATTAATAAATCACCAGGACCATATGGCTTGCATCCGAGGGTACTTAGGGAACTCAGTCAAGTGATTGCCAGACCGTTGTTCCTAATTTTTACAGACAGTCTACTGACTGGAATGGTACCAGCTGATTGGAGAAAAGCCAATGTAGCACCAATATTTAAAAATGGCCCAAAATACATCCCTGGGAATTACAGACCAGTTAGCCTAACATCAATAGTATGTAAACTCTTGGAGGGGATGATAAGGGACTATATACAAGATTTTAGTAATAAGAACAATATCATTAGCAGTAATCAGCATGGATTCATGAGGAATCGTTCTTGCCAAACCAATCTATTAACCTTCTATGAGTAGGTGAGTTGCCATCTAGATAAAGGAAGGCCCGTAGACATGGTGTATCTGGATTTTGCAAACAGTTTTGACACAGTTCCCCATAAACGTTTACTGTACAAAATAAGGTCCGTTGGCATGGACCATAGGGTGAGTACATGGATTGAAAACTAGCTACAAGGGCGAGTTCAGAGGGTGGTGATAAATGGGGAGTACTCAGAATGGTCAGGGGTGGGTAGTGGGGTTCCCCAGGGTTCTGTCCTGGGACCAAACCTATTTAATTTGTTTATAAACGACCTGGAGGATGGGATAAACAGTTCAATCTCTGTTTTTGCAGACGATACTAAGCTAAGCAGGGCAATAACTTCTCCGCAGGATGTGGAAACCTTCCAAAAAGACCTGAACAAATTAATGGGGTGGGCGACTACATGGCAAATGAGGTTCAATGTAGAAAAATGTAAAATAATGCATTTGGGTGGCAAAAATATGAATGCAATCTATACACTGGGGGGAGAACCTCTGGGGGAATCTAGGATGGAAAAGGACCTGGGGGTCCTAGTAGATGATAGGCTCAGCAATGGCATGCAATGCCAAGCTGCTCCTAATAAAGCAAACAGAATATTGGCATGCATTAAAAGGGGGATCAACGCAAGAGATAAAACAATAATTCTCCCACTCTACAAGGCTCTGGTCCGGCCGCACCTGGAGTATGCTGTCCAGTTCTGGGCACCAGTCCTCAGGAAGCATGTACTGGAAATGGAGCGAGTACAAAGAAGGGCAACAAAGCTAAAAAAGGGTCTGGAGGATCTTAGTTAAGAGGAAAGGTTGCAAGCACTGAACTTATTCTCTCTGGAGAAGAGACGCTTGAGAGGGGATATGATTTCAATTTACAAATACTGTACTGGTGACCCCACAATAGGGATAAAACTTTTTCGCAGAAGAGAGTTTAATAAGACTCGTGGCCACTCATTACAATTAGAAGAAAAGAGGTTTAACCTTAAACTACGTAGAGGGTTCTTTACTGTAAGAGCGGCAAGGATGTGGAATTCCCTTCCACAGGCGGTGGTCTCAGCGGGGAGCATTGATAGCTTCAAGAAACTATTAGATAATCACCTGAATGACCGCAACATACAGGGATATACAATATAATACTGACACATAATCACACACATAGGTTGGACTTGATGGACTTGTGTCTTTTTTCAACCTCACCTACTATGTAACTATGTAATTTGTGTGACCGTGTATATGCAAGACAAGTTTGAGCCAACATCCTTCGGAAACAAAATCAACGGTTTTGTTGTCGGAAAATCCGATCGTATGTACAGGGCATAAAAGTCAGTAAAACCTTTGCTGAAATGGCGGTGAAGCACCTGGAGGCTTAAATAATGGATGCTGTTAAATTGGCATCATATAAAAACCTAAATCTAAAACAAAATGCCCATACTGTATGCCCCGATTCAAACCTCATTGTGTAGAAATCTTGTAAGTAAACATTGTATACCAACATAGAAAGAGGACTATTTTTACTCCCACTAACACCAATAATTTTGGATTTATTCTTGCTTGCTCTGACATTAATGACATAAGGCTTATTTTAGTCTCACTGACACAAATGACATAAGGCTTGTTTTACTCCCTCTAACAGCAATTATTTTACTTCCAATGACATCGATATTGGACTTAATTTACTTCCACTGACACTAGTGAAATGGGGTTTATTTCTCCCTATGCACATCAACAATTGGACTTATTATATACCATCTGACACCAACAATGGGATAATATCACCCTCACTGACACTGAGCATGAGACGTAATTTACTCTCACTAACATAGAGGATGGGACTTATTTTGCTCTCACTGAGGCCAATGATGGGGAATGAAAGGAAGGAGAGTATTCAATTGTCTGCTTGGTAGAATGGACCAAAGATACTGAGTGAATCTTCAATGTTAAGCTTTAGTGTTCACTATCAAGACAACACAGTAGCAGCTTACCAGAAATTCAGACTCCAAACAATAGGGGGTCTAATAAAGCATATTGGCACCAGGCACTCTAGGGATAATATGCAGTATATCTTGGTTTCGTACCACTCCAAAGGAACCAGACTAGATAGCAAGCAGCATGGGAAATAAAGCAGAGGAATTCCTCAATGTACATTATACCATTTATTTACAAATGAAAAGTACTCACATATAGATGTAAAAGAAAAAGCATATCAGCAAAGTAAAACACCACTGCTCAATTGAGGGGGCATGCCGACCACCATCCGTCTGATGCATTTCATCACAACAGACGTCATTCAGGGGTACAGGACAAAATCTGTTGTGACAAAATACATTGGGTGGAGCTTAGTGGTAATGTCATCATGTCTGACCATTCACACTGAAGGTCAAATCACATTGCGTGATAAAGTCTACATTTTGTGAGATAATAAGCAAAATAAGCAAAACATTGCTTAAAAAAGGGAACAGGGACCTGGGTGTTGCCATGGATGTATTACCAAGTCAAAAAAAATAAAATAAAAATACTGTAAAGCAGGGGGGAGGATGGGGCAGATTTACTAAAACTTGAGAGTGCAAAATCTGGTACAGCTTTGCACAGAAACCAATCAGCTTCTGTTTTTTTGTCTTTTTTGTCAAAGCCTAGCTGAACAAGCTGAAGTTAGAAGTTGATTGACTGCTATGCACAGCTACACCACATCTTCCACTCTCCAGTTTAGTAAATCAACATGTTTTGGGCATGACTTTAAATTGACAGCTCACATATTTTGGATGTGTAATTCATTTTTTAACTTTTACATCACATATTTTTGACTATTGGATTTATATATACACACAGTGGATATAAAAAGTCTACACACCCCTGTTAAAATGTCAGGTTTCTGTGATGTAAATAAATGAGACAAAGATAAATAATTTCAAAACTTTTTCCACCTTTAATGTGACCTATAAACTGTACATCTCAGTTGAACAACAAACTGAAATCTTTTAGGTGGAGGAGGGAAGTAAAAATAAAAAACAAAAATAAACTTTTTTTTTTTTTTTTTTTTGGTTAAACATTTTTATTTCCAATAAACATGTACAATTTTCCAATGCACAAACATTTCCTATTGTTCAGTACAATCATTCAATAAGTGTCATTTGTAGTTAATACATAAAGGTTCTGTGTTAAGTAATCAGATGACATCAGATAACCCCCTAGGAGGAGAAGCGCTCCCCTGAGAGGGTTACCCTGCGGGCGCGCTCCCGGGTCCAGCATTTGCTGTCCATAGCCGCTGAATGTCTGACTCGGCCCCGCCTCCAGTGCCCACGTCATTGGATTTGATGGACAGCAGCGGGAGCCAATGGCTGTGCTGCTATCAATCTATGCAATAAAGAGCCGAGAACCCCAGGCAGAGAGACAGCGCTTCCCCACCGGGTCAAGTTCCAGGGCTCAGGTAAGTAAAATGGAGGGGCTGGGGGGCCGGTCACTGCCAAGTGTTTTTTCACCTTAACCACTTCAGCCCCGGAAGGATTTACCCCCTTCCTGACCAGAGCACTTTTTACAATTTGGCACTGTGTCACTTTAACTGCTAATTGCGCTGTCATGCAATGCTGTACCCAAACGAAATTTGCGTCCTTTTCTTCCCACAAATAGAGCTTTCTTTTGATGGTATTTGATCACCTCTGCGGTTTTTATTTTTTGCGCTATAAACGGAAAAAGACCGAAAATTTTGAAAAAAAATGATATTTTCTACTTTTTGTTATAAAAAAAATCCAATAAACTCAATTTTAGTCATACATTTAGGCCAAAATGTATTCGGCCACATGTCTTTGGTAAAAAAAAATGTCAATAAGCGTATATTTATTGGTTTGCGCAATAGCGTCTACAAACTAGGGTACATTTTCTGGAATTTACACAGCTTTTAGTTTATGACTGCCTATGTCATTTCTTGCGGTGCTAAAATGGCAGGGCAGTGCAAAACCCCCCAAATGACCCCATTTTGGAAATTGGACACCCCAAGGAAATTGCTGAGAGGCATGTTGAGACCATTGAATAATAATTTTTTTTGTCCCAAGTGATTGAATAATGACTAAAAAAAATTACAAAAAGTTGTCACTAAATGATATATTGCTCACACAGGCCATGGGCATATGTGGAATTGCACCCCAAAATATATTCAGCTGCTTCTCCTGAGTACGGGGATACCACATGTGTGGGACTTTTTGGGAGCCTAGCCGCGTACGGGGCCCCGAAACCAATCACCGCCTTCAGGATTTCTAAGGGTGTAAATTTTTGATTTTACTCCTCACTACCTATCACAGTTTTGAAGGCCATAAAATGCCCAGATGGCACAAACCCCCCCCAAATGACCCCATTTTGGAAAGTAGACACCCCAAGCTATTTGATTTGAGGCATGTTGAGTCCATGGAATATTTTATATTTTGACACAAGTTGCAGGAAAGTGACAAATTTTTATTTTTTTTGCACAAAGTTGTCACTAAATGATATATTGCTCACACAGGCCATGGGCATATGTGGAATTGCACCCCAAAATATGTTTAGCTGCTTCTCCTGAGTATGGGGATACCACATGTGTGGGACTTTTTGGGAGCCTAGCCGCGTACGGGGCCCCGAAATCCAATCACCGCCTTCAGGATTTCTAAGGGTGTAAATTTCTTGATTTCACTCTTCACTGCCTATCACAGTTCCGGAGGCCATGGAATGCCCAGGTGGCACAACCCCCCCCCAATGACCCCATTTTGGAAAGTAGACACCCCAAGCTATTTGCTGAGAGGCATGGTGAGTATTTTGCAGCTCTCATTTGTTTTTGAAAATGAAGAAAGACAAGAAAAAAACATTTTTTTTCTTTTTCAATTTTCAAAACTTTGTGACAAAAAAGTGAGGTCTGCAAAATACTCACTATACCTCTCAGCAAATAGCTTGGGGTGTCTACTTTCCAAAATGGGGTCATCTGGGGGGGTTTTGTGCCACCTGGGCATTCCATGGCCTCCGAAACTGTGATAGGCAGTGAAGAGTGAAATCAAAAATTTACGCCCTTAGAAAGCCTGAAGGCGGTGCTTGGATTTCGGTGTCCCGTATGCGGCTAGGCTGCCAAAAAGTCTCACACATGTGGTATCCCCGTACTCAGGAGAAGCAACAGAATGTATTTTGGGGTGTAATTTTACATATTCCCATGGCATGTTTGAGCAATATATCATTTAGTGACAACTTTGTGCAAAAAAAAAAAAAAAAATTCTCTCTTTCCCGCAACTTGTGTCACAATATAAAATATTCCATGGACTCAACATGCCTCTCAGCAAATAGCTTGGGGTGTCTACTTTCCAAAATGGGGTCATTTGGGGGGGTTTTGAACTGGCATTTTATGCACAACATTTAGAAGCTTATGTCACACATCACCCACTCTTCTAACCACTTGAAGACAAAGCCCTTTCTGACACTTTTTGTTTACATGAAAAAATTATTTTTTTTTGCAAGAAAATTACTTTGAACCCCCCAAACATTATATATTTTTTTAAAGCAAATGCCCTACAGATTAAAATGGTGGGTGTTTCATTTTTTTTTCACACAGTATTTGCGCAGCAATTTTTCAAACGCATTTTTTGGGGAAAAGACACGCTTTTTTAAATTTTAATGCACTAAAACACACTATATTGCCCAAATGTTTGATGAAATAAAAAAAATGATCTTAGGCCAAGTACATGGATACCAAACATGACATGCTTTAAAATTGCGCACAAACGTGCAGTGGCAACAAAATAAATACATTTTTAAAAGCCTTTAAAAGCCTTTACAGGTTACCACTTTAGATTTACAGAGGAGGTCTACTGCTAAAATTACTGCCCTTGATCTGACCTTCGCGGTGATACCTCACATGCATGGTGCAATTGCTGTTTACATTTGACCTCAGACCGACGCTTGCGGTCTCCTTAGCGCGAGAGCAGGGGGGGACAGGGGTGCTTTTTTTTTATTATTATTATTTTTTTGCTTTTTTATCTTATTTTTAAACTGTTCCTTTCATTTTTTTAAAAAATAATTTTTATTGTTATCTCAGGGAATGTAAATATCCCCTATGATAGCAATAGGTAGTGACAGGTACTCTTTTTTGAAAAAATTGGTGTCTTATTAGACCCTAGATCTCTCCTCCACCCTGACCACACCAAGATCGGTGTGATAAAATGCTTTCCCAATTTCCCAATGGCGCCAATGGCGCTGTTTACATCTGGCGAAATCTAAGTCATAAAATGTTCATAGCTTCCGGTTTCTTAGGCCATAGAGATGTTTGGAGCCACTCTGGTCTCTATGGTCAGCTGGCTGAATCACCGGCTGCATTCTCAGGTTCCCTGTTGGGACAGGAGAGCCAGAGAAAAACACGGAAGACGGTGGGGAGGATTCCCTATTCCCTCCCACTGCTTGTAAAAGCAGTCTAGTGGCTAATTAGCTACTAGGATTGCTTTCACATGAAAGCCGACCGCTGTCTGAAAAGAATGATACCAATATGATACCTAAACCTTCAGGCATCATTCTGGTATAACCACTCAAAGTCGTGAATGGCGTACCTGAAGACAAAAAAATGGTTAACAATAAAGCACAGTAAACAGTAAAGTATAAAAAATTGCATACCTGAAAAGCAAACATGATAAAACAAAATAACAATAAAACATTGCAGAATAGAATACAGTAAAAAAGAGCAGAACAATAGAGAGAGAATAGAGAGAGAGAGAACAATAAAACGACAACTATTTTTTTTTTATTTTATATTTTTTTTGTGTTTTTTTTTTTTTTTTTTTTACAGTGTTTGTAACTGTAACTTTTATAACTGTAACTGGTTCCAGGTTCGGGTCTCTCAAAATGCGATGATTTCTTGGGAGATGCTGTGAAAGTGTGCCTAGTCTGTGCAATGCTGTACGCTACGCTAATACTCAACTAGTGTATGGTAGCGTTCAAATCATTCACCAATGCAAAGACCAGGATTGTCAGGACAGGAGGGACAATAATAGCAGGTGTCACGCCTATATCCACGCTTGCTGCAGACAACATCTTTTTTGGGGGGGTTCGTTGGGTAGGGGTACTCGGGAGGACATAAAGAAAATGCCTCTCATGCAGCCGACTGCATTTGGTTGGGGATGTGAATGGGGGAAGTACGGGTGCTGCAGAAGCAGTGGGTTCCCAATTATTAGGATTGGCGAATGCAGCAGGAAGGGCATTATGGGCACGACGGGCCTGTGTTTGTCTTCTTCTTGGTGGCAGCGGGACACTTCTTGTGCTTGCCACCTCACCAGCTTGAACTGCACTTATGGGACTTGCCACGTCACCAAGTGTTACTGCAGTGCTGGTTTGACTTCGACCGGGGTGTACTAGGCCACTGGCGCTTGCCAGTTCACCAAAACGCTACTAAAAAAACTGATAGTGATCGCAGGGATCAGGCCTGACTCTGCAAACACTGCAGTTATGCGTTTAGTGTTTTGTAAGTGTCAGTGATCGATCGATACTGCACTCGGGTGGGCTGGGCCGGGCGGGGGGGGCAAAACGCTGGTGCTAGCAGGTATCTGGGCTGATCCCACTAACACTGCGTTTTTGGGAACCCTAAACTGCTGGGGACGCTAGTATAGATTTGATCGGATCAGATATTGATCCGTTCAGATACTATACCACTAAGGGAGGTGTACGGTGCGTGCATGGGTGTTAGAGCTACTGGAGCTAACCTGACGCTGCTTGGGGCTGGTGTTTGCCAGTTCACCAAAATGCTACCAAAAAAACTGTTAGCGATCGCAGGGATCAGGCCTGACTCTGCGAATGCTGCAGTTATGTGTTTAGTATTTTGTAAGTCACAGTGATCGATCGATACTGCACTTGGGTGGGCTGGGCTGGGCCGAGCGGAGGGGCAAAACGCAGGTGCTAGCAGGTATCTGGGCTGGTCCCGCTAACACTGCGTTTTTGGGAACCCTAAACTGGTGGGGATGCTAGTATAGATCTGATCAGATCAGATATTGATCCGTTCAGATACTATACCACTAAGGGAGGCGTATGCTGCGTGCGTGGGTGTTAGCGATACTGGCGCTAATCTGACGCTGCCTGGGGTGATGCATATCACCGCCAGGCGATCAGGGGGCTAAACCTTTATTCGGTAATAAATGGCGGGTGCCCTGACACTATAAAAAATAAACAAACTAACCAGCGTCACCCGTAACAGTTATACGGTGATCAGTGTTGAAAGGGTTAACTAGGGGGCAATCAAGGGGTTAAAACATTTATTAGATAGTATATGGGGGTCCCTGTCACTATAAAACGCTGACGGCGAACCTAAATATTTACCTCCCTAACTAGCGTAACCAGTGACACTAATACAGCGATCAGAAAAATGATCGCTTAGTGACACTGGCGACGGGGGGTGATCAAGGGGTTAAAACTTTATTAGGGGGGGTTAGGGGGGTATCCTAGACCTAAAGGGGGCTAACACTAACTGCCCTACCACACTAACTGTCACAAACTGACACCATGCAGTAATCAGAAAAAAAAAACTGCTTGGTGTCAGTGTGATGGGGGGGGGGGGGTGATTAGGGGGGTCAGGGGGATCAGGGGTAAAGGGGGGTGTTATGTGTGCCTGGCATGTTTTACTGTGATGTGTAGTGTTGTGCACTCACTTAGGTGTCTTCTCTCCTCGGCGCCAGAACGAAAGATACTGAGCCGAGGAGAGATGACGTCACATCCCCTGCCTCTGTTTACTATACAGAGGCAGGGGAAGATTCTGATTGGCTGGGAGCGATTGCGAGGGGGGGGGGCATGAATTGATGGCCTCCCCCTCATCTCATCTCATATTTGGGTGGGGTAAAACCTCCCTCTTTAAACCTGCTCTTAGGCAGTATAGGTCATCCTATTCTTCAAGTGCTTGGTCTATCAGGCCATGCACTGTGCTCCTGGAAGATCAAGAGTGGGATTGAATAACTAATCCTCATGTCCTCATAGCTCAGCACTTTGATCTCCTCTTTAAAAGGAGATATAATTCTATAAATTGAGGCACACAGGTACACTAATGTCATTCTACTGCTAGTGCAGCCTTTGGATTATGGCCAGTGTTGAATTCCATCAAGTGTGGGGGGTTATTATAGATGAGGCAGTTGGTAGGCAGCTAAGGTTGGCATTAGATTTCTGTCATGCAAGCAATTGCAGAATAAATCCATCTAAATAGGCTACAAACCCTTCTGACCTGATGAAGAACCTTCTGGAACCTCATGATGGACCACTGCAAAACCAGGTTGAGAACATGTACCAGGTAAGGAGTCAGTCACCTCTGGGCCTGTGCCTGGAGAGCTTCCAGCAGTGGCACAGAATGGCTTCCCCCCCCCCCCCCCCCAGCATACAAGCAATGGCAGTAACACAGAATTGCAGAATTTAGCCTGAAATGTTACATATGCTCTAAGGTGCTTGGGGGGACTGTTGCAAGAAGTTAGAGTATAAGGTCAGTGGGGTGGAGAAAGTACAGGTGACTGTGCTGTCACCATCAGTCAAAACAGGTCAGTACCACCAACTCCACTATTATTCCCCATTCGGCATCCTTCTCGGTACTAGAAGAAGGATATGTAGCAACCCTGCCCATGCTTACCGGATAATGTATTGGTCATTGATGATATACCCTGCTACTGACTGAGTGATCCTTTGACACAGACAAATTGGGATGATTTACTAAAACTGGAGAGCAGGGGCAGACTGACCATTCAGGCACTCGGGCACGGCCCGAGGGCTCGGGGGCCACTAGGGGGCCCCATCAGAGTGGTCAGCCTCAGTAAAACCAGGGACAGTATGTAAAAATCTGTGCTTTTTTACATCTTTTTTACATCTGTCCCTGAAATTTCCCTTACCGACATCCTTTTGATGTAAAAATCCCAAGGCTATAGCTGCTCCGCCTCTCCACTACCTCCTCAGCCAATAGAAACACGCTGTACATGCCCCCTGGCTTTTTTTACTTCAGAGCAGGAGATGTCGACTGCTGAAGGACAGGAGAGGGAGAAGGGGATACAACCTGCAGTGTGGGATGGGCTGCTGCCTGCTAGAAGAAGATAAGGTAACTGGCCTGAGCTAAATGTATTGTTGTTAGTGCTTACCCTGGTGGGGAGGGGGGAGGCTGTGTTTCCTCTAGCAGGGCTCCTGAGGATGTTTGATTGATTTTCTGTGTGAGAAGTGCTCTGCTTCTGGAGGAAGGACATTTTCTGAATGTCTCCCTCAATCTCTGCTGCACCTCCCTACTCATTACCTGCTCACCAGTACACAGGCACAGCCTCCTCCTCTCCTGCATTACCACCTCATGTGTCTGTGAGCTGCTGGGGCACTACAAGTACCAGCATGCCAGGCAATGGAGGCAGCAGCAGTGTGTTCCATCAGGCTGATTTCTAGATGAAAAGTGCTGGTGTGTGTATACAGTACTGTGTGTTTGTGTGTATACTGTGTGTATGTCTGTATACTGTGCATATGTCTGTATACTATATTTGGAGGATGCTGAATGGTGCACTGCTGAGCTCGTCCCCAAAAAAGCAGCAGGGCAGGACTCACTTGCACAGTTCAGAGCCTGCAACTAGTGGATTTTTTTTAACAGCCTTTTCCCTCCAGCTGCCTACCACACCAAGCACTAAGGTGAAAAGGTGTGTGTGTGTAAGGGGACAATGATGGAAGGTGGCACTCTGGGGGCTCTGTGGTTATGTGCCACTCTGGGGGATCTGCGGTTATGTGCCACTCTGGGGGCTCTGCTATAAGGAAGGACTCTGATGTAAGGGGGGATTCTGTGGACTGTGATGGAAGAACTCTGATGTGAGTGTGACGCTCATCCTGATTGCTGTACTCTATATGTTGTTTTGTTTGTTACTTACTCCAGATCCACGTACTCTGTACATTATACTGTACATAGACCTGACCAAGTTGTTCATTGTCTCAACCGTTGCTGGTTTTAATTAAGTTCTTTTGTAAGGTAGCCTCAGTAAGGGCCATTTCACATCGCATGCAGTCCAGTGCGTTGTCTGCATCAAATACGCTTGGAAAGTAGGTTATATGGTTTACAATGGCATAGTTCACACCAATGCAGTCAGTTCCAGAGTGTTCCAGTTCCAGAAAAAAGTAGAACATGCTGTAATTTTCCTACACTAGACTTTACTGGAATGCGGTAAAATGCATCAAAAATGCACCAGAATGCACTGAAACTCATCAAAAACACACTGGACCCCAGTAAAGTGGTAAAAAAATGGAAAAAAGATGTAAAAAAAGCATCAAAAACGCATTAAATGTGCATGCCTAAATTCATCCGGAAAGGATCTGAAGTGCTTTTTTTGGTGTGAACCAGCCTTGGACAAAAATATTTGACTGAGATTGTTGCAAGTAATCATCTCCCTGGTAGGGGTCCTAGTGCATTATTTTGCCCAGGGGCCCATGATGCTGTTATCATGGCACTGCCCATGAGAGGCTCCTGATGCCTTTACTGAGTCACCAGCTTTAAATCCACTGCCACTCTTCATGTCGCCGAGCATGGTGCCCCTCTGCATGGGTATACCCACATTAATGTTGCATCAAAAAGATGGCTGCCACGTGGCGGCCATCTGTAAGCCTGGGGGCCCCATAATCTCCTATCGCCCGGGGGCCCCGTGAGTGATCAGTCCTCCCTGTTGGAGAGTGCAAAATCCTGTGCAGTTGTGCATGGTTGCCAATCAGCTTCTAACTTCTGCTTGTTCATTTTGACAAAAAAATGTAAGCTGATTGATTTTTATGTAGAGCTGCACCAGATTTTGCACTCCAATTTTAGTAAATTAAGCTCACTATGTTACACTTGCTGGTGAAGGACAGGGATGGTCTTTTGAAGGGGACTGATTCCAGGAGCTAGAATAGGAGCAGCTGAAAGGACAGCAATTTTGCCAAGCAGGCGTTAAAGTTCAACAACCGGATACCCCTTTGGGAACCAACTTTTCCCTATCCCCTATCCCCCCCAAAGAACCCTGGTTATATTTTAAACAGCTTTATGGACCTTGTTTTCTTGAAGGCTTATTGTTGATCCAATGACATCACTGTATCTTCCTCTCCTGCTTCTGGTGATGGAGGAAGAGTGTATGCTTCCAGGACTAATGATATATTGATATAATAACATGTGAACTACGATCAGTCCAGGAGTATTCTGAGCCTACCCTGAATGATAATCCACCCATTATCATGTATCTTTCATGATAGATTGGGCTCACAGAAAATGGGCAGAGCAACTTTCTCCCCTGAGGAAGACAGCCAGTACTGGGCTAAGAAGAAAGTAGGGTACAGTGTTGGAGCATGGAGAGGGTAAGAAGAAAATGTCAATAATTTTTCTTATGTGGGTGTGGAAACCCACAGAAAAAATCTAAACAGAGTTATAATTTAATTGGAGGGACCTGGGGACAGTTTTCTCTTTAGCTCCAGCGGCTGCTGTGTTATGGGGCATACACACGGTCAGACTTTTCAACCAGACTAGTCTGACGGACGCCGATGGACCAAATCCGGTGAACAATCCGATCGTGTGTGGGCTTCACCGGACCTTCAGCGGACTTTTCCAGTCGCAAATCTGTCGGACTTTAGATTTGGAACATGCTTTAAATCTTTACGTCGTAACTCCGCCGGACCCAGAAATCCGCTCGTCTGTATGCTAGTCCGACGGACAAAAACCAATGCTAGGGCAGCTATTGGCTACTGGCTATCAACTTTCTTATTTTAGTCCGGTGTACGTCATCATGTACGAATCCGTCGGACTTTGGTGTGATTGTGTGTAGACAAGTCCGGTCGTTAGAAAGTCAGTTGAAAGTCCGCCAAAAGTCCGTCGAAAGTCTGTCGAAAGTCTGCCGGACAGGCTGTCGGACTTTTGTAGCTGAAAAGTCCGACCGTGTGTACACAGCATAAGAGTTGGGAAGGATGTTGGAGAAAGCAGGGTAGGGGCAGGAGAATTCTGCAGTGGTTTAAGCCTTCATTTGACCCTTCTCAATGTCCCATCCCATGACCCTTTTACCAGTTTGATGTGTTTTTGGCAAAAGGTGAGAAAAATATGTGGTGCTTTGGTGTACACTACTATACCCCACAATGAGGTGATTTGCTGAAAGTAAAAGGCAGGTTTGACTCTGTGCCATACAAGTAAACATTGCACACTCTAAAATAAAAGAAAGAAACTAGAAACAACTAGCAATAAAACATATTTCAAATCTCCACCAAAAAATAAGCCCTCCCACACTAATTCCCAACCCTACTTTTTTTTTATAATAGCCCAAAATAAAAAAATTAAAAAAAAAATTGATAAATGGGCAATAAAAAAAAGCAAATGAAAAAAATAAAATAAAAATAAAACAGCATAGAACAGCCCAGCAGCCCAAACAACAACTGCAGTTGTTGCTGACACATACAAATTGGTAGTTCCAAAACACTGTTGTATTTCTGAACTGTGAATACAGAGGAGTAAATGTGGATATGTAGACCCTCACACTGCAATTTTACAGTTTTGTAGCACAATATAACACAGTACAATGCCAGTGCCACATAACATAGTAAAGTCCCAATTATTGGCCTTTCTCATCCTGCTAACCACAGGTAAAAGGTCAGGAAGGACATCATGTGACTCGTCATGTGGTGAATTTGAATTTCATCCCTAGTCTGTAATTGTTATTCTGTTATTATAAGAAGATCACTGTGTGGATTGTCAGTATATTTATACAGGATCTGGGAATTTATTTTGATTGTTGCGTGGTACAATTTTCTCTCTATGATCCAGCACTTCTTACGGTTTCAATATCATTAAAGTTCAAAATAAAGTTAATATATTAGCAGACTAAGGGAGTACGTTTTTTAGGCTCAGTGAAACTGTATTTGCGTCAATCACAGAAAATACTGTTTTTTTTATTTCTCTGCACATGACTGAGTGTTCAAATTTCACTTTGTAAATTAAAAATGTCATCCTTTAGTAAATAATACCTAGTATGCATATGCAGGGTTTAGTCTTTTCAGATGTCCAGAATCAAGCGTTGGAGGGTCAATCCGTCTAAAAGGCATATTTTAGTTATAGGAGGAGCCCAATGGCCCAAATCAGCTGACAGTGTATACTTTAGCAGTGAGGTTACCCCACCATAGTTTCCAACTCCTTTCACGTTCTGGGATTTCCTGACCACCTTTACAGCTTCAAGCTTCAGTTTTGCATTCTTCATTATATAAATGCATAGAAATTCTATCAGGGGAATGTAGTGACTACAGCAGGTGTGCAGATCCAGAAATTATGCATAGAGATTTCCATTACAGAGTTCTGGAGAAAGGTAAGTGTTAGCTTTAGTGCTCCAGTATAAAACAAAAACTCAAATAAGAGTTTAATGTGAAATGAACTTTTTAATGTTCTAAGAAATTAAACTTACCTAACACTGTGTCATTTAAAGCTTACTGTAAAGAATCCAAACCCCCAGTATAAGCTACTTAAAATATTTATTATTCCTTAACCATAGCTACAACTACACCATGTCAATCCCTTTTTAGGGATAAGCAGAATGATTTCAGTGAGCTTGAATTCACAGCAAAATTCACAATTTCCGGTCCTTTGAAAATCGATCATAATTGGCCTTGCATTAAAGAAAATTCCTCTTTCTTTTTTAATGTATTTATTGGATTTAAGCCACAATGTAAGAAGTTAAAAGCAAGCATATAGGTCGCCCTCGCAGGGGCTAAAGAATGATCAGATATTACAGAAGAATCCAAGAGGAATACAAACATAACAATCATAGTTAAACCTTCTTGCGATTGGTATGATATTGAAGGATAATTAAGGTGAAATGGAACGGGAATGGAAAAAGGCCATATACCACAACCTACTCAGTCCTCCCAGGGGTGGTCCTATTCCTGAGACCAACCCCAAAGGATGGAGTCTGTAAGAACAAGAAGAAATTAGAACCAGAAAGAAGGTAGGAGGGAGTAAGAAAGGACAGAGTCTAGAGAAGGAAGGAGAAAAAGGAAGGAAAATGAACTCAGACTCAGATACACCACCGGAAGCATTAAGAGGAGGCCTGAACAAGCCATTTGGAGTGAGGGAAACTCACAGGAAAACCAAGGTTCCCAGACTTTGAGATATTTAGGGTGTGAGTCATTCACAATGCTAGACATATGCTCATGAAGCATCAGGGCAGTCATACGAGACTTCACCCCTTGAAAGGCAACGCACAGGGTCTTCCAGACCTGGGCTATGGTCCATTTAGCAGATATAAAAAGATAAGCAGCCAGCTTCTGCTGGGATGCATATAGGCCGGGAATCGGGCAATGCAATAGGGTCAACTTTGTGTCCCTGTGGACTGTTATATGGAAGAGGGTCTGGAGCAGGCCAAAAACCCTGGACCAGAACCCCACCAGTCTTGGGCAGGACCACCAGGTATGCAGGAAATCTCCTTTTTGTCCACAGTTACAAAAGCATCTGTCACTACTCCCTGGGTAAGCATGGGTGACCCAGGCAGGGACCCAGTACCACCTAAAAAGAACCTTATATGCGGCTTCAAGCGTTTGTATTAAAAGAACATTTTGCAACTGTTTTCCAAGCCTTATTCCAGTTCTCTAAATCTATTGGGGACTGGAGGTCCCGCTCACTTTGAGACATATAGCAGAGGGATGCTGATGATGGGTGTCTATTCAAAGATGCGTAGATGGCTGAGATAAGGCTAGGGGCCCCCGGGTCATGCTGGCATGCATGTTCAAAGAAAGTTTTTCAATATGGGTAGGTGGACATGCAGCACAGGGCAGCAATCCAATGTTTTAGTTGAATAAAGTGAAAATGCTCCCTGGTTGGAGCCTCATGTGTCTCACAAATAGCCTCCCAAGATGGAAAGGATCGGGAGGAAAAAAAATCTTGGACCCGCATGAAGCCCTGGGAGAGCCACCAGGAGAACGCCTGGGGTTCCATCAAGCCTGGGGGAATATGCATGATAGGCAGCAGTGACAGAAAGGAAGACATCAAATTGCCCGAGTAGCGGACCGAATCCCATACCCTTAGACTATGCAACATCATGGGGCTCAAGGAGGGGGGATGTGACTTATGGGGAAGCCAAAGAAAGTCCTGTATTGAATATGGATCCCAATTGGGCAGTTCAAGCAACACCCAAAAAGGGACATCCAAGGCCACGTGAAGCAAAGCCAGCGGGGAGATCTGCACCGCCGCATAGTATCTAGAAACGTTAGGGACCCCTAAACCTCCTTGTAGCCTATAAACATATAGAGTGGATCTAGAAACTCTGGGGTGTTTCTGGGCCCAGATAAATTGGAGAATCCGATTCTGTAGGAGGCGAAGAAAAAAGGGGGGCACTCGCACTGGTTACGTGCGGAAATAGTATAGGGCCTTGGGTAGGATTGTATTTTTGACAGCAGAAATCCTCCCAATCCATTAGAGGCTATTGCCAGGAATGCATAAGGGAGGTTGAAGTGCACAACAGAGGGTAATAGTTAGCATAAAACAGGAAAGAGTAGGAAGGTGTCAGTTTGATATCTAGATAGTCGATACCCAGCGGTATGGAAAGTGCTCTTTAAGCTGTCCCACAACTTCAGTGGAGAGAGTTACATTCAGTACCGTCATCTTAGAAAGATTGATCCGAAGACTCAAGAAGGCCGAGAAGCGATCAAGCGTGAGCTGCAGATTGGGGAGGGAGATAAGTGGGTTGATCAGGACGAAGAGGGTATCATCAGCAAAGAGGTTAGTCTTATATTGAGTCCCCATGTAGGACCATCCTGAAATGCCCACATTGGCCCTAATTGCTGCCGCCAGCAGTTCCAGAATAAAAAGGGCCAGGGACAGGGGGCATTCCTGCTGGGTACCCCGGTAGGAAAATTCCTCTTTTCAAGCTAGAAGCATGTGTCATGATGATTACATGTGTTAAAAAAAGTTGTCACAAACGTTAATGCATTGTTTAGGGTTACCAGAAAGGCCAGTGCTAGGCTTAGAGATTTCTTTATGGTTAGTCTTACAATCAGGGGTCAGGCTCGAAGACCAGTTGCTATAGCAGTAGCGGGACTACCACCAACCAGCAGAACAGGTACACAGGCAGTCACCTTGGTGGATGAAGCAGAGTCTAATTACTAAACAGAGCTACTGATGGTGGAGATAGATTTTGCTGCATGTTAGTACCAGGTTGCGGTCCTCAGGATCACCCCACCAGGAGGTGAGCAAGCTGGGGTCCATACGCGGATCAGCAGGTAAGGATCAAACAGAAGGGTAGTCAGTAAAACAAGCCAAAAACAAGCCAAAGGTCAGTAATGTGAAGTTGCAGGTAGGAATCAGGCAGAAGCATAGTTGAGGAACAAGCCAAGTATCGATAGCGAGTGGTAGCACAATATGGAAGGCAGGAGGGAAGATGAGAGCAAGATACTGGCTGAAGTGAGCACAATAATCTGGTAAGCAGGAAGTACAGAGACATGGCTTAAATCAGGAAGTTTATGGGAGAAGAAAACAGTTCAAGGTTCATCAGAAGTCAAGGCACAAGGCTGGGTTTTTCAATGGATCAGACAGGGCATTGCCCAGCCTCTCAGGTAGCTCCGTGAGAAGAGTCATTGCCAGACACAGCAGAGGTCCCAGGTTCAAGGCCAGGCCTTGGCAGTTAGTAATAGTATTAAGGTTAGCACAAGTGTTAGGGATGCATTCAGGCATTTATTTGGGCACGTTTAAGAAATGTAATAGTATTAAGGTTAGCACAAGTGTTAGGGATACACTCAGGGATTGATTTGGGCAAGCTTAAAAACTGGGGTTGCTGTTCTTTGGCATTAGAATAAATCCATTATACTTAGAATCAGATTTTCTAACCCTTGGGAGACTCTTAAAGACCACTGCACTTATAAAAACCACCATTTCCTTTATTTTAACCTAGTTATCCTGCCAGTAACAAACTTCTTACCTTAAAGTGGCAATGTACACTCACTGCGCAAGATCAATGAAGGAGCAGCAATGTCACCCTAACCTGCTTTTTTGATTTGAATTGCAAACAGCTCATTTTCTTCTTTACGTAGAGGGGAGTTGTACTGTAGTTCAGAGAGGATAGCTGGGAAAGCTAATAGCCTTGTTTAAAGTGTAACTAAAGGCACACTTTTTTTGGATGGAGGGGGATTAGAATACCTATCAGTTTTTATTGCTGTCTGTGTGACTTTTAGGGAGATCCCCCCCTATTTGTCTTGTTTACTGTTATCATCAAAAGTGAAAATAAAAGGATATTCCAAATTTTGGGTTGACACTCGAACAGTAATAGAGGGAAAATGGGGACACTAGTTCTGGTTACCCTGGTGACATGCCAGGATTGCCTCACATTGGAAGGAATTCCTCTGAGTTCCTGGTTTTGATATGGGACAGGAAGTGAAGGGAAATCTCCCCAATGGGACACAGATAAAAAAAAAATCTGGGGTTATAACAATTCCATACATAAAAAAAAATTAAAGTTTTTCCTTTAGTTACACTTTCTTGTTAAATTTGTTTATTGATTTTGAAAATATAAACATTGGTACAATTAACAAAATATTGATTACATTAATTGGTAGCATTAGTTAAATTTATATGTCAGATCTTAGTATTTCTTGTAGTTAAACACTTAAGTAGGCTTTATGTTATTTGAAAGACTAAGGTGTTACAATCACTTTTACCAATTATATAATCAAGAGCAAAAAAAAATGAAAAAGTTGTTAAACTTTTAACTTTTAGAGTAATATGTAATAAAGAAATAATATTAATTACTACGAGATTCAGTTCCTTTAGTTACACTTTAAGATACCAGTTCCCTACACAGAAAGTAAAAAGGACACTGCATTTCTAGCAAGAACAACAAGTATTGTACTTGTACTTAGCAGGAAAACAAGAACATTAACACAGCCAGCACATCTAAGGACAGGTTAATTGCAATATATTACATTTTTGTTCTTGGGTTTTAAATGATATCCTTTAAGAATAAAACATCTTTAATGAACAAGAGCTAAAAGAGATAATAAGTTATGGATGAAGAGAGAGTTGAGTTCCATGGAATAATGTAAGCCCATTTGATGATAACTTCATAAAAAAATTTATAAAGTTTAAGAAAAGTACCATATTATACATTCATCCTCTATCCCAGACCTTTAAAAGTGGACAATGAAAAACCTTGTGCTTAAATCCCTTTAGGAAAGCTCATGTAGTTTGAAGGAAGTACAATAGGTACTTTGGGCTTCTTCATAACAATGTTGCATAAAATCAATCAAACCAAAGACTACCCTTCATAGTTGCTTTGGCGCCTTTGAATACATTACTTGATATTGGTATGCTATGCATGCTCTAAATTGATGTTATTAGAGACCATTTGCTGAGATTGTGAACTCCCATGGTGCTGTGCTTAACCATTAAGGCATGAAATGGCACAATTCTACAGCATGTATGCATCACAGGGGGTCATATTAACATAAAAATAAGCCAGTTTTTGTAACTATAGTTTTCTCTCTAACTTGAGAAAACAAACATGATTGATTTTATGTTTTATTCAGGTTCCATAGTGCATGTCATAATATTCTGGCATATGCATGTTGACGAATGAGTACTATGTAAAGGCTTAAAACATACACAGCAGTAACCAATACATTAGCCGCATTTAAAAATGGAAAGTGTGGGAGATATGACCTTTTCCTATGCTCCATTGCTTTTAGCATAAGCGATTCTTCTTTGCCTGAACAAATGCTAGAAGACTTTAATTAACATGAGCAAATTCCCCTCCTGGCTTCAGAAGACTGGCAACACATATATTTGTCAAAGCGAAAACAATGCAAACAGCACTTGTGCTATGAATGCAGTACAGCGTTGGTAAGGTACATTAAAGGAAAATTATAGCTAAAATATAAATTACACTTCCATTAAAGAGCACTTTGCAGCATTCAGACATGCATTTGTTTAAAATACTCATGATTTAGAAATTCAAGCAGAACTAAGATACAAATGCAGAAAAAAATTGGGACAAAAAATATAGTGCTCCAGGTTGACTTATTCATTATAACAGCTATGATTCTTCAACCCTTTTTCTATCCTCACTTTCTCTATCAATATATGCTTTATGGCCATATGAATAAGAGGGAACTGTCCAATTAAAGTCTAATGTGTCTTTTTTTGTTTTGGATGGTTTAAAGCGTATGCCTATTACAAACTTTTTTTTTTTTTTGCAGTTTTGGATAAAGGTTTATTGTCCCTGTTAAGTTGCTGCTGCTGTTTGAGATTTCCCCTCAAACCCCTCAGATTTGTGATGGTGACAAAGGTTTTACCAGACAGAAAGTAAAGGATGACCTACAAAAGGACAGTGACACATTGCAGCCTTTATCACTGCATCCCCAGCCGCACCCCAACCATTCTTATTTGGCCATGATGTCACACTGCTCACATTTAGTGATGATAGGGCTAAAGTGGAAGGCCAAGGCTGGAGAGGTGGAGGAATCATATTGAACTGTAAATAGGCTAGTAGCCTTTTGGATGGCTGGTTGGTCCATAAAGGTGTGTTGAACTGTAACCATGCTAGAAAATAGTGTAGCAAAATATAATGCTTGTTAATAATTAATCATAGACACAACAAAAGTAAACTTCCCTTCACAGGTCTGCATTATGTGACACTCTGGAGTTATCCACATGACACAGTCTCTTATATTCTCTATGATATTATATGGGGTCCATGTTTTGGCAGTCCATATGCAGCAATGCCTGCCAGGCTGTCTGTATAGTTCAGCGTCTGCAAGTCTCTCTGTATGGCACAGTCTCTGGAAGTCTCTCAAACTGGAAGTCTCTCACTGTATGGGGCCCATGCTTGGGCAGTGCGCATGGAGCAGCTTCTTGCTTTCCTTCTGTATAGTGCAATCACTGTCAGTCTCTCTGCCACTATATGAGCTCATGTTTTTGCTGGGTGTATCTATCAGTTTCCTGCTGTCTCTCTGTATAATGCAATCTCTGGCAGTCTCTCTGTATGGCACAACCTCTGAGAGTCTCTCTGTGTGGCACAATCTCTGACAATTTCCATGATACTATAAGCAAAATAGTTTATGGCAATCTCTATGCTTAGAAAAATCTCTGACAGTCTATCTTATGGCACAGTCTCTGGCAGTCTTTCTGGCACTATATGTAACACAATCTGCATGTATGACAACTATTTCTGGCTGTTTCTCAGAGCACAGTCTCCGGAAGTCTCTCCACATGTCTCAGTGTCTGGCAATCTTTCAGAACACAGAATGCAATTGCAGAAGAAAACTAGCATTAATTCGCATCCTCATTTTTATATTTTCCAAACATATCCTCATTGACATTGGCAATGTGGTGTATTTATTTTATTCTACCTTTTCCCCAATCAATATCTATGGGAGCAGAATATTAATATGAAAGAGTGAGGACATGTTATCTGTATACTGAATTTAAACTACAATTGGAAAAAGTAAAATCATAATCAAGGGGTCCTTTTTGTAACCTGCATGTATTATTTAAAGTGGTTCTGAAGGGAAAACATTTTTACCTTAAAGTGATTGTAAAGTCTATTTTTTTGGGTTTAAAAACAACAAACATGTGATACTTACCTGCTCTGTGTAATGGTTTTGGACAGAGCAGCTCAATCCCCCTCTTCTTGGGTCCTTTGCCAGCTCTCTTGGCCCTCCCTCCTGTTGAGTGCCCCCACAGCAAGAAGCTTGCTATGGGGGCACCCGATCCAAGCCACAGATCTATGTGTCCATTCAGACATGGAGCCGTGGTTCTACCCCGCCCCCTCTCTTTCCTGATTGGCTCATTGACTTTGATTGACAGCAGCAAGAGCCAATGGCGCTGCTGCTGTATCTCGGGCAATCAGGATGGAGAGTCCCAGGCAGCCGAGGCACTTGTGCACTTCGCTGGAGGAAGATTGGGCTCAAGTAAGTAATAGGGGGTCTGAGGGGGGATGCTGCACACAGAAGGTTTTTTTATTCTAATGCATAGAATGCATTAAGATAAAAAAAACCTTCTACTTTAAGAATCCTTAAAAACCTTCTGCCATAGAATGCATTAAGGTAAAAAAAAAAATTTCTGCCTTTCACTTCAATGCATTCCCTGCAAAAAATGTTCCAGTGTTTGCATTGTCCTCTCATAAATATGTGGCTGACAGGTACCAGTGCATTTTCCAAGTAATGTGTATCATCAATGTATATGGCAACATACTGTAGCTCGTATTGTCTAAATAATATTTTCAAAGAGAATGTATAAGATAGCAAAATAAGCTTGAAGATCATAAAGCCCATCAATGCAGACTCTTAGAATCTTTTTAAGTGTATATTGCACTTGCATAAGTGCATAGCAAAATTGCAACCTGAACATTTTCAGGACCAGTCATAGTCCTTCACAGGCCATTCTATGCAATGCCATTTCACAAAGCAGGTAAGTATTAACCTTTTATTATTTTAATTAAAAAAATTAAGGTTTACAAACCTCTTTAATTGGGTTCATTATTTCATCTTATGAAAATGTTTTCAAAAAAATGTTCAATTGCATACATAAATGAAGAATAGGTGTGGAATCATTATTTTTTTCACATTGATAAGTTATTTATTCTTTAACCACTTCCTGCCCGGCCTATAGCTGATTGACGGATGGGAAGTGGTGCTGTTATCCTGACTTGGTGTCATATGACATCCAGCAGGATAACATGCCAGCGCGCGCCCACAGGTGCGCCCAGCACAGTGAACACGAATGCGGCGTGTCAGTCTGCCATGTCACATCTCCGATCGTGATAAGGAGCCTCTGTCAGAGGCTTCTTACCACGTGATCAGCTGTGACCAATCAGTGCTGGCAAATGGCATTCCTCGGTTCGCACTAACAGGGAGACCTGTCAGTGCCAATCAGTACTGCCTGTCAGTGCCCATCACAGCCGTCTGTCAGTGCCCATCACAGCTGCCTGTCAGTGCCCATCAGTGCCACCTATCAGTGCCCAACAGTGCCGCCTATGGGTGCCCATCAGTGCTGCATATCAGTGCTGCATATCAGTGCCGCCTATTGGTGCCCATCAGTGCTGCATATCAGTGCCGCCTATTGGTGCCCATCAGTGCTGCATATCAGTGCCGCCTATCAGTGACCATCAATTCTACATATCAGTGCCTCCTCATCAGTGCCCCATCAGTGCCACCTTATCAGTGCCAACTCATCAGTGCCACCTAATCAGTGCCCGTCATTGAAGAGGAAAAGAAAATTTTATGACAGGAACTAAGAAATACTTTTTTTCCAAATTTTGGTCTTTTTTAGTTTGTTTAGCAAAAAATAAAAACCCCAGAGGTAATCAAATACCACCAAAAGAAAGCTCTATTTGTGGGAAGAAAAGGATAAAAATGTTGTTTGGGTACAGTGTTGCATGACCGTGCAATTGCCATTCAAATTGTGACATCGCTGAAAGCTGAAAATTGTCCAGGGAAGGAAGAGGCGAAAGTGCCTGGTATGGAAGTGGTTAATGCCCAACTCCAGCCAAAACATTCTTTTGTATAGTATAGGAATAAACAGAGCCTTTGTCAGGTTTTTAGTTTTTATTGCCATTTATGTCCCTTCTAGGAAGATTCACCTCCTTACTTGTCAGTATATCATGTTATGGAAATAACACAGACAAAAAACAAAAGCACGATTTCTGATAATGTTTTTATTGCCATTTGTGCCTTCCCATCCCGGTAATAACCCCCCCCCCCATTCCTTGTACAGATGTCATAGGAAGAGATAACAAGGGTAGTTTCCTAAATGGGATAACAAAAATAAATAAATACCTGACAGAAATGTTAACTCCTACCCATTGTATCCAAAACTAGAAAAAAATTATGTTGAGTTAGACTTTAATTCTTCAATATTTTGTCATAAAAAAATATTTTATTACCACATCAGATAGCTCTGATTTCTGTTCTCTATAAAGGCCCATGTAGACCTATTCATTCAGGAGCCATCTGTTATGGTAGCATATACTGTATGTGCATGCGCTAATATGTGACAAGATAGAATATTCAAATGATAAATCGCCCCTTGCTGAACAAAGACTATTTAATGACAAGCATGGGTACAAGTAGATTAATTCTAGGGAAGCGGGCTTGTCCATCAAAATGCTAACATGTATCAACAGAAGATTGCTGAAAGGGTCATTTAATTGATTATTTAAACAATGGATATGAGAGGAGGTCTTGTTCATGGGCTATGGTAGATTGTTTTTTTTAAAAAGGGAAAATTTGCGCTAGGTATAAAGTGAAAAATATAAATCAATGAAAATTTATATATTGTGCTCAAGTGTACAAAAATATTGGTGATAGTAAACCTATGAGGAAATATCCTGCGACTATGCGCTATAACCCTGATAGGGGGCACCACTAAGAATATATATAAAGAGCGCAGCGCTGGATTTGAGTATAGAGTGAAAACTATTCAAGCAGTAAAATTATTTTGTTCAAATAAAAACTGTGCATATTAATCATCAAAATAAAGTCCATGAAATTAAATACAAAAATATAAGTGATTAAACGTCCATGAAGCACGTGAAACACCAATCTGGATATCTGACTTCCACCGCTGTGAGACCCGTCACCAGAAAGATTGAAGGCTTACCGGACCGCCTTTTAAAAAAGGCATGAATCAATCACCACTATGGATGCTGTCCCTCTCCTGGCTGGATCCTGCTGTGAAGCACTAGATGGTTGATCCCAAATCAGTCAGCCGTGAAGGAGCGCCAATCCCGGTGGTATTCCAAAAAGAAAGGGAGAAATGCTCCAATGGTGTAGTAAATTATTGGTTCCAATAATTTACTACACCATTGGAGCATTTCTCCCTTTCTTTTTGGAATACCACCGGGATTGGCGCTCCTTCGCGGCTGACTGATTTGGGATCAACCATCTAGTGCTTCACAGCAGGATCCAGCCAGGAGAGGGACAGCATCCATAGTGGTGATTGATTCATGCCTTTTTTAAAAGGCGGTCCGGTAAGCCTTCAATCTTTCTGGTGACGGGTCTCACAGCGGTGGAAGTCAGATATCCAGATTGGTGTTTCACGTGCTTCATGGACGTTTAATCACTTATATTTTTGTATTTAATTTCATGGACTTTATTTTGATGATTAATATGCACAGTTTTTATTTGAACAAAATAATTTTACTGCTTGAATAGTTTTCACTCTATACTCAAATCCAGCGCTGCGCTCTTTATATATATGGTAGATTGTTACATGGTTTGTATTTTTAATACTTTTGTGAGTATTTTAATTGGATTTTATTCTCAAAGGTGTTGCTCAAAACTTGTGCACTCTATCATTTTGTGATTATAGGGTTAATTTTGGATTTTCTGTATCTGAAGGGAGCTGCAAAGCCATGATATCATTATACCTGGATTGATGTATGGGAAGAGTTTTTAGTTAAATGTTTGAGCTGCAATCTTTAGCGCTTGAATGCCAGTGTTTTTGTTTTTCATAATTTTTAAAGTTCAAATGAGAAAATAACATACGGTAATTAAAAGACATGCAATAAAAATTACAAATGACCTCAATATCTACTGTAGTCCATGAAGAAGTTTTAGTGGCATGAACAGAGACAGTCACTCCAAGTGTATAGCTAGTGTACACATATATCACCTGGTATAACCTTGGTGGCGGAGTTAATGGAACAAACGACTTAGATTTCCTTGACATTATTCATGTAAATCTCTCTCTGCAGGGCAACAGCAGCGTCATTAATGACTGATCAAGAAGGTTAACATCCAGACTCCATGGAACAGCTAACAAATTGTAAATATACCTAGAAAGATCTTCATTAAGAAATCAATCCCTGGAGAAATGAAAGGAAATAGGTTTGTCTCATGTTTTATTAGTCTCAGCATGGTACTATAGGTACCATGAGTAATCAGGCAGGAAGGCGCACAAACTTACTTACTTGCTAACAGCACATAACTAGAATTCTGTTAATAAAGTAGAAAAGACCAAGATGAAAGGAAACATAATTTGCTTTCCATTTCAAAACGTATAAATGTAAACCCTTGAGGCTAATGGAAGACAATAATCTCTGGATAAATAGCACAGAATATAGATCTATCGATCTCATAAACGCTGTCTACAAAACACCACTAACAATTAAATATGTGACTGACAGGTGCCAGTGCATTTTCCATGTAATTTGTATCATCGATGTATATGGCAACATACTGTAGCTAGTATTGTCTAAATAATATTTTCAAAGAGAATGAATAAGATAGCAAAATAAGCTTGAAGATCATAAAGCCCATCAATGCAGGCTCTTAGAATCTTTTTAAGTGTATATTGCACTTGCATAAGTGCATAGCAAAATTGCAACCTGAACATTTTCAGGACCAGTCATAGTCCTTCTAATGCAAGCTGAACATTATCTGGTGAGATTGACCTAGAAACTGAAAGCTTTGAAGTCTTTTCCAGTAGATTCTACAGGATTTGACTTCAATGCAGGGCTTGATATATATTATATACCTACTTCATTTACATTGGTGCTGTTGCAAATACAGTGTGAATTAGACATGCGCAATTCGTTTTGTTCCAAATTAGTTTTTCAACGAAATTCAACAAATTTGTTAATTCACAAATATTCAAATTAACGAAAACCGTTTAACAAATTTTTCCGAAAATGATAATTCGTAAAATTGAAAATTCGTAAATTCAAAAATTTGAAAATTCGTAAATTTGTAAATTTGAAAATTCGTAAAATCAAAAATTAGAAAATTTGAAAAATCTGAAAAGTTTAAAATCCGAAAAAAAGAATGAAAATCAGAAGATTCAAAAGAACAAACATCTGAAAATAAGAACGAAAATCCAAAAATGTGAAAACCCGAAAATCTGAAATAATAACTAACTACTAATAATCTAATAATACCTATTACTGACTATTAAATTATAGGTATTGGAATTTCCTTTTAAATTTGGTTAGTGAATGTAATGAGTACGAATTTATCCAAAGTTATGAATTATCCAAAATAACTAATGCCGCATCTAAATGAATGGAACGTAACTAATTAATAATAAATAATAATAATAAAAACATTTTATTTGTATTATTTATTATTGTTATTAATGTGTTACCTTCCACTCATTTAGATGTGGCATTCGTTATTTCGGATAATTCATAACTTCGGATAAATTCGTATTTGTTACATTTATAAACAGCCAAATTTTAAAGGCAATCCCAATACTTATAATTTAATAGTTATTATTAGTTAGTTAGTTAGTATTTTGGATTTTCGAATTTTCGGATTTTCGAAGTTTCAAATTTTCAAAGTTTCAAATTTTCGAGTTTCTGAGTTTCCGAATTTCTGAATTTTCTAGTTTACGAATTTATGAAATTTAGAATTTACGAATCTTCTAATTTTTTAATTTTCTAATTTACGAATACTGCATCTAAGCGAATGGACCATAACAAATTCAAATTTTTCTGAAGTTACAAATTTATTCGAGATAATGAATTTAGATCATAACAAATTACCCGAAAAACAAAAACAAAGAAAACAAATGAAACAAAAATGAAAACTAACTCATTTTTCAGCAGTGCACATGTCTAGTGTGAATCACCTTTTCTTTATGTGGCTAGAGCTGCTAGGAGTTGCATGCCCTGCACGCCTTTTTACATAGGACAAGCAACTCTATTGGTACGGCCACTACACCCCATTAGAGTTACACAGAGGGCAATCAACTCCTAACGATTCCAGTCACATAAACAAATATTTGATTCATGCAGTATGGGTCACAATACCTGTGCGTGCGGTCTTAACAGTGGAAACAGTTCAGTCACACCTCAATTGGATTCTATTTTTCTATTGAAACATGCTCCTTGTAGACCGCTAATATTGTGTGAACATGGCAGTGATGAGGCCCTTAGCCTATTGTTAGTTGTTATTGAGTCTTTGTTTGAATTCTTGCCCTATCCTGGATGGATTTTTTTTGTGCTTTGTCATATAACTTAAAGTGGAAATGGGCTTTAAACAATAAAAAAATGTAAAGTGGACCATAATTCATCTAAAAAAATTGCTATGTTATGGAACATCTAGAAATGGAAATATGCCTAAAAATAATTCATCCTAAAAAAATAACAGTGCACTTTATGGTAAATGAGTGTGCTTTGGCAATCCTGGTAGGAAGGTGCCAGTCAGTTGGGTCCTCTCATTTTTTTCAGATGAGTAAAGACTGAGAGTTGAAGGTGGGCTGTAAAAATTTATTTTTACCTGTCTCCTCCCCGTTTCCCCTTTTCCCCTTTCTCAACTTCACCTCTTCCCCTCTTTTCTCCCTCCCCCCTGCTC
The DNA here is from genome assembly GCA_037952925.1 of Lithobates clamitans. Classification (NCBI taxonomy): domain Eukaryota; kingdom Metazoa; phylum Chordata; class Amphibia; order Anura; family Ranidae; genus Lithobates; species Lithobates clamitans. The sequence continues at coordinate 6,990,767 of JBBGZY010000539.1, forward strand.
ATATTCTTTTTCTACCTTCCTATGGTATCTCAGTGCCATCTTACCCCCACCTTCTCTTCTCCACCCTTTTATTATGAGATTTTAAGACTTATTCACTATCCAAACCCCCATATTCTGTATGTACACCTTGTACAGTTTAACAGTTATTTTTCAAGGCATTTTCAGTCTATACAGCCCTATATTTGCATTGTAAAATATATTTTAAACTGTAAAAGATGAAAGAAAACAAATTTAGCCTTTGAGAACTGTGTACAATATATTTCCACCTGTCTCAGAATGACATATTCTGTTTAATAAGAGCTGCCATGATATTTTCTACACCTGGGAGAAAGAAACAAAATGTACTGTGTTAACTTTACCCTGCATGACAGTCTATTCCTGTGCTAGTATTATTGATGGTTTTATTTGACCAGTGGTAGCTCTGTTTAAATATATGGTGCATCTGTGGAAACCTTTTTGCTTTGCCCCTGTGTTTCCAATAAATAATAATGTACAATTGCAAACTTGACAGTGATAATTTCTTGGGGTGACACGGCCTCTGGTTCCTGAAAAGTTAGGTTGTTTTGTAGTTGTTTTGCAGTTTAATTTATTGTTCTTTTTTAACTTTGTGAAGAAATACACTATGGATCTCATTATGATTAAATTTGCCACTTGATAGATTTGAAAGGTTGAGATGTTGAATGGCTTTTCTGAAATTATTTGATGTCTTAAGACAATCAACAGCAAAACTCTAGATTACATAATTAAAAAAAGAAAAGTTTCCTTTGAGAGATGGTTTCTACATTAATTTTTCCTGAAGTGATAATGTCAGCCCATCCATTTCCTTTCTCAATCAATTTACAAATTGAACATGACTTTTGTATTGTTAGTGCCAAAAGAAAATAATAGATGAGAGTACATTTTATTATTGCATTTTTTTTCTTAGCAAACTAATTTAAGTAAGTATATTAATAGTGATTCTATGAAATAAATAAATTCATAATATGAGAGCCAGCATGAGGAGTCTGAACTGTGTAGCATATATTCAAATACGGCCAAGAACATGAAGCCTACAGCAAAGGCTCAAGGATTTACATGTCTGTGTCATCTGTGCCAACGGTAAAAACAGCAGTCTTTGAATTGTTATGGTCGGGGACAGTGTCCATGATTTCAAGGCCAGCCATGCCACTTTATTTGTCTGGCTGAAGATGATGGCTTACAGGTACAGGGGGAGGGAAATCATACACACTCCCCTTGCCCAGACACGCCCATACACCACCCTAGTCATTGTTCATTGGTTGAGATTTGTATAACTCCTCCTGTTTGAAGGAATGCCTGTGTTTGATTGGCCGATTGTGAAACCATCAAGCTCTATTGTTAAGTACTCTAAATAAACAGAACACAGGCTTTCCAGGGACAGGTGAGCTGTGGAGCTAAGGATGTAAGAATGGTGGTCATGTCTGTGTTACTTGGGAAAGATACAGTAGGTGACCGCGATATTGTGTCAATCTCGCTGCATTTCTCGGCGAGATTTGACACCTGCGAGCTCCGTCGCAGGAGCCAGCGCCGAGATGGCTCACTCATCGGGAAAGGAAAACTTTGTTTTCCTTCCGCGATGAGTGACAGGCAGTGCTGACAGCTGTCTGGTATGAATCCTGAGGGGGAACGCCGCGCCAAATTTTAAATGAAAAAAACGGCGTGGGTTCCCCCCTGAAGGGGCATACCAGGCCCTTAGGTCTGGTATGGATTGTAAGGGGAACCCCTACACCTAAAAATCGGCGTAGGGGGTTCCCCTTACAATCCATACCAGACCTAAGGGCCTGGTATGCTCCTGGGGGGGGAACCCACGCTGGTTTTTTCATTTAAAATTTGGCTCGGCGTTCCCCCTCAGGATTCATACCAGACAGCTGTCAGCACTGCCTGTCACTCATCGCGGAAGGAAAACAAAGTCTGCCTCCTGTGTTTATACACTACACTTTTTTGGTTGAATGAGTAAGTATGGACTTACTCATTCAACCAAAAAAGTGTAGTGTATAAACACAGGAGGCAGATTTTGACAAGTCCTTTATCAAATAAACAAAAATAAAAAATGATCCCCCACTATAGATCCAACATCGTTCATGGATTGTTACGGACATGGTGGCCACCCGCTCCTTAACAATCATGACAGTTACTGGCTGTTAAGGATGGCAGCAACCGCCCACCCCTTAACAACCAGTACACATTCCCTAAATACTATATGCTTCAACTACTAAATAATTACCACATGCATTTAATTATTTATGACCTTCTGTGAATTGAGTTTAATGCCTGTATTTAGGGAAAATGTGTCTGGACACCTACATACCGCATGCAATCTGGTTCTGGGAATGAAGCCCACTGTCACGTAAAATAAAATGCTAACAGGTATGAACTACAGGCAGCTAGCGGTACACATATTTACAACAGGCTGCAGTGCTGCTACTTCAGCTCAATCCAGCCATTAGGATTGGGCAAACCTTGGACAGTTCACATATGTATTGAGGTATATACTCAGCATGTGCAGTAACTTTATTTTGTTAAAAAAAACATTGCTTGAGCAGCCAATGCAAGCATACATCAGCCCATAAACATACTTGCATACACCTTAAGACATTATTAGTCATGGCCTAATTTCAAACATTTCTCTACTAGATTCAGTTTTTATGAGGACTAAACCCTTTAGTATCTTTAATTAATGTATACATACTAAACACAATCACAAAAATCTCATATAAGCTTTAACATGTTAATATACTTTCAAACATATTATATTAAAATCCTGCCATAAAGTTCTTGGTTCTGAAATTCCTGTATTGGAGTGACAAGTGACTCCCAACTGTGTTCCTTTGTTGTCACCGTAACACGTGCACCCCTGATTGAAACTAATAGGAAAATCACAAATCTACAGAATATTGTACAAACATTTATTAACATGATCCCAGGACAAACAGTATCAGTGCTCTTTTTTGTATGGAAAATAGTTTATCAGCTCCTAGTTTTCACAGTGCTCCCCTACTCCATAGCATCCCCAGGAACTCTTACAAGGCAAATTTTTCAAGTAAACTAGTTAAAACTACAAACAGCTAAACATACTGACACACATTGCACATACTGTACATGACCAACCATTATCACTACTCTGTACCCAGTCCTGAGTAGGGATGAGCCGAACACCCCCCGGTTCGGTTCGCACCAGAACCCGCGAACGGACCGCAAGTTCGCACGAACGTTAGAACCCCATTGACGTCTATGGGACTCGAACGTTCGAAATCAAAAGTGCTCATTTTAAAGGCTAATTTGCATGGTATTGTCCTAAAAAGGGTTTGGGGACCCGGGTCCTACCCCAGGGGACATGTATCAATGCAAAAAAAACTTTTAAAAACGGCCGTTTTTTCGGGAGCAGTGATTTTAATGATGCTTAAAGTAAAAAAAAAAAAGTGAAATATTCCTTTAAATATCGTACCTGGGGGGTGTCTATAGTATGCCTGTAAAGTGACGCGTGTTTCCCATGTTTAGAACAGTCCCTGCACCAAATGTCATTTTTAAAGGAAAAAATCTCATTTAAAACTGCTTGCGGGTTTAATGTCATGTCGGGTCATGGCAATATGGATGAAAATCAGTGAGACAAACGGCATGGGTACCCCCCAGTCCATTACCAGGCCCTTTGGGTCTTGTATGGATATTAAGGGGAACCCCGCACCCAAATTAAAATAAGGAAAGGTCCCTATATACTCTGAACAGCAGTATACAGGCGGTGCAAACAAGACAGGGACTGTAGGTTTGTTGTTAAGTAGAATCTGTTTGTAATTTTGAACATTTTTAATGTGTTTAGCTCCAGCCAAAAAATCTTTTCTAAGCTTTTTGGAAAACATAGGGAAGGGTTATCACCCCTGTGACATTTGTTTTGCGTCTTTCCTCCTCTTCAGAAGATTTCACCTCACTTTTTTGTCCCAATGAAAAATGTTTTTTGAAAATTTGGGTTTTTTTGTGGAACAAGGATTGGAAAGCATCAGTGGAAAGGAGAAATTGTTTTCCCATATTAACTCTTACAGGAGAGAATTTCCCTTCCTTAGGGGTAGATTTCATCTCACTTCCTGTTGTCTCCTTCCGTTTGCAAGTAGGAGTCGTTTGTAAGTTAGATGTTTGAAAGTAGGGTCCTGCCCTATATACTCAGCAGAAATTTGGGCCTTAGGTGTTGCTGTGGCCAAAACACTGTAAGCCCTCACAGGGCCCTGCTGTGAAATATTAGATCAAGAATTGTAATTACATGCCCCTGTTGAACAGGAGCTGAAAAATTAGGCCTTAGGCACTGGTGCTGGTGCCACAACACTGCAACCCCTCACAGACACTCTAGTTGGAACGCAGGAACGAGCCCTGCTGCAAAGTATTGCATCAAAAATTGTAATTACACGCCCCTGTTAGACAGGGGCAGAAAAATTGGGCCTTAGGCACTGGTGCTGGTGCCACAACACTGCAACCCCTCACAGACACTCTAGTTGGAACGCAGGAACGAGCCCTGCTGCAAAGTATTGCATCAAAAATTGTAATTACACGCCCCTGTTAGACAGGGGCAGAAAAATTGGGTCTTAGGCACTGGTGCTGGTGCCACAACACTGCAACCCCTCACAGACACTCTAGTTGAAACGCAGGAACAAGCCCTGCTGCAAAGTATTGCATCAAAAATTGTAATTACACGCCCCTGTTAGACAGGGGCAGAAAAATTGGGTCTTAGGCACTGGTGCTGGTGCCACAACACTGCAACCCCTCACAGACACTCTAGTTGAAACGCAGGAACAAGCCCTGCTGCAAAGTATTGCATCAAAAATTGTAATTACACGCCCCTGTTAGACAGGGGCTGAAAAATTGGGTCTTAGGCACTGGTGCTGGTGCCACAACACTGCAACCCCTCACAGACACTCTAGTTGGAATGCAGGAACGAGCCCTGCTGCAAAGTATTACATCAAAAATTGTAATTACACGCCCCTGTTAAACAGGGGCTGAAAAATTGTGCCTTAGGCACTGGTGGTGGCGCCCAGAACCAAAAATGTTCTTACAAGCTATCAGCGTGATGATTGAGGAGGAAGAGGATAATTACTCAGGGATAGTCACTCAGCATCAGCATAGGCAGTCTTTGAAGGGATCTGAGATTTCAAAAAAAATTATTCGGTTACATCTGCATCAGGTGCTTGGTAGCTGGTGGTGATCCAAGACTGATTCATTTTTATGAAGGTCAGCCGATCGACCGAGTCGGTGGACAGACGCACCCTGTGATCGGTTACCACGCCTCCAGCAGCACTGAATGTGCGTTCCGAAAGAACGCTGGATGCAGGACAGGCCAGTAGCTCAATTGCATACTGTGCAAGCTCTGGCCAGTGATCCATCCTCAAGACCCAGTAACCCAGAGGATTTTCGGTGGGAAAGGTGTCCAAGTCTGATCTTGCCCCTAGGTATTCCTGCACCATGTAAAACAGACGCTGGCGATGGTTGCTGGAACCGATCATACCTTGGGGCTGCGGACCAAAAAATTGTCTGAACGCATCGGTCAGACGGCCACCTTCTCCACCGCTCCTTCTTTGACTGACCGAAGCCTCAGCAACACGTTGTCCAGAAACAGGAGTTTGTAACCTCCCAGTCTCTGGGAACGCGTTGCACAGACCTTTCTGCAAGGCCTCCCGAAGATGTTTCATCCTCTGCTCCCTCTGCGATGGCAAGATAAGGTCCGCAACCTTACCCTTGTAACGTGGATCAAGGAGGGTTGCCAGCCAGTATTGGTCCTTCTCCTTGATACCACGAATACGAGGATCCTTACGCAGGCTTTGCAGGATCAGGGAGGCCATGCAGCGTAGGTTTGCTGAGGCATTTGGTCCGGAGTCCTCTGGGTCACTAAGGACAACAACGTCCGCAGCCACCTCCTCCCAGCCACGTACAAGTCCATGTGTTCCTTGGGACTGATCCCTTAAAGACTGCTGATGCTGAGTGCCAGGCTCCACCTCCATACTGACACAATCTTCCTCCTCCTCCTCCTCCTCCTCCTCGTCCTCTTCCTGTGTGATCGGCGGGCACGCAGGAACACTGTCTGGATAAAGGGGGCCTTGAGAGCTAAGGAAGTCCTCCTCTTCCTGCCTCTGTTCTGCCTCAAGTGCCCTGTCCATTATTCCACGCAGCGTGTGCTCCAACAGGTGGACAAGGGGGACAGTGTCACTGATGCATGCACTGTCAGTGCTCACCATCCTCGTGGCCTCCTCGAATGGTGACAGGACAGTGCATGCATCCCTGATCATGGCCCACTGGCGTGGGGAAAAAAAACCAAGGTCCCCTGACCCTGTCCTGGTGCCATAGTCGCACAGGTACTCATTGATGGCCCTCTGCTGCGTGTGCAGCCGCTGCAGCATGGCCAACGTCGAGTTCCACCTGGTGGGCATGTCACAGATTAGGCGGTTCTTGGGCAGGTTAAACTCCTTTTGGAGGTCCGTCAGCCGAGCACTGGCATTATATGACTGGCGGAAATGCACAGAGACTTTCCTGGCCTGCCTCAGGACATCCTGTAAGCCCGGGTACCTGCCCAAGAACCGCTGCACCACCAAGTTAAGGACGTGAGCCAAACAGGGCACATGGGTCAGTTGTCCCTGTCGGAGGGCAGAGAGGAGGTTGGTGCCATTGTCGCAAACCACCATTCCTGCCTTAAGTTGGCGTGGCGTCAACCACCTCTGAACCTGCCCCTGCAGAGCTGACAGAACCTCTGCCCCAGTGTGGCTCCTGTCCCCCAAGCACACCAGCTCAAGCACCGCATGGCATCTTTTGGCCTGCGTACTTGCGTAGCCCCTTGAACGCCTACGGAGCACCGCTGGTTCCGAGGAAGAGGCCATGGAGGAAGAAGAAGAGGAGGGGGTGGAGGAGAGAGGTGTGTCACAATCAGCATTTTGGAGGCGTGGTGGCGGAACAACCTCCAACACTACTGCACCTTGTCCTGCATCCTTCCCAGCTGCCAGCAGAGTCACCCAATGCGCCGTGAAACTTAAGTAACGTCCCTGTCCATGCCTGCTGGACCATGAGTCAGCGGTAATATGCACCTTACCGCTGACCGCCCTGTCCAGCGAGGCATGGACATTGCCTTCCACATGCCGGTAGAGAGCCGGAATCGCCTTCCGTGAGAAAAAGTGGCGTTTGGGTACCTGCCACTGAGGAACCGCACATTCCACAAACTCACGGAAGGGGGCAGAGTCTACCAACTGAAAAGGCAGCAGTTGAAGTGCTAGCAATTTTGCCAAGCTAGCATTCAACCGCTGGGCATGTGGATGGCTGGGAGCAAACTTCTTTCGGCGGTGCAGCAGCTGGGGCAGGGAAATTTGCCTGGTACAATCTGACGTCGGTGTACCAAAAGCAGATTGCCCACAAGTACTTGGCTGTGACACACCTAATTCTACACCTTCATTCCTCTCACTGCAGGTCTCAGAGAGGACTGAAGGTCTAGTGGGGTTGGAAATCTCAGCTGATGAGGAGCAAGGAGAGATCGTCTTTGTTCTTTGGTGTGGGTCTTTTAGATACGCTTGCCAACGAACTGCATGGCAGGTCAACATATGTCTGGTCAAGCATGTGGTACCCAAGCGGGAGATGTTTTGGCCACGCGAGATACGCTTGAGACATATGTTGCAAATAGCAGCGGTGCGATCTGATGCACTCGTCTCAAAAAAGGCCCACACCAAAGAACTTTTTGAATAACGCGCAGAGACTGCAGCGCCCTGCACATGTGGAGCTTTGGGGTGTGATGCAGTCAATGTGCTGCCCTTAGGCTGGCCCCTGGAGGGCATCCTGCCTAGTTGGTGATGTGCCACCTCCTCCTCCTCCTCCTCCTCTCTCCTATCAGGCACCCACGTTGAGTCAGTGACCTCATCATCCCCTCCCTCCTCATCACTGGAGCAAACCTGGCAGTATGCTGCAGCAGGGGGAGCATGACTGCCAGATTGCTGTCCTTCTTGGGCACCCCCTCTGTCCGTGCTCATGTTACTGCCTTCATTGAGCTCAGTATCATCATCAGAGCCTTCCAAACGCTGGGCATCCTCCTGGAGCATGTACCCAACACTGTGGTCAAACAGTTCGAGGGAATCCTCATGAGGACATGGTGGAGCTAGGGAAGGAGTCACTGATGACATTGAGCTGAGGGAAGAGGCCGCTGCTTTGCCAGACAAAGCACCCTGGGCATGGGTGAGAGAGGATGAGGAGGATGAGGACGGCTTGGTCATCCACTCAACCAAGTCTTCCGCATGTTGCGGCTCAACACGGCCAGCTGCCGAAAAAAAGGCCAAGCGTGTCCCATGGCCACGTGCTGATGAGGATGCACCGTCTCCACGACCAGCACTAGACACAGAGCCTGCTTGCCCTCTCTTATTGGCTTGTGACTGTCTGCCTCTCCTTCTTGGCCTTCCAGACATACTAATGGCCTGTAGCTGCACTAAGCTGGGATAGAACACCTGTAATTTTCTTAAGGTAGCTTTATATACTGTAACCAGACAAGCCTGCCTGTCAGTAGGAAGATAACAGGAACGGATCTAGCTGAACACTGTGAGCAGGACACACTGTACTAAATGTAAATAGTCTAGCTGCCTGACCGTGGTACTAATAGGATCAAATAGAACACCTGTAATTTTCTTAAGGTAGCTTTATATACTGTAACCAGACAAGCCTGCCTGTCAGTAGGAAGATAACAGGAACGGATCTAGCTGAACACTGTGAGCAGGACACACTGTACTAAATGTAAATAGTCTAGCTGCCTGACCGTGGTACTAATAGGATCAAAAAGAACACCTGTAATTTTCTTCAGGTAGCTTTATATACTGTAACCAGACAAGCCTGCCTGTCAGTAGGAAGATAACAGGAACGGATCTAGCTGAACACTGTGAGCAGGACGCACTGTACTAAATGTAAATAGTCTAGCTGCCTGACCGTGGTACTAATAGGATCAAAAAGAACACCTGTAATTTTCTTAAGGTAGCTTTATATACTGTAACCAGACAAGCCTGCCTGTCAGTAGGAAGATAACAGGAACGGATCTAGCTGAACACTGTGAGCAGGACACACTGTACTAAATGTAAATAGTCTAGCTGCCTGACCGTGGTACTAATAGGATCAAAAAGAACACCTGTAATTTTCTTCAGGTAGCTTTATATACTGTAACCAGACAAGCCTGCCTGTCAGTAGGAAGATAACAGGAACGGATCTAGCTGAACACTGTGAGCAGGACGTACTGCACTAAATGTATATAGCAGGAACGGATCTAACTGAACACTGTGAGCAGGACGCACTGCACTGAATGTAAATAGCAGGAACGGATCTAGCTGAACACTGTGAGCAGGACGCACTGCACTAAATGTAAATACCAGGAACGGATCTAGCTGAACACTGTGAGCAGGACGCACTGCACTGAATGTAAATAGCAGGAACGGATCTAGCTGAACACTGTGAGCAGGACGCACTGCACTGAATGTAAATAGCAGGAACGGATCTAGCTGAACACTGTGAGCAGGACGCACTGCACTAAATGTAAATACCAGGAACGGATCTAGCTGAAAACTGTGAGCAGGACGCACTGCACTGAATGTAAATAGCAGGAACGGATCTGGCTGAACACTGTGAGCAGGACGCACTGCACTAAATGTAAATACCAGGAACGGATCTAGCTGAACACTGTGAGCAGGACGCACTGCACTGAATGTAAATAGCAGGAACGGATCTAGCTGAACACTGTGAGCAGGACGCACTGCACTGAATGTAAATAGCAGGAACGGATCTAGCTGAACACTGTGAGCAGGACGCACTGCACTAAATGTAAATACCAGGAACGGATCTAGCTGAACATTGTGAGCAGGACGCACTGCACTGAATGTAAATAGCAGGAACGGATCTAGCTGAACACTGTGAGCAGGACGCACTGCACTAAATGTAAATACCAGGAACGGATCTAGCTGAACACTGTGAGCAGGACGCACTGCACTGAATGTAAATAGCAGGAACGGATCTAGCTGAACACTGTGAGCAGGACGCACTGCACTGAATGTAAATAGCAGGAACGGATGTAGCTGAACACTGTGAGCAGGACGCACTGCACTAAATGTAAATACCAGGAACGGATCTAGCTGAACACTGTGAGCAGGACGCACTGCACTGAATGTAAATAGCAGGAACGGATCTAGCTGAACACTGTGAGCAGGACGCACTGCACTAAATGTAAATACCAGGAACGGATCTAGCTGAACACTGTGAGCAGGACGCACTGCACTGAATGTAAATAGCAGGAACGGATCTAGCTGAACACTGTGAGCAGGACGCACTGCACTGAATGTAAATAGCAGGAACGGATGTAGCTGAACACTGTGAGCAGGACGCACTGCACTGAATGTAAATAGCAGGAACGGATCTAGCTGAACACTGTGAGCAGGACGCACTGCACTAAATGTAAATACCAGGAACGGATCTAGCTGAACACTGTGAGCAGGACGCACTGCACTGAATGTAAATAGCAGGAACGGATCTAGCTGAACACTGTGAGCAGGACGCACTGCACTGAATGTAAATAGCAGGAACGGATGTAGCTGAACACTGTGAGCAGGACGCACTGCACTGAATGTAAATAGCAGGAACGGATCTAGCTGAACACTGTGAGCAGGACGCACTGCACTAAATGTAAATACCAGGAACGGATCTAGCTGAACACTGTGAGCAGGACGCACTGCACTGAATGTAAATAGCAGGAACGGATCTAGCTGAACACTGTGAGCAGGACGCACTGCACTAAATGTAAATACCAGGAACGGATCTAGCTGAACACTGTGAGCAGGACGCACTGCACTGAATGTAAATAGCAGGAACGGATCTAGCTGAACACTGTGAGCAGGACGCACTGCACTGAATGTAAATAGCAGGAACGGATCTAGCTGAACACTGTGAGCAGGACGCACTGCACTAAATGTAAATACCAGGAACGGATCTAGCTGAACACTGTGAGCAGGACGCACTGCACTGAATGTAAATAGCAGGAACGGATCTAGCTGAACACTGTGAGCAGGACGCACTGCACTAAATGTAAATACCAGGAACGGATCTAGCTGAACACTGTGAGCAGGACGCACTGCACTGAATGTAAATAGCAGGAACGGATCTAGCTGAACACTGTGAGCAGGACACACTGCACTAAATGTAAATAGTCTAGATAGAAGATAACAGGAACGGATCTAGCTAAACTGAATACAGTGTATATATATATATGCAACACCTGGGATGCATATATATACACAATACACTGTAAGTGCAGCTAACTGACTGACTGTTCTGCCTAATCTATCTAACTCAAATCAAATGACACTGTCTCTCTCTCTCTCTATCTCTCAGCACACCGGAACACACACTACACAGGGCCGCCGTGCAGGCGGCCTTATATAGTGTGGGGTGTGTACTAAATCCCCTGAGCCATAATTGGCCAAAGCCACCCTGGCTTTGGCCAATTACAGCTCTCTCTACTGACGGCGCTGTGATTGGCCAAGCATGCGGGTCATAGTGCATGCTTGGCCAATAATCAGCCAGCAATGCACTGCGATGCCGCAGTGAATTATGGGCCGTGACGCGCCACACGAATTTGGCGCGAACGGCCCATATCGTTCGCAATTCGGCGAACGACCGAACAGCCGATGTTCGAGTCGAACATGGGTTCGACTCGAACACGAAGCTCATCCCTAGTCCTGAGTATTCATGTTCAGCTATTGCTGGAGTACATGTCTGTAGATAGTAAGTGAATAAAAGATGATAGAGCAGATCAGCAGCACTGAATTAAAATAAGGGGATGATTTGGAGGTAAAATGCATATTTTATGAAAAAAGGACATCTTTTTAAAAATACACATTTTAGTGAACAAAATGTCATCCACTTATATCTGCTTTAAATTTCAAACATTACAAATAGTTGATTTCCCTTTAATTTCTTGATTATGGAAAATGGATGATTAGCAATAAACATGGAGTCAAGAAGGAAATATCTCTAAAACATATGAAGTAAGTGCTCCCTATGCACTGCTATACAATATTAATTTAAAGACTGTGCAATATCAAGGCAAAATTCTACCAATATTAAACTTTTAAAAGTTCATATTCAGGTCTATGCAGCTAAATTTTGTATTTATGAGTAACCCCACATAAATCACAAGAGACTTCCTTTATTATATGGCAGGTTGCATTTTTGAAATATGTATTATTTCATATATTAAAAAACAGCTACATCCAGCTAGATTGAAATGTGCTCGGTATAAAAGGTCACTGAAAATTGCTTTCATTTCACCTGTCCAATGAAATGCAGCATTAAAACATTTTACGTAACTGGATGAAAAGTATGGAAATACTGTATACAATGAAAACCCCCAGCTGCTAGCCATATGTATTACTGCTTTATAAGTTTAAAGAATAATCTCATTATATAGAGTACATCTTAGTTTCCCATACAGTTTGTTCTGTGAGATGCATTCATTATATGTTATAGTCAGAATTGTTTAAACTTACAGCATAGCGTAAAGTTATAGGATCAATGTACATTAAATACATTAATTATTCTACCTTTGGAAATAACTAATTTGACTATTTTGACTTATTTTGTCAGGCATCCCCTGTAGTTATCAAAAGACAAACTCAAAAGGTACAGCTCGAACGCCTTAATGGATTGCTCTGGCTGGCTATCTATGCTACTTCCATGTGCTCATCAGGGTATACACTGGCTTGCCCGGCTTGATCAGGACCACAAGAAAATGCTGCCCCAGGCACACTAATGTTCACAATTACATTAAATCACTTCAGCTTGGTTCCTACCCATGTGAGAAACCCCTCTAACAAGTTTCATCCAACTTTGGGCTTAATTACAGTATGATTAAGTCCCAAAATTGGGTGGACTGCATTAGTGGGGCGTTCTCCAATCGGTGGGAGCCAAGCTGAAACCATTGTAGTATAATTGTGATCTTTAGAATGGCTAGACAGAGTGAGGTCAATCACCATTTTCTTGTAGTCCCGGGCATCAGCTGGTTGCTTTATTGTAATGAATCCAGCAATGTTGGGAGCCATGGTAAAGGAAATGGGAAATTAAACTATTCATTGTGCTTGATAGTGTCACTATAGTTAACACTTAAGGGCTAAACTGGTCAAAATAAGTTTTAAATCAACCTAAATTTTGAACACTTAAAGTGGACCAAGCAATAAATATATTATTTACATGCTACATGTATTTATGCCAAGCAACATGTGGGTGTAACACAGAAAATAGAAGATTTGCTCATGGCACTTTACAGTGGGGGTATTTACAGTGATACAGTGGGGGTCATTTACTATAGTGCCGTGGCGCTAAGTAGCACAAATTACAGCGAATTAGCGCTAATCACGCTAATTAGCGCTAATTAGTGCCAAAATGGTATTCACTATAGCGCTGGTAAAAAAATACTCCCAAAAATTTTCTATACTTTCCTGAAACCAAACAGCACCCAGACCCTTACTCTGCTAAACCTGGAGTAGTGCACATGGAAATAATGTTTAGATCATGATATAATTGCCTAAATGGTACTGAAATATGTGGTATATTATTTAAAGATAATCTGCTTTTAAACTGTGTGAAAAAGTGATTTCTACACTGAAATATCTTTAAAAGTCTGAGAAGAGATAAATTCCCCGTTTTTGTACAACTAGGTGCCAGCACAACTGAGCATGCTCAGACCTGCAAATAGCTCTCATTTTAGCTCCAATGTCTTTTTTACAGGGCGCTATTGTAAATACCAAAATGAGCGCTGTGTTAAAGAGCATTTTTTTGGGAGTCAAAATCGGCGCTATTATAGTCCAATGCAAGTTTTAGTCATTGATTCTAATGGTACAATTGTAACTTCCCCAAATAAATCCTTTTAATGTTGATATGAAATGTATCTTTCTCTGAAATAAATTTTCCTTTGCAACATTGTTGCTTCGACTTCAACTATTTTGTTTTTAAGAATGCTAGAATGTGGAATGTTTTGATGTTTTGGTAAAATATATTTTTCTCTGTCACTTTCACTTGTTACTCTCCATCTCACAACAATCTTTACCTAAACTCACACAGGTGACTTTACAAACCACAAACAATAGCATTGCTGATGCAAATGTAAAATGAGTCACAATTTTTTGTGCTTTTTATTATTTACAAATAATCATAATTTGAGCCCAAAAAATGTGATATGTGTACCAACATCACAAATCAAAATACAATTTCCAAAAATTTGAGTGTAATAATGCTATTCTACACTCACCCACAAAGAATCACCAAATATCACAGAATAAATCAAGAAGAATAACTCTTGAGTAATGTAATTCCATCACCTGTGTGTTCAAAGAAATGCAGTATTTATTTGTATTTATGTGTAGGAGGTTCTCACATGATGCAGCCCTGTGGCTTAGAAGTTAAAACTTCTGCTTAGCATCCCTGAGTGTCTGGGTTTATCTCCCAAATATGCCGCTTCATGGAGAGAAGTTGTCTCATCTCCAAGGTCCTAAAACTATGTCTAAATGTCATATTTATGTGTAGGAGGGTTCCACAACCATTGTAAATCTTGACAGATACACTATCTAGCCAGAAGTATTGGACGCCTGCCTTTACACACACATGAACTTTAATGGCAGCCCAGTCTTAGTCCGTAGGGTTAAAAATTGATCTGGCCCACCCTTTGCAGCTAGAATAGATTCTGTGAAGGCTAGGAAGGGTGTACACAAGGTTTAGTGTGTCTATGGGAATGTTTGACCATTCTTCCAGGAGTGCATTTGTGAGGCTAGGTACTGATATTGGATGAGAAGACCTGGCTTGCAGTCTCTGCACTAATCATGCCCAGGAACTTGGACATTTAAAATTGTAGTGTTTACACTGCACAAGTTTATATGCTTAGAAAACTGTTGCTTTGTTCATGTGCATGAAAATGGACTTTGATCTTTGGCCTGTAGTTGGAGATTTGATGCACATAGCCAAGGGCTAACACAGTTGCGAATGGTATTATGTGTTACTGCTCATCAGGTGCAATCAATTTAAAGATACATGAAGAGACAGATTGAAAGATACTGGTGGGCATGTACTTCTATTGGGCGTGTCAGTGTGCTAACATTACAACCTATCTTATATAAAGGGCTGCAGTAGGGTGGGGGTTCATTTGGCCTGAGAAGGCCAGGTTTTTTTGCCGTGATTTGTGGGGGAGAAGGAATGATATTGTGCATATTGACAAATGCCCAACTAGGGCTGTTTGCTGAAATTCTTGTGCATTTTTTTCATCAAAAGTTGGTTTATGTGGCCATGCTGTCAATGTTGTGTGTGTATTATTCCTGTCTGACCAAGCTAACATGGTTTGGGAGAATCTGCTGACCGTCTACTCTTTGATCTCATTGCTTAACCACTTCAATACTGGGCACTTTCGCCTCTTTCTTTCCCTGGCCAATTTTCAGCTTTCAGCACCCTTGCACTTTCAATAAGACTTGTGCGGTCATGCAACACTGTACCCAAATGAAATTTTTATCATTTTGTTCACACAAATAGAGCTTTCTTTTGGTGTTATTTATTCACAAATCATTTTTTTGCGATAAAAGCAAAAAAAGCGGAAATTTAAAAAGAAGCAATATTTTCTACTTTCTGTTTTAAAAGAAATCTAATTAAATCTAATTTTGTCATAAATTTAGGCTAAAATTTATTCTGCTACATGTCTTTGGTAAAAAAAATACCGTTAAGTGTATAATTGTTTTTTGTGATCACGGACAGGTGTACGCAGATGATCATGAACATATGTGTGCAGATGATCATTGGAACATATGATGTTACTGTTACATGTTATGTGGGGGATAGGTGTTTTTACTGTGTGGGGACATGTGTGGGGACATGTGTGTGGGGACAGTATTTTAGGGACACTATTTTGGGGACACTGTAATTTTACATTGTGTGAGGACATGTAGGGGGACACTGGGCCAGTAATCAGTGTGTAAAAAGCTGTAAAAAACAGTTCACCGGCCGGCTTCAGCGATCCACACTCCTCTCCTTACTGACAACTTCCATGTGAGGAGAGGAAAGCCGATCGCCTAGCAAATGGCTCTCTGTTTACATCACATGACGGCTGTGATTGGACACAGTCGTCATATGATCAGAAGGGCCAATCACAGAGCCCTTCTGCCGATCAGAGATGCGCCATGTCCAGGTGACACGAGTGGATCAGGATTGCACCGCTCCTGAACGTTCACTCAGAAGGAGGAAGCGCCCACCCGGCCGTATATGTGCAGCGGCCAGGTGGGAGGTGGTTAATCATGTACATGTACATGTACATGAAATACAGCTTCCAGCAGAACATGGTCACTTATGTATGTGTGTGGATTGTGGGCTGGTGGTGGGTGTTATATTTTGAATAAGTGCCTTTTTTAATACTATGTTGGAATGCTTTGTAAGAATAATGAATGTTAAGTATATTTCTAAAATCTTGCAGATAAAAATGTGGGCTGGTGGGTGAGTAGTTGTATGAAATGTTACCTGTTATACACTGAAAGTAAAGCTTTGTCCACTCTAAGGTTTAGACAAATTTTAGATTGTAAGCTCCTATGAGCAGGGCCCTTAAAACCCAATTGCAAACTGTTTTGCTAAATGTAGCACCATATATCCTGTATAAATTTTTTTGAAGCTAGTAAATTAATGTACATAATTTTGTTTCTGCTGGCAAAATAAAAGTACATTATTAATCTTGTTTGTTGTGTTTTTTAAATTTTTTTTCTCCTTTCTTTCTTTTTTTTAATAAGTTTTGGGGGTGGTGGTTTTGGGGAAGTGCAATATCTTTCTTTTATATCTTATAATTTCTACCGTAAATGTATTTGTGCACCAAAAAAATAATATCTTTAGCACACCTGCAAGTAAATGATAAAGGTGGAATCTTTTTATATAAGAGCTGTGGGGAATTGCAGGTAATGAATTCAGCTGGTGGATAGGCAGTGTTGTATGTGTCAGCCCTGGTTCACATTGGTGCAATTTGACATACGATTTGACATGTAAAATTGGGGGCAATTGCACCATTCTAATTGGTACGGCACCCTAATTTCCAAAAGTAGTTTCTGTACCACTTTTTGGCGACTTCTGGGTGTGATTTTTATTGACATCAGTGCAGTAACCTGCACAGATGTCTCTGAAATTCCTTCCGCAGTTGGGACTGACATGCGGGAATGAAATCGTGTGAGTTTAGCTGAACTCGCACGATTTCCCCCCACTGTCAGTGTGAACCAGGGCTCAAACTGAGCCTTTGTATTTCACCTGCTGCTATCCCAGGGACACCATTTCTTATCAAACTCCCTTAAGTTTACCTTCAAATATCATTATATGTAGAAATATAGATTTGCATATCTGCAAATAAACAAAAATAAAAAATAATTTAATCATGGTTGTGATCAAATATTCGCAGCTGCGATCAAAAGAGCGCGGTTTCACCTTTTGACCCGGAAATTAGTCAATGTAATCACCCAGATGTTCCTGTGCTGGTCAGGATCTCCATCTAGGTGGACATGGTGAGGTCCCTCTTTAGCGAAGAGGAGGTGGTGCTCATTTGCCGGGAAAGTGTATGATATGTACTTGTGCTTACTCAATGTGGGGATGGATGTGGTAGTTAGATTTGGTGTGGGTGAGGTTCATTAATTTGTTTGGCATCACTACACATTTGCTTCTGGCCCATGTGCACACATCACTTCCTGCATTTGTTCTGCTGATGTAAATCAGTAAGGACTATGCAAATATAAATGAGAGCTCCTTTCTATTAATATATATATGACTTGTTTCACAGTTGGGCGACTTTTCCAGCAAATTTGGACCTTGGAGTTGCATGACAAGTTGTAACCCATGATTCTCAATGATAACCATTCATATCTGTGCTACTTCAAGTTGCAGCAACTTCAAAGTAGTCCCTGTACTACTTTGGGGTGACTTTCATGTGACTTGAGGTACATAGGGCGCAATATTAAACAGGCTTATTGAAATGTACAAAAGAAAGCCGGCCAAAAAAAATCACAAAAAAAATGCATGGGGTCCCCCCAGGTCTATACCAGACCCTTCGGGTCTAGTATGGATTTCGAGGAGACTCCCCAGGCCACAATTTTTTAAAAAATGGCGTGGGGTTCCCCCAGGTCTATACCAGGTCCTTATCCGAGCATGCAACCTGGCAGGCCGCAGGAAAAGAGGGGGGGCGAGACAGCATCCCCCTCCTGAACCATACCAGACCACGTGCCCTTAACATGCGAAGGGTGCTTTGGGGTCCCCCAAAACACCTTGTCCCCATGTTGATGAGGACAAGGGCCTCATCCCCACAACCCTTGCCCCATGGTTGTGGGGGTCTGTGGGTGGGCAGGGGGCTTATCAGAACCTGGAAGCCCCTTTAACAAGGGGGCCCCCAGATCCCGTCCCCCTATATGAGTGGGTATCAGGTACATTGTACCCCTACCCATTCACCAAAAAAAAGCATTGAAATGTGACAAAAAAATAGCTGTTTTTTGACAATTCCTTTATTTTAAAATAGCTCTGAGTGGTCTTCTCCCCGAGCCGTGTCTCCCACCATCATCTTCTCCTGGTGCTGTGTCTCTTGTCACCATCTTCTGTTGCCATTTCTCCGGCCACTGCCTACTTCTCCTGCTGCTGTGTTCTTCCTCGCCACTGTCTTCCTCCGTTGAGTTGTCCCCCCGCTGTCTGGCATTTCTTACACAGCCATGGAGCGTGAAATCCATACCAGACCCTTATCTAAGCATGCAACCTGGCAGGCCGCAGGAAAAGAGAGGGGGCGAGAGAGCACCCCCCCTCCTGAACCATACCAGGCCACATGCCCTCAATATGGGGAGGATGCTTTGGGGTCCCCCCAAAACACCTTGTCCCCATGTTGATGAGGACAAAGGCCTCATCCCCACAACCCTTGCCCCATGGTTTTCGGAGTCTGCGGGTGGGCGGGGGCTTATCGGAATCTGGAAGCCCCTTTAACAAGGGGGTCCCCAGATCCCGTCCCCCTATGTGAATGGGTATCGGGTACCTTGTACACCAAAAAAAGCATTGAAATGTGACAAAAAATAGCTGTTTTTTGACAATTCCTTTATTGTAAAATAGATCTGAGTGGTCTTCTCCCCGAGCCGTGTCTCTCGCCGTCATCTTCTCCTAGTGCTGTGTCTCTTGCCACCATCTTCTTTCGCCGTTTCTCCCACCACCGCCTACTTCTCCCGCTGCTGTGTTCTTCCTTGCCACCGTCTTCCTCCGTTGGCTTGTCCCCCGCTGTCTGGCGTTTCTTACACAGCCATGGAGCATGACTATCCATTGACATCACATGCAGGGCCCGCCCCCTTTATTTTCTGGAAAAAAGGGAGTGCAGTTTCCATGTGACGTCAACGGATGGTCACGCCCCATGGCTGTGTAAGAGATGCCAGACAGCAGGGATACAACACAACGAAGGAAGACAGCAGCAAGGAAAAACACAGCAACGTGAGAAGTAGGTGGTGGTGGGAGAGATGGCAACAGGAGATGTTGGCAAGAGAAACAGCACCAGGAGAAGATGACGGTGGGAAACACGGCCTGGGGGAGAAGACCACCCAGACCTATTTTACAATAAAGGAATTGTCAAAAACCGGCTATGGTTTTTTGTCATTATTCACTGCTTTTTTGGTGAATGGGTAGGGGTACAATGTACAAGATACCCATTCACATAGGGGTGGGTGGGATCTGGGGGTTCCCTTGTTAAAGTGGGCTTCCAAATTCTGATAAGCCCCCCGTCCACCCGCAGACCTCCACAACCACTGGGCAAGGGTTGGGGAAATGAAGCCCTTGCCCCATCAACATGGGGACAAGGTGTTTTGGGGGGGACCCCAAAGCATCCTCCCCATGTTGAGGGCATGTGGCCTTGTACAGTTCAGGAGGGGGTGCTCTCTCATCCTCCCCTCTTTACCTGAGACCTGTCAGGTTGTGTGCTCGGATAAGGGCCTGGTATAGATTTTTGGGGGACCCCACACATTTTTTTATTTTGATGCGGGGTTCCTCTTAATATTCATACCAGACCCAAAGGGCCTGGTAATGGACTGGGGGGGGAACTCACGCCATTTTTTTCAATGATTTTTATCTATATTGCCAGGATCCGACAATACATTACAGCAGCGAGCAGTTTTAAAAGACATTTTTTTCCTTTAAAAATGTAATTTTGCTGTGGTACTGTTCTAAACACGGGAAAGATGCGCTACTTTACAGGCATACTAAGGACACCCCCTGGCACAATATTTAAAAGAATACTTAATTTTTATTGTTTCATTATTAAAATCTCTGCTTCTGAAAAAACTGCAGTTTTTAAAACTTTGTTTTGCATTCATACATGTCCCCTGGGGCAGGTCCCAGGTCCTCATACACTTTTTATGGCAATAACTTGCATATAAGCCTTTAAAATTAGCACTTTTGATTTTTCATGTTCGTGTCCCATAGACTTTAACGGTGTTCACACAAATTTTTGACCTGTTCGCAAGTTCTGGTACGGACTGAACCGGGGGTGTTTGGCTCATCCCTACCCAATAGCCAATGGCACATGAGCATGGTTGGTATCATAATATTAATGCCTCAAATGCAAAACAATATTGTATAGAATAAAAATAATCAAACATTAGTAATAGTATTTTCTATGTATGATTGTGTTCAAGCCATGGGTTTGAATCCCACCAATGGTATCATCTCCTGAAAATGTACATTGTACTCAGCAGCATAGTTAGCGAATGCACATCAGTTTGGTTTATTCCATCATTTTAACTCTTCAAATGCATGCAATGGTATGTAATTATTCAACAACATTATGGTGTGGAATTCCCAAAATCCAGCTACTCAAAAATCAAGGAAAAAAACGGCATAGGGTTCACCCCCCAGTGCATACCAGGCCCTTCGCATCTGGTATAGATGTTAAGGGGAACTCCACGCCAAAATTAAAAAAAATTGACACAAGCCCCCCCCAAATCAATACCAGGCTCTTCAGGTCTGGTATGGATTTTTTAAAAATGGCATAGGGGCCCCCCAAAATTCATACCAAACCCTTATCTGAGCAAGCAACCTGGCAGGTCAGGAAAGGGGGGGATAAGCAAGCGCCTCCCCCATCCTGAACCATACCAGGCCACATGCCCTTAACATGGGGAGGGTGCCTTGGGGTCCCCATGTTAATGGGGACAAGGGCCTCATCCCCACAACCATAGCACGGTGTTTGTGGGGATATGCGGGCAGGGGGCTTATCTGAATCTTGAAAGCCCCCTTTAACATTCCCCCCTATGTGAATGGTTATCGGGTACATTGTACACCTACCCATTCACCAAAAAAGGCAATGAAATGTGGTAAAAGACAATAGTCGTTTTTTGACAATTTCTTTATTAAAAAGGTCTTCTTCTTTCCCCCTTCTTCCTCCATCTTCCTCCGGTCTTCCTTTGGCTTTCTCCATCTTCCTCCGGCTTCTTCTTCCCCCGCTTCCTCCTCCATCTATCTCCGATTCTTCCTCGGGTCTTCTCCATCTTCCTCTGGCTTCTTATTCCCCCGCTTCATCCTCCAATCTTTCTCCTCCGCTGCTCCCGCCACTGACCTGCTGAATGTGAAAACAACAAACCTCCTCCGATGCTGCGACCAGCTGATCTGTCCGCTACCATAGCACATATCATATATAACTATGGGGCATGGCCGCCGGATGATGTCAGCAGGAGACCCGCCCCCTTGTGACATCACTGACCCATTATGCCCTGGGCGGGGAAGAAACAAGGGCCGGAGTCTTGGAGAGATGTCCTCCGCCTCATCGCAGCATCGGAGGAGGTTCGTTTTTTGAATTTTCAACGGGAACAGTGGCGGGGCAGGCAGAGGAGAAAGACCGGAGGATGAAGCAGAGGAAGAAGAAGCTGGAGAAAGAAGGAGAAAACAGGAGGAAGACTGGAGGAAGATGTCATAAGAAGTGGGGGTAAAGAAGATTTTTTAATAAAGGAATTGTCAAAAACCGGCTATTGTCTTTTGTCACATTTCACTGCTTTTTTTGGTGAATGTGTAAGGGTACAATATACCCAATACTCATTCACATAGGGGGGGTGGGATCTAAGGGCTCCCTTGTTAAAGGGGCTTCCAGATTCTGATAAGCCTCCCACCCGCAGGCCACGACAACCACCAGGCAAGGGTTGTGGGGATGAGGCCCTTGTCCCCATCAACATGGGGACAAGGTGCTTTGGGGGGGACCCCAAAGAACCCTCCCCATGTTGAGGGCATGTGGCCTGGTATGGTTCAGGAGGGGGGGCACTCGCTCATCCCCTCCCTTTCCTGACCTGCCAGCTTGCGTGCTCAGATAAGGGTCTGGTATGGATTTTGGGGGGTACCCCCACGCCATTTTTTAAAAAATGTTGGCATGGAGTTCCCCTTAATATTCACACCAGACTCAAAGGATCTGGTATGGAGTGGTCAGAGGTACCCACACCGTTTTTTTCTTTGGAGACCGGCAATTCATTACAGCCGCGAGCAATTTTAAATGATGTTTTTTCCTTTAGAAATATCATTTTGCTGCTGAAGTAATGAACACGGGAAAGATGCACTACTTTACAGGGAAACTATAAACACCCCCCAGGCATGATATTTAAAGGAATTTTACATTTTTATTGTTTCACTTTAAGCATTATTAAAATCACAGCTCCTGAAAAAACGTCTGTTTTAAAAAAAACATTTCCAGTTGATACATGTCCCCTGGGGCAGGACCCAGGTCCCCATACACTTTTTATGGCAAAGAAATTGAATATATGCCTTTAGTGTGAACTTTGGATTTTGCAGGTTCGAGCCCCATTGACTTCCACTATTCCCGCATGTGTGATCTGACAGGCACGTTCGCCGGCAATAGCGCTGCTTTCCATTTGCATTAGCGACCAGTGTCTGAGAGTAAAGGCTTAATTGGCCTTAATTGGGCTCTATTTTCCGGGACTGTAGGATAATTTTTCAGCGCTTTAGTAAATGACCCCCAGTGTGTAAGTAAATAACAAAATATTATAAAAATACAAAATGTATTTCATGCTAGATAAAAACAGACAAAATTCAATATTGGTTGTATCATCATAACAACATATCACCAATATACATACATAGAGCTAATATTGATGTATAGACATAATTGCACAGGCTATAGATTCCTAATTCATAAGCACTGTAGTCTCTATGCATTTCGTAAGACAATGCCCATTTCTTCAGGAGACAGCCAAGATTGGATTTGTGTACATCTGTGGGGAGACCATGTCATGAACAAAAAAGTTAACAATCAATCAATTTTCATTCTAGGACTACTCAAAATAAGATTAGAGTAAGTCCACTTGATGGGCACAAAATATACTTACACATCAGTTGATACATCAAAAGTATAGCTGCATAAGAAATGCCATTGAACCAGTATAGCCCAGCAATTTGCAGGTACCTTCACAAATTAGGTTCCGGAACCGGAAGCCAATTGCGGCAGTTAGGTCTGGGGCCAAAAAATACAAAAAGGGCAAGAATGGGCAAGCCCCTAAAAAAGCAAACGGTGATATGGGATGAGACTAGAATACAATGGAGTGAATGTTAAACCAAATAGAGAGTGAATGAAAAAAAAAGAGGGGATGTGAAGTGATGTGAAAAGGAAGTGAAATGCAACAAGTGGAAGAAAGTACTGTACCTTGTGAAGAGCAGCCAGAGGGAGACCGCAAACGGAGCAGTACCACAGTCAGGATGCTGAAGCAACAAAGAGTGGACAAGAAGCACTGACAAAAAACCCTATTTTATATGATGTTCTGGCCCAAGGATCAGCCCTCTGCCAAGCATCATGCATTAAAAATGCAGCCTGAACCCACTATCATGCACAAATGGTGCCAAGGTGCAGTGTGTGAACATCGCAGCGCATGCGATAGAACCAACCACGCCTGAAGACACCACGTTAATTTGTGGGACAGAGCAATGACTCACGCACATGACATCACACGGGGCGGGACTTACGCCCGCCGCCCGAGAACACCAACACAGCGTGCATGTGCTCAACCTCCATAGACAACCAGAAACGCCGGACATAAGGAAGGGAGGAAAAGATGGATGCTGGCTACTCCACGCTTAGCAAAAAAAGGATAAATATAGCATGATGACGATGCCATTCATAATCGGCCCAAAAAGCCAAGTAACAGTAAGGGGGCGCTAGAGGCGAGAAAAAAAACACAGAAAAAACAAACAAAAATTTAATTAAAAACCAGAGCAAAACACTCTGACTTTCATCAGGGAAAAGCATCTGGTCCAGATGGTCTCCCCTTGGATATCTATCATAGATACTTGGATATTCTTGCACCTATTTTAACACAAGTATATTCCAAGGCTTTTCGGGAGGGAAGGTTGTCACCGTCTATGTACTCTGCCACAGTGGTGCTTATATCCAAACCTGACAAAGATCCGGCTGATTGTACATCTTGTCGCCCAATATCTTTGCTAAATATATATTATAAAATTCTCACAAAGATTCTGGCCAAGTGGCTTAACTCAGAAATTCTTAGTATAATTCACCCAGACCAAGCTGACTTTATGCTTGGAAAGTCCACATGTATTAACATCCGTAGAACTCAAATGATAGTACAACTTAAATAATGTTTACCTAAATCTTCAGTATTGGCTTCATTAGATACTGTAAAAGCCTTTGACTCGATAGAGTGGCCTTTTCTTATGGCTTTGGCAGTAGGTTCCAAAAATGGGTCTCTATTCTTTATACTGAACCTTTGTCTTATGTTTTAGGTAATGGATTGTTGTCCCCTTCTATAACACTTCACTGAGTTACACAATAAGGATGTCCTTTGTCACCACTGCTATTCACAGTGGCTATAGAGATTAGTAATACGGTTTCGTCAGTCTCGTCTCCTGAAAGGTATTACTATGGGTGAAAGGACTGACACTATAGGGCTGTATGCAGATGACCCTATTTATATCTACAATATGCATCAACCTCATTAGGAACAGCAATGCAGATTATTGATAATTTTGGTGCTTATTCAGGCCTAAAAATTAACTGGCAGAAATCGGCCTTAATGCCACTTTCCCCCTGGTCATTATCTAGTAATGACACCTCAGGATCACTTAAAACAGTATCTTCATTTAAATACCTGGGGATTACTAATACACTCTCTTCCTGGGATGTTTTGAATGCAAATTTAAGATACTTTACCTTACTTCAGGTGATCAGAACTAAGCTTACTGTATGGGCCAGGCTTCATTTGTCTGTGGCTGGTAGAATCAATCAAATAAAGATGATTCTTTTACCTAAATGCCTTTATGTGACATCTCATATGCCGGTTTTCGTGCCTAAATCATTTTTTAAAACTTTACATGCATTGTTTGTCTCCTTCATGTGAGCTAAAAATAGATGGAAGCTAAAATTCCTTGTTTTACAGCATCCTAAAGATGAGGCAGGAATGGCATTACCGAATTTATATTATTACTACCTAGTTGGGCAATTACACCACTTGACTGATTGGTTGGTACCTGTTACACTGGCAATGGTTGAAACATACCTTTCATATGTACTCAAGCTTAAACATCTTTTAAAAACATTGGAAGCACCTTTGATTACATTGGGTAGGAGGAATATTCAGATTTTGACTTTAGCACATATGGAGGGAAGCTAAGAAACTAGCAGATATTACAGATATTAATATAGCTTTACCTCTTTGGCATAACCCTGGATTTCCCCATCTATAGTGTTTCACAGAATGCTTCTTCTGGGAACGAAGCGGTATTCTTATGCTCCGTACACACGGTCGGACATTGATCGGACATTCCGACAACAAAATCCATGGATTTTTTCTGACGGATGTTGGCTCAAACTTGTCTTGCATACACACGGTCACACAGAGTTGTCGGAAAACACGTACGTCGGGACTATAAACAGGGCAGTAGCCAATAGCTTTCGTCTCTTAATTTATTCTGAGCATGCGTGGCACTTTGTGAGTCAGATTTGTGTACACACGCTCGGAATTTCTGACAACGGATTTTGTTGTCGGAAAATTTTATAGCAAGCTCTCAAACTTTGTGTGTCAGAGATTCTGATGGAAAATGTGTGATGGAGCCTACACACGGTCGGAATTTCCGATAACAAGGTCCTATCACACATTTTCCGTCGGAAAATCCGACCGCTTGTACAGGGCATAACTCTGTCATACTTTGGGAATGTTTTTGAACTACAATAGAACTATGAACTCCCACATACCGCCTTTTATAGATATCTCTAATTCAGACATGTAATACAAACTAAATTTAGTGTCCATGATACTAGTTTCTCAGATTTATCCAATTGAGGTCTCAAGGCCCTAGGGGTCTTTTCTCAACTTTATATTCTCACATATTGTCTATTACAATTAACAAAACTCCATTGGCAGTACGTTCTAAATGGCAGCAGCTCATTCCAGACCTGTCTGTTGAGGACTGGCAAGAAGCATGTGCAACTCACCTATCTGTATCTCCAGTAGTGAATAATAAACTCATACATCTTTATATGCTGCATCAGTTATATTTTAAAAGGAAAAGAGGTAAAACTGCGCATAGGTAAATGTATGAATAAAATATAGAGCTGCAGTCCCTATGTGTAACACAAACATAAATTAAACCAAGTGAAAAAATGTGAAACTGCACCAATAAAACAGACTGATATAAATGACAATTAACCATCATAAAGTGCAAAAAAACTTGTGAATATATGGAGCATATAAATAATTGCTCATAAAAATAGGGAGACATGAGGGGAGATGACTCACTGGGGTCGCCCTCATAGAGAGGGAATGCTAGCCTGTGATCCTGGGCTTGTTTTCCCTGTGTCTGAGGAGAAGCTGATATCCTTTTTTTTTGTATGCATATATCTGATTTTTTGTTGTGTATGTATGTATATATATTATATATTGTATATTATATAATTATATATATATATATATATATATATATATATATATATATATATATATATATTATGAGGTATTTCACATATTATGTATGTCCATATGTAGATGTAAGTGCTTACATGCTCTCTTTGGTGAAGGTGCATGTGTGTATACATCTCTTTCTAATATAATTTCCCTTTTAGTTTTAATATAGCTTTTAATATAATTCCCTCTTTCTGTCCCCTTTTCTGCTTCAGTACAGCTTCTAATACAGCCCTTAGTCCCATCTTAGGCCCCGTCCCCCGTCCCTCCGCTGGTGATATTGTGACACAATATCACCAGCGGAGCGATCACTTGTAAACAAACCGGCGTCATGTCATGACGCCGGTTCCTTCCTCCCCTCTCTGTACCGATCTGTACAGTGCGAGGGGAGAGGAAGAGAGGGGAGAGATCATTTGCAGCAGCGCTGTGGACTGGATCTGCACTGCCCACAGCACTGCTCAGTAGACATGTGCATTCGTTTTCGTCCGAATGCATTTTCGTCCGAATTTCAGGTATTTTCATTATCGTTTTAATAAACGATAACGAAAGTGCAGAATACGAAAAACGAAAGATCCGACATAAACAAATGCTTTATTTTAGTTTTCGTTGCTACAACAGTTCGATATAGATAGGAGATTCGACATGATGATGACAATAACAATCTGTGTCCATCAAACCTGTGGTCGAATGTGCCTAACCTTAACTCTATTAGTCCAAGATTATTCTACATAGAGAGAAAAGATTCGACATAGAGAGAAAAGATTTGATGTAGGGGAGAAAAGATTCGACGTAGGGAAGAAAAGATTCGACGTAGGGGAGAAAGATTCAACGTAGGGGAGAAAAGATAAATAAAAATAATGATGATGATGAATGTTATTGGCTGATTGTAACCAAAGAGGAGGAGCAGTAAAATAGCTAGAACTGCACACGTAGTTTGGCTTATGGTGTCTGTTGAAAGTTCTAAGAAGATTCGACGGAGCAGGTAAACTATACGGCGTTGTACAGTTTAGCTGCTCCGTCGAATCTTCTTTGAACATTCGACAGACACCATAAGCTTTCAATGACAGATTCGACCTTAATTTGGATTTTTGGACTAATGCAATTTTTAACGAAAAATGAAATAAATAAAAATGAATTTCGGGAGTAACTAAATAAATGTATTTTTCAGATGAAAACTAAATTCGGAAACGAAATATTTCAGTGTGCACATGTCTACTGCTCAGTGCCCATACTCTGCAATACTCTGCAGTACTATGCCAATACTCTGCAGTACTCTGCCCATACTCTGCAGTACTCTGCCCATACTCTGCAGTACTCTGCCCATACTCGGCAATACTCTGCCAATAATCCGCAGTACTCTGCCAATACTCTGCAATACTCTGCCAATACTCTGCAATAATCTGCCATACTCTGCCAATAATCTACAATACTCTGCCAATAATCTACAATACTCTGCCAATACTCTGCAATACTCTGCCAATACTCGCCAATACTCGCCAATACTCTGCCAATACTCGCCAATACTCTGCAATATTTTTGTTTTTATCACATTTTCAGTCTTTTGTGATTTATAGTGCAAAAAATAAAATACCCAGCGGTGATTAAATACCACCAAAAGAAAGCTATATTTGTGTGAAAAAAAGGACAAACATTTCATATGGGTACAGTGTTGCATGACTGAGTAATTGTCATTCAAATTGTAAAAGCACCGAAAGCTGAAAATTGGTCTGGTTAGGAAGGGGGTTTAAGTGCCCAGTGGTCAAGTGGTTAAACAATAAAGGCGCTTTTACTAAAAACACACTAAAGCCCCATACACACGATCGGACTTTCTAACAACAACACCGTGGAATTTTGTCCGAAGGGTGTTGACTCAAACTTGTCTTGCATACACACGGTCACACAAATGTCGACCAACAATTACGAACGTAGTGACGTACTAGACGTACTACGTGGTTTTTCAGCTCTTTAGCACCACCCTTTGGGCTCTTTCTGCTAATTTTGTGTTAGTAGAAGTTTGGTGAGTGTTGATTCTCGCTTTTCTTTTCGCGTTTTTCATTTAGCGCTTTTCAGTTCATTTCTGAACAGCTGTTCGTCAACCAGCCAGTTGCGGAATCGGAGAAGATAATGTGTTATTTATTATTGGCTTTAAAGTTATTGCTTTGACATTATTTTTTTGGTTGAATAATGATTTGATTTTGTATATTTTCTATATTTTTGGATGCATAGAATGCAATTTTTTTTATTGGCAGATAGCATGTCTAATTTTATTTGTTTTCTTTTTTTAATGCACAATAAAAAAAATTGTGTAGAATAATACTTGGCTATGTGTTTTACTTCAAATGACAGTTTGGGAGTAGGCAGTTACATTTAAAATAATACAATGTAAAATTGACAAGGGACACCAACATAGTTGTATCTTTAATCTTAAAAACTACAGGATAATGGTGTTGTGGTAACTTGCCCAAATAAAAAAAAAAAAAAAAACATAATAATATTATTCTTGATATCACTAGAAAAAAAAGCCTTTGAAAATGTGTTTGTAATAACTCCATCAGTATCACCAGCAAAGCAGCTACATTAGTATCCCATTAAAGAAGAAGAGAATTGTGCGCTGCATTTGGAGATTTCATAATTTTCCACGTCACGAATGTTAATTCTCAATTACAAACGCTAGTTTACAAGACTGACCCCTTCTGCTTCCGAGCATGAGTGTTTGTACTTTGGAATTTTGTCCGACGGACTTGTGTACACATGATCGGAAAGTCCGACAACACACATTTGTTGGTGGAAGATTTGAGAACATGCTAGCCAACATTTGTTGGCGGAAAGTCTGACTTTCAGCCAACATTTGTTGGCGGAAAGTCTGACTTTCCGCCAACAAGCTCACATCCAACATTTCCCGTCGGAAAATCCGATCATGTGTAGGGGGTTTAACACTTCTTTCACAGCCTCTGCATCAAAAAAAAATACAGGATCCAATGGCTTAATTCTGGAGCTTGCCGTTTTTGACTACGCAGTTTTGGGTAAAGATGAAAACTGTAACTTTCATTCTTTTTTATGACAGTTCTCCATCCTCACCATAATGCATATTGGGGGTTATAAGCTCACAGCGTAGCGGAGATGGAGTCGAAGCTGTTCTGAACCTGACTAATTAATGCAGAATAAAGCAGTGTTTAGATAATAGTGCTCATTTAAACATTTCCAGTATGGTGTGTCACAGTATTGCATAAGTTACTTTAACATTGGAATGGTTCCCCAAAGCACTATGGCAACGCAGCCCCATCGCACATGGGTTGTGGCATACCACACAGTAATACACTGTTGTACATTGTGGTGAGCTTTATTGTCAAAGGTGGTGCATGTCTTTTTTTTTTGGATGATTAGATGCATTCATTGTCATAGGCTGTCTTAAGGCAATGCACATTAATGTATATTAACACATGTACATTAAAACTAAGAGGTGGCTTCAAGTTTAAATCAACACTGAGTTTGAGCAAAAACTAAAGTCATTCAGAGTTTACGAAAATAATAAACAAATTCACTGCTATGGCAACCAATTACCAATCATGCACTTATTGGCCAGGTGGCTTGGAAGGATCAATAATTATTGTTTTTTTCTTAGTTGCCTGCCCCATCCCTATTAAGGGTTCCCATCAGCTTTTTGTTTTTGTGCAGGGAGTAGATAGGAAGGGACAAATAACATATTGTTGTTTGCAGGGAAAGATAGTTGCAGTTATACTATACTGCTAAGCTATGCTATATAGAATATGGTAGTATAAAGTGCTGTATTCTGCTACATTATAACAGTGAATTGAAGTGTGGTGAGCTGCATAGTCTAGTATCTCACTCTCTCTGCTGTATTGTAATAAATAGTTTTGAATTGCAGTATGCTAGGGTTTTAATCTATTGTGTACCTGCCACCACCGTTTTTACAATTTATAGACCCAAGAGTCCTTTTTTAGGACTACCTTTTTGTGTGTGTGTCAGCAAAAAATTCAGTTGCTGTTTAGCGTCTGGCTTTTTTTTCAAATTTTTTTATTTCTATTTTACTTTCATTTAGGTTTAATGTCTTTGGGTTTCAGGTTGCGGCTTGGTGTTTTGGGTTTCCTTTTCTTGTGAAAAAGATATGTTTTACTCAAGTGTTTTATTATTTTATTTTGGCAGGGCAGCAATGTAAAATTGTTAAGTGCACAAAATCTCCAAATCTGCAATACTTATATAGCAATAGCTTCTAAAAAAATTAAGCCATCACCTCTGTTCATTATGTCTACAAGGGCTAAAGGGAGAGGTTCTTCATGCACACCTAGAAATTGGTAAACAAGTTCTGCATCAGCAAGACAAAGATGAAGCTGAGCGCACCTTTGGGATGTAGGGCACGTCTGCCTTTTCTTTCTTGAAATGGGTGTGCTATACAGCCAGAGCACACAGTCAGGGATTAGGTAACCATACTTTCCTCATCCTCTTTCTCCCAGGCACAGAGCAGCACATTTTTATCAACCGCTGCAAATTAATCCTTCTCTTCCTCCCACTCCAAAGTTAATCTCACCATTGCCCTGCAAAATGGCATTGTGAATTTGGCTGAATTAATTCAGCATAGCATGGGTACATTAATGCAGGAGGATGCTTATGCATTCTTGTCATCAGAGATAAAGGAAGAGATCATCAGGAGCATAGATGGAGGGGGTAACAAGCAGGAAGAAGCAATTGGCATTCATGTCCTGCATCTGCAGCTTACTGCTAGTTGGGCTCATGCAATGAGGAGGCACAGTGAGAGAGAGAGACTCGACATCAGTGAAGCAGGACTTCCTCCAGTGGCAGGGGCAGCTTGCAGAGGAGTGGAGGGAGCAGCTATCCTATTTCACCAAATGGCACTAACCCAAAACTGCCCCATTGCTTTCCTTAGGTCTTCAATGTGTAGCTCAACAATCATGCATAAGGAGATACATGATTCTTGCCCACAAAGCTCAGTGGGAGCAATACATAAATGATAATGGTTGGCAGCAAAAGCCATCACTCCTGCCTTTTCACAATTCTTCCTACTCCACAAGAATAACCATCTGCATCCTCTGCAACATCTGTAGTCTTAAAGTGGTTGTAAACAGCTGGACTTTTTTGCTTACCTGCTAAGTAAAGCCATAATGTGCTAGTATGCATCACATACTAGCACATTATGTGACACTTACCTGAAAACAAAGCAGGTAAGTTGACATTACATCACATCGCCGGAGGCCACTTTAATCTTCACTTGTCTTGCTACTGGGTTTGCAGAC
This sequence comes from Lithobates clamitans, assembly GCA_037952925.1. Classification (NCBI taxonomy): domain Eukaryota; kingdom Metazoa; phylum Chordata; class Amphibia; order Anura; family Ranidae; genus Lithobates; species Lithobates clamitans. Next base: position 7,023,006 of record JBBGZY010000539.1, read on the forward strand.
TCTGGGTCTGTGACTGGACGGAGCCGCGATGATGTCCCTCCCACATGTGTGCTCAGGAGCCACTCTTAACTGCAAAGGAGTTTGTGAGGCTTACCTTATGGTGCATCATATGGAGAAGAGAGTCAGCATGGGGTCTTGTTGAATAAGGCCAAGCATAGTATTTAACCTAGCCATGAGGCAGAGAAAGCTGCAGGCAGAGGAGAGGTACTATATATGTTTCATTCATGTTTTGTAAAGCCCCCGGGGGCGGGGGAGGGGGTATCCTTAAGGACACCGTTGTCCACTATGACACTGACATGCCTTAATAATGCTTTTAAGTCAGATTTACAGCATACAGGTCTGGATGCTGGCAGCAGTCACAGGTGGTGCCTAAACCATATCATCTTGGATTATCTGGGGTCTGTAGTGGATATGGACCTCTTAAAACCCAGGATCCCAAGGATTTTTTTGGGGTGTCTAGACAAGATCACTAGCCAGGGCTTTCTCAGTACACACTGGAGGTGTTGTTTTGCCCTGTTGCCAGTGTATTGTCAGAGAGGGCATTCAATCCAGTGGACAGTTCCATAACAGAAGACAAAAATTGCCTGTCCACTGGCAGAGCATTTGACCGAATAACTTATAAAATGAACCAGTCCTAGACCAGCAATGAGTACAAAACCCTTGCATCTTATGCTAAATTTTTGTTTAAAATTTGGACCCCCAAAATGTTTATACTTTGCAATATCTCCTGCCACCACTGCTGGCCTGCCACCATTACCAGCCACTTCTACCACTGCTGACCTGGCACCACTACCAGCTCTTACCACCTTTACCAGCTCCTTCCACCACTACTGGGTTGGCACTATTAACAGCTTTTGGCACTGCTGCTTGTCTGCCATTACCAGCTCCGGTTACCATTAGCAGCACCTTCTACCACTGCTGGCTTGATGCCATTACTATCTCTTTCAACCATTACAAGCTCCTTTTACAAATAGTCGCCTGACACCATTAACAGCACTGGTATCACTGCTGACCTACCACCATTACCAATTCACACTGCCTTTGCTGCCTTGCTACAATATGATCTCATGCCACCAATAGTAGTTCCTTCCTCCACTGCTGGCCTGCCACAGTTATGATCTCCTATGACTGGTATGTCACTATTAACTTCTACTGCCACCACTGCTGGCCAGGTACCATTACTATCTTGTTCTGCCACTGCTTCCACGCATCATTTTTCTGCAGCTGGGCCTCAGCTGCAAAATTTGTCATTTCCTAACTGAGGCCAATCCTAATATAGGTCTAGTAAAACTGCTTACATATTATACATGGAGTTAGTGCATTTTTGTTGGCTTTTCCATGTGAAAACAGAACACCTTGATGTTGTTTTTTGGTTTAAAAGCTGACTGATGCCCCCATGTAAAAACACAGTAGCATTCTGCACCCTAAACTGTTAAAGTGTAACTCCACTTTGGTTGAGAAAAAAACATTCCCCCTGGGTGATCTATGTACATTGCAAGGATTATAACAACCTTTGTTGCAGATTCCTACCTTTTGTTATTCTGAAGAAATCCATGCGTGTTTGTCTGTGCCTCTGGGTCTAATGGGAGTGGTTTCATAATTAACCATCAGGTGTGCGCACCTGCTGGGCACTAATGAGGAAATCTGCTTGGCCTGCATGCTTTTAGATGTGCTCCTATTAAAAGTATCTTTCCAAAAATGACATTTTTGTTGCAGGGGATGCCTGAAATCTGACTTGTATCTTAGGCAGACTTCTAGGAAAATTGGTGAGCCAATTACACAAGCAGGATGTTTCTGGGGAGTAGTCAGTACACACTCTGTGTACAGAACAACTCCAGGTAGCAATATTGCAATGCATTCTCAGAAAATTACAGTGCTGCAGATTGAAAAGGAAAGGTAATTTTTAATAACATTTATATACAATATGATTAGTGTCTCAATTATATGTGCTATACTATTTTTTCTTTATTTGCTATTTTTTCTTTTCTCCACGAAAGTGGAGTTACCCTTTAAGGGTGGTGACCCAATTCTAGTCATCCAACATATGAAATTATAAATTAAAAATACAAATGGTATAAAGAGGCTCAACGTGTTTTGCGTATTATGCTTTCTAGGGAGCAGAAGGTGTTGGTGTGTAAATTCTACAAAATGCTACAAATAGTGTCAGTCAGAAACAATGTCCGAGGTAAGATACACCACACAGGGAACCGCAGACATAGCACCATAATCCATGAAATAAACATCAGCTAGGTATGTATGTAAATCATCTATAAAACTATAGAAGGCAGCCTTAAATCAAATCCATTTATTTTTGAGTAATATACATCACAGTCTGCCCTCCAAGGCTCACAGTTGAATATTGAACCAAAAAAGAGAAAATAGGACTCCTGAAAGAATGTAAAATACACTGTTACCAATGTAGGGGACCACCAGGGCAGTAAGAGCAAGTAAACCTCTCATCAAGCCACAGGTAAGGCTTACATGTATAAATCTTCAAACTTTCTTCTCCCAGCATGAGGTTCCCCATAAGTCCTTTTCCTCAAGGAGGTTTGATGAGCAGTTTACTTGCTATTACTGCCCTGGTGGTCCCTTACATTGCTAACAGTGTCTTTTTAGATTCTATGAGTATGGTGTAGTCCTATTTTCTCTTTTCTGGTTCAATATTCACCTTTGACCCTTGGGGGGGGTGGCCTGTGATGTATATTACTCAAAAAAAGTAAATCCGATTTAATGGCTGCCACCTATAATTATGTATAGATTTAAGTACATACCTAGCTGATGTTTATCTCATGGATTTTGGCTCTATCTCTGCGGTTCCCTTTGTGGTGCATCTTACCTGGGACACTGTTTCTAGCCAATAGAAATTATATGTTGGATTACTAGAATTGGACCACCACCCTTAACATTTTAGGGTGCGGAAAGTTACTGTGTTTTCAAATGTTTTGAAGCCTCTTTTGTGCATTAATAAAGTGTTTATTTTAACTGTACCTTGTTTGGTTGTGCCTATAAAGTCCATGATCTGTAGTTCAGTCATCCCTTTTGGCCCTTTGTATAGAATTGTTTGGGACATGGTACAGTTGCATTATTGAGGTTAACGAGTGTCCACACTAGGGATGAGCTTCGAGTTCGAGTCAAACTCATGTTCGACTCGAACATCGTCTGTTTGCCGAACAGCGAACAATTTGGGGTGTTCGCGGCAAATTCGAATGCCGCGGAACACCCTTTAAAAGTCTATGGGAGAAAACAAAGTGCTAATTTTAAAAGCTTATATGCAAGTTATTGTCATAAAAAGTGTTTGGGGACCTGGGTCCTGCCCCAGGGGACATGGATCAATGCAAAAAAAAGTTTTAAAAACGGCCGTTTTTTCAGGAGCAGTGATTTTAATAATGCTTAAAATCAAAAAATAAAAGTGTAATATCCCTTTAAATTTTGTAGCTGGGGGGTGTCTATAGTATGCCTGTAAAGGGGCGCATGTTTCTCGTGTTTAGAACAGTCTGACAGCAAAATGACATTTCAAAGGAAAAAAAGTCATTTAAAACTACTCGCGGCTATTGCATTGCCGGTCCGACAATACACATAAAAGTTCATTGATAAAAACGGCATGGCCCCACCCCCCATTATTTAAGAACCGTCAGAAGAGGAGAAATTAGGAAGAGAAGAAGATGAAGAAGAGAAGAAGATGAAGAGAAGAGCGGGAGCCTCCCCCCATGCCATGGGTGCGGAGCGGCCCGAGGAGAAGAAGATAGAAGATGCTGCGGAGGAGATGCTGGACGAGAACACCGGAGGAAGAACCAGAAGAGCCAGAAGAACCAGAAGAAGATGAAGAAAGATAGAAGAAAGAAGAATCATTTAAATAAAGGAATTTTCAAAAACTGTCTCTTGTCATTTTTAACATTTTTGACAGTTTTTTAGGGAATGGTAGGGGTACAAGTACCCCCTTACCATTTCACACAGGGAGGGCGGGATCTGGGGGTCCCCTTGTTAAAGGGGGCTTCCAGATTCTGATAAGCCCCCCGCCCGCAGACCCCCACAACCACCGGCCCGGGTTGTGGGGATGAGGCCCTTGTCCTCATCAACATGGGGACAAGGTGTTTTGGGGGGATCCCATGCCGTTTTTTTTTATTTTGACCTGAATGGTCTGGTATGGAATTTAGGGGGACCCCCCACATAATTTTTTTTTAATTTTGGCCGGGGTTCCCCTTAATATCCATACCAGACGTGAAGGGCCTGGTATGAAATTTAGGGGGACCCCCACATCATTTTTTTTTTAAATTTTGGTTCGGGGTTCCCCTGTGGGGAATTCCAATGCCATTTTTATCAATGAACTTTTATGTGTATTGTCGGACCGGCAATGCAATAGCCCCGAGTAGTTTTAAATGACTTTTTTCTATTTGAAATGTCATTTTGTTGTCAGACTGTTCTAAACACGGGAAACATGCACCCCTTTACAGGCATACTATAGACACCCCCAGCTATGAAATTTAAAGGGATATTACACTTTTATTGTTTGACTTTAAGCATTATTAAAATCACTGCTCCTGAAAAAAACGTCAGTTTTTAAAACTTTTTTTTGCATTGATCCATGTCCCCTGGGGCAGGACCCAGGTCCCCAAACACTTTTTATGACAATAACTTGCATATAAGCCTTTAAAATGAGCACTTTTGATTATTCATGTTCGTGTCCCATAGACTTTAACGGTGTTCGCATGTTTGAACAAACTTTTTTCCTGTTCGCATGTTCTGGTGCGAACCGAACAGGGGGGTGTTCGGCTCATCCCTAGTCCACACTACCACCCGGTGCTTCCTCGTTTAGCTATTTTTATCATTTCTGGAACATGTGGTTGTGGTTTTAAAGTGTTTTGTAAACTTTACTATGAAACAGTTTTTGTAGCCTATACTATGAAACTGTTTGCCAGTGGCCAAACGCTATGAAGATAAGGGATTTATCTTGCTCAGATACAATTAAGCTCTGCTTTAAGTCAAGATAAATATAACATTTTAAAAATATGTGATAACAGAATACGGTGTTTCTGGTGCTGTCCGTGAGAATCATACAGTTCCATAACACCAGAAAGGAATGGTATTTTTCTCATGTTGCCATCAAAGTCTCATAAAATGGAGGATACTCCTTCTGCTAAATAGTATTCATCCAATGGTTCATGTAACCTTTGGCAGTGTTCAGCTTCTCATGCCCTTTGTTTGAGAGTCCCTTGCTTATTGGTCCTGAAAATGTCCAGAAGTGATTTTATTGATTGGCCCACCCTTCAACTGACTTCAGTTGATTTAGGTTTAAAGTTTTTATTTCTGGATCTGTAATGAATTCAACAAATGACCCACAAATCAAACTCCGGCCAATTTTTTCTTCCCTAGTGAAAACAACACACCAGGATTCTAAGGTCTGAATGGGCTCTAGATATGGAGTACTGTTATGTTGATAATCACAAATGCCTGGGGTGGAGGGACTTGTGAGATTTTAGTAAAAGTGTGCTTATCCTTAAATAAAGAACTACAAGTTCTTTGCATAAATTTAAAAAAGAATCGTCCCAATCTTTTGGGCCTACTGCAGAAAAAGAATCCCATATCAATATTCTGTTTCTTTGGATTTTGTTAACTAGTCATCATTAACCTCAAACCTTGCCTAAATGGCAGATGTTGCTCTCAGCTGTTCTAAAGTGATTGCAGGTCTTTCTGCATTTTACAGTTAAATATAAACTGCATGTGCACTTAATCTGACATTAAGAATGTTTTAAAGTAAGCTCTATCCAGGAGTTCTCCTACAGATGTTTAGCCTTGATCATAGATTTTCACTTTTGTTTAAGCAAAGTTTAAAAACAATCACTGACCCAAAACAGTTGTATGGAGTTTGTAATCCCTGGCTCTATATATTAGGCTGTATCTGTGAACCAGTGGTTCTAGATGGCTTGCATTAACCAATTCAGCCCCGGAGTATTTGGCTGTCCAAAGACCAGAGCACTTTTTGCAATTCGGCACTGCGTCGCTTTAACTGACAATTGCACGGTCGTGCAACGTGGCTCCCAAACAAAATTGACGTCCTTTTTTCCCCACAAGTAGAGCTTTCATTTGGTGGTATTTGATCACCCCTGCAGTTTTTATTTTTTGTGCTATAAACAAAAAAGACCGACAATTTTGAAAAAAACGCATTATTTTTTATTTTTTGCTATAATAAATATCCCCCAAAAATATATAAAAAAACTTTTTTTTCCTCAGTTTAGGCTGATACTTATTCTTCTACATATTTTTTGGTAAAAAAAATTGCAATAAGCGTTTATTAATTGGTTTGCGCAAAAGTTATAGCGTCTACAAAATAGGGGATAGTTTATGGCATTTTTAATAATATTTTTTTTTTACTAGTAATGGTGGCAATCAGTGATTTTTATCCTGACTGCGACATTATGGCGGACACATCGGACACTTTTGGCACTATTTTGGGACCATTCACATTTATACAGCGATCGGTGCGATTAAACATGCACTGATTACTGTGTAAATGTGACTGGCAGTGAAGGGGTTAGCCAGGAGGGGGTGCTGCAGGGGTTAAGTGTGTCCTAGGGAGTGATTCTACCTGTGGGGGTAGGAGCTGTGTGTGTCACACAGGGAGCAGTGATCAGTGACAGTGTCACTAGACAGGACGGGGAAATGCTTGTTTACATTCACATTTCCCCGTTCTACCTCTCTGTGAGACGATCCCGGGTATCCCCGCATACATCGCATACGCGGGACCCGTGGTCGGACTCACGGGACTCGTGGTGGGCATGCGTGCAGTGGCACACGACCGCTGTGCAAGCCTCGCGAGATCACGTACAACTCTTACATTTTTGAGTCTGTGATGGGTGTGAAGAATGAAGATACCTTCTTTTTTAAGAAGTTTCTACTGTGTTAATAAGGTCCAAAAGTTTCATTGTGCCATTCCCCTTGTCTAGTTTCTTGGCTTGCAAAATAAGACATTTATGCAAAAACATAGTGAATATTTCATAACCCAATGACAGACCAGCCAAATTTGTTGACTAAACCCCAAGGGTGCAAACCTGGCAAACCTGTGCGTAAGATTTCCAAGTAAGTGGAAATTGGGCATGCAATGTATGTCTGCTTCAGGATGTCTGTAGATTGAATGATTATAATAATGATATCACCAGGCTTATTCAATAAGACAAAGAGCAATGTTCAAATGTCACTGACTTATAACAGCCAAGATACGTTCTTCTCTAATGTGACTTTAATCTGAAGTGTGGTTGTTGTGAGCACTATGTTGTTCAATACTGGTCTTTGCATTCACTGAATATATATATGTTATTTTTATTTTTTTCTAGTGTTTATGCTCCACACAGAAGAAATATCTATATTCTTTTTATTTTCCATTCAAGTGAAAGTTCAACTATGGGGAGGGTTTGAATCTACAGACTAATCAGCCTTACTTGATTTATCCAAAAATGTTCCTTCTAAGGGAAATATTCCTATGGCCATGTTTTGTGAAGATGTATGTAAGATGTACGGTAAGCCACAATTTGGAGTTTATACAGGCCTAAGTACTAAGAGTCTCCTGCTCATGCAAAAGCACTGGGTGCCTGAGTAGTCAGTCATCAAGCACCAGTTCTGTCACAAAAAAAGGGGAATGAGTCATCTGTGCACCCATATCCAGAAGTATTGGTTATGTTTCTTCACTCTTGGTGACTAAATGGAATTGGCAGGGCAGAGGGACGTGAGCTTCTGCTGGAACCACCTTTAAGTGAACCTACTTTTTTGTAATGTATTATGAAGGCATGTAACATGAAGGCCAAGTAATATACTGTAAGCTTGGTTCAACCGGCAACTGATGTTGCTAAAGCTTTGCTAATCAGACAAGCAGCACCAGGATCAGTTATTCATTAAAAAAAGAAACACCATGTCTAATAATATACATTTATTTTGCATAAAGTACTGTGCACACGACATTAGCAGGCCATATTTAAATGGTCCATTTACATTCCATATCCTTATAGCTCATCAGTCTTTCACTGGTATATAAGTCTTTCACCTAAAGACCATTACATTGATTATGAAGTGAGAGGTCACTAAGAGGTCACTAGGTTTGGTCATTCCATTAGGGACACTAATGATCAATTACAAATTGCCACTAAAAAAAAAAAAATCGAAAGCCCTTAACAAGAATTAGCTGTCAAGAAATTAAATAATCTAAGAAAAATACATCCTTTTTTTTTTAAAGTGACTTCAAGAGGATGTGGAGGAATTATAGGGTTCTCTATGCTGTAATTCCTGCATTATAGATCCTTTTCGATCAGGGCCACCATTCATTGTCACTTCTTTTTTAATATGGCTATTCCTAATCATCTTGCATACTCCACAACATAAAAGGAACCTCTATTAAGAAAGGTAGGGCTACTAAGTAATTGCCAGGTGAACAGACCTAGGAAATTGACATAGCTAGCAGAGGCAATTATATAGGCCCTGGTTAGTTTCGGAAGATATTTTTTTACTGGACATCTCAGCTGCCATGCAGAGGAGTCTTACAGATGTTCCTCTTTTTTGTTGAACTATGTAGAGAATCTTCTGATTTTGTATGCAACATCAATGCTAAATGACACAGCTAGACCTGGCAGGGCTGACAAGAAAGAGGTACCTCTTCTGCACATGTCTAACAGATGACAGGACAGTCTCTTTCTATTGGAGTCCCACACACACAGTTGGCCATATTGGAAGATATATAAATCAACAAACAGTAGATAAATGTAATTAGCGCCAATTAGAAAAGAGGAGTAGTTACTTGGGCCCAAAGAGCCTAGGTATACAAAGAAAACAAGAATACAGTGAATACAAGCATCAGTAACATCCGTTTGTAGAAACAACACTCATCACCATAAAGGCATGTAAAATCTGTTGATATTCATAGACCATGATAGGGGCGAGAATCTTGTCTCTATGGTCAACATTTTAAAGCTGATCAAGGAAACTACACCATAGAAAAAGTATGTATTGATCTGTAGGCTTGGAACAAAAGGGATGGGGGTGAAAAAGCCCCATAAACTAAAGTAACTGTAGCTTTCAAAAAAGAAACAGAAAGAACAAACCTACATAGCATCAGTGGTGGGTGTGTAGATCTAGGAAGCTGACGGACTAGCTGGCCACCTTCTTTGGAATGATTAGCTGAACCACAGAAATTGGAAAGAAAGAGAGGAGAAAAAGAAAAAGAAAAAGGATAAGAAAGGAAAAAAGAAAAGGAAAAAAGGGGGCGTTAGAGCAGTGGCGTAACTAGAACCTTCAGGGCCCCGGTGCAAGAAATCATGAAGGGCCCCCCTGACCCCCAGCTGGGGCGTCTGTTTTTTTTATTGTTATTGTATTTTTCTACCATTTATTTATTGTTTTACAATATTATTTTATAAAAAATATTACATTTTTTTTTTAAGAGTTGGGGGGCTTTGGTGAGATATCAGGGGTCTAAGCAGATGTTTCACCTTTAAGAACGAGAAAGGAGATTGAGAGCACAGCCTCAGCTGCACAGAATGAATGGACAGGAATAGCTCTGTATAGAGCTGCCCCTTTATTCGCAAACTGAAGCATAGTAAATACAGTTTACTATGTTTCAGTTATGAATGGATTGAGTCCGTGATCGGTATGGATCACTGACTCTCCATGCAGATACCCTACAGCAGCTGGCAGGAGAGGGGAGGGGGGGGACTCTGCTGAGCTGTGGGGACAAGATGAGGGGCCAGGAGAGAGCGGGGGGCAGGAAAAAGTACAGGGGGGCTGGAGAGCACACGGGGGCAGCAGAAAGAAGCTGCATAGGAGGCATGGTGGGTGCGGCTGCGGCTGCATATAGAGGAACTGATCTTTCCATTTCCCTCACTTCTCATCTCCTTTCAGCAGCTGCAGGAGGAGAATGGAGAGATCAGTTTCTCTGTATCAGTGTTTCTCAACATTTCTTCAACATTTTAGTCAAGATGCAACATATTGCCTCTTCACTGCCTGTCAAATGCCTCTGAAAAGCGATCTGCATCGCTTTTCAGAGGAATGGTATTTTCTTGTTGGTATTATGAACTCACCCTAAAAAAATCTGTTCTGATCGTAAGAGCCCTTTCACAGTGGGTCGGGGGCGGCATAACGCCGCTATTATTAGCAGCGTTTTACCGTCGGTATGCGGCCGCTAGCGGGGCGGTTTTACCCCCCGCTAGCGGCCGAGAAAGGGTTAAATACCACCGCAAAGCGCCTCTGCAGAGGCGCTTTGTCGGCGGTACAGCCGCGCCATCCCATTGATTTCAATAGGCAGGAGCGGTAAAGGAGCGGTATACACACTGCTCCTTCACCGCTCCGAAGATGCTGCTAGCAGGACTTTTTTTACTGTCCTGCCAGTGCATCGCTCCAGTGTAAAAAGCCCTCGGGGCTTTCACACTGGAATGAAAGCAGCGGCACTTTCGGGTCGGTTTGCAGGCACTATTATTAGCGCAATAGCGCCTGCAAACCGCCCCAGTGTGAAAGGGCTCTAAAGAAAAAGGGGGTCAGAATTACAAGTAGTGTGTATACATACACACATGTAAACACACGTACGCAAATACACACATATACATATAAATACATGCACACACATAAACGCACACACATGAGCACACACACATGAGCAAACACACAAACATGCACATACACATATAACTCTATACACATGCACACACATGTAAACATACACATGCACACAAATAAACACACATATAAAACACACACACACACACACACACACACATGCACACACCCAAACATGCAGGCACACACATATAAGCACACACACATGCATATAAACATATATAGATCGCCTTTTTAAAAATCTGCAGCTGCAGCTCTGTACCTTAAACTCTCCATGCCGGGTACTGCACTGTAGGGGGAGGCAGAGAGCACAGCACACAGTGTGCTAGACAGTCTCACTTACTTTCACTTTGTGACCGAGCTCCTGCACTGCCGAATGATCGACGCATCGGCTGAGGATGAGGGAGCTTGGTCCCGTATGCAGCCACCGCTCGGGGAGAGGGGGGCCCCTACGGGCCCCCTGCAGCATGGGGCCCAGTCGCAATGGCGACTTTTGCGACTCCTATACTTCCGCCCCTGCGTTAGAGAAAGGAGAGGGGAAGGTACATTACTTCCATGATTTTTTGTTTTAGCTATGTCTTTCATTTCTCTTAGGGGGATGAAATGGGATGCACCAGAGAAAATCAAGGGACAAAACATTTTAATTGTTTATCTCTTTCTTTTATAATATAAGGGGCAATCAACTCAAACCTGGACATTTGAGTTTATATAATAAAAGAACAGATTTCAAGGAGTGGAAACTGCATTTTGCTAGCATGCCTTTTTAGATCTGTAAAATTAAAAGTCCCCGTTTTACTTGAACCTCGTATATGAGTTTTGAGGAGTTGATTTTCTATAGCATTCCAAGCACAGTGAGATTTTAATTGGTCATCTCATTCAATTTTACCAGCAGCTTTAAAATGTACTTTAAAAGCAGTTTTAATCATTGTAGCTTAAGCTGTTGAATCATGGTCACATAATTAGCACAGTTGCAGATTTGGTAAATGGACCTGTCAAAATTTTACAGTGTGTGGTCTGCCTAAAACATATGTAAACCCAAGGCTCAAGTCCTGCAGGAACGCATGGGAACAACGTTCCTGTACTTTTTACACAACAGGAATGACGTTCCTGTTAGCAGCCAGTCCCTGCAGGAGTGGCCTTAAGTATGCGAGCTGTGGCAGAAGGGCAGTGTTGGTGTGCGGGAAGGGGAGGACATCCGTGCCAATGGGGAGGTCTGCACTGTGTGCCACACATTGGAGGTGTCATCCTGGTGCACCCATCCTCCCCTCCCTCGGTTCTTCTCCTCCAGCAGCCGCTATATCTGCAGTGCTGGATCCCCGCTGCAATACTGTCATTGGCTACTAGAACCGCCATTGTCCTTGCAACCAATGACATTACCTGTACTCCCTGCCCTCTTCAGCAAGTACCTCCACCCAGCTCCTGCCCCCCTACTTCATCAAGCTCCACACCTGAACCCCTGCCTGCAAGGACTTATCCAGGTACACGTTTCTACTTTGTGATGCTCACAACTCGGATTGGGAAACTCTCACTCTGATGGGGTCACTCTGATGGGGGAACCCTGATGGGGACACTCGGATGGGGTCACTCTGATGGGTGAACTCTGATGGGGACACTCTCATGGGGGAACTCTTATGGGGTCACTCTGATGGGGGAACTCTGATGGGAGAACTCTGATGGGGGAACTCTAATGAGGACACTCTGATGGGGAAGTCTGATGGGGACACTCTGATGGGGAACTCTGATGGGGACACTCTGCTGGGGACACTCTGATAGGGGCACTCTGATGAGGACAATCTGATGGGGGGCACTCTGATGGGGAAACTCTGCTGGGGACACTCTTCTGAGGACACTCTTCTGGGGACACTCTGATGGGAACACCTACTCTCTGATGAGGGCACTGTGATTGGGTCATTCTGATGGCAACACCTGCTCTCTGTTGGGGCACTAGTAAGGCCAAATTTCTGGGCACATTACACTGATAAGGCAGCACTGCTGGGCACTGGTGAGGCTGCATCAATGGGTACTTATCAGACTGCATTGCTGGGCACTGGTGAGGCTGCATTGCTGGGCACTGGTAAGGCTGCATTGCGGGGCACTGGTAAGGTTGCATTGTTGGGCACTGGTAAGGATACATTGCTGGACACTGATGAGGCTGCATTTGCTGAGCACTGGTGAGGCTGCATTGCTGGGCACTGGTGAGGCTGCATTGCTGGGCACCGGTGAGGCTGCATTGCTGGGCACTGGTCAGGTTGCATTGCTGGGCACTGGTAAGGCTGCATTGCGGGGCACTGGTAAGGTTGCATTGTTGGGCACTGGTAAGGCTACATTGCTGGACACTGATGAGGCTGCATTTGCTGAGCACTGGTGAGGCTGCATTGCTGGGCACTGGTCAGGCTGCATTGCTAGGCACTGGTCAGGCTGCATTGCGGGGCACTGGTAAGGTGGCATTGCTGGGCACTGGGGAGGCTGCCTTTGCTGGGCACTGGTAAGGTTTCACTGATGGGCACTGGTAAGGCTGAGGAGTGTGGAGAATAAGGTGCTCTGGACACAAGGAGACTTTAACAAACAGTACATGACTGGCTCTTGAGATGTGATTAATGCGCCACAGCAGCACTTCAGAAGAGAGAAGCACACTCTAGGGGAAAAACAAAGCAGAGAGGAAGGCGCTTCGTAGTGCAGTAATAAAACACTTTAATAACAAGGAAGGGTTAAAAACACTTACAAGATGGAAGTGAAAAACAGGCATATCAATGAATCCATAACGGATCCAGCAGGATGCCTCCTGGGAGTAAGACAACTGCAGGTGGAAGTTCCAGCCGACCAGTGGTGGTAAATACTGTGTCTCAGATCCAAGATGGAGGGCTGTGCTGTCAGGGCCAGCATGGAATCCAGGCAACCGGAAGTGACGTAAGAGTGGACAGTATATGTTTCAGAGCATGCCCAGTCGCTCCTTCTTCAAACCAATGGAGTAATGAAAAGGGGTTTATATGAGACTCCGGGTGGGACAAATGGCAGGAAGCGGCAGGACTGATAACAACTGCCATATCATTAGATGGTAGTATGCAATGGAATAAAATGCAGTAAAATACAGTAAAATAAAGTAAAAAACTCACTGCAGTAAAGGTAAAGATACAGAAGACATAAACACTGACTGGGACAGAACTGCAACAAGTAGAATATAGATAATTCAAATACCAAAATTTAGACAGAGTGTAGACACTCATATGGGATGCAAGGTGTGCAGCATGGGACTTCAACTACTGGTAAGGCTGCATTTATGGGCACTGGTCAGGCTGCATTGATGGGCGCTGGTGAGGCTGCATTGATGGGTACTAGTGAGGTTGCATTGATGGGTACTGGTGAGACTGCATTAATTGGCAGTGGCACTGGTAAGGCTACATTGCTGGGCACTGGTAAGGCTGCATTTCTGGACACTGGTAAGGCTGCATTTGATGGGCACTGATGAGACTACATTTGATGGGCACTGATCATGCTGCATTTGATGGGCACTGGCAAGGCTGCATTTGATGGGCACTGGCAAGGCTGCATTTGATGAGCACTGGCAAGGCTGCAATGATGGACACTGATAATGCTGCATTTGATGGGCACTGGTAAGGCTGCATTTGATGGGCACTGATCAGGCTGCATTTGATGGGCACTGGTAGGGCTGCATTGATGGGCACTGATCAGGCTGCATTGATGGGCACTGATCAGACTGCATTTGATGGGCACTGAGGAGTGAGCGGCTCGGAGCCTGGGCCCCACTACAATTAATACAGGCTGCCTGAGGAGAGGAGACTCGAGCCAGGACACTCAGCACACCCGATCTCACTCCTCTACACAGACCAACACATGTTTGGGGACACCTTGGGGCAGGAGGGGCCCCAAATATCAGAGCCTGCATAGAGACATAATGCAGAAGGGGCCCCCAGTCATGCAACTTGTTTTAGAAATTCCCTGCGAGGGAACCATTATCACACATTGTGGTGGTCTTTGTTAATTTATTTTGTACTTTACAATAAATGTTGCACTTTATTTGTTAAAAAAGAAGTACGTATTATATATATATATATATATATATATATATATATATATATATATATAAATATATATATATATAATATATATGTGTACTTTTTTATTTTTGAGGTGGGGGGGATCTTGGGTGAGTTCCCACACTTTTTTCCCAGGATTTGACCCATGTGTAAACCCAAAACAAAAATTTAATATATTGCAGTGTATTAGTTCTTGGATGTTGTGGCTGCATTTGTTTTCTTTTTTTTTTCAATTAGAATTCATGTGAATTACATACTTCTTGTACTTTCATGTCTACACTCATTTCTCCATAGTATCTGTGGAGATACACAGACATGGACGTCAAACATGTCTGCCTTTGCTAAGCTCCATTACATGGTGGATTTATGAGACTAGCAGTTTAATACTAATAATGTTCTTTGTGTTTTCTTTTAGGCTCACAGGGAGTGACAAGGAAATTGCATTTCTTTAAAGATCAATGGATATTTTCTTCACTTACTAAAAATGTTCTCAGCCTAAAAAGGAACAACCAATGTAGCCACCACATATATGGACTAGTAATGTACAATATATTTAAAGCGGTTCTAAAGCCTTAAGGTTTTTTACTTTAATGCATTCTCTGCATTAAGATAAAAAACCTTCAGTGTCCAAGAACCCCCCCCCCCAGCCCCACTTAAACTTATCAAAGCCCGATCTTGATCCAGCGTTGTGTGTGAAAGCAGCAGCTCTCTTCTCTCCCTCTCTCCTCACAGGGTACTTTGATAGCCATTAGCTCCTACTGCTGTCAATCAAATCATAATATGAAGGAACGGGAGGTGAGGCAAATCCCTGCCCCACTGTCTGTTTCTAGGGTACATAGGCAGCAGGGCTCAGGAGTGAGCCCACATGAGTGGCCTGTTAAAAGGGTACTCAGAAGACAGGAAGAGCCAGGAGCACCAGCAGGGGACCCCGGTGAGGAGGATTGGGGCTGTTCTATGCAAAACCATTGTAAAGACCAGGTGAGTATATCATGTTTTTTTTTTAAAATAAACAATATAAAGGTTTAGAATTACTTTACGTTTTGCTTTTGAGTTTAGATGTGTTTTAAGCCTATTTTATACTATAGGCTTCTTCAACTTAAAAAAACATTTAACATGTTATTTATCTTTTTTTTTAATCAAATCCTTTTTATTACTTTTTCAAGTTGTACATTATTCGTCATAAACAGTATAAAAAACACCCCTTTATAACATTTAATAACCCATAACACAACCAGACTCATCATAAGCATATTATCTTAGCATGCTTTATACTTTTTTTTCTAGTAGTGGAGCTAGATTATCTCTAATATAATGGGTTGGGTTGTTAGCTAAAACTATACCCAAATACTTGAACTTCTCCACCACCTTAAAATAGGGTATCCCCTGAGGGAGAGAGTCAGTAGTCGAGTCAACCGGGAGAAGTGTAGATTTCTCCCAGTTGACTATCAACCCCGATATCCTCCCAAATCCTTCCACCAACTGCATTGCCTTTACTAGCGATGGCCCCATGTCACCCATAAATAACAGAACGTCGTCGGCATTTAACGCTATTCTTTCCTCACCCCCTTTTTTTTATAACCCTGCAAACCGGGTGAGTTCTTACTACCTCCGCAAAAGGCTCCATTGCTAGGGCGAACAGCAGGGGCGATAGTGGACACCCCTGCCTGGTTCCCCTCTCAAGGGAGATCCGTTCCGAATATGCGTTGTTTATTTTTAATCTAGCGCTGGGGAGCTGATATAATATTTTAAGCCAAAATAATGAACAGGGGGCCGAACTCATATTTTTCCAGTACCCACCATAACTAACCCTATTCCAGAGTGTCGAATGCCTTGGCAATATCCAAGGACAAGACAACTCTGGAATCTTCATTCTCAACCGGAGTCTGGAGATTCAAATAAGTCCTTCTTATATTTTTGCTGGTAGACCTGTTCTGCATAAACCCAGATTGATCCGGGTGGATCAAGGTAGAAATACATTTGTTCAGCCTGGTTGCCAGGATTTTTGCCAAGATCTTGACATCAGTACCCAGCAACGAGATTGGTCTGTATGACGATGTATCTAATTGATCTTTCCCCTCTTTCTGAATTAGTACTATAATAGATTCAAACATTGACAAAGGTAATCTACCAACTGCAGCTGACCAATTCAATGTCTTCAAAAGCTCAGGGGCCAACACCTCCCCATATTGTTTATAGACCTCAGAGGGCAATCCATCGGGGCCTGGGGACTTCTGGTTCGGCATATTCCTTATTGCTTGCCGAAGCTCCTCCAATTTTATTGGAGCTTCCAGACTGTACATGTCTGTGTCCGATAACACCGGTAGCTTAGTGCCTTCCAAAAACTTCTCCATCTCTCCCTGTTCTGGGCAGTGACGCATGTTATATAAATCACTATAATATTCTGAGAATATTCCATTATTTACCAGAGGATCTGATGAAATTTCCCTTTCAGTTGTTTTAATCATGGCAATTATTGAAGAGGGTGAATTAGTCTTGGCCAATAGGGTCAACGTCCGACCCACTCTTTCCCCCTCCTCAAAGTTCCTCTGCCTCTGGAAAAATTTCCTATTTTCTGCTCTTCTAATTTCCTCCATTTTATATTCTTGTTGCTTCATTACCCAGTATTCTCGATTTTCCGGAGTTGGATCTAGCACATACTTTCTTTCTGACTCCAAAACCTCTTCTCTAATAAGCTCTCCCCTTGCCTTTGTTTGCTTCTTTATTTTTGATATCTGTTGAATCAAAAGCCCTCTGAGGTATGCTTTCAAGGAATCCCAGATCACACCCCCCCGAGGCTGTACCAGTATTATATTCAATAAATTCTCTCAATCTTATGTTTATTTCGTCCCTATTCCCCATTAACTCCAACCATGTTGGATTTAATGACCACATTCTCTGGCCACCATTATCCCTCATAGTTATTGTTAGTGTCAGTGTCAGTGGCGAGTGATCGGACACCCCCTTGCCTGGTATTCGATTTTACCTATCAAGGGTTGGACTTCTTGATTACCAATGGCCATATCGATACAGGAGAGAGTGTGGTGGGACCCCGAAAAGCAAGACTATTGCTGACTACTAGGGTTATGGGCTCTCCACAAGTCACACCACCCGACCTCCTCGAGGAACTGTGCCAACCTGCCCTCCGACACTCTACCTCCACTGAACCCAGGCGGGAACCTATCTAGCCTGCTTTCCTGCACGGCATTAAAGTCCCCTACTATAATAACCGGAACATCTTTCGTATCCTTACAGAAACCTCAATAGCAGGGACAGGATCTCCAACTTAAATGGGGGAGGGATATACAGATTTGCTATAACAAATGGCCTACCCTCAATTAAACAATACAAAAAAATAAAACAACCCAACCTGTCAATGCTGACATCCCTGCAGGAAAACATCAACCCCCTCCTGACCAAAATACTCACTCCCCTTGAGTAGGAGGAGTATACTGAGTGATATTGTATCTGAAATTTTTTATTTCTAATTAATAATTTAGTCTCGTCAGTCAAGTGAGTTTCCTGCAGGCATATCAATTCGGTAGCACAAGATTCCACTTCCAAGAATACAGTAGCTTTTTTAGTGGGCTCGCTCGTCCCCCTAATGTTCCAGGAGCTTATACCAAATGTTCTAGGCTGCATTCAAATACATAACAATAATGAACAGTAGCAGGAATATAAGAACCGGCATAAAATTAACCTCCTACTTATAAATAAAAAAGTCACAGCCGTAGGATGACGCTGTTCTAAACCAGCACTATTATGTATAAAACTACAAAGAAAAAATCTCCAACCTCTATTTTGACAAAACTAAAAACAGATAAATCGCGCTAAATGTGAGTCCAATTAATGGTAGTGAAAATTTAAATAAATCCAACGTGATATAGTAGATCCTCCTAGATGATGTTAGGGACAACTCAAGGATATTCTGCTTACCAGAACATAAGCAGAGTCAAGCAGATGGCTTTAAACCCAGCCTGGGCCTTTCGATGTACTCCAGAGGGGTAGAATCCGACAGGCTCATGCAACGGACCGAATCCACATGAGTGTAGTAAGAAATAAAAAAACAAAAACCATAGCGTGATACTGACAAAAATAGATATACAAAAATGCTCACACAAAATATTAAAATATTAAAAACACCCCGAATATATAACAAATTCAGGGATGTGAAGGCAAAAACCAGGGAAGTGACATGCAGCATGCACAAGTGATATCCTGATAGGGGACTTCAATTGTATCTGATTACCAGAAAATGAGTTTAACAGGCGAGCATAGATCCAAATAAAGAAAAGACACCCGGTGCTTGAACTCAAAGCCGCTTACCAGATGTAAAATCAATAGAGGTATAACCAGCAGTAGACCTATGGTCTGTGTATCCCCAAAGTGTGACCCTGATCAGAACTGAAGGGGTTCCTGCTCACCGAAAGACCGGCTAGGGAAAGCCGAATACGAAATAGTGGTGGCGTCACCGCGATCCCGTCCCAGCAGACTTCTCGAAAGCTCCGATCATGGGTGTTCAATAAGAAAAAGCAGCCAATAGTGTAATAACGCAACAGCTCCAATTTATTCAAAGATGAAAGCACTTACACTTAAAACGAAAAAACAGCGATGCCGGCCGGCACTCAGATAGCTCCCGTCCACACTAGGGCAAACGTGGTGACGTCAGTACGTCCCTCCCAGACGCGTTTCGTCATAGGTTGACGTTCTCAATGGGGAACGGGCAGCGTGCTGAGCCACCACATTTATAAACAAACACCAAACCTCGCTCTGGGATCCAATAAAGGAACCACAGGGCGCCATCTTAGGTGTGGGCAAACGTATTGGAAAACCGCAGAAATGGCAGTGAATAGACATAAGCCAGATCGCGACACTCCTAGGTGATAAAGACACATAGAAGTCCTAAAATTTAATAATTAAATAATGAAATGGGATAAAATACCAAAAGGTAAGACTAAAACTGAAATTAAAAATAAGAATAAAATAAAAATAAAATAAAATTGACGTCCCCTATCTACAGAGGGCAAATCTCAGTTATTTAGTGAGAGGGAACAATCTGAGTGACCAGATATGTACATTAACAGGAAAACAGCAATGTCCCCAAGGGGGGACACCAATCAAAATATAACTCCAGTCATTCTGTCACACAAAGGAGATCTCAAATTAAGCTGGTTAGAGGCATAAAGTCTTCTACAGTCAAAATGGTACTAGCGTAAATCTCAAACAATATATAATATGACAGAAATAATGAATTAAATGTACCTCATGTATTTTTTATATAGCAAGAGTATATTTCCCAAAAAATCAATAAAAATTCAATAAAGCATTACATAATACACCCCCTGATTTGCCCCACATATTCCTAGCCCTATATTAATAGTGCAATAATCCCACTCCATATGGGGGTACTATTATTAATTTGAATAAAATACACCCCTACAAAGAGGGGGGGGGGGGGACAAGGATTCCAATCTTCAAAGGAAAAAAGGTGCAACTTAGAATCGGAACATTGGAAGATCAAATCTAGGTCAGTGATATTAGGTCATTTACACAATGCCTTTATTGTAGGTGACATGGAGATCCAGATGGGATCCTAGCGGGGTCCTCAACCAGAGCGGCCAAGAACGCCATCTCAGGATAGCCAAAAATCACAAATATACACAAAAAAATATATATTCCAATTAAGTTGAGGACTTATCAAAATCCTTTGGTTAATACAGTAAGATCATAGCTTATCAAAGGTAGGATATAAATTGGGAAAAACTAAGAAAGAAACTTACTATATTTACAGCGAAAATATAGAATTAGGAATTGTCAATAAATGAATTGACATCCACATCTATATTGAGGCCGTAAGGCGTATAGCTTTTAACCCTATGGATCCAGGCCATTTCAGACTTGGAGATCTCTCTCACCAGAGAGCTCCCTCGCCAATGTGGCTTATAACGGTCAATCCCCAAAAATAAAGTATTGGAGGGGTCCCTATTATGAGTCAGTCTATAATGCTTTGAGACCGAATGGTTTTTAAAACCTGTAAGGATATTGGTAATGTGTTCATTGAGTCTCACCTGGAGGGGGCGTTTTGTCCGCCCAATATATTGTAAGCCACACGGGCATTGCAACAGGTAGACTACTCCAGTAGTAGAACAGGTGATAAATGGGGTAATGTGATGGGTTCGACCAGTTTGTGTTGAAGCAAAAATTTGAGTTTTCCTAGTTGTACATGAATTATAGGAACAGACTCGACACTTATTACATTTGTAAAAACCAGTTAGTTGATCAAAAAAGGTGGCTCTGTTACGAGGGGATCTAATATCCCTAATATGTAATGCTTTATTGAATTTTTATTGATTTTTTGGGAAATATACTCTTGCTATATAAAAAATACATGAGGTACATTTAATTCATTATTTCTGTCATATTATATATTGTTTGAGATTTACGCTAGTACCATTTTGACTGTAGAAGACTTTATGCCTCTAACCAGCTTAATTTGAGATCTCCTTTGTGTGACAGAATGACTGGAGTTATATTTTGATTGGTGTCCCCCCTTGGGGACATTGCTGTTTTCCTGTTAATGTACATATCTGGTCACTCAGATTGTTCCCTCTCACTAAATAACTGAGATTTGCCCTCTGTAGATAGGGGACGTCAATTTTATTTTATTTTTATTTTATTCTTATTTTTAATTTCAGTTTTAGTCTTACCTTTTGGTATTTTATCCCATTTCATTATTTAATTATTAAATTTTAGGACTTCTATGTGTCTTTATCACCTAGGAGTGTCGCGATCTGGCTTATGTCTATTCACTGCCATTTCTGCGGTTTTCCAATACGTTTGCCCACACCTAAGATGGCGCCCTGTGGTTCCTTTATTGGATCCCAGAGCGAGGTTTGGTGTTTGTTTATAAATGTGGTGGCTCAGCACGCTGCCCGTTCCCCATTGAGAACGTCAACCTATGACGAAACGCGTCTGGGAGGGACGTACTGACGTCACCACGTTTGCCCTAGTGTGGACGGGAGCTATCTGAGTGCCGGCCGGCATCGCTGTTTTTTCGTTTTAAGTGTAAGTGCTTTTATCTTTGAATAAATTGGAGCTGTTGCGTTATTACACTATTGGCTGCTTTTTCTTATTGAACACCCATGATCGGAGCTTTCGAGAAGTCTGCTGGGACGGGATCGCGGTGACGCCACCACTATTTCGTATTCGGCTTTCCCTAGCCGGTCTTTCGGTGAGCAGGAACCCCTTCAGTTCTGATCAGGGTCACACTTTGGGGATACACAGACCATAGGTCTACTGCTGGTTATACCTCTATTGATTTTACATCTGGTAAGCGGCTTTGAGTTCAAGCACCGGGTGTCTTTTCTTTATTTGGATCTATGCTCGCCTGTTAAACTCATTTTCTGGTAATCAGATACAATTGAAGTCCCCTATCAGGATATCACTTGTGCATGCTGCATGTCACTTCCCTGGTTTTTGCCTTCACATCCCTGAATTTGTTATATATTCGGGGTGTTTTTAATATTTTAATATTTTGTGTGAGCATTTTTGTATATCTATTTTTGTCAGTATCACGCTATGGTTTTTGTTTTTTTATTTCTTACTACACTCATGTGGATTCGGTCCGTTGCATGAGCCTGTCGGATTCTACCCCTCTGGAGTACATCGAAAGGCCCAGGCTGGGTTTAAAGCCATCTGCTTGACTCTGCTTATGTTCTGGTAAGCAGAATATCCTTGAGTTGTCCCTAACATCATCTAGGAGGATCTACTATATCACGTTGGATTTATTTAAATTTTCACTACCATTAATTGGACTCACATTTAGCGCGGTTTATCTGTTTTTAGTTTTAGTTTGTGGGCCCCACTTTTAACCGCAGCTTTTGAACTTCACTCAATCAAAAAAATTTCTCTTATTTAAGGGTGTTATTATATTCAAAATATATTTATATTCAAATTATCTTTATTCACAAGGATTTATACATTTTCTTCACTGTTATTTTCCAAGCGCAATTTTTTGTTTTTATTCTATTTTGACAATACCAATTTACCACATGTGCCCTTTTCCCCATAGCCATTTGGCCTTTTGCATCAAGTCAACAATAACCCCTCTTACTTCACTCAGTGCTAATATTGTGAGGAGGGGACAGGGAGAGTCCGGGGAGAAAACACCCCCACCCCCCCTTTCCCACCTCTATCTAAGGTTTTTTCCTAATCCTTCTTCTTCTTGTGACATTTAAGTGTTTACGCTTCATTTCTTTCACCTTCCCAAATTTTATTAACAGTGCTCTGTAACTTTTTACCATTTTTATTACAACTGTGATACCCCATCCTTTAAATAATCCCTTCTTCCCCCTGATGCCTAACTTGGCGTGCCCTAGGGGCATTCCTTGTGACCTTTCTAACCCCCACAACCCAATTCATCCACTCCCCCACCATCCCTTCTCACCCTCCCCTCTCCCTCCCCCATCCTCTGTAACCCCATCACCCCAAGGGCCAAAAAGACCCCAGTCACCAACCTTAACATTGCTCTCATCCTTCACTACACCAACCCACTCCTCTCCCTCCCAACCCCTACTGCTGCTGCTGATGCAAAAAAAAAACGATTTCCTATGAATGAAAAAAACTTTCTTTTACACGTATACAATTTCATCTCTGTAGGTTCTTTCTGTTCTCTTCAAGCCAGTCTGTGACTCCTTTGACAGATTCAAAAAAATGAATAGTCCCTAGGGCCTCGCTGGGTATAATAGAGCGTATGGTATATTATAATTCCACAGGGTGCGCTTAATGTCCAAGAAGCCTGCTCTTCTCCTTTGTAAGACTGGTGAGTAATCTGGATATATCGATATTCTAGCACCATTAAAAAAAATATCCCCTTTTTCTCTAGATTTTTGCATTAATTTCATCTTATCTTTGTAGCTGAAAAACCTCATTATCATCAGTCTCGGACGATCTCCTGAATATGCTGACCTGGAGGGCACTCTGTGGGCTCGCTCATGGGAAAAAAGATGTGAAAAAGCAAAAACCTCCCTAAGCCACTTTTCCATAAATTCTTCAGTGCGGTGGCCCTCACTTTTCTCGGGGAGACCCATCTCTCTTACATTTTGTCTTTGCGACCTATTCTCCCATTCATCCATTTTGAGCTTGTTGGCATCTAACTGGGCTTGCATTTTTATAAAGTCCTGCCGCATTGGGAATACAATATCTTCTACTTGATTAACCCTTTCCTCCACACCTTTGATTCTCTCCGCTGTTTTCTGAAACTCTTGTCTAATACTGCAAAATTCTTCTTTTAGGACTTTTAACTCTTCGCACATCCCATTTAGCAAGCTCCTGCAAGCGTTTATTGCCCATAGTACCTCTTTTAAAGTGGGTTCTTGTTCACTGACTGCGCTTAGGTTAGGGGTAATACCCGCTGACATTCCCAGATGTTCCCTCTCAGGGCTTTTTTTATTCATTGTTCTCGTGCTAGCCGACGGGTTATCGGCCCCTTTCCCCAGGCTCTTTCTGTCCCCAGGACCTCCCACCAATGTTTTCCCCGGGAATGGCTGATTGCTTTTAGCTGGGGACTGCAAGGAAATGTGAGCAAATTTTTCCAATTTTGCTGCAGCTGCCAGTGCGGACACATTTTGGCATCCCTTCTCCTTCTCTTTAACTGATCGGGTAGCTTGTGTGGGTAGATTTTCCTGGGGCTGCTGCTGATCCTCCCCCTTCTTCCTAGTCATGGCAAGATAGGGCACTATAGGGTACTGTATAGCAAAACTAGCCTGAGCCTAAATACCAAATAGTCCCTTCCTCAATTAGAATGTCCAGTCCTCACAATAGCGAAAATGGGCCCCCAGGTACCCTGCAGTAGCGGCCACAATCACTATACTTTAAAGTTATTTAAAGTTCAGATTCTTTACCTCGCTCCAATTTGCTCTCAGGGATAGTGCAGAGGACCCATCCAGAGCCGATATCCTCTACTCGGGATCTCCTCGCTCTCGCCGCCCCCACTCACAGTCAGACGTGGCTGGCGCAGTCACTGCCGCTCTCTCCTATGTCCGTCATGGACTTGATTCACTCGGCCTCTCGCGCTGTCTGCAGTATGTCACTAGGCAACCAGACGCAGCGGCGGTGATTCATCCGGGCCTCCCTTCACAGCTCAGTAGCACGGCGGGTCCCCCCCATGGCCCCCTCACTCGTCACCACCACTGGTCAGAGCACCATCCCACCTTGTGTCAGCAGCCAGCAGAGACCATAGGCAGGAACAGGGAAATTGCCTGGAGATCACGGGTTGTTCATAAGGCTGGATAAGCCTATCCAAAGTAACAACACTAGTGCAGCATCAGGGCTGGGGACCGGAGAGAGCACACACTCCACCGTTCACACCTGCATCCGGTCACGCCCCCTCATGTGAACAGCAATTTTCAAGTCTTGCCACAGATGAACAACATGTTATTTATCCTTGTTCTTTTACTTTGTTTTTGTGAAATTCATAAAAGTTCAATAAAAACTTAAGAAAACAAAAATAAAAAAAAACACTTAAAGGATAAGTCCTATTAATGTGCCCTATTAAAGTCCTATTAAAGTTGGATCATAAGGAAGGCTAAATGCTGATGAATTGATGCTTTTGATCTGTGGTGTTGGAGAAGACTCATGAAAGTCCCTTGGATGGCACGAAGATCAAGCCAGTCAATCCTTAAGGAAATCAACCCTGAGTATTCACTTGAAGGACAGATCCTGAAGCTGAAATTCTAATACTTTGGCCACCTACTGCAAAGAAAGGACTCACTGGAACAGACCCTGATGCTGGGAAACGTGGAAGAAAAAAGGAGAAGAGGATGACAAAAAACAAGATGTATAGATAGCATCATCGTAACGATGAACATGAAAATAAGTAAGCTTCAGGAGGCAGTGGAGGACAGAAGAGCCTGACGTGCTATGGTCCATGAGGTAACGAAGAGTCGGACATGCCTAAATGACTGAACAGCAACAATTAAAGTCCTATTAAAATATAAATGTAAGTGCATTTTTTTTCAATCGTTTTATATGAATAAAAATGTATTACACTAGGCAGCACCTGTTTCTTTTCTGTGCATGGCCTCAAGGAAAGAGAAGGTGAATTTGAGGGAGAGAGTGAACTTAGTGAGCCCATTATTGGCTGGATTAAGCAGATTGTAATACATAATACAAAACTAAAGTTTGCTGCTAGCTAATGTTTGGTGAGTAGCTAGTGTTTGTGACAGAGGAGATGGCAATGTACATACACAGATTGAAGGAGAAATTTATTTTGGAACACAAGCACTTTTTTGTGGATGAACTTTGTTTGCACACGGATTTTGTTGCAGCTGAGCTTGTTTAACTATATGGGATACTTTACTCATTGATATGCACTGGACACTTTATTGAATATATGAATTTAATTGCACTGGCCACCATTCACAGCTGTAACGATGGCAGGAATCTCCCCTTTTGGTGCATTTTTATTTTATTTTTACATCATGGAGAATGCAGCAAGAGTAGAGCTCTGTTGGTGGGGAAATCCCATGATCAGTTTTCTTCTACACAACAATGCTTCCACTCTGCATTTTAGTTATACAATTTGGACTTTGTAATATTTCATTATTTGTAAGGATGAGCCCGATGTTCCAGTCAAATGTAAGTTCGACTTGAACATCGGGTGTTCACCTGTTCGCCAAATAGCGAACAATTTGGGATGTTCGCGGCAAATTCAAAAGCAGCGGAACACCCTTTAAAAGTCTATGGGAGAAATCAAGTGCTAATTTTAAAGGCTTTTATGCATGGTATTGTTATAAAAAGTGTTTGGGGACCTGGTTCCTGCCCCAGGGGACATGTATCAATGCAAAAAAAAGTTTTAAAAACGTCAGTTTTTTGGAGCAGTGATTTTAATAATGCCTAAAGTGAAACAATAAAAGTGAAATATTCCTTTAAATTTTGTACCTAGGGGGGTGTCTATAGTATGCCTGTAAAGTGACGCATGTTTCCCGTGTTCAGAACAGTCCAAGAGCAAAATGACATTTCTAAAGGAAAAAACGTCATTTAAAAGTATTTGCGGCTATAATGAATTGTCGGTCCCGGCAATACACATAAAAGTTCATTGATAAAAATGGCATAGGATTCCCCCACAGGGGAACCAAAAGTAAAAAAAAAATGTGTGGGGGTCCCCCTCAAAATCCATACCAGTCCCTTATCCGAGCACGCAACCTGGCAGGCCACAGGAAAACGAGGGGGGACGAGAGAGCGCCCCCCTCCTGAACCATACTAGACCACATGCCCTCAACATGGTATGTATTTTAAGAGGAACCCTGCACCAAAATGAAAAAAAAATGATGTGGGGTCCCCCCAAAAATCCATACCAGACCCTTATCTGAGAACACAACCTGGCAGGCCACAGGAAAAAGAGGGGGGACGAGAGAGTGCCCCCCTCCTGAACCATACTAGACCACATGCCCTCAACATGGGGACGGTGCTTTGGGGTAGCCCCCCCCAAGCACCTTGTCCCCGTGTTGATGGGGAGAAGGGCCTCATCCCCACAA
The DNA here is from genome assembly GCA_037952925.1 of Lithobates clamitans. Taxonomy (NCBI): domain Eukaryota; kingdom Metazoa; phylum Chordata; class Amphibia; order Anura; family Ranidae; genus Lithobates; species Lithobates clamitans. Next base: position 7,050,181 of record JBBGZY010000539.1, read on the forward strand.
CCCTTGCCCGGTGGTTGTGAGGGTCTGCGGGTGGGGGGCTTATCAGAATCTGGAAGCCCCCTTTAACGAGGGGACCCCCAGATCCCGCCCCCCCTGTGTGAAATGGTAACAGGGTACAAATGTACCCCTACCATTTCACAAAAAATGTGTGAAAATGGTAAAAAAAAGACACGGCTTGGGACAAGTCCTTTATTAAAAAAATAAAAAAACAAAACTTTCCCACAAAATCTTCTTCTTCTTCTCTCGCTCCAACAGAACGAAAATAATATGCACGCTGCCTATGATCTGCCTCCATGGGAGGCACCCGTCGTAATGACCGGCCTCTCAGGTGACAGCTCTTTTATAATTGAGGGCGGGGCCACACGATGACGTTGCCGGGTGACCGGGGTCACTCGGTTACATAACCGAGTGACCCCACCCCCTCTGATGCTACAGGAAAGCCATAGGGATATCCCAGTATGTTCAGGAGGGGGGCGCTCTCTCGTCCCCCTCTTTTCCTGCGGCCTGCCAGGTTGCATGCTCGGATAAGGGTGTGGTATGGATTTTTTGGGGGATCCCACGCCATTTATTTTTTCAATTTTGGCACGGGGTTCCCCTTTAAACCTGGTATGGATTTTGAGGGGACCCCCACGCCATTTTTTAAAAAATTTTGGCGCGGGGTTCCCTTTAATATCCATACCAGACCTGAAAGGCCTGGTATGGAATTTGAGGGGGGACCCCCACACATTTTTTTTTTTACTTTTGGTTCAGGGTTCCCCTGTGCCATTTTTATCAATGAACTTTTATGTGTATTGCCGGGACCGACAATTCATTATAGCTGCGAGTACTTTTAAATGACTTTTTTCCTATAGAAATGTCATTTTTCCCTCAGACTGTTCTAAACACCGGAAACATGCGTCACTTTACAGGCATACTATAGACACCCCCCAGGTTCGAAATTTAAAGGAATATTTCACTTTTATTGTTTCACTTTAAGCATTATTAAAATCACTGCTCCCGAAAAAATGGCCATTTTTAAAACTTTTTTTTGCATTGATACATGTCCCCGGGGGCAGGACCCAGGTCCCCAAACACTTTTTAAGACAATAACTTGCATATAAGCCTTTAAAATTAGCACTTTTGATTTTTCATGTTCATGTCCCATAGACTTTAATGGTGTTTGCGTGTTCTAACAAATTTTTTGCCTGTTCGCATGTTCTGTTGTGAACTGAACTCACTCACTGAACTCGGCTCATCCTTAATTGTTTGTAGGATGTCACTTGACTCCCTAGGATCTCTGGATTAAAGTCAATCAAAGCTAGGGGAGACACTACATATTGAAAAGAGCACAACTATGGAAGATTTCACACAGGAAAAGATCAAAAACAAAATACAACTAAGGAAACTTAACAGTCTCCTGTAGTGCACAACAATACAGCAACTAACATGTAAGCTAGTTACAGCACAATATATTACATTCCCCTGATAAATACAAGAAACTAGTGACTGATTCAACCAAGCAATCAAATATTTTGGGTGGACTGAGACTTTTATACTTGTACTTGTATCATACTTATTATATGTTATTTTAAAGAGGACACATACATTTACAAATGCACATATCCTCTTCTGTCTAATAGGGGTATTTACAACTCCTGCAGAGCAGCGACATTCAAGCTTTGTCTTAAATAGCAATTGATCTAGAAAGCAAGAATGAATTGAATATTATAATAAAGCCTTTCACTGTGCTGCAAGAGCAGAAGCTTTTGTTGTAGTGAGACGTGAACCTCATCATGATTTCTCAGGGGAAAATGAACAGTGCAAAGTGATTTAGACTTTCCAGAGTTCAACAACTCATCCACAATATTAACTGGGTTGTAAATGTATTGCAGATGCAACATTGCCATATAGTTGCAGTGCGGTAATGGCCTCCTTTACAATGTTTAATAAAATATATGCATTATTAATGCAAGAACAAACTTTTTGATGCATTAATATTTAAGTATTATGTTAAATCATTTGAACTGCTGCATTATTCTTTTTTTCCGTTATGTGCCTGCATATAAATGCCTCAACATTCTGAAAATGCCGTGAGATTTACCATTTTGCCGTTCAAACTGTGGTACTGTAATTTTACATTGGAAAGCTGTCAGCTCCAGTTTAACGTTCAAATGTAGAAATTATACAAACTCTCTCTGTTAATTTTTTTTATTGATGTGTAAGCTAAATAACTGAATTGCTTAGAATTCACTAACCAAGCTCATACCACTGGGTTGCAATACTATGAATGTGTCTGGATAATGCAGAGATTTGTAATAAAGAAGGAAAATTTAAATAATACCTAAATGGTTTATGGCACGGCCATGATAGAGGCTTACATTTATTCCTAAAGTCACTCAGATACAAAAGCTTAATGAGTAGTAGTAAAAGTACAGGCCTATCAAATCAAGTGTTAAGGCATAAAGTAAATCTTGTTGAGATGATCAAGCAGGGTGAAATTGGGACCACAACTATTTTGTCCCATTAGACTGGCTTCCTGATAGTGACAAAGGTGAACTATGCCTGTGCAATGTGTATTAGCATAGCCACTTGCAGCCTCAATCAGGGGCACATATGGCAGAGTCACAATGCAAGATGACAGTTGGAACACAGCTGTTACCCTATCATAGGGTTTAAATGAATTGATTTTCTTTTACCTTCTATGGCCATAAAAAATGTTCTAAATCAGAGTTGAAATTCCTCTTTAAAAGTACTTTTATAATAATAATACTTTTGATGTGACTTAAAGTGACTATTTAACATACTCCATGTTTTTATACCTGTAAAGAAGAAACAAAGTACTTGCCACTACTGTAACTAGTGCTGCTAATATCTGCCTTGATCAGTAGAAATGCAAAAGAAATCATTGATGTGAAATTAACAGGAGAAACCAGTGAGAGCTATGGTAAGCCATGTATATCGACTCCCATGGGATTGTTAGCTTCCTAATGAACTATGGAACCATTTATAGTGTTCAGAGCTATGTACAGTGACCAATGTAGGGCAAAGCAACAGGTGCATTTTCATCTCTCCACTATATAATTACCTTCCCCGTGCTCTCTCATTGCTCGATTCAGCCAGAAAGAGTGACGAAAGGAAGCCCCATGTAAGTCCAGAGATGCATTAAACACTTCAGCTCTGGAAGCTTTTACCACCTTTATGACCAGGCCATTTTGTTCTATTTAGCACTGTAATACTTTAACTGATACTTGCGTTGTCATGTAATGCTGTACCCAAACAAAAGTTATATTATTTTTTCAGACAAATGGAGTTTTCCTTTGGTGGAATTTAAACACAACTGGGTTTTTCTTTTTTTGCAATTTTAACAAAAAAATATGGAAAATGTTGAAAATAAATACAATATTTTTCACTTTCTGCAATAAAACATATCCAATAAAAAAATATTCAAATCACATTTCTTCATAGATTTTGGCCAAAATGTATTCTGCTATATGACCTTGGTAAAAAAAAAATCCCACTAACTGTATCTTGATTGGCTTGTGTATGTTATAGCATCTACAAACCATGGTTTTGTATATATATATATATATATATATATATTTTTTTTTTACTAGTAATGGTGATGATCAGTGACTTATAATGGGACTGCGATGGTGCAGCAGGCAATGTGACACCAACTGACCCTGTTGAGGAACTTACTAACTGCAACTGGCTACACCAGTGACATTAATACAGTAATCAGTGCTAATAATATACACTGTCCCTGTACTAATGACACTGGCTGGGAAGGGGTTAACATCTAGGGCAATCAAGGGGGTAAATGTGTGCCTAACAATGTGTAATGTTTCTTTGTTTCTTATACCTGCTTTGCAGGGATAATTAGCAGAGAGATTGTTTCCTTTGTATAGAGCCCTGTGTTGATTTTCAACATAGGGCTCTGGGCTGTGATTGCATACAGCCAATCAGCAGGTCCTGCCCATAAATAATTGTCCAGGAGTTGCTGACAAGCTTACACACAGCAGGTATCGACAAGGGGGATGCAAATGTGCGTGCCCTAAACCCAGAAGTGGGCAGCAGCATACCAGTATGAGTACGTCACTTTGCTTGCATGGGCCACCCGTCTGCAGAACATTGTGGGTGGGCAGTCTTGAAGAGGTTAATCAGAGTATACAGAGGAAAAAGAATTGCCCCTTATGTGACAGGGTTGGGCAGGGTCGGGCCAATCACCAAGCAACAGCTATGTCACAGGAAAGGAAGAAGAGGAAATGACATGCTCTTTTATAGCTGAAATTTACAGGCATTTCTCCTAACTCCCAGCTGCTGAATAGAATTGTAGGACAGCAAAGGCAAGGTGAATGAGGAAGGGAGAAACTGTTGTGAACCTGTTGCTTTGCCTTGTATGGCCAACAACTTCTTTAATATCAAAATATATATTTCAAGATAGCTATACTATTACAGCTGCTATAAATACATAAATAATGGTTTAGGAATGGACAGCATGCACAGAGAAATTACTCCTTAGCTATTATACAAACTTTTTGATTTTTGTATCTTTAGTAGGGGTGAGCTAACTGTGTCTGAATTTTATTTGAGCAGGGTTCGGCAAACATTACGAAACTTCTGGTGCCAAATCTGAACCCCATTAATGTCAATAGGAGATGAATGCTAAAAAAAAGTTCTGACTATTTTCTGGGGATTGTCAAATAATCTACATGGGAACCTAGGTACTGGGTGGAAATGTAGCGCTAGTCAACAAATAGTGCTAGGAAACTGTGCAATTACATAAAAATAAAATGTAAATAGGTGAAGCAATCTGAGAGTGAACAAGTCCCAATTGTAAATAATAAAAAATCAATAGTAAATCCCAACTGGGTCAATCCCAAAAGGTGGTGGGTACACCATGGGTGAAGAATTGTTCATAAAAGGAGCCAGGGACACCACAAACTGAGGTTTTCTTCATATAGGGAGTCAGGAATAGGGATGAGCCAAACACCCCCCTGTTCAGTTCGCACCAGAACATGCGAACAGGAAAAAAGTTCGTTCGAACGCGCGAACACCGTTAAAGTCTATGGGACACGAACATGAATAATCAAAAGTGCTAATTTTAAAGGCTTATAGGCAAGTTATTGTCATAAAAAGTGTTTGGGGACCTGGGTCCTGCCCCAGGGGACATGAATCAATGCAAAAAAAAGTTTTAAAAACGGCCGTTTTTTCAGGAGCAGTGATTTTAATAATGCTTAAAGTCAAACAATAAAAGTGTAATATCCCTTTAAATTTCGTAGCTGGGGGGTGTCTATAGTATGCCTGTAAAGGGGCGCATGTTTCCTGTGTTTATAACAGTCTGACAGCAAAATGATATTTCGAAGGAAAAAACCCATTTAAAACTACTCGCGGCTATTGCATTGCCGACAATACACATAGAAGTTCATTGATAAAAACGGCATGGGAATTCCCCACAGGGGAACCCCGAACCAAAATTAAAAAAAAAAATTACGTGGGAGTCCCCCTAAATTCCATACCAGGCCCTTCAGGTCTGGTATGGATATTAAGGGGAACCCCGGCCAAAATTTTTTAAAAAAATGACGTGGGGTTCCCCCTAAATTCCATACCAGACCCTTTAGGTCTGGTATGGATTTTAAGGGGAACCCCGCGCCAAAAAACAAAAAAAAACGGCGTGGGGTCCCCCCAAAAATCCATACCAGACCCTTATCCGAGCACGCAACCTGGCAGGCCGCAGGAAAAGAGGGGGGACAAGAGTGCGGCCCCCCTCCTGAACCGTACCAGGCCACATGCCCTCAACATTGGGAGGGTGCTTTGGGGTAGCCCCCCAAAACACCTTGTCCCCATGTTGATGAGGACAAGGGCCTCATCCCCACAACCCTGGCCGGTGGTTGTGGGGGTCTGCGGGCGGGGGGCTTATCGGAATCTGGAAGCCCCCTTTAACAAGGGGACCCCCAGATTCCGACCCCCCCTGTGTGAAATGGTAAGGGGGTACTTACCCCTACCATTTCACTAAAAAACTGTCAAAAATGTTAAAAATGACAAGAGACAGTTTTTGACAATTCCTTTATTTAAATGCTTCTTCTTTCTTCTATGTTCCTTCATCTTCTTCTTCTGGTTCTTCTGGCTCTTCTGGTTCTTCCTCCGGCCTTCTCGTCAAGCATCTCCTCCGCGGCGTCTTCTATCTTCTTCTCCTCGGGCCGCTCCGCACCCATGGCATGGGGGGAGGCTCCCGCTCTTCTCTTCTTCTTTTCTTCTCTTCTTCTCTTCTTCATTTTCTTCTCCGGGCCGCTCCGCACCCATGCTGGCATGGAGGGAGGCTCCCGCTGTGTGACGGCGTCTCCTCGTCTGACGGTTCTTAAATAACGGGGGGCGGGGCCACCCGGTGAACCCGTCCCCCTCTGACGCACGGTGACACTTTTTTATCAGAATTTTTATTTTATTTTACTTTAATACATACACTTCACAAAGCAGTTATACATAATATATAATAATACAATTTTTATAAAATTATACAAAGTCTCTATTTTATTCTCAATATCATATCTTATCCCTTACCCGCCCCAAGCCTTCCCCTCTCCCACCCTCACATCTACCTGTCAATCGTCACTTTAGGGTTGCTTTATTTTATTTTAATTGCCACTCCCTCATTTGCCTCTGGCTTCCCCCCAACCTATTCTTTGTTGTGTAGTTATCACCCCTTGGGACCACTCGCTATCTTACTCCTTCTTCTTCCCTTTCCTTTCCCCTCCTTTTGCTTCTTCTTTTTCCGACTATTTTTTTTGCCTGTTCTTTCCTTTCTATGCAATTCCCTCTGCTCTACATCCGGAGCTTTTCCACTACCAGTTGATGAGGGGCCACTTCCGCCTCCCTCAACCAGGGTTGCCATATTTTGTCAAATTTCCCCTTGTCGTTTCTACGGTTGTAGGCCAGTCTTTCTCTTGGAAGGAGGGAGTTTACATATGAGATCCATTGCTTCCCAGTGGGCACCGTAGGAGCCATCCAGTATCTTGCGATAAGTTTTTTAGCTAAATACATCAATCTAGTTATCATAAGATACTTTCCTCCAGGGAACATTTCTGCCTCAATGACGCCAAGCAAATAAACCGTCGGATTCAAGGGAATATGGATTTGCGCCAACCCAGAAATGCGTCTGGATACCTCTTCCCAGTACCTATGCAACTTTGGGCACCTCCACATTAGGTGAATAAAGTCCCCCCTGTGCACTCCGCACTTGGGGCACGCAGAAGAAACCCTACCTCCCCACCTATGGAGTTGCACTGGTGTCCTGTAGGCCCTGTGTAAAATAAATAATTGTGATAACCTTTGTGATGCAGATAATGAGACCACTGGGATAGCTTTGAGTGCCACTTCCCACTGATTATCGTCTATCTCGCCTACATCCTCTACCCATTTTTTCCGACACTTTAATGATGTATGGTCTTGGGTCCTAATCAATAATTCCCTGTATATTTTTGTTATTAGTCCTTTCCTTGTGTCTGCTTTCAAAACTTCATTCAGTATTGGGACTGTTTTTACTCCTAAGGAGTGGGTTGTTTGTTGTGCCTGTAGCGCATGGCGGATTTGAAGATATTGGTAGAAGCCCCTAGGGTGCAAATGGAATTCCCTACATAGTTGTTCATATGACTTTAATACGTCCCCCTCATAGATTTGTGAGAAGAACCAAATCCCCCTTTCCTTCCAGTGTGAGAAACCTCGCAACTCCAGAACCTCAGTATATCTTTTATTGTGCCATATTGGTGTGAATGGGAGCACGCCCGTTATTTTCAATATTTTCCGAGTTTCCCCCAAACCCTTTTAAAAAGAGAACTCATAGGTTCTAATCCCTTCATACTTGGTAGATCCATTTCTAAATGGGAGGCCACCGCCAATGTGGGTTCCCAGATGGTCACCAATCTACATATAGGGTCCTCATTTCTCACTCTACCCCATCCTGCCATTTGTTGCAACTGTGATGCCAAGAAATATAACCTGGGGTGGGGTTTTGACAGCCCTCCTTTATCTTTTTCATATTGCAGTGTTTCCAAGCTAATTCTAGGCACCTTTTTTTTCCATATCAATTCTCTCATTAATGTGTCTATTAGTTTGAACCACTTCTTTGAAATCCATATTGGTGAATTGTGGAGGATATACAACTGCTGTGGGGCCCAGATCATCTTTAATAGATTTGCCCGCCCTACAACTGACAATGGGAGCCTACACCAACTGTTACATTTTTCTTTCTGTCTGGTGAGCAATGGCCCCAAATTCAGTTGAAGATACTCGGCTGGCTCTGGGGACACCATCACTCCCAAATATTTAAAGAAGTTAACAATAGCACGGTGACTTGACGGGACTTCCCTGTGACGTCACGGGGAATGCCACAGGGAAGTCCTATCATGTCCCGTGCGTCAGAGGGGGGAGGGGTCACCGGGTGGCCCTGCCCCCCGTTATTTAAGAACCGTCAACGAGGAGACGCCGTCACACAGCGGGAGCCTCCCTCCATGCCAGCATGGGTGCAGGGCGGCCCGGAGAAGAAAATGAAGAAGAGAAGAAGAGATGAAGAGAAGAAAAGAAGAAGAGAAGAGTGGGAGCCTCCCTCCATGCCATGGGTGCAGAGCGGCCCGAGGAGAAGAAGATAGAAGACGCCGCGGAGGAGATGCTGGACGAGAACGCCGGAGGAAGAACCAGAAGAACCAGAAGATGAAGGAAGATAGAAGAAAGAAGAAGCATTTGAATAAAGGAATTGTCAAAAACTGTCTCTTGTCATTTTTAACATTTTTGACAGTTTTTTAGTGAAATGGTAGGGGTAAGTACCCCCTTACCATTTCACACAGGGGGGGGGCGGGATCTGGGGGTCCCCTTGTTAAAGGGGGCTTCCAGATTCCGATAAGCCCCCCGCCCGCAGACCCCCACAACCACCGGCCAGGGTTATGGGGATGAGGCCCTTGTCCTCATCAACATGGGGACAAGGTGTTTTGGGGGGCTACCCCAAAGCACCCTCCCAATGTTGAGGGCATGTGGCCTGGTATGGTTCAGGAGGGGGGCCGCACTCTTGTCCCCCCTCTTTTCCTGCGGCCTGCCAGGTTGCGTGCTCGGATAAGGGTCTGGTATGGATTGTTGGGGGGACCCCACGCCGTTTTTTTTTTTTTTTGGCACGGGGTTCCCCTTAAAATCCATACCAGACCTAAAGGGTCTGGTATGGAATTTAGGGGGAACCCCAAGTCATTTTTTTTTTACATTTTGGTTCGGGGTTCCCCTGTGGGGAATTCCCATGCCGTTTTTATCAATGAACTTCTATTTGTATTGTCGGCAATGCAATAGCCGCGAGTAGATTTAAATGGGTTTTTTCCTTCGAAATGTCATTTTGCTGTCAGACTGTTCTAAACACGGGAAACATGCGCCCCTTTACAGGCATACTATAGACACCCCCCAGCCACAAAATTTAAAGGGATATTACACTTTTATTGTTTGACTTTAAGCATTATTAAAATCACTGCTCCTGAAAAAACGGCCGTTTTTAAAACTTTTTTTGCATTGATCCATGTCCCCTGGGGCAGGACCCAGGTCCCCAAAAACTTTTTATGACAATAACTTGCATATAAGCCTTTAAACTTAGCACTTTTGATTTCTCCCATAGACTTTTAAAGGGTGTTCCGCAGCATTCGAATTTGCCGCGAACACCCCAAATTGTTTGCTGTTCGGCAAACTTGCGAACAGCCAATATTCGAGTCGAACATGAGTTCGACTCGAACTTGAAGCTCATCTCTAGTCAGGAACACCAGATATAATATTGACAGAGAACACCACAGAAGAAAATGGATGGGTACTTTAGGCCAGGTATATAGACGACATCCTCCTCCTGTGGAATGGTGATCTTGAATCACTTGACGAGTTTCCTTCCTCAATTTGAATAACAGAGATATACGTCTGAGCTATGTCTTACCTCTATTCATTTTTTGACCTCGAGATCAATGTCGTGGACGGTCACCTTGAGTTTAAGACCCATTTCAAATCTACCAACCAAAATTTGTACATTCCGGTCGATAGCTGCCACCATCCTCAATGGCTAAAGTCCGTCCCCCGTAGCCAGTTCCTCAGGTTGAGGAGAAACTGTACGCGGTTAGACGATTTCTTCAGCCAGTCCATTATTTTGAAAGATAGGTTTCTAGAAAAGGGCTACCAATCTAGCACTCTGGATTTGGAAATAGATAGGGTTTCCAAACTAGATAGGAATTCCCTATTGAGGCCTGCCCCTAAAACTGTGAAGCAGGACAAATTTAGATGGTCCTTCTTTACCTCATATTCTGTCCAATCCAGACAAATTAAAGAAACTATCAAAAGACACTGGGGAACCATTCAAAGTGATAGATTATGATCACATTTTTAATTGTATGCTGGTTTTTATGAAAATAAATACCCGATTTGTTTTTGATCTGCACCATTGGGAGCCTTCCTCTATTTTGCATATCCTTTCCATTATGAGCCCGCCTGATTCATCCATCCAGCCACCTATGGCCCAGTGGCTGGCTCTTCTGTTGTAATCATATAGGGAGAATACCTGACCTCCGAGGACATCAGTGTCGGCTTCAGTCCCTTTGCTGGATACTTCAGGACACTCTGAACCGTTCCTGCCACATTGAGGTGTTAGTTATCTATGCCTGTCTGACCTGGTGTTGCTGACATCCAGGTCCACTGGTCCTGGTAAGAATGCCCATCCATTTTCTTTTGTGGTATTCGTTGTCAATATTATATCTGGTGTTCCTGACTCCCTATACAAAGAAAACCTCAGTTTGTGGTGCCCTTGGCTCCTTTTATGAACAATTCTTCACCCGTGGTGTACCCACCACTTTTTGGGATTGACCCATTAGGGATTTACTATTGATTTTTTATTATTTACAATTGGGACTTATTCACTCTCAGATTGTTTGACCTATTTACATTTTATTTTTATGTATTTGCACAGTTTCCTAGCACTGTTTGTTCACTAGTGCTACATTTCCACCCACTTCCATTTATGAATTTTTGTCACATTCATATGTAGCTGCTTTATATATTTTTTTAGATAGCGCAATAATTTTCTCTGCACTTTATTTTGAACCTAGGTACTGCCCTGAAGGACATTTACCATAAAAAAATTAAAAGGTAAGTATAGCTCACCTAGATGGATGCAGCATTGATATGATTCTGCATCTGTCCCCTTCAGCTTTTAAGACTGAGAACTGAGCGATCAAAAACTGCTGATTGGTCAGCTTTCAGTCTACAGTGAGCAGAGACCTGGTGACTGTCAGTCCCTGCTCTGTGCTCTGCCCTTCCAGCAGTGATGAGATGTGAAGGGGGTCAGAGTGGCTGGCTTAGTCTTCCAGGGGCTGACTGAGAGGTTGAGCCACATGCTGGTACAGGCATCTGGGTGGATCTCGACTTTAGCCCGCTGTTGGTGGAAAACAGGTCACAGGACTACAGAATGAACTGCACTTTTCTGAACCCCAGGAGAAGTATAGCCAAGCTAGCTTTGGCTACACTTCTTTCAATTCTGTTTGGCTGGGATCAGAAATTTTAGTAATGATTAAAGTGAAACACTAAAACATTAAGATTTAGGGAGTGGGGTAGGGTTAAAGTGTATCTATACCTAAAATGCTATTTTTAGCTGTGGATAGACGGGAAAAGATTAGAAATCCTATCAGGCTTTACAGCAGTTACATACTTTGGAGAGATTCCCACACTTCCGTTCTAGTAAAAAAGTTGTCTCCAGGACAGGAAGTGAAAGGTATCTCTTACAGCAATACAGACAGAAGCACTAGATAGAGAGATACATTTGAAGAGTGAGAGTCGGGAGGAGATTTAGAGATAAGTAATATTGGGTGATTACAGTGAAGTTCACATTTCAAACTTAAATGTCTGGCTGCAGGTGTACAACACCAAAATTAATAATTGGTTGGTATGGGATGCACCAGTACTTTTCTTCAGTAGGTACACTATTTTTTCTGTCACTATGGAACACTGACATGACTCTCAGTTACATTTTTTTTTAATCTAAATTGTTATATCAGCAAAGGCTAGAAAACACCATTAAAGGAGAAGTACAGCCAAAGCTTGTTTGGCTGTACTTCTCCTGTGAGTCACAGGAGTACAGTTCATTTTGCATGCCTGTAACCTGTTCTCAGCAGACAGCAGGCTGAAGTCCATTGTCTGCTGGCATCACAGAGCTGGTCCTGGTTTAGACAAGATCGCGACCATATGGTCGGGATCCGCCCACATGCCTGGATCGGCACCCGGCTCAGCCTCTCAGCGAGCCGTTGAGAGCCTGAGCTGGCCACTCCCACCCCATCCACAGCCTAGTGCTCCAATGAGTGAGAAGGGGGCAGACCAGACAGTGGTGACTGACAGGCACCAGCTCTCTGCTCAGGGAGCTGTGAGAACCAAGTGATCGGTGAAGTTTGATCACTCGGTCTTCAGTGTTAGAGCCAGCGGGGGACAGATGCTGCATCCAGCTAGGTAAGTATGATTCTTCAAAAAAAATAAAACACATACTTCTCTTTTAAACAAAGAGATCTATTCTGCACAATCACAAAGGGGCCTCAGAGCCACTACATGAGTTAATATAAAAACAGAAAATTAGGTGAATACTTCTAAAGTTAAAATGCCTAGGGCTTAAGGCTAGTCAAATGTGCTCATGAAATTTGACAAACTAGTTGTATGTGAAAAATTAGGCTTTTCTTTAATAATAGGAAAATCTGGTAAATGATATCTGTATTTCAAGTAATGAGGATTATCGGGCAAGCTAAAATTCATTTTGATAGAAAGTTAATAGTTTCTTATTACTTTGTAAGCTTTTCTTGCCATTGGCAATAGATAATGTCAGTGCCAGTTCATTGCACACAATACTAAAGCGCCACATGAACATAAAACATTATTGTAAATGAGGAACAAGGATGTTGTTTTCTCTTGTTGATTTCTTCTAAAAGCAATCAGAATTTATTAGTTGAAACAGCTTGTATAAAAGAGAACCAAGGGTGCACCTGAAATGAACCAAACTGAGACATTAGTGAGCTGGTTTTTGAGTGCAGTAAACAAAGACAGCTTGAAAAATGGTTTTCCTGTTGCAGATATGTAACAGGGAGCTTTCTAATTTGTTTGACAGGAAATTGAAAATTACATTATAATAGACCCTTAACTAAAGATACTGTAAACTACCCAAAACATTCACTTTATGTGGGTAAAAACATATAAAAATGTCCTTACAGGATCCGATAGCATATGTCAGAAAAGTTTAGGGTGTGCACTACTATCTGTTTAAAGCAGCTCATAGGCTTGCAAGAGAGGTTGCTCATGAACCTATGATCTAAGTCAAGGTTATTTATTTTCCCATTTCTGACTTATCATGCCTTATTATGCACTGTTTCTCTGCTTCCCTATGCCCAAGCCTCAAGTAAGGTAAACAACGAACAGCACCAGTAGTGACATCACCAGGTCTCAGTCCAAATCTCCTGAGCCTAGCAGTCACAGGCACAGTGCATTCGATTACACTGCACATATACAACTATGAGACTGTAGGCACAGGAGTGCCTAGGTAGATGAACAGGAAACACACTGCTAATTTCAGGAGAAATTCCAGACAAAAGGTACATTTCACACAAAAGGAGTAGTTCTAACCTACAATAAACATCTCTTGGTTTTCCCTATAACATAGGAAATCTTCACTTTCTGAGTTCACTAATATTTTGTTGATGTATTAATGACCATAGCGTCATTAAGTTGTGTCACTTTTTTGCGCTTCTTACAAACTTGAAAAAAAGAAAAAAGGAAGCTGCGTGATGAGCTGAAACATGCATCACACCGCTTCCTCACAATGGCTCACTGCAGCTGAAAACTGACAGCTACCTGCACGCTAAAATTGAACGTTAATGTGAGGGCAGTGTGAACAGACCCTAAATGATTTATAAAAAATAGAGGCAGTACTGTTCAAAAATCTCTAATACCAAAAATTTTAAAACTTTTTTTACAATGAAAGTAATACTAAAATCTTGTTTTATTCTGTCTTTAGTATTTTGTCTAAGTTTATACTGTTATTGACTGTTACTGTTATTACAATAAGTTTATTCACAGCTATATTTTGAATACCTCCTCTTTCCTCCACTTTTTTCCCAATTAAACTGATTTATTTCTGTATTCTTCTCCACTCCCATTATTATAATTTTCCTATGATGTATAAATGTATCCTAAATTTACAAATGCCTGTGTTGTGATTATATTTCATTGTTTTATAAATCTGTATGTTACACACACAATGGATAATATGCCATAATCATACTGTATTATTTGTATTTGCTACTTTTCAAAATGTCAGTAAAGCCATTAAAATGTCCTACAAATATCTGCTATGTTAAATAGAATAACTACCTGAGTAAATGTAGAAGTAAAATAGGAAGTTACATTTTATTCCAGACAGCAATCACCAGTGGCATCATTAATGTAAGTCCACAGAAACGTGGGGGTGCACAAACTGATGCATGTGCAAATAAAAACATTTTTTGTTACGCTCAAGCTAACACCTATTAAAATATATTTTAAAAAAAAAATAACTACCTACATACACGTGGGAGTAAAAAGAAACATTTTTGCTGCATTTTTATTCAGCAAGGCATCAAACAAATACATTTCTTAATACAATAGTCCTTTGGACAGCAAGTTCATTGCATAAAACATCTGCTCACCCAAGCTACCTACTAAAATACCAAAACTTAGTTTAGTTTCTGACTAACCAGTTGTCCCCCTAATGGATTCAAAAGAAGAAAAAAAAAACAGGTAGTGTCTTTAGTGTTTTGTCAGCACTCTGCCTTCTCACCCAGCAGCAGGCTTCCTCAGCAGAGTGAGAGCTCTGAGCATCAGTCAGCTCACATATAGAAAATCCAATGCATAGCTGAGACTTAAAATACGGTCTGGCTACCAGGTATGATGTAGACCTGGAAATAGAGGCTTTATACTTCCAAAAGCTCAAAAGCCTCTGAACTCCAGAACCCAGACATGTATCTGAGGCTGCTAGGTGATACATATACACCATCAACAATCCTGCCCAACAGTACCTCAGTCTCTACACAATAATTCTGTGTCTAAAGTGAATTGAGATTCAGAATGGAGTCAGAGACTTCCTTCTTTATACTGATACTTTTGCAAGGTATTATTGAAATTGGTTGAAAATGTTTACCTTTACCTACATTCTCATATCAGGAATAAACACAACATACTAAGAAACTCAGCAAAATATATATTTAGCAAACACACTTGAATAATTTTAAAAAGTAACAGAAAATATATAACACCATGCAGTTAGCAGTTATATACAGCCTGAATTTAGGCAGTGCCAGCAACAGGGTATGTGTACTGAATTTCTTAAAAGCTTGTCTTTTTAGTGGGACCATACAACACAGCAATACAATACAATACAATATATAACAAAATACAATATAGCATACATCACAGAAATGCAGTAAAATATACACCACTGTCATTTTCCAGATTCAACACTTAAAATGCTACTATGACTCCAATATTCTTGACTCCATAGGATCTCACCTTTAGGTATAAAAAACATGCATGCTTTTTTAATTAAAATTGCTGTGTCTTCATTAACAGACATTCAAATCCAATTTGAGTCTACTTTAAAACAATTAAAATAAACCTATTTGTTTCCTCTAGTGCGTAATGCTTAATTTAATTACACAGTGTTAAAGCAGAGGTTCTAAGTACTTTTTGTCTGATACAAATATGCATTAGGCAAAAAAAAGCACATTAAATTAGCTTTAACAAATATAAAACACTATAGAAGAAAAAAATGATGGGTAAGATTTCTATAGTTTGAACGCAGCTTACTGTACTTGTATTATACTATAACAAAGTATTGTTGCATCATTTTAATTACTTTTTATATTTATTTCAGTTTATTTAAAATATTTATGCACTCATTTTTTTTCTTTGCAATGCTTAAAACCATCTCATTCTACAGTACCTTATGGTAATAGCTTAAATAAAAACGTTTCATAAAAAGTAGTAGATTGTACTTATACAGAACAAACAAAATGAAAGTATTTGTTGAGTAAAATCTATATTGGTTGAATAGCTTTGCATATTTTTACAACTGCCCTGATTTAAATGCTCTTTTTTTAACAATTGTAAAACTACTTATTAGGTTTCACTGTTGGTATGGAACTGCACTGTTCTGCTGGATCATGTCTGCATTATAAAGCAAATTGAAAGTCGTCAAAATTGTCCAAATATTGCAGTGTATGACTAGCATTGGATTATATGTAGCCACTCTATAGAAAGAAGCATCTTATGAACTTTGTATAATGATCTATCATTTTTTGGAGTATGCAATCAAAGCAATGCAGTTTTCTACAATTGTCCACACATGGTAGAATCTATTTTAGATTTGCCTAAACCTATTTAGTGTAATGCCAGATATACATGGATCAAAATTCGGCTGGTCCAGCAGGGACTTGCCGAATGCAAATCCATGTATGATGTATGATCGACTTATGTACAACCGCCCCGTTGGATTTTCCCCACTGGATCAGCGCCACCAGCTATAGCCATTAACACTGATTGGTGTATTCTGGCAGCAGGGAAGACTCCCCACTGTCAGAATACAATAGCTCAGCGGAGAAGGATTCCCCCATTCACATTGAGTGTGTGGGTGGAGAAATTGAGTATTTTTTTTTCATTCAACCCTCTGGTTGAACGAAAAAATAAATGAAAGACTCATCTATGGGCTGCCTAAGGGCCAGCTAAATGAATTGTTTAGCTAAGATTGTACAGGAATTGTGCAGTCAAATTGTGATGATTTTGGACTTTAAAATTAATTTAAAATGTGGTTTTTTATGAAGTTTCAAAAATTCAGTCCGAAAAGTCATAACTCAGTAGACAAATTTAAAACTGTACTGTATTAGTAATTCAAGCCAAACAGGACAATATTCTTTTTTGGGGCTTTTAAGGTACCAGATTCACTAAAATGACAACACATCTCAAATAAAACAAAGTCTTTATTTTCTGACAAACCTTGAAACAGTTGCTTCACAGATAAAACTACAGAGAAAAGTCAATCCATTTCCATCAATTTATCATCCAATCTATCCGTATTTTTCTCCCAAAAAACACACAAACTCAGAGGCGACGGCAACCCTGCCAGGGAGGACAGCGAGACCTCATCTAGGAAGCGGATGAGCACCGTGGCTTTCTTTCTCATTCTGTGATGTGGATCATGGTGCCTTCCACCGTGCATTGCCCTCCTCCTTCTTCTAGGTGTCCAATAGGATCGCCTGACCTTTCAGCCAATTGGGAAATGGATATCAGACCCGTGCTTCTTGATTGGTGGAGGGGCAATTCAGTGTTAGAAAAGCGAATATTGATTTGCTTTTCTGACACACCTGGGTGGGCTCCATGTGCAATGCTCTGCACTTTGAGTCCACCCTATTTTGAAGCCTTTTAGAGCCTATGGCTCTATTCAGGTGCTTCAAAAAGACACCCCCTCTGCTGTAATTCATGCGCCTGGCATCCTGAAAGGAACCGGAGGCATGAATAGGAGGTGGCTGCGGCAGCCATGGATAGATTCATGCTAAGCTTGAATCAATCCATTAACCATAAAGGTTAAACCATAAAGGTTAAACCATAAATTATTATTATTGATAGAATTAAAGGAGGTAGATCTGTTATAATATATTAAAAGCATCAATAATAAACATATATTAGATGTATTCAAGACAACAGTGTATTCATATGATTATATTAGTATTAAACATACATGCCAGAAACATCCAACTAGTCATGATCCCTCTAGTCATGCATTGAATTCAAGCCTATCCCAAGTAAGTGGAAGTATCAGTAGAAAAGGGGGGATTTAATGCATCCAACATATGTTTATTAATGATTATGATTTAATGTAATATTATAGATCCACCTCTTGTAAATCTCTGGATAAATCGGATTTGATATCCAGCAAAGGCAATGACAGTGAAATACCCTCATCTCACTGCATGAATCAGCTGCAAACAACAGGAAACGTGTATGCATAAATCAAAGGATAAATATGCAGATCAGTCAAGCAGCGGATTGTGGGGTTTTTGTAGAAGGAATAGTAAATGCATTGAAAAATAAACTGATGAAAATGTATTGATTTTTGTCTGTAGTTTTATATTTGAAACAACTGTTTTAAGAAGTATCAAATATTAAAAGCATTGTCTTGTTTTAAATCTAGTGGGATTAATTTACTAAAGGCAAATAGGCTGTTCACTTCGCAAAGAAATTTTCCCTTTGCAAGAGAATTTCCACTGGCTTGAGAAAGTGGTGAAAATTCACTTTGCAAAGAATTCCCAATTGCATACAAGGAAAATAAGCATTTACTAAGCTAAGGGAAATTTTCTACGCAAAGTGAAAATTCCCCTGCATATTTGCCTTTAGCAAAACAACTCTGATATGTCCTTTTAGTGGAATTGGTACCTTAAAAGCCCCAAAGAACATTGTCTTATTTGATTTAACTGGCTCATCAGGGATGCTGTGCCAAGGTTACCTACCAGTCAGATAACATGCCTTTAATGTGGAAAATTGTATGGCATAAATGCCTCCATAATTGCATCTAACCCCTGACAATAAGCATCTTTTATTTTGTGTCAGCTGATTTGTTAACTATAAAATAGTTTGATAAGTTTAAAAAAAATACCTTTTGATCTACTTCTTTGTCTTTGTTGACTGTTATCAATTGCATTGTTCTCTGAGGACTACAGAACCATTTAGAATCATGCTTGTGTCACACTCCCAGGCATCTTTGTAGACATCTTTCATGGCACATCATGTTGATGTAAAACTTTCAATGTGGTGCAAATTAATTTGTATGAACAGCAACATTGATTTACATTTGCACAAAACCTTACACTTATCAGGTAGAAAAAAAGATGAAAAGGTGCACACAGCTGTTTTTGCCTGGTCTTCTCCTCCATGTTTTTGTGATTAAAATATGTGGGGAAAAGGCATATATATTCTTTGAGAAAAATAAAAATCCCATATCTCCAATGGTATGACAAGAAAGTGCTTCGTTTTTCTTTGATGCTTTCTCGTATGCATTCACTCCTGTGGTAGTGCGGGTAAGAGATCTACTCTTGTATAAAGAACTTTTGAGTTTGCAAGAGGGAGGAAACATAGATGCATAGGCATGTTGTCTTCTTTCCAGCAGTTTATTTTTAAGTAGAGCCAAACTTCATACCTTTTTTCTGATTTAGCTGTCTATTGGTTTAGAAATGCTGCTTTGATTTACTAATAAAACCCAAATATAAATGCATCTAACTCTGAATTCTTTCATTGTTATATTACTCTCCAATAAGACAATATAAAGTTTGTGTTCTCCAAAATGTAACCACTTTTTTGCAACAAGTAAATGTACAATAAGATGCTTTAAAATGACTTAAGGCAAAAAATAAAAAACAAATAACTCTACAAAAAAGACGGTATATACTATATTACCTCTTCAGAGGGTGCTGACATTTTTGAAGATCTATGGCATCTAGAAAATCTTCCAGCATTTAAGGAAGAGTCAAATGTTTGCAATCCCAGCCATGCACTGTGGTTCCATGTGCCTGCCTCTACGTCAGTATAGGACACAATCCCCAGTGGGAGAAACCACAACATACTACAGTCATCCAACACATCCAATAGTGTGTCACCCAATAAGTCTCTGTTGTATTGTGCCTATAATTCCAAATAAAATATCTTTCCTATAGCATCAGGTTCCCAGCTTTATGCAAGACTTCAGCTCAGGCCTAATGGTAAATTTTACAAGCCTTGCTTGTTCTTTTTCCTCCTCCTGCACTCCCAAAGCAAGTGCAATTACTAACAGTAGTGAGCTGAACAGCTATGCAGCTGCTGTTGCTTTACTGTCTGCTGCTCAATTGCTAGGTTCTCAGTGTCAAAATGTTTACATCATTATTATAGGAAACGATTAATCAAATACTGTATGACTGACATGTGCAAACCACCATGGTTTGTATAAACATTTGATCGGGAAGAGCAGGAGGAAGAAAAAGAACTAATGCAACTTGTTAAGAAACCCTGCACCCAAATCATGTGCTTTACTTTTACATTATTGCTCTACCATCAGAATTCTTTATATATCAAACACTTCTGGAATATGAGGAAGATTCAACAAAGGCTTAATGCCTATTTGCTGGTGGCAGTTTCCTTTCAAACTACCTGTACCTAATTTAGACAAGAATTGTCACTTGTTTTGGTAACATTACTGACACGGAGCTTTAAATTCAGGTACTTCCAACTACTGCCACTTTTAAGATTCTGCCACTGTGGCATCAACAGAATCCTAAAGAATGACCACCAATTCACAGATTAAGAAACTGATTGTAATTAGGACCACTGCTCTTCCAGCATACAGAGGTATGCCAGCACTCAAGTGACGGTACTGGGAAGCAGTAATCAAATTGTCATAAATTCTTGGCACCATTCAGCTGTCAGCCAGGAACTTTTCTGGCTGAAAGTTAAATTTAAACATAGAAGCTGAAGAGAGTGGTGATGTTGTTGCTCAAATATGACAACCCCCATAGTTGGGAAATAACTTGTGTCAATTGGTGGGCTGAGCCTAATGATGAACTGATAGACTAGTTCATGCCTTAAATGCATATCAAAACAACACTACCCATGGAACATTTACGGGTACATTACCATTCATTCAATGATCAAGTTTGATGAAAATTAATCGTGTGTGAGACTTTCTACCAGGTGGAGCAACACTTCACATTTGTCAATGCGTTTTATGACTTTTGATTCTCTTCATCAGGAGCAGATGCTATTGGCAGTGTATTTGCAAATTTCAAATAAATATATAAATAATGTGATACAAATAGTATTTGGTCAATATATAGAAAAGGGTTGATCTTAATCTTTACAATTCTGACCTCTTATGCCGTGTACACACAAGCAGACTTTTTGACAGCAAAGGTCGGACAGAACGAATCCGCCGGACAATTCGATCATGTGTGTGGGCTTCATTGAACCTTTACTGTCGAAAAATCAGACGGACATTAGAATTAGAACATGTTTCAAATCTTTCCGATGGACTCGAGTCCAGTCGAAAAATCAGTTCGTCTGTATACTAGTCCGACGGACAAAAAACGACGCAAGGGCAGCTATTGGCTACTGGCTATGAACTTCTATATTCTAGTCCCTAGTTCAAACCAATGGACTTTCGAACGGACTTTAGTCTGTTCCTGTATGGGCAAGTCCGGTCATTCGAATGCCCATAGTAACTCCGTCGAAAGTCCGTCGGAAAGATCGTCGGACCTTTGATGCTGAAAAGTCTATTCGTGTGTACACGACATTACTTCTGTTACTCTTGTTATCTGATTTTGGTGTGAAAAGCCTGCTCTGCTTTTCTCCTGATTGATTTTCTGTATTTTTTTCCTGATTGATTAATTGGAAAGTATCACTCCCACTAATCACAGTATAAAGCTAGACCACCTTTATGGGGAAAGTACATGCTGGGGGCACATGTTAGGGTGGCATAAAGTAGGCTAATTTTCTTTTGATAAAGTGGTCTTCTTTGATTAAGTGGTGCACTTCCATTCTGAACTTCAGCAAATAAACAAATAGAAAATCCATAGCAAACTGCTTTGCAAAACTCTAAAAAGACTGCAGGTGGCCTTTTTCCCCATTCAAAACTATAATTTATTAGCCAGTCGTCTTCTTAATCATTCCACTCTGTAGCATGCACTCTCTGCTTCTTCTTCTCACAGTTGTGTCCTCAGATAAAATATATTACCCTCACTTCTGTCCTCTCCCTATTACTACACTCATCAACTCTTGCTAATTCTGAACCCACATGCTAATAAAATCTCCAAGACCTCCTTGACCCTTTTGTTCTGGAGATATATCCCCTAATCTTGGGCCTCCATCATTTATCCTTGGCCAACACACCCACCCCTGGGAAGGAGATGCAATCCACACAATTTAGTTTCTATTCCTATACTTCGCAAAACCAGCTTCCCCTTCTCAAGCCCTTTGGAGTCTGTAACTAACTCATCTCTGTCCATGGCCTTTTTATCACTAACTCCTTTAATCTACTTGTTTTCACTGAAACAGAGCATCAAGAAACTGTCTTTTGTGCTTCATTTTCCCATGGTGGTCTTCTCTGAACTCACTTTCCCAGACCCAGTGGACAGAAGGGAGGAGTTGGAATCCTTCTATCCCCACAAAGCACTTTTCAGGTTCTTCATTCACCCCCCTCTCTTTCCCTCTCCTCATTTGAGAGACACTCTATTTGTCTATTTTCTTTAGAAATAGAAACCAATTAATTCTGTGCTGCTCTAAAACAGCAGCTAACACACCACATATGAAAATAATGGTATTTAAAACAAACGTAAAAAAGAAAGAAAGGAGGGCGCACCGACCTAGTGCATTACCACTGGTAACATTTATTAAAGAAAATTAAAACAGCAAATGAATACTCACAAACGAGCATGAATGCCAGGCATGGACAAATAGCTGCAGGTGAGCAGTACAAACATCAAAAAACCGGGACCGGACATCAGGTAGATGAGGCAATGGCTGATGCGTTTCGTGGGAGTACCCCTTACTTAAGAGCCTACGTGGGTAGTGACTGCTCACAAGTGAGAGCTCCTCTATATATGTGCATGTGTATACCTATGCATCCCAATCACCACCAGCCTATGTGGTTTATATTTATATTTGCACACCAGGATATGGCCAGGTTAGTACTCCTGCCTGACCACCTCCGCTTGTCGGCCTATGTGGTCTGTACTTGTGCACTGGGATATGGTCATTTATTAACCCTACCCATACGGTCATTGATTTTGGTGTGGTTTGGCCATGGATGTGCGGGGTTTTCGGCGGAGGGTCACCATGGTGTCACTGTGGTGCACTGGGGAGGGCCCTACCATGTAAGGAGGTTGTGATTCCTGTGTGGGTGGGTGTGGCTTTTGTGGGATGGTGCTGGTGGTGATTGGGATGCATAGGTATACACATGCACATATATAGAAGAGCTCTCACTTGTGAGCAGTCACTACCCGCGTAGGCTCTGAAGAAAGGGGTTCTACCACGAAACACGTCAGCCATTGCCTCATCTACCTGATGTCCGGTCCCAGTTTTTTATTGTTTGTACTGCTCACCTGCAGCTATTTGTCCATGCCTGACATTCATGCTCGCTTGTGAGTGTTCATTTGCTGTTTTAATTTTCTTTAATAAATGTTACCAGTGGTAATGCACTAGGTCGGTGCGCCCTCCTTTCTTTCTTTTTTCTGTAGTCCATGAATACCCATTATTCTGAGGAGGGCTGCAAGACGGCAGATGCCACTGAAGCATTCGGTCATGCCACACACTGAGGAACTAGATACCCAAGGGCAGGAGAGATTTTTGGTTTTGTTTGCTTTATTTGGGGACTCCAGCAGCTGGGTGAATAGTCTTTGTGGTATTAAGGACCAAGCACCTATCAGCAAGTATGGTATTATCTATTGAAGAAAGGCAGCTGAGGCGAGCATCCCTGGCTAAGGGATTTTTGAACAGTATTAACAATTACGAGCTGCGACCAGAAGGACCCGACAACATTGAGACCATCGAAGTTCCACCGAATAGAGAGGAGGCGATGATATCAGTTTTTTATAAACTTAAACATTTGCTAGAGAGTGAAATGACCCAATGGTGGGATATTGTATTGTTGCAAAAATACTTGGAAGTTAATAGGATTCCTAGAGGACTTAGACCCAACAAGTTGTGCAGTTTTCTGGATGATGATATTGGTGAAGAATGGATTAGGGATATGCGATCCTTTAATAAATCTTGGTTGAACTTGATTATTAAACAAAGGGAGAGAAATTTAGATAGTATTAAGTTAGAAGTCACCAATATTCAGGAACAGCTAGTGGCGTTCACAGATTTAGAATCATTTGATGAATGGGATAAGAAAATTAATGAACAAACTATAGAGTTTGAGGTTGACCTGATTACTAGAAAATCAGGGAAATTCGAGAAGGATAGGCAGGACTACATGACAGGGCGGGAGTTCAATTGGAAGAAGGATAGGATGCCTTCACTTCCCACTCATGAACAGGAGGGGTGTATGGAGCAAGGGAAACATCATGTGACCATTGCCCCTACCACAAAAAAAAGTACATATAGGGGGAATTTAACTAGGGCGTTCAGCAATAATAATCACAACAACAAAAATAGCATTAAAAAGAAAAATCACCACCAACTCTTCATTGATCCTAATAAATTCATACGAAACCTTACTGTCAAGCGTCATTTTAGGCTGAAGGAGCTCAATGGAACAGTTGAGGATCATCCTGAGACGACGATTCCGTCTGCCTCCATGGAGCCTCTAGATGAAGGAATATTAGAGATTTTGGAAGAACTCTATATAGAGGGAAGCCATGAGTGCACGTACAAGGCTCCTCCTTTGATCCTTGAGGGAGAGATCATTAACACCAACTTTAGACCTAGATCGAGCTTCTACCCCCATTGGAATAAGGGCAATTTTATACCCACTTTCTATGAGGTAGTAATGGAAGAGTTTAGGAAGATTTGTGGGGGAAACCCTCGGAAATACAACAAAGGCCATGAAGTTATTTTGGATGGCCCTCTGAATAGCTTGAGAAAAAACTCCGATATTATAATTAGAAAAGCAGACAAGGGTGGAGGTTTGGTCATACAAGATAGAGACCAATATTTGGAGGAAGCATTCAGATTGATCAGCGACTTCAATACATATGAAAGGCTCACCTGGGACCCAACGACTATTTACAATACGGAGCTCAAAGTGCTTCTCGATAGAGCACTAGCCAATCAAGTTATTACTAAGAGTGTGTACCTATTCCTGTATTCGAAACATCCAGTGGTCCCATACTTCTACCATATCCCCAAAATACATAAGGATATGGAGAAGCCTCCAGGTAGACCAATTATTGCGGGTTGGACAGCCTGACCAGCAACCTCGGTAGCTATATTGACCATTTTCTCGAGGGGTTGGTAACGAATTTGCCATCATTTAGCAAGGATTCCAGCCATGCCCTAGAGATACTGAGTACCTATACCTGGGAGAAAGGTTATAGATGGTTGTCTTTGGATGTAGCATCCTTGTATACATCCATCCAACATAAATTTGGCTTAAGGGCCATTGAGTACTACCTGGCAGAGGCACATCTCTTCAACCCTGCACAAGCACAATTCCTCTATGAGTGTATTGAGTTTACGTTGACTCACAAGTACTTTATGTTCATGGACAGCTTCTATAGGCAGGTGAAGGGTACAGCTATGGGTGCCAGGTTCGCTCCCAGCTATGCAAATCTATTAATGGGTTATTGGGAGCTCAATTACATCTGGGCCAATAACCCATTTGGAAGGAATCTGGTACTGTACGCTCGATACATCAATGATGTTCTCATCATCTGGAGCGGTACCGATGAAGAGCCAGATGGGTTTCTAACACATTGTGCAGAGAATACTTTTGGTATTTCGTTCACACATGTGGTGAATGATCAGTCTCTGATCTTTTTAGATCTGGAGTTGCGAGTAGACGAGTTTGGAGGTATCTAGTCTAAAACCCATTTTAAGCCAAGTGCTGGCAATTCTTACCTCCATGCCCATAGTCACCATCATCCTAGATGGATTTGCAATGTCCCATATGGCCAGTTTTGCAGACTCAGGTGGACGTGCACCCTGAAACAGGATTATGAGGAACAAAGCCTTGTCTTAAAGACTAAATTCAAAGAAAAGGGGTATAAGGATGAACATATTGAGGAAGCCTTTCAGAAATATCTTGAGTTGTATGATAATGTTGGTGGTGAGGGAGAAAGAAGGTTGGGACCCCACGAAGATGTATCACAACAACAACAACTACAAGTACGGTTCTGTACGAGGTTCAATAATAAGGCTTCCCTAATCTACAAAATCTTCAAAAAGAATTGAAGGATTCTAGAATCGGATACGATTCTGAAGACAAGCCTTCCCTCACACCCTAATCTGGTTTTCAGGAGACCTAAAGATTTGAGGAGCCTAATTGCCCCAAGTAGGGTGAAAAAGATCAAAAATAGAGGACTTAATAGCCCTTGGACAACAATTTTTGATCAAAAAGGCAGTTATAGATGTGGGAGTTCAAACTGCGGAAATTGCATCTACATGTGCCACAGAAAGAAAGACGTAGTAGGAGTTGATGGCAAGATCCACAAGATCAAACAATTTATCAACTGCGGCACCGCTAGAGGTCCGGCCTTCTGTACATCGGCCGGACCTCTTGATCAATGAGAACTAGAATGAACGAACATAGAAGCAATACCCTAACAAAGAAGAATAAATATTCTATACCAAGACACTTTCTAGAGGTTCACGACAGTAGTATAGATGGCCTTAGGGTCTTTGAGCAGCATGCGCTCCACCGGCAACAGATTGCGGCTGAAGGCCCCTCCGACATCCAAACCAGTATGTGCTATTTCCACAGCACCCCCCAATATAACTGTAAAGGTGGTACAGATAATATTTCTGTTTGTCAGCCTATGTGGTTTATATTTATATTTGCACACCAGGATATGGCCAGGTTAGTACTCCTGCCCGACCACCTCCGCTTGTCGGCCTATGTGGTCTGTACTTGTGCACTGGGATATGGTCATTTATTAACCCTACCCATACGGTCATTGATTTTGGTGTTTGGCCATGGATGTGCGGGGTTTTCGGCGGAGGGTCACCGTGGTGTCACTGTAGTGCACTGGGGAGGGCCCTACCATGTAAGGGGGTTGTGATTCCTGTGTGGGTGGGCGTGGCCTTTGTGGGATGGTGCTGGTGGTGATTGGAATGCATAGGTATACACATGCACATATATAGAGGAGCTCTCACTTGTGAGCAGTCACTACCCGCGTAGGCTCTGAAGAAAGGGGTTCTCCCCCGAAACGTGTCAGCCATTGCCTCATCTACCTGATGTCCGGTCCCGGTTTTTTGATGTTTGTACTGCTCACCTGCAGCTATTTGTCCATGCCTGACATTCATGCTCGTTTGTGAGTATTCATTTGCTGTTTTAATTTTCTTTAATAAATGTTACCAGTGGTAATGCACTAGGTCAGTGCGCCCTCCTTTCTTTCTTTTTTCTGTAGTCCATGAATACCCATTATTCTGAGGAGGGCTGCAAGACGGCAGATGCCACTGAAACATTCGGTCATACCACACAATGAGGAACTAGATACCCGAGCGCAGGAGAGATTTTTGATTTAAAACATTTAATTTAACAAACGTGTAGCGCTAAGAATAACGTGCCTAGTGCAGTGTACATAGGTGAGTATATACAACACACTAAAAAATTATAAATACAATAAATATATAGTGAATATATTAGTGTAAAAAATCATTCAGAAATATCTATAAATAATAATAGATATAGGTAGATTCAGTCTGAATGCAGTCCGCAAACCGTATGTCAGGATTGCAATGTGACAGGCAAACTTGAACTTAAACAGAGGATAGCAGAAGTGTCCATAAACAGTGTTATGTGTAAAAAAAAATTCTCCGTGTAAATAGGGGTGAATTCAATCTTGTAAATGGTGAATAATGACTTCAGCCCCGGAAGGATTTACCCCCTTCCTGATCAGAGCACTTTACAATTTGGCACTGCGTCGCTTTAACTGCTAATTGCGCGGTCATGCAATGCTGTACCCAAATCAAATTCGCGTCCTTTTCTTCCCACAAATAGAGATTTCTTTTGATGGTTTTTGATCACCTCTGCTGTTTTTATTTTTTGCGCTATACACGGAAAAAGACCGAAAATTTTGAAAAAAAATGATATTTTCTACTTTTTGTTCTAAAAAAATCCAATAAACTCAATTTTAGTCATACATTTAGGCCAAAATGTACATAGGTGAGTATATACAACACACTAAAAAATTATAAATACAATAAATATATAGTGAATATATTAGTGTAAAAAATCATTCAGAAATATATATAAATAATAATAGATATAGGTTGATTCAGTCTGAATGCAGTCCGCAAACCGTATGTCAGGATTGCAATGTGACAGGCAAACTTGAACTCAAACAGAGGATAGCAGAAGTGTCCATAAACAGTGTTATGTTCCTGATCAGAGCACTTTACAATTTGGCACTGCGTCGCTTTAACTGCTAATTGCGCGGTCATGCAATGCTGTACCCAAACCAAATTCGCGTCCTTTTCTTCCCACAAATAGAGATTTCTTTTGATGGTTTTTGATCACCTCTGCCGTTTTTATTTTTTGCGCTATACAGGGAAAAAGACCGAAAATTTTGAAAAAAATGATATTTTCTACTTTTTGTTCTAAAAAAAATCCAATAAACTCAATTTTAGTCATACATTTAGGCCAAAATGTACATAGGTGAGTATATACAACACACTAAAAATTTATAAATACAATAAATATATAGTGAATATATTAGTGTAAAAAATCATTCAGAAATATCTATAAATAATAATAGATATAGGTAGATTCAGTCTGAATGCAGTCCGCAAACCGTATGTCAGGATTGCAATGTGACAGGCAAACTTGAACTCAAACAGAGGATAGCAGAAGTGTCCATAAACAGTGTTATGTGTAAAAAAAAATTCTCCGTGTAAATAGGGGTGAATTCAATCTTGTAAATGGTGAATAATGACTTCAGCCCCGGAAGGATTTACCCCCTTCCTGATCAGAGCACTTTACAATTTGGCACTGCGTCGCTTTAACTGCTAATTGCGCGGTCATGCAATGTTGTACCCAAACCCAATTCGCGTCCTTTTCTTCCCACAAATAGAGATTTCTTTTGATGGTTTTTGATCACCTCTGCCGTTTTTATTTTTTGTGCTATACACGGAAAAAGACCGAAAATTTTGAAAAAAAATGATATTTTCTACTTTTTGTTCTAAAAAAAATCCAATAAACTCAATTTTAGTCATACATTTAGGCCAAAATGTATTCGGCCACATGTCTTTGGTAAAAAAATGTCAATAAGTGTATATTTATTGGTTTGCGCAAAAGTTATAGCGCCTACAAACTAGGGTACATTTTCTGGACTTTACACAGCCTTTAATTTATGACTACCTATGTCGTTTCTTGAGATGCTAAAATAGCAGGGCAGTACAAAACCCCCACAAATGACCCCATTTTGGAAAGTAGACACCCCAAGGAAATTGCTGAGAGGCATGTTGAGCCCACTGAATATTCATTTTTTTTGTCCCAAGTGATTGAATAATGACAAAAAAAAAAAAATTACAAAAAGTTGTCACTAAATGATATATTGCTCACACAGGCCATGGGCATATGTGGAATTGCACCCCAAAATACATTTAGCTGCTTCTCCTGAGTATGGGGATACCACATGTGTGGGGCTTTTTGGGAGCCTAGCCGCGTACGGGGCCCCGAAAACCAATCACTGCCTTCAGGATTTCTAAGGGTGTAGATTTTTGATTTTACTCCTCACTACCTATCACAGTTTTGAAGGCCATAAAATGCCCAGATGGCATAAAACCCCCCCAAATGACCCCATTTTGGAAAGTAGACACCCCAAGCTATTTGTTTTGAGGCATGTTGAGTCCATGGAATATTTTATATTTTGACACAAGTTGTGGGAAAGTGACACATTTTTTTTTTTTTGCACAAAGTTGTCACTAAATGATATATTGTTCACACAGGCCATGGGCATATGTGGAATTGCACCCCAAAATACATTTAGCTGCTTCCCCTGAGTATGGGGATACCACATGTGTGGGACTTTTTAGGAGCCTAGCCGCGTACGGGGCCCCGAAAACCAATCACCGCCTTCAGGATTTCTAAGGGTGTAAATTTTTGATTTCACTCTTCACTGCCTATCACAGTTTCGGAGGCCATGGAATGCCCAGGTGGCACAACCCCCCCCAAATGACCCCATTTTGGAAAGTAGACACCCCAAGCTCTTTACTGAGAGGCATGGTGAGTATTTTGCAGCTCTCATTTGTTTTTGAAAATGAAGAAAGACAAGAAAAATTTTTTTTTTCCTTTTTTCAATTTTCAAAACTTTGTGACAAAAAGTGAGGTCTGCAAAATACTCACTATACCACTCAGCAAATAGCTTGGGGTGTCTACTTTCCAAAACGGGGTCAAAACATTTATTAGGTAGTATATGGGGGTCCCTGTCGCTATAAAACGCTGACGGCGAACCTAAATATTTATGTCCCTAACTAGCATCACCAGCGACACTAACACAGCGATCAGAAAAATGATCGCTTAGCGACACTGGTGACGGGGGGTGATCAAGGGGTTAAAACTTTATTAGGGGGGGTTAGGGGGGTACCCTAGACCTACAGGGGGCTAACACTAACTGCCCTACCACTTCTAACTGTCACAAACTGACACCATGCAGTAATCAGAAAAAAAAACTGCTTGGTGTCAGTGTGACAGGGGGGGAGGGGTGATTGGGGGGTGATCGGAGGGCGATCGGGGGGGAGTGTAAAGTATGCTACTGTGATGTGTAGTGTTGTGCACTCACTCACATGTCTTCTCTCCTCGGCCCCGGAATGGAAACTGCCGAGCCAAGGAGAGATGACATCACATCCTCTGCCTCGGTGTACTACACAGAGGCAGGGGATGATTCTCATTGGCTGGGAGCGATCGCGAGGGGGGCCACGATCGGATGGCCTTCCCCTCATCTCTGAACGCTCCCAGAACAAAGCCAACCGCCGCTGGCACCGGGGGGGGGTCCGATCGGACCCCCCGCCCGCGGGAAGGCAATCACGTACCAGGTATGTGATTTTGCCTGCCCGTGCCATTCTGCTGACGTATATCAGTGTTAGGCGGTTGGCAAGTGGATAAATCAGATTGTGAGGAGAACCACCACTGGATAAAGGGGAGGCTTACCGGAGAGTTTGAACACATCAGGGCATACGCTCTACGTGTCAGCCTCCTAAGGCTGGGTCAGCCTCCTAAGGCTTTAAATACCATTTCTCTGCTTATGACATCCAAATCTATTTTTCTACCCCTCAGCTCACTCCATCAATCTCATCATGGATCACTAATTTACTGACAGACATATCAATCTGAATGTCACACTACTTTCTCATACTTAATCTATGCAAAACCGAGCTCATAATATTTCCCCATGTGCCCCTTCCCCTGGTTTCTCTATTAAGATTGATGGCACAACCATCAGTCTGTCCCAGCATGCCATGGTACTAGGTATAATCCTGGAATCTGAACTCTCCTTTTGGTCCCACATCCAATCAGTGTCCAAATCTTCCCACCTCAACCTCCGTAACATCTCAAAAATACATTATACTCTTAACAAATGACACCACAAAGCTTCTAATTCACTCCCTGGTTATCTCTTGCCTCAACTACTGCAACTCCTCAGTGGATTACCTTTACATAGACTATCCCCTTCAGTACATCATGAATGCTGCTGCCAGACTTATTCACCTTACCAACAGTTCCGTGTCCGCTCCTCCTCTCTGCTAATTCAATGAAAAAAAATCAAAATGCTAACAACAACCTACAAAGCCATTCACAACTCTGTTCCCAGCTACATCATTAACCTTAGGGAAAGGGGTATCACCGCTCCAGGTAGTCAGATTGGAATGAACCTCACCTCTAAATTAGAAGCCAGTCCACAGGTGCTGTAATGAATATAGCAATGAGGATGAGAAAAAATTTTGGACAGCCGCACTACAAAAATTCACCTTTATTCATAAAAGATCAAAAATACATGCCACAGCAGAACGGACAGAAGAGATGATGCATTTCACACTATCAAACAGTGCTTAATCATGTTTGATAGTGTGAAACACGTCAGCTCTTCTGTCCATTCTGCTGTGGCATGTATTTTTGATCTTTTACGAAAAAAGGCAAATTTTTGGAGTGCGGCTGTCCAGAATTTTTTCTCATCCTCATTACATCATTAACCTTGTCTCAAATTACCAACCAAATAGTTTTCTTTGTTCCTCTCAAGACCTAATGCTTTCAGTTTCGAGATCCCTTATCACCTCCTCCCATGCTCGCTTCCAGGACTACAGAGTGTGATTCCTTTCTGCTCAGGAGCACCTTCATTCCCTGCAGGCTTTCACCCTAGGTTGTATGATTCGCCCATAAGGTAACTCAACAATCTCACAGATTTTAATTGCATTTTTATCCACTCTTGCAACATTATATTGAACTATCTGTAAATGGTTACACTATAGAAATATCCCCAGCAGTCTTTGCATTTGTTTGTTTTTTTCTTTCTTCCTTCAATATCCATGAAGGTACCCCAATCATTCTTCTGGAGCACATTTAAATTTTCTCTGACACTTTGGAATTTGTGGGTCACTACGTGAAGGAATTTCTGAATTAGGTATTTTGGGGGGACTATGCATTTTTTCCATTCTTGCTGTAGGATATGGTACAGCAAAGGGACATTTACAAAAAAAAAACAGCACACAGACCTCTACAAGGTACATTCAAATACATAACAGACCCTTGGAGGGTTTGTGGGCTGTTTTTTAGTTAGTCGGGATTACTTTTTTCTTTCTCTCCTTTGTAAATGTCAATGCTGCTGCAGCATTTTCTGTACATCACAAAAAGGCACCCCTGCAGAGGTAGGATTACGTTACCCACAGGCATGTTATTTAAAGGAAGTAGGCATTTTTATTGATTCACTTTAGGCATTCCAAAAAACTACTTTTTCTGGCTGAATGGAAAAAAAAACATTTTGGCATCTGAACTTCTTTGAAGTTCACCGAACTCTGCTCAAACCGAACCCAGCGCATCCCTAGTAGGGAGGAGAGGAAAGAGGTGTTAAGCCAGCACAGAGAGCAATTGGACAGCCCCAGAAGAGGAAAGGACTATGATTTGTAAGGTAAGAGGGGGCTATGCTGAAGAATTAAACTATTAGTCTATTTTTCTTGCACGCTCAAAGGCACATTGCAAGTGGATAAAAATATATTAGAAAGAAAAAACACTACAAATAAACATTTTAAATATCTGATTTTCTGTGTTTTTACCTTGGGTTGTTTAGGTCTGTGGCAGGGTTTATTTAAAATAGCTTCTAACCTGAGATTGTTCAATTAGGCTTTCACAAAAAAAAAAAAAAAAACTGTAAGCTGCATGGTTTCTATGCAGAGCTGCACCAGATTTTGCACTCTCTTGTTTTAGTAAATCAACCCCACAATGTTTTTAGAGACATTTTATTTGTATGTAGTTTGCTTGACAGATAAATTCTACACGACCAACTAAAAAGATAAGATGGATATTGAATGTTCACTAAAGACATTTGCATTATGACAAAGTTGTTAACAAGCTAAAGAAGAAAACAACACCAGATTTTTCTACTGTTTATGCAACAGAAATGTATTTCTCATATTGTCAACTTCTCTTTTTAACTTAGACTTTATTATTTATTTTCCATGGATCTCTAACTGGTATGCTTGTTATAACAAAAAAAAACTGTATACCGTAATTATGAAATTGGATGTTATTTGTGGTTTCAACCCCATTACTGCTTATTTAGTTCAACCAAAGTTACTGTTTAGGTTTACCTCTGTTTACTAATTAATGGAGCTGGTTTGGAGCTTTATTTATAAAATGTGCCAACGTTTACATGACTGTGTCATCTATAAGGCAAAATTTCAGTCCAGCAGGTTGATGGCAACACTAGGTAATCCTTGAACAAAAATAATGTTGTTCTTTTGGAGAGAAAGCATATGGGGGTATTGTCAGGAGGAGTACTGGGATCTCTGTGCAATGTAATAAATACCTGTAACGCTTACACTTACATGCTACTTAGTACCACTTGATATGAAAACTATATCTGGTGAAGGTCCATTTTAATTTTGTGCACAGCGGAAAATGTTTTACCTTCTCTGCTAAAGTTTCTATCTATGATAGTTTCATACCTGTGGTGTAGTATACAGCAGAGTACAGCCAAATGCAGTATAACTGTTCAGATAAAGAAAATTGTAGCTATAAAAAAAATCTAATTTATCACATTATGATAATGGTTTGTCCTAACCTCCATACTAATAAGAAATAAATGCCAATAACATTTTATTCGCTCATGATAAGCATCAAATTACTGTAATATCTTCTAAACCAAATCTTCAAACTGCAGCAGGTTTACACAAACCAAAGTTTAATTATCATATTTTTAATTTTTGATATAACTTTGAACCCATCCAAAGCAATGTTTACTAAGTAAAAAGCGCTTCATTATGCAGATTTGAAAAAAAGGGGGGAAAAGTAATTCAATTTTGCAGTGGCTTAAAAAATGACAACCTGATCTAAACTGTCCAATTTAATTTAAGAAAGCTTATTCAGCAGAACAGTTATAGAATAATAATGAAGTAAATAGTACAATAACTAAAAAAAACTAAAATAAGGTAAAATAAGGTAAAATATGAGCTCCAGACAAACAACTAAATGCACAGTGAATGTAGGCACATCTACCATGTTAGCTGCCAAAGGATTTGTAGTATTGTTTGTGTGGCCTTTAGACTTCCTATCAAGGTAACATTTCCAGGTCAGTGACTTCACTTTTGTTTTACTGAAGTTAGGAAATGCACCTTGGTCTGCCACCCTCTCTGTGTAGCTAAAGCCTGGTACACATTGGCCAAATAATAACCAGTATTGGCCGGTTAAGAACCCTCTAACATTCGGCCAGTGTGTACAGCAGCCTGTTTGCCATAACTCAGCCTATGTCCGGTTATTGTCTACCAGGCATGCTGAAAAATCAGCAACCATCGACATCCAATCAGCGTTTGCAGCCAATGGCTGTGAGCGCTGACCAGTGTGACTGGCATTCCCCTGTCAGAACACAATAGCTTAGAAGGGAGATTGCTGTACTAACATTGTGAAGTTAGCACAGCGAGCTCCTCAGCAAAAACTGCCTGTGTGTACCAGGTATAAGGCAATCACCCTACATTCTCCTATTGTTAGCAAGCCCCAGTGTCCAACTGACAGCTCTGTGCAAAACAATAGTGGAACTGAAGTCCTTCCCTTAAGTTTACTAATTTATCTATTCTGTTATAGAGGGGTTTACAAAATCCAAACACAGATCTAGGAAATTATACTAAGTACTGTATATTTGAAATAGGAATACATAACTAGATTAAATAATAGTTTTGTATTATCTGCCTAGATTTAAGTTTCAAACACATTTTTTACAGTGTTTCTGCTGTTCTTAGTTAACACATTACACTAGCTATATAATTTTTTTATTAAAAAATGTAACCAAATATATATTCACCAGAAAACTAGAAAAAAGCAGTTAGCTTAAATGTATAATAAAATGAACTAATAAAATGTTTAAAATATATTTCAACATATTATTTTAACATATTTGTAGCTACACTTTTTTTGTTATTGTAGTTTTTATTAAGGTTTTATCAAAATATAGTGTATAACAGGCCTCACCTTTACCACTTGCCTACTTGCATTTTGCAAGTGGAAAATGATTGCTGGCGAGTGTGGGGCTCCCTCGGAGGGAAGGAGTGGAGCACCACCAGGCAGGTGGGGTTGATTGCCTGGGTGCTGTTCTTCCTGCGATCACTGAGAGGATTACTGGTTATGCTGCATTGATTGGCACAGGTCATGCTGCATTAAAGGGCACAGGTCATGCTGCATTAATGGGCACAGGTCATGCTGCATTGATGGGCACTGGTTATGCTGCATTGATGGGCACTGGTTATGCTGCATTGATGGGCACTGGTTATGATGCATTAATGGGCACTGATTACACTGCATTGATGGGCACAGGTGAGGCTGAATTGATGGGCACAGGTCAGGCTGCACTGATGGGCACTGGTGAGGCTGTGCTGATGAGCACTGATGAGGCTGCACTGATGGGCACTGGTGAGGCTGTGCTGATAAGCACTGATGAGGCTGCACTGATGGGCACTGGTGAAGCTGCACTGATGGGCACTGATAGAGTTGTTGTTAATATTTATTTTTGTAACTTAATTCTGCATAAAACATTTAAGTGTAACTTCATGAGATGATGTTATGCTGCATTGATGAGCACTGGTTATGCTGCATTGATGATCACAGGTCAGGCTGCATTGATGGGCGCTGGTTACACTGCATTGATGGGCACAGGTCATGCTGCATTGATGGGCACAGGTCATGCTGCGTTGATGGGCACTGGTTATGCTGCATTGATGGGCACAGGTCAGGCTGCATTGATGGGTGCAGGTTAGGCTGCATTGATGGGCACTGATTACACTGCATTGATGGGCACAAGTGAGGCTGAATTGATGGGCACAGGTTAGGCTGCACTGATGGGCACTGGTGAGGCTGTGCTGATGAGCACTGATGAGGCTGCATTGATGGGCACTGGTGAAGCTGCACTGATGGGCACTGATAGAGTTGTTGTTAATATTTATTTTTGTAACTTCATTTTGCATAAAACATATAAGTGTAACTTCATGAGATGATTTATGAGGGCGTGTTTAGGGGTGGGATTAAGGGTGGGGCATGGTAGGGGTTGGGTGGGGCAACTGGTGGCGAGTAACCCTTGAGGCCTGGCTAGTAGCTCAGGACTTGAAATTTTGAGCCCTGGTGTATAAGACAGAAGTAATGAATACAAAATGTCAATCTGCATAACACGAATGAAAGAAGTAACAAGATAATCATCAGATATGCCAGATACAGTTATAATTACACCCATACACACATTTGAAATCAAACAAATGAAAAGAAAAAAAAAAAAAGAAGAAGAAAAGCACAGTAATCATCTAGGCCTTCAATAACTGATGTAACAAGAAACAATAGAAATATAGACATAACCAGCAAAAAGACATAAAACAATTTAATATTTATTATGGAATTATTGTCAAAGAGCAAGAAAGAAATATTATGTGGTGGACATAGACATGAAGTCTTCCAATCCTGAAATTCGAAATGTAAGCTGTAAGACACTAAACATGTGCACACTGAAATATTTCGTTTCGGAATTTTGTTTTCATCTGAAAAATAAATTTATTTAGTTACTCCCGAAATTCGTTTTTATTTATTTCATTTTTCATTAAAAATTAAGGTTGAATCTGTCATTGAAGGCTTATGGTGTCTGTCGAATGTTCAAAGAAGATTCAACGGAGCAGCTAAACTGTACGACACCTTATAGTTTAGCTGCTCCGTCGAATCTTCTTAGAACTTTCGACAGACACCATAAGCCAAAGATTCAACGTTTGTATGTTTTTCGCTGCTTTGTCAAATCTTCGTCTTTCATGTTGAATGTATATAGTTCAGACAGAAAATGGACTGGTGATAGTGATCACTGATCAGACAGGTAACAAGATAGGGTATATAGAATCTATATAGAATCTCAATCTATAATATAGAATCTATAATAATAAATCCCCCCCACAACATGGGCAGCCTCCGAGGCTATCACAACATTAGCAACACTAGTATCACTATCAAGTTCACAACACTAACACAATAGCAGCAGATTATTGTGAAAAAGTTAGGTTGAACTGTAGCTTGCTTCACTATTGTTCTGCTGCTGTTCTTATGCTTAATTGCTAAATAATTCAGGTTCTCTGACAAACGGACCAGCTAAGATTGACTGTCTTCTGAAATGATTCAGTGTGTGTTTCTCTCTCTGCTAGCAAACGTAAGTGAAAGTAAGTTGGCTGTACGTGTGTACTTAGTTCTAGCTATTTTACTGCTCCTCCTCTTTGGTTACAATCACCCAATAACATTCATCATTATCATTATTTTTATTTT